>ONZH01025362.1:0-605000 GCA_900303285.1 Rhinella marina | reverse complement strand
AGATAGAGAAGTGTGATTCCTCACTCCACAGAACATGTTTTACATTCTTTACACCATTCCATCTGACACTTGGCATTATGTCTGTAAGGCCTGCATGCAGCTGCTTGGCCATGGAAACCCATGTCATGAAGTTCACGGTGCACAATTTTTTGGTCTGATGTTAATGCCAGAGGAGGTTTGTAACTTTACGTGGTCTACCACTTTGTGGCTGTTGTTCCTAAACACTGCCACAACTGATCATGGAATATCTAGGAGAGAAGAAATTTCACAAACTGACTTGTTGCAGTGGTGGCATCCTATTACCTATTACAGTACCATGCTATAATTCAGTGAACTTATGAATGAGCCATTGATTCACAAATGTTTGTAAATGGCAGACTGCATGGCTAGGTATTGGATTTTATACTCCTGTGGCAATGGGACTGATTAAAACACCTTAATACACTGGCAACTAAACTAGTTTTCTTTTGCACCAATTTTGATCACTCTCCCTGAATGTGTGTTTTTCTGAGGTCCAGAATTGTATCAGGTCAAGTGACACACTGTGACTTCTGATGCACCAGCCAGCAGTTTCCTCAATAGATAAAAGGAGTCTTTTATGCAAATTTGTTTTTCAGTGGAAATAATAGTGTAGACTGATCTGTTGTAGAACGTGACAAATATTTTTGTAACATAAGGTGAAATGACTTTTATTCTGTTACAGTTGGCATTGAAAATGGACCAGGCAGCCCTTTCTACATTTTAAGTTATGTTTCATATTGAGCAAACCCTACCAGTGGTTGGAGTCTTTCCTAGATCAAAAATTCCTTAACCTGATAACCTGAACACCTAGAAACAAACAATTGACCGTGCCATTGACCACCAAAGACCACAGGCTAAATAATGTTGAAAATTGAAACTGTTTGGAATAATACTACAGCTTAGTCTATCTACTGGGCACTCGTTAATCCTGATACATTAGTGCCAAAGAAATGCCTAAATTCCCATGGTCCGTGTCTAATTGTAGAAAATTGTGAACACAACTGTTCCATATTTTCCTTTGAATTTAATGGAAGTCAAGCATTGACTAGGGTCCAGGTAATCTTGGTCATCCTTCTGGCATCATTCTAAATACAAAGCAGATTTTCTAAGGCATAAAGGCTAAAGCCATGCTAAGGTATGTAAGCTAAGTGTATCTTCTTACAGTTTTACCCTGATTCGTCAGCCCTCTTCTTCTATGTGATATCACAGACACTAAATTGCCTACTATCCTGATGATGGTTATGATGAAGCTAGTGATCACCTAAGCAAATGTTGTACCAAACCCCAACTCATGTCAGTGAACCATAAAATGTTATGTTGCTTTTGGCTGACACATTAAGATGCAACAGTCTGTATATCCGACTGACTAGTAGGTTTGGTTTCATATAGCTCAGTTGTAAAATCTTTCTCAAGAATGATGCTGCCTGCTTTCTGCAGTATAAAAGATGTGATCTGATCTCGGTGGCCAGTCAGCATGGATGAAATGTCAGCCTGAAAAACCTCTTTAAATTTGCTTGTAACAGTTAATGTAAGGTATGCCTGCAGCAGACATAATGAAAGTGTTCTTATTGGTATATTAACCAGTGAAATTATTTCCAGAAATTAGATTAATTTTCTCGAGGAAATCATTCAAGGAAATGTATTTTTCATATTTTAATAAATCATCAGAAAGCACATATAATACAATTTCTTAAGGCATGTTGAATGTGCTTGTGGCACATTGAACGTCCAGTTTCACTGTTCAGATCTAGTTCATGGATCAGCAGTCTTCAAGAACGAGGAAGGAGGTCCTAATTGATGTTGCTGCATTTTATTGTCTTCACTTTTCCTGCTAGCTTTAGAAAGGTAGCCTTAACAGTACTTGCACATGGGTACAGGTGAAGGGGCAGAAGATCCACACAAATTTCTGAACGTTTCTGCACCCAAACCACACAGAAAAAAACTCAAATTTCTAACAGTGATTTTTGGTGCGGATTTGATGCAGTTTCATCAATATCAGATTGTGGGGGGCTGATTCCTGTCCTTTCGACAAATAGCTGTATGCAGGAGCCATGTGTCCCAGAATCAGGCAGAGCTCCATACACTGTGTAGTGGCCATGCCTGGTTACTGCAGTTCTGTTCCATTCACTTGAATGGGGCTAAGATGTAATAAGTAGACAGTCTGATAGGTCACCAATATTAAAGTCCTGGAATGCTCTTTAAACTGTTACCTTGAATATCATGTACTATAACAAGCAACCTTTCTTCAAAGTAAGCTGTCAATCATAATTTTAAATAGTTGGTTATAGTTTTTTTCACAACTTAACCACTTCCCATCCGCCAATTGACTATAAACGTCCGGGAAGTGGTTATCTATCTCTGAATGGACGTTTCTGAACGTCCATTCAGAGATAGCAGCTGCACGCTAATTGTGCAGCTGCACAGTGGGGTACCTGCTGTCAGTGACAGCAGGGTACCCCAAAGAGAAGGCAGGGACCGTTCCCAGGGGTCCCTGCCTTCTAGATCGCTATTGGGCTGGGAGAGTGCAGGAGCTGCCGGGTCTCTCATAGACTCGATCAGCCCTGCACTGAGGCTGTACAGCATAGTATTATGCTGTACAGCCTCTCTGGGGATGTATTTCCCCTGTAACTGGGGCTACTATGTCAGCCCCAGTTACAGGAGAAATCAAGTGTAAATAAATAAGTGAAGTTAAATGTCCCCCTGAGGTCTTGTATGACCTTATGGGGGATACAAAGTGTAAAAAAAAAAAAAAAATAGAGTATTATAAAAAAAATTTAAAAAAATCACATATATATATATATATATATATATATATATATATATATATAATAATTCCCCACCCAAATATTTCATTAAAAAAAGTTACAAAAATAAATAAATAAGATAGACTGCGTAAAAAAATCTAATAAAAATTATGCCAAAAGAGCTTTTTTTGTCGCATCACCTACCAAAAAACATAATATCAAACAATCAAAAAGTCGTATGCATCCCAAAATGGTAGCAATAAAATCGTCACCTCATCCCGCAAAAATTGAGCCCCCACACAAGATTATGGCCCGAAAAATGAAAAAAAAGGCTCTTAAAAAATTGCAACACAAAAACATGATTTTTCTTCTAAAAATGCTATTATTGTGTAAAATGTAAAAAAAAAATAAATAAAAAATAGACATGTTTGGTATCGTTGCATCCGTAACAACTGGCTCTACAAAAATATCACATGATTTACCTCATCAAGTGAACGGTGTAAAAAAAAATATAGAAAAATGCCCCTAAACTGCTTTTTTTTTTTAGTTAACCTCCCAAAAATTAGATTAAAAAGTGATCAGAAAGCCGGATGTACCCCAATAAATAGCACAGCTTGTCCCGCAAAAATTAAGACCTCACGCAGCTCAGTCCACAAAAAATTAAAAAGTTATCACTCTTACAAACCATGACAAAAAATTCCATGTTAGAAAATGCAGATGCTGCTCCTCCCCTTCTGAGCCCTGGTGTATCCCCAAATAACAGTTTACGACCACATGTGGGGTAATAAATATTGAGTTTTGTTTTGGTGTTAACCCTTGATGTGTTACAGGAAAAAAAATGATTAAAATGGAAAATCTGCAAAAAAAAAGTGAAATTTTGAAATTTCACATCTATTTTGCTTTAATTCCTGTGGAATACTTAAAGGGTTAACAACATTTCTAAAACCAGTTTTGAATAGTTTGAGGGGTGTAGTTTCTAAGATGGGGTCATTTATGGGTGGTTTCTATTATGTAAGCCCACAAACTGACTTCAGAACTGAACTGGTCCTTAAAAAAGTTGATTTTGCAAATTTGCAAAAATTGCGTCAACAATTCTAAACCTTCTGCTGTCCTAAAAAAATAAAATGACACTACCAAAATGATGCCAACATAAAGTAGACATATGGGGAATGTAAATTAAAAAGGATTTTATGGGGCATCACTATATGTCTTAAAAGCAGAGAGATTGAAATTTAGAAAACAGTGAATTGTTTCAAATTTTCGTTAACTTTTGGATTTTTTTATAAATAAAATTCAAACTTATAGACTCAAATTTACCATTAACTTGAAGTGCAATGTGTCACGAGAAAACAATCTCAGAATCGCTTGGATAAGTAAAAGCGTTCCAAAGTTATTACCACATGAAGTGACACATGTCAGATTTGCAAAATTAGGCCTAGTCAGGAAGGGGGGAAATGGCCCAGATCTGAAGTGGTTAAGAAAGACCATCAATATTTAATCAGGAGGGGGTCTGACTCCCAGCACCTTGCACATAAGCTGAATGAAACAGGTGCTCACGAGGGATGAGCAGACTTGTGTTTTACAAGTTGGGGTTCGGGTTTTATTACAATTCCGATATGTATTGTGTTACCACAGGCTATAACGGAATTCTATAATTGCATTCTAATTATAATTGCATACTTCATAATAGAAGTCTATGGGCCACTTAACGGATCAGTCTGGTTTTGATCTGTCCATGATCTGTTCAGAGCAATGTCCTACTTGCTGGTCACTCACTGACCAGACTTGTGGGTTGAATTACGGAGATAACCATGGTTTAGCATTCATGGCCCTCGTGTGAAAGTTTGAGAGCTTCTCACCTAGAGAACTGTCTCGGCAGACGTGGCTGGAGCTCTTTCTGAACATGCTTCAGCTCTTACTGGAACATCAGAAGGGTATTCATGCATGGACGCAAAGTCTGTAGACACACTTCCTTTCTGCATCAAAAAGTTTCTCTAGACTACAAAATCACCATGGGGGTAACGGATGCCTTCTGAGACCACCCTGCACGTTCCATAGTTTCCCTTTCTGTAGATCTGTATAAGTGGGCGTCAATGATAATTCCAGCAATATTCAGAAACAAGATTTATATATTTAGATTTTTAATGGCATAGTTTCTAATAACAGAAAACCTACTCAGATTTATTACCATCATCTTTGTTCCCAGTAATTCTTTCACAGTATGTGACATTTATGCACTCTGATATTTGTGATCAGTCAAAGGCTATGACACTGAAAGCATCCTTCGGTTTCATATATGGATTTTTGATGAGGTCTATATAGCTGATATGAACTGGCTTGTGGCATTACTGAAGCCTTCACCTGGAGATGGTATCTGTTCCATTACTTCTTACTGAATGAGCAGCTCCTGTTGCCTGCTAATGATTTTGAATCTCTATCAGTCCTTTCCTTCTCTCTTGCTTAGAAATATATTAGGTTATTGTCCAGCAAAAATGCAGCTCATACAGCGTTTAGGGTGCAGCTATACATGGGATAGTTTGCTGTGGAAAATCTGTACCAAATCTGCTGTAAAATCTGCATGAAGATTTGCCACAGATTTCACTCGGCATTGCAAAGTGTGAAATGTGCTGCAAATATCTGCAGCATAAATTCATATGCTGCAGATTTAAAATCTGCATGTCAAGTTATGGACAGCTTTTGTTTAATAAAAATTTCTGACCTTGTGGATGAATTTTTTTTTTTAACTTGTATACTATGCTGCTAATAATACTGTTGTGGATATTCCACACATAATTCAATTTCGGAAACTCCACAGGGTATATGCCCACATTTTGTCATGCACTAAAGGCTAGTTTCACACCTCTGGTGTCAATTCCATCTGTTCCGGCAGACAATGTCGGGAATCGTCCAGACACAAACCACAGCATCCAACGGTTTGTGTCCAGCTGATCCTCCGCATTGTCTGTCAGAATATGTATGGATCTCCGGCAGTGGATCCGGAGAATTCTAGCAGGCTGTTCTCTGCTGGCGGTGTGAAACTAGCCTAAGATGGAGTCACATGGACCACCATTGCAGGCAACATTTAAAGAGTGTATGTCAGCTCTTCTGACGTGTAACATCTTTTCTTATATCTTTGCATTGTGTTGTTCCCTTGTTTTGCCTCCTAGGAATGAATGAATAAATTGACAACTGTTTCCTATTTTCTCCCCTATCCAAAGGGGGTGTTCCTACACAGTATGGTTCTGTCAGCCCTGATTGTATTGTGTAGGGACACTGTCCTAACTGCTAGTTGTCAACCCAGTTGTCAAATTCATTCATAAGAACAGCACCATGCAGAGTTCTGAGAGAAATTGCTCCAAAATTGAAAGCAGAGGTGGACTGACCATTAACCTTACAGGGAAATATCCTGGTGGGCTGATGTCCAGGGGGCCGCCTAAGCCCTCCTGCTGGTTGGGTACATAATGATCTGATGCCCTCTGTGTTAATTAACACTCGGAGCATCAGGCATTTACGTACCTGGCGGGCGGCTGCAGATGCCCTTCCAAATTTAATTGTACAATTAAGTACTAAAGCAGCTCTCTGCCCCACAGATCACGACCATAGGCCGCTGGCCGCTGCAGTATATACATGGTGCAGGGACACAGGAGTTTCAGGCCACAGGCCGAAAGAGACTTGTGGCCTGCACCACAGAAGAAGGGTTGTAATGGGACTTAGGTATTTTTTTTCTTTCCTTTTCCACTTTGGGAGCACAATATTGGGGGCACTAAAGAGGTCATTACTAGGGGCTGTCCAGGCAGGATGCTGAAGGTTGGTTTGGGCTGTTGGTGAATGTCACCTCCTAATCCCCCTGCTCCATATTTAATTACAGACAACTGGCGAGGAGGAAAGAACATGGTAGCTTTTGCTGGCAACTACAGAAGGGTATCTTCAGGGGTAGTATACTGATCTGTATTGTGGTATGTGCTTCTGCTGGGGTGATATTTTGTGCTGGTGTGTTGCCATGCCTTCTGTCAATTTGGACCCGCCTCCATCTTAGAGGCCACTTTTAGATTTCATGTAGTTCTTTAGGTTCCCAGTCTGTCTCTGAGTAAAAGAAGTACAAGTATTTACTAAAATTGACAGGTCATGGCAGAGGACAGGTCCTCTCTACTTAGGGAAGAAGCCTACCCCTTATTTGCTGAAAATCTTTTGATAGCTTTATCATCAGTTAAAGCAGCTATCAGGTTCCAGCCATCACAAAAGATCAACATCACCCATCTAAAAACAAGTGGTAGAGAATAGATTGGCTCCTTTCACTTTAAAGAGGTCCTGTCACCCAAAAATGCAGTATGACAGATCCATGTTATAGGGCAGGAGAAGCCAAGCAGATTGATATATATTTTTTAGGAAAAGATTTAGTAAAACCTGTATTTTGTACGTTTATATCTCAGCGTTTTAACTTCCTGTGAACACCTATTGGTACAGAAGGGAGGAGTTATCTTTGATTGATAGCATTGTGTATATATGTGAATAAGAGATAGCGGTCACTGATAACACCTCCCTCCTGTACTGATATAAATATACTTAGATATAAATGCTTCACCTGCTCTATAACATGCTGCCTGCAGATTGCATTGCATTTTTTGGTGGTTGGTCCCAGAATTTAACACCTAGGCCAGTCCTCCCCTTGACCCCTTGAATGACATATATATATATATATATATATATATATATATATATATGATGTATCTCCTTGTATGAGTAGACCTCCACCTACCACACTCTTATCCCCTACTCTGTGGATAGGGAATAAGTTGTCTTGATAGGACAACCACTTTAGCCACTGACTTGCTTGTCAATGGGTTATAATTTGTTACACATTCATATTCCTTTCTGATGTTAGCAGCAGTTGTACATTTTTACCAACTACTAAATATGCAAAGCTAGAGCTCTGCTTCCATTAAGAATGCTATGTGTTCTCTAGTGTTTCCAGATTACAAGGACAAATTACTTTCTCAGCAGTGACCGGAGGGGAAATGGATGAAACAGAGCATAACGCACATTTTTTTTTTTCAAAATTGGGTGGAATTTTCAAAAGTCTTTTAATTGAAAAGTATCCTCTGATTAGGAACTTTGCTTGCTTTTAGAAGAACAGTCTTAGTTGTGCATGGAGAGTTTCCTTTAAGCCCTTCTAGTCAACAAGAGCTCAATTAGTAAGAAATAGGGCAGAGATTCAGAATAGTGTCCTGTATTAATAAATGTGTTTTTTTATGAATGATGAGACGCATGCTGTCATTATATTACAGAGATCAACACATTAACAAGCCAAGATTACAAATGTGCTAAGAACAAAGCAGTCGAGTCAGTAGAGAAATCCGTGGGAGAGATAACACTGCTATGGTATAAGCAGAGCCAGCCCTGTGTGGCTGAAATGGCATGATAAGCTGTAGACCTCTCATCCTTCAGCAATAGCAGAGTACTAAGCACCTGTCCTAAGCAATAGGAAGGTATGTATATCACAGACTATATCTCTATCAGCATGCATGGTAGGTTTGAGGACCCGAATAGGAAGGGCATCTTGCCTCTCTAGGTGGAATCTACATCGAGTTTATAAATGGCGTGTCTATCCTTCTAAGGGGTTGTTCACATATCAGTTATTTGATCAGTTATTGCCATCAGTTATTGTGAGCCAAAACCAGGTGCGGGTCAAAAACACCAAACAGGTGCAGATCTTTTCATTATACCTGATCTCTGTTAAGTGTCCACTCCTGGTTTTGGCTGACAATAACTGATGGAAATAATTGATCAAGTAACTGATATGTGAACAACCCCTAACTTGGTTAAGTTGGAAAGGCTATGACTGAAATATAAGGGGAATAGTCAAGGTTTATATTTGGATCATACTATCTGAACCAGTTGTTCTTTGTCACTTAAGGTTAAACCTCAAATTTTACAGATACGTTGGTCCACATTAATCAAGGTACACTACTGATAAAAAATAAAGATCAAGAAGGAGTTGTTGGAATCCAATGAAACTTTCTATTTGTGAATGTAATGATGATATATGTAAGTGATTAAAATATTAGAGCAACAGTAAATGTTTACTGGGAAAACTGTACAATTGAAAGAAGGCTCTAGTGCCTTGTTTGGTGACCTCTAGCCTGGATACAAGATGAGATATGGCTGGGCATGGAGGCATACAGGTTCCATATGGTATCCTGTGGCACATTTGCCCACAGATGTTGCAGCTGGGCCTGTAGATCCTGCACACTTGTAGGTTGCCGAAGCTGGTGTCCCAGCTGATCCCGTAAAGGCTTGATTAGCGATGAATCTAGTGACCGGGCAGGTCAAGGAAGTGTTGCAATGTAGTAGGCACATTTCTGGGAAACCCTTGCAGAAATATGCCAGTTGGAAGTTCGGCAACACATGTGGCTGCAGGGTGTCCTTCACATGTCGCTGAACTATTGGTGACCCTCATATCACTACTAGGGGTGACCAACTGTCATATGCAATGGCTATCCAGATCATCATTTCAGCAGTTGTTGCAATGTGTCGCTCCACAGCAAAGGCGGGATTGAAGAGCTCACCACAAGGTCTCCATACTCGATCCTGATCGAGTATGGATAAGGATCATGGTATCCCAAACAGAACTTGGATTTGTTGCTAAAGATGGTACTGTTCCAGTCCAGGTTTCTCCTTCGTAACACCACTGAAAATGAAGGCGACCGGGGCTGGCTATCAATGTCAGGACGCATAATGGGCACCGTGACACCACATTTCCTTCTGCTGAGTGCTTGGAAATGGTATGGCTAGAGAAAAGACAGTGTAATAAAGGTTTCACTTGTTTCTCAGTGTTGGACAACAAAACTGTGGCAGATGCTTGTGATTGTAGGATAAGACGATCCTCTCTACTGGTGGTATGTCGAGGCCGCTCAGAGCCTGTTCGCTGTGTGTGTGCCTTCTCGTGGGGCAGCAAAGTGGCTCAGTGGTTAGCACTAGTGCCTTGCAGTGCTGCTAATGACCAAGGAGAACATCTGCCTGGAGTTTGTTCTCCTCATGTTTGCGTGGGTTTCCTCCTACACTCCAAAGACATACTGATAGGAAACTTAGATTGTGACTCCTGTTGGGGACAGCTTGATGCTAATATCTGTAAAGTGCTGTGGAATATAGCAGCACTATATAAGGGTATCAGATAAATAAATGCTCCCAGGACCTAACAACAAGGTCAGGACGACCTAGATAGTGGTCAGTTTGTTGAAATGGCCATCCTGCTTCTCTCAGTCCCATGTCAAAGTCTGTCAACTGTGCAAAACATTTTTGAATGCGTCATACGGACATGTCTAAAAGTGAACAATCTCTCACCACAAGTAGCCACTGAGAGCCCAATGTCTAATTAGACCACGCAGCAATTCGACATTTCTATCTTGGTGTGTTTATATATATATATATATATATATATATATATATATATATATATATACACTCACCGGCCACTTTATTAGGTACACCTGTCCAACTGCTCGTTAACACTTAATTTCTAATCAGCCAATCACATGGCGGCAACTCAGTGCATTTAGGCATGTAGACATGGTCAAGACAATCTCCTGCAGTTCAAACCGAGCATCAGTATGGGGAAGAAAGGTGATTTGAGTGCCTTTGAACGTGGCATGGTTGGTGGTTCCAGAAGGGCTGGTCTGAGTATTTCAGAAACTGCTGATCTACTGGGATTTTCACGCACAACCATCTCTAGGGTTTACAGAGAATGGTCCGAAAAAGAAAAAACATCCAGTGAGCGGCAGTTCTGTGGGCGGAAATGCCTTGTTGATGCCAGAGGTCAGAGGAGAATTGGCAGACTGGTTCGAGCTGATAGAAAGGCAACAGTGACTCAAATTGCCACCCGTTACAACCAAGGTAGGCAGAAGAGCATCTCTGAACCCACAGTACATCGAACTTTGAGGCAGATGGGCTACAGCAGCAGAAGACCACACCGGGTGCCACTCCTTTCAGCTAAGAACAGGAAACTGAGGCTACAATTTGCACAAGCTCATCGAAATTGGACAGTAGAAGATTGGAAAAACGTTGCCTGGTCTGATGAGTCTCGATCTCTGCTGCGACATTCGGATGGTAGGGTCAGAATTTGGCGTCAACAACATGAAAGCATGGATCCATCCTGCCTTGTATCAACGGTTCAAGCTGGTGGTGGTGGTGTCATGGTGTGGGGAATATTTTCTTGGCACTCTTTGGGCCCCTTAGTACCAATTGAGCATCGTTGCAACGCCACAGCCTACCTGAGTATTGTTGCTGACCATGTCCATCCCTTTATGACCACAATGTACCCAACATCTGATGGCTACTTTCAGCAGGATAATGCGCCATGTCATAAAGCTGGAATAATCTCAGACTGGTTTCTTGAACATGACAATGAGTTCACTGTACTCAAATGGCCTCCATAGTCACCAGATCTCAATCCAATAGAGCATCTTTGGGATGTGGTGGAACGGCAGATTCGCATCATGGATGTGCAGCCGACAAATCTGCGGCAACTGTGTGATGCCATCATGTCAATATGGACCAAAATCTCTGAGGAATGCTTCCAGCACCTTGTTGAATCTATGCCACGAAGAATTGAGGCAGTTCTGAAGGCAAAAGGGGGTCCAACCCGTTACTAGCATGGTGTACCTAATAAAGTGGCCGGTGAGTGTATATATATATATATATATATATATATATATAATTTATTTTGTTGAATGCAATAATACTTGAAAATGCAAGGATTACCATCAATTCCACATTCAAAGGCAGAGGCAGCTTTCTTGAGATTCTCTCTGGCTAAATATATTTGATGCCAGTCTCGGATATACGTATGCACATTTCTTAAAGTGTGGCTGACGTAGGCTTGTCTTTAGTAATCCTTCACATTTCTTTAGTTAACACGTTGAGGCAGTTTCAGAGGGAAGAGTATTAAAAATATCTGGGGAGGAGGAGAAGTGCGCTTCAGACAAATCCAGCTGTTGCATTTAAAAATAGCTGCACATGTCCGTGGTGATAAAGGGTTTCCTTGCGTTGTCATAGCAACTACAATTCCAGAGAATCTCCATATAATGTGATGTTGGGCGTTTTCCCACCGCATTTATATTTCAACAAATTGTAATGTCAGCTGCTAGGCATTAACCCCCTGCTGTCTGCTTTCGACTCACCAATGTGATTTCTTTATTGTATCGCTTAAATATATCAGAAATGATCAAAAATATACTTTTATTATTAGGCTTCATACATGGCGTCTTGAGGTGTCTTATAAAATTAGTGTTCACTGAGAGATTTTGTTACTAACCTCCCTATTTCCATGATCATTTGATAGAAATATGGATTTTGTTGCTTTTTGACAGCTTTTTTTCTTCAAGGTGACTGTAATGTACTGCCTCAACGTGTGATGATATCCTTAAGTAAAATCTAGGTCTTTGAAGTTGCGCTCCCACAGTATTTGGAAGTAAATCTCATGTTTGGTATTATGTGGGCTGGTTTACATTTATATGCATGGAGTGTAATATGTGTAGGAAATGAGCCCTGGCTTAGTGATGGAAACTGGGACAGGAGATAGCTCCGTCATGAATATCGCTCTAAGCTGTTTCCTAAGAAAAAGGAAGCTGTTCTGTAAGAAGTCTCCTACATATAGTCAATACAGTTTCGATTTCTGATGCTTTTAACTATCCTGTCCTGAAGCACCCCTGACTCGTTATGTGTTGAGGATTTCCTTCACATTACAGAGATGATTTAATTAGTGGCAACGCATCTGTAATTTCCACAGAGGTACTTAAAACGATTCTTCACCTCTGGGGACCTTTTCTGCAGACTCGCTAGCATCACCAAACCGCATTGGGAATAATACCTGGTCCCTCAGTTCCATCTCTACCTCTCTGGTACTGCAGGTCTGGATGTAGACCCAGGTCACATTGCTGTTGCAGCACAAAACTGTTTGCAGCAGTGACGTCTCCTCCGTGTGTTACATCACCGTGTCAAGTGACTCATGGGTGACTCGTCACCATTGTCACCAGGAGACCTGCTTCAAACCGGATGTTGATGTGGAGAGATCCAAAAGCTGTGACGCCCTAGGGGAAGCTATGGCGCCGGAACACAGTGTTGTGGATAAGGTAGGTATGATTCCCACCATAGATCCGGCCATGATGAGGGGTCTGCAGAAAAAAGTCCTCATGGAGGAAAAACTTCTTTAAGGACTGGAGTAGAGGAATACTGATATATATTATCACATACTGTATATTCTTCATGTTTTCAGCAAGTTAGAGAAAGTAAGACTGAGTTCCTATCATGTTTTTGGCCTACATTTAGCATATACAGTCCTGCTCATCGTTATTGGCACCCATGAATTTTAAGTACATAATGTGGAATCAAGTGAAACAACTTTTTTTGTATAGAGCACACATGTTAAATACAAAAGAGAAAATGATTAAAAAACTATTTAAAACAAAAAAACAATGGGAGTTAAAAATAAAAATAAAAACTAAAGCTTGATGTGACGCTGGTATTGGCACCCTTTACATTTAATTAGTATGGAAACACATTTTGACTCACCTGTGGTAAATCACAAATGAGAAGCACTTGTGATAAATTCTTGGTGCCCATTTGATATGAATTAACCAATGAATGATAACTTCAGTGTTTAAAAAAGTCACATGTTAGGCCCTGTTCCTTTGTCCCAATGGTGAAGACAACGGAGCTGTCTGAGGACATCAGAATTGCTATTATTAGCAGACACAAGACTCCAAAGGGTATAAAGCCATCTCTAAAGTCCTTGGTTTCCCAGTTTCAACAGTGCGCAATGTTATTAAGAAGTTTGCCAAGCATGAAATCGTCAAGAACATCTCTGGACAAGGGAGAAAGAGGAAAATTGACAAGAGATGTCATTGAAGGTTGGTGTGAATGGTGGTAAAAAAACACGTCAAACCTCCAAAGATCTGAAGGCCAACCTGGAACAGTCTGGGGTCATGGTTTCAACAAGTACCATACGCTGCTCACTAAACCAAGCAGAGATTTATGGGCGAAGACCAAGGAAGAAACCACTGCTGAAGAAGAGACCTAAAAAGGGACAACTGTTCTTTGCCAAAGAGTCCCTTAACAAAGCACAATCCTTCTGGGAAAATGTTCTGTGGACAGATCAAACAAAAATCGAGCTTTTTGGAAAAGCAACAGTTTGTTTACAGACGGCACAATGAAGCTTATAAGGACCCAAAGCACACATCCAAAATTACACAGAAATGGTTGAAAAAGAAAAAAACTGACTGTTTTAAAATGGCCAGCAATGAGTCCTCAATCCCATTGAAAATCTTTGGGGTGACCTGAAATCTGCTATTGGGAAAAAGAACCCTGCAAACATTCAAGAGCTTGAACTAACTGGAAAGGAAGAGTGGGAGAAAATACCAGATGAGAAGTGTAAGAAGCTTATAGATGGCTACAAGAAACGTTTGGAGGCTGTCATCAGTGCCAAAGGGTGTGTAACCAAGTATTAATTAGGGGTGCCTTTATTGGTGCACATGCTGTTTATTCTGTTTCTTCTTTGAAATTACAACATGTAGGTTGAAAAACAATATTTTATTGTTGTATTACTTTAGACCACTAATTAAAAAATCATGAGGATATAACTTTGGTGCATTTCTATTTATTTCTGAAGATATTGTACAGCCTATGGAAAAAAAATGAAGGGGTGCCAATAATGGTGAGCAGCACTGTACAAAAACATGAATATGTTAAATGGAACATACTTTGGAATCCATCCATAGCGTTCCATTGTGAAAAAATGTAGTGTTAATGTAGTGTTCTATGCTTTTTTCTCAACGTATATGTTAAACATAGGACAAAAATGTAATGTGAAGCCGGCCTAACAAGTACATCAAGGTAGACCAAAGGAAGACATGGAAAAGCATAAAACTTTGATGTCACACAATGACTTCAGTGTCACCTGTCATTGCCTCGTTCTTCTTTCATGTATTACATGTATTACTCCTTACAGGGATCACCCACTGACTGGTGCATAGTCCTTATCTCTTAATAATTTTTAATGTTTATGGGAATTTCTGGGGTAGGGGGGAGGACTTGAACTTTAATTTTTGCTTGGAGAAAGACCCATACCTACCTGGGATACCACCATGCAGAGATGGAGTAGTGTCACAAACAATACCAGAGTCTGAGGGTATATTGGTCACTGAGACCATGTAGTCATAGAAGAGATTTGACTAACTAAAGGAGGTTTGTGATCCCCAGCCCATCTGCAGCCAGTTGATTGGACCTTCAGTAGTGTTTTATCTACGTTGTTTATTTACGCGGTTTAAACCACATTTCCTTCAATTTTTTTTCGTTCTGTTTTGAATATTTTTAATTTATCCATACTTTTTGTGTGTCTCGGTTGAGCCATGGCTGACACAGGCTAGTGAGCTTGGCAACGGTTGCTATAGTTACATATTTCTGAATGTAAAAACTAAAAATGGAAAGGACCTACTGTGAAATTATTGTTAGTTGTTATTATAGCTCATAAAAATGTATTGACATAATATCAGTTAGTTAAATTAACAGAAATTTTGTTCATTTAGGGTACAGTCACACAACCGTAATTGTTTTATGGTCTGTAAATTGCGGATCTGCGAAACACGGGTGTGTGTGTTCCGCATTTTGTGACACGCACACAGCCAGCCCTAGGATAGAAATGTATATTCTTGTGCGTGATTGCGGACAAGAATAGGACATGCTCTATCATTTTTGATGGTCCGCAGAACGGAACTACAGATGCAGAGAGCACACGATCTGCTATCCACATATTTTGCAGCCCCATTGAAATGAATGGGTCTGCACCCATTCCACAAAATTGTGTAAAGCATGTGGACCCAGAAATATGGCTGTGTGAGTGGACCTTTATCAGGAGAAAGGAATTACCCTTTTGCCATGTATCTAATGACCTTTTGACAGAAATTTTTAGACAAATACTCTAGGACAGGGCTATATAAATGATTCCATAACAGGTTAAAGGGGTTATATGTCGTGAATTGTTTCCATACCAAAAGTCCTGAAAGCATCTTAACAGCTGTTTAAAAGTAGTTTACAGTGTACCTAGCATAAATACCCTTTCCACCTCATCTTTGCTACTGGGGGTGGGCTCTGGACTGAATCAGTCTCCTTCTCCCTCTGGCAACTGACAATATAGTCCCTTTTTACTTCCGCAGGAGTCTTTTCAGCTATAATGCCTGCAATTCCAGAGGCTCTGGTCCTTTCCTGCAAAGCATGACAGAAAACTATAGAACAAAGAATCATTATGCAGAGACTTGGGGAAGTGTGCATTTGCGTCCACCAGTATTACCAGGAGTTAGCCCACGAAAAATACTGTACAGTTTTCAAACCAGCACCTGGGTCTGAATACTTTTGTAATGGCATGTAATTAAAAATTTTGCATAGCCACAGTTATTCAATACAATTCTTTTTTCTTATTTCTTTGTCCTGCTCACTGAGAAGGCCGCACATGCTCAGTTTCATCCTTCAATGGCCTCCTGAGCTGTGATAGGGAGAGCTGAGACACGCCCCCTTAGCTCCAGCAGAAAAGACACTCCCCTTGAGCTGTAAGCGTGATATAAATCTAGCAGAGCAATGAATGGGATAATATCTGGATCCATGTGAGGTACAGGGCTGCTTCTAGCTTTGTTAGAAAGAGACTGTCATTTACTATATGATGTCTAATTTTCATTTTTTACATTAGTCATGGGATAACCCCTTTAAGTTCACAAAGTGGCCATGCGCATTGTTATACATTTTGAACACCAGGAGGCACCATACAATGTAAGTAAGTGTCATAACTTTTTGTGATCGATACAGTGCACGCCATATTTTAACTAGTTCATGCAAAGGGTGTTTTGGCAATGGTGATTGGAGAAGAGATGTTAATAGCACGCCACCTCATTGGATGGAATATGGCATTGGATTCTTCCCTACATTCCTGTGAATTTGCTTAAAAAAACAGAATGGACTTACCTTGAGAAGCTTACTTACCTAGTATTCCATGATGCATAGATCTTGGGTATTCAACTTGTGAATATTGGTGTTAGGATCTGATCTATATAGATCTTATTAGGTTAGAGATTGTATTGGTTGTGTGTTGGTCTATAACAATATACTATTGGCAGTGGTGAAAAGTCATATTGTAGTTCTGAGATACCTTTGTATCTTGCAGTGAAGGCTTTAAAACTCTGTGAACTAGGAAGTGGATTTGCCTAGCATTCAAATTGAGTCTCTATCATGAACCAATATGCTATGTTACTAATTTTCCTATCAAGATGAAGAAAATATTTCTCAATGTTCCCCTTATCTTTCTGGCTTATAGCAGAAACGTTGAATAGATAATTTAGCAGATATGGTACATCTAAAGATGATCACACCACACCAATCATAATATTATGCAGGAAGCATCCTTGTGTTTGCCATGCCTACAGGATACTCCTGTTAGAATAGTGTAAGCTCCCTCATACATCTACTAGCTGGAGCTGTCCAGTGTCCTGAAAATGGTCACATTATACCAGCGAAGTTTCAAGAAATAGTACATAGGTTCTCCAATTAAAAGACTAGGGATCCATAAGGCAAGAATCCAAAACGCTACAAAAGTTGGCTGCAAAACAGATCATTTTACACAGAATGTAACCTATTATATGTGAGGAGCACCACAAGAAAATTCTGGAGCATCTAAATTACATAGAGAACTCCTCATTACTTAATGTATCAAATGTGGCTAGGCACTTCATTCAGATACACGCACGATCAGTACGTTTCTTTTCTGCTTTTGCCATTGAGCATTGAGGAAGTGTCAAACAACTAGTGTTAAGTAAGGAGGCTTTTTGCAGGATTATGTACTTTTTTTTAAAATATAGATAGTGCCATGGATAAATTTAACAGAACAATTCTGAAAAAAAAAAGTTTAAATCAAGTTTTTGTTTTAAGCAGTAGGTCATTTTCTGATTACACTTTCCCTTAAAGTAACCTGGCATTCTAAAAGCTTTAACCAGCATGAAACAGGCCTAATAGTAGTGATCGTCTTTTTTTGTGGCTGGTCCATGTCTAGCCTTCTAATTCCACTCTATGATCAATGCATGTAAATGTTCTTTGGACAACCTTATACATTGCCATGTTAGTTGTATGGGTGCCAGGGTTGCCAACTATCCAGAAATGTTTGGACAGTAAAAATAAACAATTTTTTTCCTGTGTTCATGAAAAAAATAGATGTGTCCCTGATTTTTTTGAAGCAGGTGGTACTGACTAGATTATTTTGGTGGAAATTATCATTATTTTACAGCTCACAGTAAGTGCTGGTAATGAATTCTGATCAGTATAATGAGCTATACTTATACTATTTAGCATTCATTATGGTTTTCTAATTTGTCTGTAAAAAATGTTAGCTGTCCGTGATTTTGGAATAAGTTGTCCAGGATAAAGAAAAATCATGGTTGGCCACACTGTATGGTACATTTGACGTAGTCCAGGATCTCGCGGTCATTCCCATATTCAGGTATTCCTAAATCTGTTTGTGTGCATGTTCTTTGCCAGATTGCTGCAGTGCCATCTGCTCATTGTATGTGATGCATACGACGATTAAACTCCCCTTCATTAAATGTGGAGAGGGACGATCTGACATGGACTGCGTCTCCTGTGGGAGCTTTTATTATGGTCTGTTGTTGGGAAGCAGTACAGACATCACACAGAGCTGAATATGTATATACAGACTTGCACATAGCTATTAAAATACATGCTAATGTACATTACCTTATGTTGTCTGTGAAATATGTATCGGCATGAGTTTAAGAACAGGGACTCTGACATGAAAAATAATGTTACGCTGACTGAGCAAACACCCAGTTTAGATAAATGATAGTTTCTTTGTTGTGATTAAATGCTTCAATTGGCAGAATAATGGCCAGAGAGCGTTGCCACAGTGATAAAGCAACGGGGTGCTAATAAAGTCATAACCTAACTCGGGGAGTATTATGGCTAATGTGTTAAGATGGCTTTTTTTCTGTTATGTACAGCGACAGTGGTCTGAACACAGCTATACGGAATGATACCTCTCAGGAGGGGGGAATGCTATATCTTCGTATTTTATAGATGGACCACATGAACACAGGCTAAACTTGGGAAGATGCAAATAATTTGCACGGCAGAAGTTTTTAGGGCTACAATCCACAAGTCAGTTTTTTTTACTCTTTTTTTTTTTAGTGCATGTTGTATGAAATTAATTATCTTTACATAGAAAATGAAATGCCGACAAATTGCTATCTGTTTCCGTATTATGAACAGGGGTGCACCTAGCCTTTCTGCTGCTTGAGGCGAAAACTGAAACAGCGCCCTCCCCTCCCCCCAATGCCAATTTCTTAACCTAACCCCTTCCCTCCAGCCCTACTGTTAAAGACATACATGGAAAACATTACATACAGAGCTATGTACAAAACATTCAGGGTAATACAGCGCCACATACTGTGCCAATTGTGCTTCCCAATACTATACTGCAGAGACAGATAATCCCCCTTCCGCTGCCCTTCCCCCCTCTTGTTCTTGGTTCTGCCTGAGGCAATCACCTCACCTCGCCTCATTGGTGGTACACCCCTGATTATGAAATGTACAGAATGAGTCAGAAGAACCAACTGAGAACCTGTAACATGCTTAAAAGAGTGTTTCCATCTCAAACATGCACCACAGCCCACCTCTGGGAGTGGGGAACCCCCAATTTTTTTTTGGAGATCTGGGCACTATACCTAGTACGCATTTCTGACATATTCTGTAGTTCTATGTTAGGCACCTCCTCTTGGCATCTTGGAATCTTCTGTACTGTAATATCACAAAATCCAATAACAAGGAGCACTATACTTAGAACTTTTTCCACATACAAGCCAAAGAGACTTCGACCAAGCAGTCCTTCCACAGTAAATCAGGAGAAGATAGCAGTACTCCAGCAATTAGTGAAGAAAAATGTATGCTTTTTTTTCCCATGTTCCCCGTGATGTTATAGCGCTTGTGTTTGTAACGTGGGGAAAAAATCATATCTTCACAATTTGCTGGTCTTTTGCGATCTTCTTTTGAATTCCAATACTGTGATAATGATAATTCTTCAGATTAGGATAGGCCACAAAGATTTGATTGGTGGGGGTCTGACTGTCAGCAATATAAAAGGCCAAGTCAAAAGTCAATGTAACAAAATCTGCTTGAACACTGTGTAAAACACTATGGGGTAGATTTATCAAAACTAGTCAAAAAAGAAACTGGAATAATTGCCCATAATAACCAATGAGATGCCTGCTTTTATTTTTCAAAGCTCCTTTGGAAAATGAAAAGTGGAATCTGGTTGGTTGCTATGGGCAGCTAAACCAGTTTTGCTTTGCGCTAGTTTGATGAATCAGGACCTCTATTTGTTTGTGTGTGTGTGTGTATGTATATGGATAGAGATAGATAATAGGATAGAGATAGATAGATAGATAGATAGATAGATAGATAGATAGATAGATACAAGTGCATCTCAATACATTAGAATATCATCAAAAAGTTGTTTTTTCCCAGTAATTCAATTCAAAAAGTGAAACACATATATTATATAGAGTCATTACATAGTGAACTTTTTCAATTGTTTATTTCTGGTAATGTTGATGATTATGGCTTACAGCCAAGGAAAACCCAAAATTCATTATCTCAGAAAATTAGAATAATCAACCCAAAACACCTGCAAAGGCTTCCTAAGCCTTTAAAAAGCTCCCTTAGTCTGGTTCAGTAGGCGACACAATCATTGGGAAGACTGCTGACTTTACAGATGTCCAGAAGGCTGTCATTGATACACTCCACAAGGAGGGTAAGCCACAAAAGGTCATTGCTAAAGAAGCTGGCTGTTCAGAGAGTGCTGTATCAAAGCATAAAAATGGAAAGTTGAGTGGAAGGAAAAAAGGTGGTAGAAAAAGGTGCACAAGCAACAGGGAGAACCACAGGCTTGATAGGATTGTTAAGAAAAGGCCTTTCCTAAATTCTGGGGAGATTCACAAGGAGTGGACTGCTGCTGGAGTCAGCGCTTCAAGAGCCACCACACACAGATGTATCCAGGACATGGGCTACAAGTGTTGCATTCCATGCGTCAAGCCAATCATGACCAATAGACAACGCCAGAAGCGTCTTACCTGGACCAAGGAGAAGAAGAACTGGACTGTTCTCAGTGGTCAAAGGTGTTGTTCTCAGATGAAAGTAAATTTTGCTTTTCATTTGGAAATCAAGGTCCCAGAGTCTGGAGGAAGAGTGGAGAGGCACTCAATCCAAGCTGCTTGAGGTCTAGTATGAAGTTTCCACAATCAGTGATGGTTTGGGGAGCCATGTCATCTGCTGGTGTAGGTCCACTGTGTTTTATCAAGACCAAAGTCAGTGCAGCCGTCTACCAGGAAATTTTAGAGCACTTCATGCTTCCCTCTGCCGACAAGCTTTTTGGAGATGAAATTTTTATTTTCCTGCAGAACTTGGCACCTGTCCACATTGCCAAAAGGACCAATACCTGGTTTAATAATCACAGTATCACTGTGCTTGATTGGCCAGCAAATTCACCTGACCTTAAGCCCATAGAGAATCTATGGGGTATTGTCAAGAGGAAGATGAGAGACACCAAACCCAACAATGCAGACGAGCTGAAGGCTGCTATCAAAGCAACCTGGGCTTCCATAACACCTCTGCAATGCCACAGGATGATCGCCTCCATGCCACGCCGCATTGATGCAGTCATTCATGCAAAAGGAGCCCCAACCAAGTATTGAGTGCATTTACTATACATACTTTTCATTTGGCCAACATTTCTGTGTTTAAATTTTTTTTTACACTTGGTCTAATATAATATTCTAATTTTCTGAGATAATGACTTTTGGGTGTTCCTTGGCTGTAAGCCATAATCATCAACATTAACAGAAATAAACACTTGAAAAAGTTCACTCCGTTTGTAATGACTCTATATAATATATGCGTTTCACTTTTTTAATTGGATTACTGAAAAAAAAAACACTTTTTGATGATATTCTAATTTATTGAGATGCACTTGTAGATAGATAAATAGACAGATAATAGATAGATATGAGATAGATAAATATGAGATAGATCCCGGCAATTGCCTGCTAGCTAGCGGAGGAAAACACTGCTACTACATGTTCATCCCCATGCTGTCTAGTGGTTTGCTGGCGGCAGATTGTAATTAGACAGCACGATCTGCTGTCCACAAACAATGACTTTTAACCCCTTCACTACCAGCACTGTACATGTACGGCGCTGGAGTGATGGGCAAACATGGTGCTTGCAGCTAATGGCCGTGACCGGCATTACTGCCGGTCATTAAAGCCTTTAAATGCCATGATCATGTGATCACAGCTTTATAACGGGTGAAAAACCTGGAAACTCGTGCTTCCGGGCTTCTTACCGCCATCCTCCAACATAAGAAATGGCTCGGCTATCTCCGTCGGCTCCATAGAAATGAATGGGAGCGGTGGCCGTGCATGCGCAGTGCGCTCCCATTCATTTCTATGGAGCCGACGGAGATAGCCGAGCCAGCGCTCGGCTATTTGCGGCGGCCCCATTGAAGTGAATGGAGAGCGGGCCGCGCTTGCGCGGTGCGCACTTCTTCACTTCGGGGGCCCCGTTCTCGATATTGGTGCGGGTCCCAGCGGCGGGATATGCGATATGCCCCCATTGTCCAAGTTGAGAATACCCCTTTAATATTGATGTATAATAAACATAATGGTACAGACTTAAAAAAAAAATAGAGAGTTGTTTAGCCTCAAACACAAGCTACAAACCCATAACAAAGTAAATAGAACCTGTTAAAAAATATATAAAAAATTTTAACAATATATTAAATCCTTTTTTCCTTAGAATAAAAAAAAAAAGAATATAAACATCATGGATATTCATGAACATCATCACATCCGAAAACACCCGGATAGGTGATCAATGTCAGATTGGCGGGGGTCCGACACCCAGCACCACCCCCCGATCAGCTGGTAGAACTGAAGGTGAACGCAGACTTCCCTTGTTTACCTGCTTGACATTGCAGAGGTGATCAGATGTAATAACAAGAAGCTGTCCCATTTACTTTAATAGGAGAGCTCTGTAGTATTCACTTGTATAGGAGTGAATGGGACAGCTTGTAATTACTCTGCTCACCGCTGCAATGTCAACGGCTAGCAGCTAAACCAACAAGGGATGTCTGTGCTCGCACACAGCGCAGCCTTCTCTTCAAACAGTCTGACACCCAGCACCCCCACCAATGTGATATTGATGACCTTTTCTGAGCATAGGTATATTCAAGAAAATAGACAAAGGTATGCAGACAGCATGTCCTTTCTGTGTAGTTTATTCTGATTTGATAGGTCATATTTTATATAGGTAATATTAAAATCCCGGAAAACCCCTTTAAAGAATCTGTAAGAAGACATTTTCTTTCAATGCACTGCATTGGGTTATTTTTGTTCTAATTTTGCTTTTTATAAGTCAGTTCTCGTATGGTAGCACGGTGGCTCAGTGTGCCTTGCAGAGCTGGGTCGTAGGTTTATATCTGACCAAGGATAACATCTGCATGGAGTTAGTATGTTCTCCCCATGTCTGTGTGGGTTTCATGCGGGTACTCTTGTTTCCTCCCACACATTCTGATAGGGAATGTAGATTGTGAGCCCCACAGAGGACAGCAAGCAATGATAATGACTGTAAAACACTGCATAATAAGTCAGCATTAAAGACTGAGTAAAAGAAATATTAAGGTCAGAAACTAGTCCTAGTTTCACACACAAAGTCCATCTGCTGTGTTCTGATTTTAATGATGTTGGTAAGGGCTCTGTGATTCCTTGAGCTCGCAGATGGCCCAGATATTTAGGACTGTGGGGCTAACTAGTGCTGACCGGCCAGCCCTACAGGTCTGAATTGCTAGATTGTCCATCTGGCTTAACTGTGTAATGTTGATTCTTAAGCTAATTCTAGTGTGCACGCCTTTGTATATGATAACGTCTATGTAGGTCATCCCAATGACCAATTCCTCTACTGTCTAGCCAGGCATTAGCATGCAGTGGTAAGATGAGTGTGCGGCAGTGGAAATGTGCAGCCCACATGAGACCAAGATGTTGCTAGCATATGACAAGCGTTGACATTTACAGATATTTTAAGGCAGACTGGGAAATGACATTACCGAGACTGCTGCAGGCTCCTGAGGGAGCTTCAGCAGAATAGAAGCAAAGCTCACTGAAGGAAAGGGAGTCATCTGGAGCTACAGTTAAAGTGTATCAAGGGCTAATATGGTGTTACATTAATCTATCACACAGCGCAGTTTTCTCAAAAGAAAAGATATTTACATACTTTAAAAAAGCAAAGCCATTATTCTTCACATGTTTCTTTATGCTCCTGGGGGCCAACTATATGTCAATAACGAATTCTATTTAGCACAGTTCATTAGTATAGTTCTAGGTATTTCAAGGTGTATGCAACCATTTTTAGCATGTTAACCTTAACCCCGGTCAAGATATGAAAACCATGGCTTCTGTGACCCAGCACCAACCTTCATGATTTCACAGGTGCAAGACTAGGTTTGATAACAAAGAGGATCCACCACAAGGCAAAAAACAACCTACGGTATATGATTTACACCTACTAAGTAGAGGGAATTCCTCTCTGACTGGAATTTCTTCAAGCATAATTTGCATTGACAGAAGTAAAGATTTTAGATTATCAATTCCAATCAAGTAACCTATGGCATTATTTAGAGATGCTGTACACACCTCTTCATCAAAAGGTTTTATGCAGGCAAGGGCAACCTACAACATTTTCATCTTTTGAGATCCCAGTAGATGATGTATTGACAAAATGCCTAGCATGCCAATTCCATTTAGTTGGATCCAAGAAGATCCCATTATGTAAGCGTAGCAAAACTGCAAAATACAGAGTGATGTTCCACATTGGTAGAGATGCAAGGGACCTTGCAATTGCTGTCCCACAGTTTCATCACAACAGCCCCTCATGATACAAATGAAACAGAGATAAAAGGGTTTTCCAAGATATTTTTTTACTGATGACCTATCCCAGTGAGGGCTAACCTCCGGCACTCCAACTTTGGTGAAACTACGACTCCCAGCGTGCCCCATTCATTTCTATGGAGTTCTGAGAACAGCCAAGCAACTGTACATCTTGGGAGTTGTAGTTTTACCACAGCTGGAGTGCCAGAGGTTAGCCATCACAGACCTATCCTCTAGATCGCTCACTGATATCTGAAAGGTTGGGGTGCGACACCCGGGACCCCCGTCCATCAGCTGTTTAAGAAGGCACCAGCACTCCTGTCTTCTACCTTCTCGCAGCTTACCAAGCACGGCGTCATTGTATGGCGGCTGTACTTAGTATGGCACTTGAATGGGGCTGAGAGGCGCCTAGGCCATGTGATGGATGAATGTGTTGTCAATGCCCTAGGAAAAACAGAAAGAAGACCATTGAGCTCACAGGAGCACCAGTGCCTTCTCAAACAGCTGATCAGGGGGGTCCCAGGCGTTGGAATGCCACCGATCAGATACTCATGAGTGATCCAAAGGATAGTTTTAGAATCTGGACCTTCAGCCCACAACTGGTTGCCCAGTTTAGCTGAAATGTAAAAACGGGGTGTCTTCATGAGATATCACCTGTAACTAAGCTACACTTGTACACTGTAAAGGTTAGTATGCCAGAACTATGCTAAGCGGGGCTTGAATTTATTTCATTTTCTGATATTATGCAGCTTGTAATTTTGTAATGGTTGTTTATTGTGCCTTTTCTTCACAACATGCTGAATAGATATTGGGTCACAGCTTTTCAGGATTTTTTTTACAAGGCCTTAGCTGAATATTTCAACAATGTCATTTAAAATGATTGTAGATTTTACTGTTTTGTTATTTTCAAAATTGTCGAAATTGATTGAAAATGGACCAGTGCTTTGTTGTTCCTATTGCCTGCACATGGATTCAGAAATTGCACGCACGTTATGTAAGATGCAGGTTATGAAACACTGTGCTGCATTAGACAGATATTATTATTATTATTATTTTATTATATATATTGCTATGAAATTATATATAAAAAAAACTTGTCATCCATGAGGACCCTGATCTGATGTGGACAGTGACAGAACAGACTGTTCCCAAACAGATATTGAGAATGTGTACATGACTGCACTGCTGAAGGGAAATGGGTAGCCAGAAGTCATCAGGGATCTACCACAATCTTCACAGCCTCATTATCATCGTATATTACTAATAATGGAATACACCAAATCCATTATATCAATATAGTTCACCCATTATATTATATCAGTGGGTGACTGCATACAGTTATTGCTTTTAGCCCAAATTACAACCACTCATTAACCTTTCACTTAAAGGGGTTATGTCATGATTGATGTAGAAAATGAAAATCATATAATGTATAACAATCTCTTTCTAACAAAGCTAGAACCAGCCCTGTACATCACATGGATCCAGAGATCCCCCCCCCATTCATTGCTCTACTAGATTTATATCAAGCTGGCAGCTCAGGGGGTGTGCCTTTTCTCAAGGGTGTATCCTTTCTGCTGTAACTGCCACTGATTCTAACAGAATATATGGCTGGGGACAGCTGAAGATTTAAACTGAGTGCATGCAACCACCAAAGTGAGGAGGACAAGAAATAAAGAAAAGAACAAACAGCAGGTGGCGCTATACAGATACATTTTATTGAATAACTCTCTGGCTATGCTAAATTTTTAATCACATGCAATTACAAAAGTAATCAGATCCGGGTGCTGGTTCTAAAAATGTCGAATATCATTTACGGGACAACTTGAAATATCATCTAAATAGCTGCCACTGCTTATGTGGTAAGCATAAATTAAGTGTTGAAGCTTGGCCTTTTGGTCACACGAATATTAATACATATGGAGATGTCCTTTATTAAATGCAGTAACAGAGAGTGGAGAGTGAAGAACAGTTCTTTCCCATGCTAGCACATGAACATACTACCTGCAGGGGTAAATGGTCACATCATTTGTGTAATCAATTTCATATGAAGAGGCCATACATCTAGTTAACCTTAAAGGGAACTTTTCACATTCAATATGTAGTGCTATCTATGAATAGGACCACCACACGACTACTAGTAACCCAGAACAAGCAGCACTTTTAATGACTAATATACAGGTTATATTGAAACATTCTCACAAAAACTATACATGAATCTGCTCAGCTCTTCTTGTGCTATAACATCCTGCCCGCAGATTAGACACCAGTTCAATGTGACAGGTTCCCTTTAAAAGAGAGACTCTACCCAATGTGCCCATTCATTGCTGCATGGTTCTCCTCCCCAGTAAGCAACACTGAGACTAAATGATGACGGCACCCATAGGTGCTTTTTGGTATATACAGTACAGACCAAAAGTTTGGACACACCTTCTCATTCAAAGAGTTTTCTGTATTTTCATGACTATGAAAATTGTAGATTCACACTGAAGGCATCAAAACTATGAATGAACACATGTGGAATTATATACTTAACAAAAAAGTGTGAAACAACTGAAAATATGTCTTATATTCTAGGTTCTTCAAAGTAGCCCCCTTTTGCTTTGATTACTGCTTTGCACACTCTTGGCATTCTCTTGATGAGCTTCAAGAGGTAGTCACCTGAAATGGTTTTCACTTCACAGGTGTGCCTTGTCAGGTTTAATAAGTGGGATTTCTTGCCTTATAAATGGGGTTTTGGGACCATGAGTTGTGTTGGGCAGAAGTCAGGTGGATACACAGCTGATAGTCCTACTGAATAGACTGTTAGAATTTGTATTATGGCAAGAAAAAAACAGCTAAGTAAAGAAAAACGAGTGGCCATCATTACTTTAAGAAATGAAGGTCAGTCAGTCTGAAAAATTGGGAAAACTTTGAAAGTGTCCCCAAGTGCAGTCGCAAAAACCATCAAGCGCTACAAAGAAACTGGCTCACATGAGGACTGCCCCAGGAAAGGAAGACCAAGAGTCATCTCTGCTGCGGAGGATAAGTTCATCCGAGTCACCAGCCTCCGAAATCGCAGGTTAACAGCAGCTCAGATTAGAGACCAGGCAATGCCACACAAGGTTCTAGCAGCAGACACATCTCTACAACAACTATTAAGAGGAGACTGTGTGCAGCAGGCCTTCATGGTAAAATATCTGCTAGGAAACCACTGCTAAGGACAGGCAACAAGCAGAAGAGACTTGTTTGGGCTAAGGAACACAAGGAATGGACATTAGACCAGTGGAAATCTGTGCTTTGGTCTGATGAGTCCAAATTTGAGATCTTTGGTTCCAACCACCGTGTCTTTGTGCGATGCAGAAAAGGTGAACGGATGGACTCTACATGCCTGGTTCCCACCGTAAAGCATGGAGGAGGAGGTGTGATGGTGTGGGGGTGCTTTGCTGGTGACACTGTTGGGGATTTATTCAAAATTGAAGGCATACTGAACCAGCATGACTACCACAGCATCTTGCAGCGGCATGCTATTCCATCCAGTTTGCGTTTAGTTGGACCATCATTTATTTATCAACAGAACAATGACCCCAAACACACCTCCAGACTGTGTAAGGGCTATTTGACCAAGAAGGAGAGTGATGGGGTGCTACGCCAGATGACCTGGCCTCCACAGTCACCAGACCTGAACCCAATCGAGATGGTTTGGGGTGAGCTGGACCACAGAGTGAAGGCAAAAGGGCCAACAAGTGCTAAGCATCTCTGGGAACTCCTTCAAGACTGTTGGAATACCATTTCAGGTGACTACCTCTTGAAGCTCATCAAGAGAATGCTAAGATTGTGCAAAGCAGTAATCAAAGCAAAAGGTGGCTACTTTGAAGAACCTAGAATATAAGACATATTTTCAGTTGTTTCACACTTTTTTGTTAAGTGTATAATTCCACATGTGTTAATTCATAGTTTTGATGCCTTCAGTGTGAATCTACAATTTTCATAGTCATGAAAATACAGAAAACTCTTTGAATGAGAAGGTGTGTCCAAACTTTTGGTCTGTACTGTATATACGCTTCACCCAAATAGATGTCCATATGAAAGCTCAGCAGGAGCTGTGCCAACTTTGGGTGTAAAAATATAATAATACATTTTCTTATGTGGTAATAGTCATATGAATATTGTGGGTCAACAATAGCCCATTTCATTTACTTCCTTATTCATTATTGACTGCTAACTACCTAGTGTCCATCAGCAGTGCCCAAAATATTTGAAAAGAGTAAAATGAATAATGATTTATGATAAAATCCCCTCACCCTTGCTGCAGTTCTAAGCCGCCGATATAGCAAAGCAACATTTCCCAATAATAAGTAGTTTAAAGAGCACTAGCATACCCCTGCCAGTGTGTGTGGGCTGCAGGCTGTGTAATTAAGAGTTTGCAGAGGAAAATGCGCTGCTAAAGATTACATTTCCTAATATCACAATATAAAGTACTGCAGTTATTTCCACAAACATCCAAGACAGCTCCTAGTAATAAAGAGTATTTGCAGTGACCTGGGCATAACATTCTGGGTATATGTCATAGGGTCTACAATTAAACGGCAGTCCTTTCTCTTTTTATTTGAATTCCCATGTTTAAAGCATTATTCCGATCCCAGAAGTGATGACATATTGCTAGGACAGCTGTCCTCAACTGTGGGCGGTGGACCAAATCTGGACCAGGGATGCCAGGGTAGTGTCTCCTCCAACGCATGTATGATGGCAGGTCTGCTGTCAGGAGCAGAACTAAAAGATATCGACATTGACTGATCTGGCACTTGAATTCATTTTAGGGGTCCGATCTGGGGTCTGAATTCATTTTGAGGTCTGGTCTGAATCGATTAATGGGTTGAGCTTTGTTTGCTATTATCACATTTATGTATGTATTGCCCTTCAAGGCCAGACACATTTTTGCCTTCTTAAAGGCTACATACACCTTTGGGGGCAATTTTATTTATTATTGCATTGCACTCATTTTGAGCTAAAAATAATTTTTTCAGTTAGTTATTAAAAATTTTGAACCTGTCTCTGTGCAGCCTTGAGTTTATCTAGTAGCAGGATCTGAATTTTCACTCTGTTCCATCAGGCAGCTCAGCTCATGTCTCTTTAACTCTGATTTCTGACCTCCTAAACAATCAATATAGTTCACTTCTTATCTTACTGATAAGAATGTGACTAAAATTAAGGGGGTCATTTACGAACACTTTTGTGGCGTATATCTAATGCAGATTCTGTCGCACGATATTTTGCAGCGGAATCTACAACTTTTTCCCCACGCACGCAAGGTCTAAAAAAGGGGGCATGGCGGGGAAGAGGACGGGCTGGGAGGCCCGTGTCATTCATAATTTTCTATGCCTGGTTTAGCCATGGAATATGGTCTAAATTTAAGACCGCAAGAAAGCTGCAAGAATGGGAGATGGATATGCCAAATTTATGTAGAGGCTGGCGCCCCTACATAACTTCAGTAATCCACCACCAGCGTCTAAAATGCAAGTCTTAATAAACGTGCCCCTAGGTGTTTAAGTAGAAGTACTATTCACACAAACAGTTAACCCTTTGTGACAGAACGGCTGAATATTTTTAATGAAGACCAATTGAAAATTGATTTTTAGCCCAAAATGAGTAAAATGCAATCATTAAAAAATTGCCCCCAAAGGTGCACATAGCCTTTAAATACATGTGGCTCCGAATTTTTTTTATTTTTTTTTCCAGTTTGGTTACTTAAGTAATTTTTGTAAGTTTGTCTTTTTTGGTGAAACATGGGGCTTTATTTTTATGTAATTTTTGCATGTAATATGTGCCCCCTTTCCATTATGGTCATTATGACATAGGGGATATATAGTTTATTGTCATCGGGGACAGGGATGAGAGCTGCGGTGTGGACTAATCGTGAATTTTTGTACATTTATTTATATATTTTTATTATGTTTTGTCTTTACTTTTTTTTACACTTTGCCCCTAGATCATTCAGGACCTGTGGGGATAGTTAACATTACATTTTTATTGATTTTTCTTGTACCTGTGGCTGATACATTAGGCCCAGTTACAGCTGGAATACAGCCTTCTGACATGCACCGCAGTACTAATCTGGGTCTGCTAAGACCCAGCAGTTTCTGCAGCTACCCAGTACCTGGCAATCACCTGATCTCTTGAACTGTAGCAGGAAGTGGCATGGGGCACTGTGCTCGCTGTCTCTCTCTGCCTTCTCAGTGTCTCTCACTGTCATAGACATCATTCTTCCCCCTCTTACAGTTCCATTGCCTTTGTGAAGCCACCATCTCTGCAGAGAGGTTCAGAAATTTCCTTACAGAGATAAATGTGGACCACATTGACGTTTGAAGTTTATGAGGGGTCTGGAACTGCTTAGCAAGTCTTTACTGTTGGTGTTCAGCTTGGACCTTCACTTCACCACAGACCAATGTCTAGACTAGATGACTATCCCTGATCTGCTGAGGTCTCACTACTTGGCTCTTACTGATCTTTTATTTGAAAGGCCAAAATTACTGTTTTAGCACTGTATCAACAATTTTCCTGTACAACGCAGTCTGGGCCACCAGCTATGCAGTGAAGTGCAGCATAACCCCATTCACGGCTCCATCCACTGTGTACTAGGGAATGGGAGGTGAGTTGTAGAACCAGGGCATGGCCACTACATGGAAACTTCGGCTTTCTGGTCTGTCCACTGTATAGTTACTGGCACTGGCAGCTGCGCAAAACAGCTGATTGGTGGGTGTGCAGGGTATCAGACCTCCACCAATCTGATATTGATGACCTTTCCTGAGATTGGCCATCAGTATCTAAGTAGTGGAGAACACCTTTACAGCTGGGTTCACTCCTGCATTGGCATTTCTGGATTGAGCCTCCAACAAAGATATGAACATCCATATGATAAGGGGTATGTTATTCCAAAAATTTTAAAAAAAAGTCTACATTTTCCTACATTCCCTGAGTTGCTATAGAGCACTCTATTCTAATTTAGATCAAAAGGTAAATATGTTACCGTGCAAAGCTTAAATCCTAAATCTATTGGTCGGCGTGAAAACATTCATCTCCTACTGTGTCTTTCCGCAGTAAAATATTAATGCGCAGAGTCAAATCAAATAATAAAATAAAGTGAAAAATATTGTAAGATGTCACAGTCTCTGGAAGCCCACTGGAAATGTGCAGTTCATTCACAATCAATCCATATAACGTTTATGTGCGCACGCCGCCTAAATATAGCAACACACTGCAGGCAAGAGGAGCGCTGCCGAGGGTCTGGGAGGCTCAAACTGCTTAGAAATTCATTTTCAGAATGCGAGTGCGGAGTCTGAAAATTAACCCTATGTAACTGGGAAAGAATTGTAAGAGGAAATCTTCCGATCATACAGTGTCAGCCAGATTGTTTAAACGTGTATGTAGCGTTATATGTGCTGCAGATTTCAGTCACTGAGTGGTTAATTTCTCGCATGATGCTTATATGCAGTAATTTACCTTATTTATTATCATCTCATTATATTATAATATTATAATCAGGGGAGGACTGAGAATTTAAAGGGGTTGTGACAAGTATTTTAGTAATTTCCTACCCACAGCATAGTGGATAAGTAACTGATCGCTGGTGGTCCGACTCCCATCGATACTGAATACAGGGGTCCCATGTCCCCATCCTGATGCCGCTTCATTCATTCCCTATCGGACTATCGGAGATAGCTAAGAGCTGTGCTCTCCCATGTCCATCAATCTCATAGAGAATGAATGGAGTGGCAGGGGGCTTGCTGTGCCTGCCTCTCCATCAGAATGGGGGCATGGCACCCCTGTTCTCGGGATCAGTGGGGGTTCCAGCGGTCGGACCCCCAGTGTTCAGTTAGTTATTCTCTATCCTGTGAATAGGGGATTGTAAAGGAGTCCTAATACTGTAGGTGGGTATATAATGTTATGGTGTAATTGGTAGTAGATAGGCCAACACAAGTAGTCAAGGTCAGCAAACGGTTAGCTGTAGCCATATTGGTTACTCATACCAAACGTTTCCGTCCCCACTGACTTTAAGACGGGTGAGGACGGAACCGTTTGGTATGAGTGTCATACCAAACGATCCCTCCTCATTGACTTACATGCAGATGAGGACGGATCCGCAATGCCTGCGGGCATTTCACACAGGACCCGAGCGTTACAGTGCTCGTAACGAGCACTGCTCGCTCATCTCTAATATATACTGAATGGCATAAAAATCTATTTTGTAATGAAGTGTTATATTTGCGTTATTTCTACATAAATGCTGTAGTCCTAGCACTTCTGCTAGGAACCAGGAAGGCCAGGATGAACAATCATATTTTAGACCTCCCCCAGCTGTGGCACAATTCTCCATTATATCATTTAGATGGAAAGTATTAAAACTCCCACAACAAATCTACCTTAGCTGCCACAGATTGAGATGAAAAGAAAGATTTGTCCATCTCTCCAAATCCAAAACGGCTTCTGCAGAATAAACCTTTGTGTGTAGGTTGCTCAGCCAAAGAAGATTAATTTTTGATTTGTGCTCCTGCAAAACACGCTGAAACAAAAGAGAACTTGTGTGTTAAATAAGCTAATAAAGGAAACTGCAGGCCTTGGGTTTTACAAACTGCCACCGGAATGGAGAAGGAACTGGCACAGGGTTTCACTAGAACACTGTGCAAACAAGAACAGGATATGTGGGTGTACTGAGTGAATACTGGCATGGCGCACACACAGTGCCATCGGAACACTATGTTACTGGCTTTTCCAGTGGTGAGCATGAGCCATGCAGCGACAGTACAGGGACAAGGTGGCCAATATAGATCATGTATACCACAAGCCCTGGAGGATGGGAGTGGGAGTGGTTCTGGCAGCAATAATTATTCACAGTAGCAGTCCTCACAGCCATGCACCCTAAGGCCAGGACAGTGACAGGAAGGAGCATCCTTTCCTCCCTGATGGTAGTTGGGGTGCTCTTGGTGTTGTGGCTTTGGTAAGGGTGCAAGGCAGCAGATGTAGGTGCTGTGGCTAGCGAATAGGGCTGGAGTCAGCAAGCAGACCATTTGGGGTCATTTATCAAACTGGTATAACCAACCAGATTCCATCTTTCACTTTTCAAAGGAGCTGTCAAAAATGAAAGGTTGAATCTGATTGGTTGCTATGGGCAACTAAGCCAGGTCTACTTTACACCAGTTTGATTTTTTTCAGTTATCTATTTTTTCTACAGTAAGTGCTCCAGAACTACTAAAGACGGCATTGCTAAACCTACAATTTTGCCAGTCTGCATAATTATCATCAAAAGTACTTTATTAAACAATATAAGGAAATAATTAGAAAGGTTTAAAAACAATAGTGCAGATAAGATGGCAACATCACTGGAGGAGACCACGTGGGCAATATCACTGGAGGAGAAGGCATTGTCATAGCATTTTCTAAAAATTTGAATCTGAAAATCTAGAATCCCCAAACCTCCTTTTCTCCTTGTCACTTTTGTCACTAGTCTTATCTTTACCTCTTATCCACTTCTCTACAGTTTTATTTTGTATATTAATTCAGTGGCATAGCTGAGACTCACAGGCCCCAATGCAAAGGTTCAGCTTGGGCACCCGTGCACAACTTCACCTCACACTCACCATCTGCAGCCCGTCCATACCTTTTTAGGAGCATTGATGGGACTCTTAAGTTGACCCATGGATGTGGCACTAGCAGTCACAGATTACAGAGCTGGCTGCTAGTGCCACAGATTACAATCTTTTCTGATTGGAGTTGTCCATTTACCAGGTAGTGACTGCAGCATCCAAGGTGTCACACCAGATTGTGCTTTTTGTGCAGCTCTATGCATGCTCTCTGCTTGGGCTGCTACTGGATGTCCCTACATACACCACCATCACTGTAAATATTGGTGGAGGTGGAGTATATAATCTCCTATATAGGTCAGTATCCTTTTTTACAAGTATGTGCTATGAGACCACTGTAACCCTTTCAGCCACCTGTCTGCGTATGTCTCCACAGCTCTCCTTTCTTGACTATATGCTGACCTCCTGCTACTTTTGGCATTAAAAGGTTAATGATCTCCTTTCTGACACTAGGGATGTCCAGCATGATAAATCTTCTTCCCTTGTTCCCTACACTATGGGGATATTTCATAAATGGATAGTGTCCCACTGTGGGGAACCCATCGATTAATTGGGATGCCGATTATGAGGTAGACCTTCTTGTTCAGTGTCTGACCTCAAAAATGTTCTTTTCATTGAATGGGCACAAAATCCCACAGACAAAATCTTTGGAAAGCCATCCTAGAAGAGTGGGGGCTGTTAGAGCTGCAAAAGGTAGACCAGTTCTATATTAACATCCGTACTTTTGGAGTGGAATGTCCAACAAATGCATATAGGTGTGATGTGTTTTGGCTATATATGTCCCCTGAGCTTTAGTGAAACACACATTCCATAGGAATACGGTGAGTTGCTCAGTATACGCGATTAAAGATATTTGCATATGAGCTGGTCTTTAAAAGTATAGTCAGAACTGTTGTGTGCCACTTCCATAGAATTCATCAGCCATCAGCAGTAAAAAGATTGTTCACTGCAAATGTACATGTATCAGATGCCAAAAAAGCCACATTGTATGATGTGGGCCATGAACACTGTGACATAATCATAATCAGTAACCTTACAAGGGTTGACCAATTTACAGTTTTCTTTTCTTAAAATTCTATAAACAGTCATGTGTGCTCTATAAAAGCGGACATGACCTTCTACTGTCACCTAGTAAACATACTCGCCAGCTCCAAGAAGATCTCCATGAAGGCAGCAGTCCCATGACTTGTTTACAGGAGATAAGCGCCATGTGGATATGTTCAGCCCATGCGCAGATACAGGAAGCAGAATCCTCTGTATCTGCACGTGCACCGAACATGTCCAATATTTACTTGCCTGATACTGGGTCAGCTGGCGGCCTTCATTATGATATCTAGGTGACAGTAAAAAGTCATGTATGCTTGTATGTATTGTACCCCTCTTTGAAGATGTCATGTTTGTGTAATCAGGATAAAATGGATCCAGTTTATTAAAAGTGCTAATGAGCATAAACAATAAATTGTGTCAATCAGGCAATTGCAGAGGGCCCGACAATGAAGGAAACTCCAGTCCAGCTGTCTCCCATATGGAAATGATGAGGTTTACTGGGAATTACTGCCTGAAATTGTCAGTGGAGATGTGGACTTGGTCCTGAGCCTAGAAGAAATTTTGTGTCTGCCCCCTTTGCTACTACTAGACCTTTCTGCAGCATACGCTCCCTACCCCATACCTTCTTTACTTGAAGCTTATGACTATTTGAGGCTTATGTAATTCTATATAATATACTAGCCACTGGTGTTCACTGCTATTTTGTAGAGGTATTTGGCTGCCAGTAGTTTTTGGTAGTATATTATATAATTGATTAGAAATAAATATTCCAGAAGCATTGTATTGCCATATGTTCATCTTATACCGATGATATCTGTCTAAGTCTGTCCTAAAACTGAATCAGCATTATTCAGTCTATGTGCTAGTCCTCTGAGAGTTTCTCAAGTCACTAAGCAATGCTTCATAGCTGTGCGGCATTATCACGGCTGAGACCTTCTCCCATCAGGCTGGCATTATACATGAATCTGTGAGTGATGGCTTATCTCCTGCTCTGACTTCACCTTCTGATATGGCGTATTTACCGTGGGACAGTGGCACTAGATGAATTTAACAAAAATTACAGCTATATCTTCTTTGGATGTCGGTTTCTAAGCCTTGTTTTTCTATGTACTAGTGTAGTTGAATAGGCAAGTAAAGTATATTTGTCATGAAAGTCACATTTACATGTAATTCTGTAGTGCTATAGACTACATTTTAGTTATACTCTTTGTTTTTTATTTATATGTTATTTTTATATGGATATAAAAAGTCTATACACCCTTGTTAAAATGCATTGAAAAAATTCAGACTCGAGGTCCCTCTGCACTACTCAATTGAGCAGACAGTTGTCTGAGAGGAAGCATTTCTTCCTGACATCACCTGCTCATCAGTGGAGGAGACATTTACATGCAGTGATCTCCTCCCCAGTATGGGAAAGATCAGTCGCTGATGCCATCGCTCATCCCCATACAGAATCATTGTTTGCCGGCAGCAGAAGCCGTTTAGACGGCACAATCTCCTGATGGCAAACGATTTAGGTGACTGCACGAAATTACCCAATGAACAAACATTTGCCCATTTTTTCATGCAAAAGTGCTCCAAATGTATCAGATTGTCAGGGCATCTCCTGTGTACAGTCCTCTTCAGGTCAACACACAGATTTTCAATCAGATTCAGTTCTGGGCTCTGGATGGCCCATTCCAAAACTTTGATCTTCTGATGAAGCCATTCTTTTGTTGATGTAGAGGTATGCTTTCGTTGTCATATTGAAAGAAGATTGAAAGGTGAAATTCCTCTTCATCGTCAACTTTTTAGCAAAGGCCTGAAGGTTTTGTGCCAGAATTGATTGATATTTGAAGCTATTCTTAATTCTTTCCACCTTGATTAAAGCTACAGTTCTAGCTGCAGGAAAACAACCCAAAGTATAATGCTGCCTCCACCATGCTTCATGGTGGGTATGGTGTTCTTTTGGTGATGTGAAGTCTTTGCTTTGTGCCAAACATACCTTTTGGATTTATGGCCATAAAGTTAAACCTTGGTCTCATCAGACTACAACATGTATTCCCACATACATTTTGCAGACTTGATGTAGATTTTGGCAAAATATAGCTGGTCTTGGATGCTTTTCTATGTAAGAAAAGGCTTCCGTCTTGACACCCTACCCTACAGCCCAGACATATGAAGAGTATGGAAGATCGTTGTCACATGCAGTACACAACCAGTACTTGCCAGAAATTCCTGCAACTTCTTTAATGTTGCTGTAGGCCACTTGGCAGACCCCTGAACCAATTTTCTTCTTGTCTTTTTTCATCAATTTTTGAGATTTCCATTTCTTGGTAATGTCACTGTTGCCAAAATGTGCCAAAATGTGCCAAATTGTATCCAACTAAGAGAATGTCAGGAACATCTTTCTAGAACATCTAAACTTTATATGGGGTTAATCAGAGTCACTTGAAAAGATTGGCTAATTCTGAACACAACTACATCCCCAATTATAAGACAGTGTTCACAATTATGCAACCACATTATTATAGTTTTGCTATTTTTATTTCCCCCTCTAAATTATTTCATTTTCTTTTTCAATGGAATGGTATAGATTATGGGTCAACTTAATGTGGAAAAAAATCTGAAATAATTAGTTTAGATTTTTTTTACATGACAAATAGCTGGCATTTTAACAGGGGCTGTAGACTTTTTATATCCACTGTATGTTACATAAACTACAGGAGTGGACTGGCTATTGGTCTTACAGGGAAATATCCCCGTGGGCTGATGTCCAAGGGGCCACCTGAGCCCTCCTGTTGGCCAGGTACATAATGATCTGATGCCTTCTGTGTTAATTAACACTTGGAACCTCAGACATTTACGGCAGCTGTAGATGCCCTTCCAAAATTAATTGTTCAATTGAACACTATGAGCCTATGGTTCTCTGCCCCAATTTTCACCCTCATATACCACAGGCCACTGCAGTGTACACATGGTGCAGGGACAGAAAAGTCTTAGGCCAGAGGCTGAAAGAGCCCTGTGGCCTGTACCACAGATGAGGGGTTGGAACTGGGTATTTTTTTTTCTTTCCTTGGCCACTTGAGAAACACAATACTGGGGCTCTACAGAGGTCATTAGTAGGGGCAGCCCAGTGAGGATGCTGAAAGTAGGGCTGGTTGTTTCTGTAGCCTGCATCTCACCTCCTAATCCCCCTGCTCCATATCTTAATTAGAGCCAATTGCAGGAGGAGAAGGAAATATGGCAGCTGGTGCTGGCCATTGCAGCTTCTGAGGTAGTATGTTGAGCTGTACTGTGACATGTGGTTCTGCTGGGGTGGTATTTTCTGCTGCTGTGTTGCTCAGCCTTTTGTCAATTTAGATCTGCCTACATCATGTTGACCACTTTTTAGGTTTTTTTTTTTCCAGGGCCACTTTGAGTTCCCAGTCTGCCCCTGATTAAGTATAAGTGATAGCCTGCAGTGATAAGTGATTCATCTCACCAGGTGACATAACTTAGGCTACTTTCACACTGGCGTTTTTAAATTCCGGTATTGAGTTCCGTCAAAGGGGCTCAATACCGGAAAAAAACGCTTCCGTTTTGTCCCCATTCATTGTCAATGGGGACAAAACTGAACTGAAGACAACGGAATGCTCCTGAAAGCATTCCGTTCCGTCTTCAGACCGGAGAACAAACCGCAGCATGCTGCGGTTTGCTCTCCGGTCCAGGCATCCGCACCAAGACGGATCCGGAATGACCCCCAATGGAAGTCAATGGGGACGGATCCGTTTGGTGTGGACACACCAGTAATCCGGATCTGTCCTCCATTGATTTCCAATGGGGGGTCATTCCGGATCCGGCATACATACACACAGACTACATACAAACAAACATACAGACATACATACAAACATACAGACATACATACATACTCACATACTCCCGGGACGCCGGCAGAACGTCTTCACGCGCCTCCTGCACGCTGCGATGACGTTTCCCCACTGCGCCCAGCAGAGGGCGCTGTGGGGAATCGTCATCACTGCGCGCAGGAGGCGCGTGAAGACGTTCTGCCGGCGTCCCGGGAGTATGTGAGTATGTATGTATGTATGTCTGTATGTTTGTATGTATGTTTGTATGTAGTCTGTGTGTTGTTTTAATGTGTGTCATGTGTGGGGCCGGAGCGCTGCTCCGGCTCCACACATGTATAGCGTTAGCACGGATCCGTCGGCACCCTTTAGGTGCCGGATCCGTGCTAACGCTAGTGTGAAAGTAGCCTTAGTGCCAAGTCATCATGGATAGTTAAAAGTATTTGTACTGGGTAACAATTTACCACCAGTTTGTGTAGAAAGGAATTTTATGCTGAGCTGCTGCTCTCTCCCTATCACACCTCATTTCTGATACAGCTCTCTCGCTATCACAGGTCAGGGTCTTTCTGCTGTAGTTCTCTCTTGGTAACTGACACAGCTTCTAAGATAGATACAGCTGGTAACAGTTGAAGGATGGAGCTGAGCATGTGCGTCCACCTCAGCGATGTTGCTGATGTGGACAGAAAAAAAAGGAGAGAATAAACAATATTATACACCATAAAGATACAGTTTACTAAATACCTCAGTGACCACACAGCATTTTTAATTACGTGCAATTACAAACGTATTCAAATCCAGGTGCTGATTTGAAAAATGTAGAATCATTTTTGTGCACCCACCCTTTAATGTAAAATTACATTTCTGTATTGTTAGAGATAACAATATAACATTTTTAATATTCTTTGAAGTGTGGTCCAAACCGGATCATGCATAGAAAATGAGATGTTTCCATTTATAAATGTCCCTTTATCGATGTACACCATCTATTATTTTCTATTTTAAATTATCTATAATGCTTTTCAATTACAGGTACAACATTTCTTGCTAATCGTCATTTTGGACTTGCAATAAGATATCAACATTAGTAGGACCTTTTTCCTCAACATGTTTATCTTGCATGAGACATTGCTGTGCTGGGAATTGGTCCAGATAGATTTTCTGTTAAAAGCTTTTTTTTTGGAATCTTTAGTATCTAATTGTTAATGCGTACTTTTCCAAAAATAGTTGGTTTCCTCCAACCAATTGATAAGAGTTCTGTGGCACTCTGCCCTATTGAGATCCCCTTACTGTGGAACATATTTCAAGGGGTTGTCTATGATAAGATACTTTACTGTAAGATACTATATGGGGTTTATTAAAGAGAGCACTTCAACATAGAAGGTGAAAAGAAGGAAGAAGTGGTAAAAAAGAGGGAGCGGGAGAGGCAGGAAGCAGTTAGGATACCAATCCAACCATCCCACAATACAGCAGCCCATGTCTCTTCTCAAGACTGTAGGTAGTGAATCCAACATTTCTTCTGAAATTTAGCTTGGGAATCATGGAGGATACTTGTAATCTTTTATACAATTTCATGCGATTATACTTGATGGCAGTAAAGTCTAGCACCTTAGATTTCCATCCTCCTGGTCTAGTTAGCTGTGATGTTATAAATAAATGGGTTCATGCGTAAGGCAGGGCTGTCTACATGGCCACGGAGCAATGCACAACCTCAGTATGTTGGCATACCCATGGCTTATGGACGCGGCTATCCTCTCTCTTGAAGCAGTGTTTCTCGGTAGGACACCTTTTTAAAGGAGTTCTCCAAGTTATATTTATTGATGACCTATCCTCAGGATGAAGAGGAGGTGCGTGACATACCAGCACTGCCTCCTCTTCATTGTTTACCTGCTCGCCATAACATCCACAGCGGTGAGCAGGTGTAATTACACCCAAGCCGTTCCATTCATTTCTATACAAGTGTAAAGCCTGTCATCTTTCAAACAAGCCAAGTTGCATATTTGGAGCTGGTACCATTCAGGAGATATCAGCCTGTAAAGCATCCCTCCCCCCTCCACTTTCTGCCTCAGCCCAGCTCCAGGCTCTCAGGGCTGAGCTCCTCCCCCAGTACTGATCTGTCTCTTATGAGATAGAGAAGACGTCCTGCACCTGACAACGGCTTGAGAAGTGAGCAGCTGTATAGGAAAGTAGCATGCATCTGTGGGGGTTATTAGCAGGTAAAACTGAAAATGATCAAATTTTAAAGCACAAAAGCATTTATACAGCAGAGTGTACTATACCATTAGGGGATAAAAAATGAAACAGCAGTTACTTTTTAAAGAATTTGCTTTAATATAGATCCTCTTTATTGAAGGGATCCACACTGAATATTGAGCATGGTCCCCTCCAGCTCACATATGGAACTATGCCAGTTCTGCTGGGATGAATTGCACTAGCCTCCAGCACTCCAGCTTAATCCCATACTATTACATAGAGAATAATATTTCATGTCTCACTGTTTAGCCCTCTTTGAAGTCTGAACATTAAAAAAAATATAGCTGATCCTATAGTGTGGGTCATTTCTAACACAGAAGAGACAACATATTCTACCATGAGTCAGAAGAGCTTGGTGTTCTCATAATCTAATTAATTTTGGCATATAATGTCATCTCATTAAAGGCTGCTGGTCTTATAACCATAGCAATGAGAGAGTTACTTGAAACCTTGGGTGTAATTCCAGTATTGTTTCTCTCCACTTTGCATAAATTAATAGCACAGGCGAATATAAGACACTTTGTAATTTATCGTTAGCAAAGAAAAATAGATTGTTATACAGTTATTAACTTTTCTACACTAACTTTCTCTCAGAAGTCCCTATTGAAAATCCAACAGGCTGCCTGCTTACTGAAGGATCGAATTACATCATTCCAAAGAAATATATGGAGAGGGGAGGGAGGAGGAAGTGCAGAGAGACAAGCAAATAAACATTAGTCAACACTTTCAGCAGCTAATAGTGCTATATCTCACTCTAAGTGCTTTATTCACATCTATATTGCTTAGTTCTTCTCTGTAATGTCCATTATGGTGCATATGAGTGATTCTGAATGAATGAGAGATAGGTATGGAGCAGAATCTGCTGTCTCCATGTGTAATCTGTGGGGATCTGCTTGTCTTGATTCACCAGCTCATAGAGCTGAAAATTATAGATGCAACATGGAAATGAGCAAACTTCTAAAATGCGTTAGAAGTCATATAATGGTCAGACAAAGTTATCTGAAATGTGGGATTGCTTTAAGATGTCCATACATAACATTTAGAGTGGGCAATTTGTTTCTGCTTCAGGCCAAAAAGACATGGTACTTGTGAAGCCATATTCACATGGCACAATTGTTCCTTTCTGCACTTAATTCTAATTAATATTGAATAGAGCAGTGTGGGAAATAAAGCATTTATGTTGAAAGACTTTTCATGCAATGCATCTTCAGAATGCCCTTTATCACCAGAATTCAGATAATAAAGCGTGGTAGTTTTAGTCAGATACAAAAGTCTTTATATCTTGTACATTATTGTTCAAGGCTACATAGCCGCTATATTTAGAGCTGTATCTGCGTCTGCATCTACGTAAAATTTTCACGCAAAGCCTCCAGAAAATATTGCTTGTTTTTGTCTGCGATATATTTAGTATTGAAAAGAGCTAAGGGCCTTTTGACAATCTACAGCATAGACATTGGATGTGATGCCGTGTCAGACTGGGTAACTATAGCAATGGCGTATACTTTTTCAGTGTAAGTGGCTGCGCTGTCCACTGATCCTAGGATGATGGGGTTAGTGAGAGGAACATCTTTTGTAGGCTGCTTGTGGGGCAGCTTTGAGTCAGCCTTAAAGAGCACATTTTTAACAAAGCTGGCATAAATGAGTTTAATACTTTGAGATCCGTCATCTGCTTTCCTTGTGTCATACGATGACCAAGGATAATAAGTTAATTATCACTCCAATCTCCAGAAGTTCCACTTTTTTCTACAAACATCTTTTGATCATAGTAAAAGTCATTATTAAAACACACATTACTCACACAAGGATGAAGAATGAATGGTGGAGAATAAAGGTCCCTTTAGACGGGACAATTCAGCAGGCGATTATCGGGAAGGAACCGTTTTGTCCCAGCAAGAGCCTGCTCATCAGTGGAGGAGACTGCTGCATTTACATACAGGGAGTTCCTCCACAGTATGGTGAGGACTAGTCGCTAATGCCATAACTCGTACTCATACAGACTTGTTTGCTGGGAGCAGAGGCTGTTTGCACGATCTGCTGCCGGCAAACAAGGATTTAGGTGCCTACACAAACGATTCAATTACCCGACGAACGAGTATTTCGCTTGTTCACTGGGTAATCAGCGGCACCTTTACAGCGCCAGATAATCAGTAACAAGCGTTCCTATGAACACTTGTTAGCGATTATCTGGAGAATTTTCTGCCTGTGTAAAGGGCCCTTAATTTATTGTAAGGATTATGGAAAATTGATTGACTCATATTCCAAGCCTTGCAAGATCCACTCTCTGTAGTGCAACAGGCACCAAGATACCTCCCATCTGCATTATACTGGCCATTAGAGGTGTACCTTCCATGGAGGCAGACCACGCTACTGCTATGGGGCCCAAGGGGAGGCCCATGCTGAAATCATTTAGCTCTTTCCAGCATAAATCCACTGTATTTTCCTGCTGCAGCCTCTAGAGGGAGCTCAGTGCACAGAGGTTTATTCCTGTCGTTGCATTCAATGTTAACTGTATAAATTCCTATGCAGTGTGGTAGTGCTAGTGGTTGCTGCAGGTATCAATGTAATTATGCCAGTTTTCTGGTGTAACAATTTTCAACACTTAAAAAATTTTAAATTTGGCAGAAATCTCCCTGAGGTATTGGGCCCATACTAAGTTTTGCAATAGGGCCCTGTGAGACCTGTGTACAGCCCTACTGGCCATAGCACTTTAAAAGAATTGAGGGGGCAAACATTTGCGTTTTTCACATCTTAGCCTAGGCTATGTACACCTGCGGACGCATTTTTTTAATGGTTTCATTTTACTCATTTTTTGGCTACAAATAATTTTTTCAGTCGGCCTTTATTAAAATATTGAGCCATTCTGTTACAAAGGGTTAACTGTTTTTGTAGCTGTGTGACTGGTATTTTCACTTTGTGTCAGTCATCTAATAGACCTTATCTCTAAACTACTGAAAGGACATAAACATAGCCTTTATTAACAAATAATTAAAAGGTATAGTGTTTCACACAGAAAAAGAAAAAATGAATATCAATGTTCTTACTAATGTGAATCAAGGGATGCCCTATTCCGTGGTGGAGAGGGGAATATCTCGGGTCAGGATGGCTTGCAATGATGAGACAGATGATGTAAAGATCAAGCCCTAATGTTGTACCTGACTAATTGACCCTACCTAGAACGGAATAGCCGCCCCGACAGGGGCGATCCCGTATCAGGAACCTCCTACTGTCCCTAATGAGGCCCTGATACAGAGAAACCACAACCACTCCTATATATCACCACACCAGTGAAGAGTAATTAAATTATAAAATAACAAATTATAATCATATAGATAGTTAATAAATAACTACTGGTCAGTTAGTATCGTTAATTGTATTAAATATGACAAACAAGGTTGCTACCAGATGAATTTATGAATACTCGTCGATTAATGTTACCAATTGCATTCAATATAGCATGGAAAAGTTCCTACGCGTTTCACCTATAGATAACGGTTCATCAGGGAACTAAGGATCAGCAAAACAATGTTGCAACGCCGGTAAATCAACCGGATATTCTGACCAAGAAATATACTACAAAAACACTTATAACAAAAAAATGGAGGCATCCAGTACATCCATTTGTTTCCACCAGCAATAACATCAGATGATACATGAATCCTATATACATTGCCCAATCAGCATAGCAAAAATATACTTGCAAGGGGACTATAGTTATACAATCCCAACCATAGGTATCACATAGAGCTGTCTGAAATGATATCCATACCAACGTAGATACAAAAGGGCATTAGAACGTGTAGATATAATTCAAGACATACAGTCTCTAAATCAGTGCAATCATTATCTATACTTGCGTATGACCAAAACCACTCAGGTCGTCATGGTGGATAGAGCGCCGGTGCGCTCGTGCCTCTGCGCTGCCGTCAGAAAATATGGATGATTTAGAGACTGTATGTCTTGAATTATATCTACACGTTCTAATGCCCTTTTGTATCTACGTTGGTATGGATATCATTTCAGACAGCTCTATGTGATACCTATGGTTGGGATTGTATAACTATAGTCCCCTTGCAAGTATATTTTTGCTATGCTGATTGGGCAATGTATATAGGATTCATGTATCATCTGATGTTATTGCTGGTGGAAACAAATGGATGTACTGGATGCCTCCATTTTTTTGTTATAAGTGTGTAGTATATTTCTTGGTCAGAATATCCGGTTGATTTACCGGCGTTGCAACATTGTTTTGCTGATCCTTAGTTCCCTGATGAACCGTTATCTATAGGTGAAACGCGTAGGAACTTTTCCATGCTATATTGAATGCAATTGGTAACATTAATCGACGAGTATTCATAAATTCATCTGGTAGCAACCTTGTTTGTCATATTTAATACAATTAACGATACTAACTGACCAGTAGTTATTTATTAACTATCTATATGATTATAATTTGTTATTTTATAATTTAATTACTCTTCACTGGTGTGGTGATATATAGGAGTGGTTGTGGTTTCTCTGTATCAGGGCCTCATTAGGGACAGTAGGAGGTTCCTGATACGGGATCGCCCCTGTCGGGGCGGCTATTCCGTTCTAGGTAGGGTCAATTAGTCAGGTACAACATTAGGGCTTGATCTTTACATCATCTGTCTCATCATTGCAAGCCATCCTGACCCGAGATATTCCCCTCTCCACCACGGAATAGGGCATCCCTTGATTCACATTAGTAAGAACATTGATATTCATTTTTTCTTTTTCTGTGTGAAACACTATACCTTTTAATTATTTGTTAATAAAGGCTATATTTTAGCTAGTACTTTCTGTGATAGTCTGTTTCCTGTGTACTGCTACTAATACCAGGTATGCTGGTTGTTACGGACCAGAACTGTGATTATATGAAAGGACATAAACACTTATTTAAAGGGTTTCTGTCACCAGAAATCACCCTATTAAACCAAGTGTCATTTGCAATGAGCAAATGACACTTGATGCCAGTAATATTAGTATTATACCTCTCAGTCCAGCCGTTTTGCCAAAAATAGCGATTTTATAATATGCAAATGACCTCCCCTAGGTGCAGTAGGCGTGAACCTGCACCTAGGAGAGGCCGTAATAACGCCTCTTACCACGCCCCCGGTCGCGCTGATTGACAGGGCCGGGCAGCCAGCTCTTTCGGCTCCCGGCCCTGTACGAGCCCGAAATCCCGCGCCTGCGCATTGCGATCAGCGCGCGTTGAGAGCCGGCGCCCGCCCGGGTCCCGGCTTCATTAATGCGCAGGCGCGGGATTTCGGGCTCGTACAGGGCCGGGAGCCGAAAGAGCTGGCTGCCCGGCCCTGTCAATCAGCGCGACCGGGGGCGTGGTAAGAGGCGTTATTACGGCCTCTCCTAGGTGCAGGTTCACGCCTACTGCACCTAGGGGAGGTCATTTGCATATTATAAAATCGTAATTTTTGGCAAAACGGCTGGACTGAGAGGTATAATACTAACATTACTGGCATCAAGTGTCATTTGCTCATTGCAAATGACACTTGGTTTAATAGGGTGATTTCTGGTGACAGAAACCCTTTAAGCCACATTCTTATCAGTAAGATAAAAACTGAGCTATAATGAGTGTTTATAATGTCAAAGCACAGAGGTAAGGAGCCCGTCAACTCCCCATCTGACGGAAGAGAGAGAAAACTAGAGCATCTCAGCTCTGTACAGAAAAAAGGATGCCATATTTGTAATAAAGACCAATTTAAAAAAATATTTTTAGCTCAAAATGAGTACAATGCAATAATAAAAATTTGCCCCCAAAGGTGTTCACTGTACTCCATGACCTGTAACACTTTTTCCCATGTAAGTTACTTTTTTTATTTTCATTGGTACCATTGATTACTTTCTGTTCCTATGGGAGCTGGGTTGGAGAAATGGAAATATGCGAAATTCGATTTTATCCAGGATTTTATGACTTGTTTGTTTCAGTAAATAATTGTATTCCACATTAAATAACCATTTTTAAGAATCTGTTCTCATGAGTATATGTCATGCCATTCCTCTGGGTTTTGCCAGTTAGGTGTGTGTTACTGCACAGTCTGCCACTGGCAGCCCTAATGGTGTCAGACTGTGCATGGACACTCACCTAACTGGTAACATAAATTAAATTTTTTACATTTTATTACCTTTGCACAATAAAAAAAACCCTCCCTTTTTAAAACAAAATGTTTTTCCATCACCGCATCCCAAGACTCATAACTTTTTTATTTTGCTTTCTACAGAGGGCTTGGTTTTTGCGGGATGACTTGTAGTTTTCATTGGTATTATTTTGAGGCACATTACACTTTTTGATCATTGTTTTTTACGGTGTTCACCATACAGGATAAATTATATGATAATTGTTTAGTATGGGTTGTTATGAACGCAGCAATACCAAATATGTGGAGATTTTATTTTTTCAATTATTTCAATTGAAAAGCATTTTTTCAATGGAAAAAGGTGTATGTTTTTTAGTTGGAATTTTTTTTATTGAATATTTTTTTTAACCATTTAATAGTCCCTCAAGGGAACTATAATAGGTGATCTTTTGATTGCTTCTCAAAACATTGCACTCTTCTTGCAGTAGAATGTAGTTTAATGTTACTGCTATTCTGACATTCACCAGAAGCTGCACCAGAGAGGTGCAACCTGCTGAGACACTCTTGAAGCAGGCCTGGGGCCTTCACTAGGGTCAGCTTTGTCCAGCGGTCTCCTTGCAGTTTACCAAGCAATGTCTACTGGATAGCAGCTGTGCTTGGTGTTGCAGCTCAGCCCTATTCACTCGAACAGCTGACTGGAGGTGGTCCTAGGTGCCAGACCCCCCCCCCCCCCCCCCCATTCAAATGTTGATTAGGTATTAAACACTTGGACAGCCCCTTTAAGACAAATATCCCTGTGTGCCGTGTTTTATACAAGAAAAGAAATTACATGAGTAAAATGCATCTAGTCTAGTTTTTTTTACAGTGTTTCTGCATACTTTTTTGTCAGAGGAGACCTATTTAGAGCATTTAGAACATGGCACAAGACGGGTAGAGCTGTTCTCCTGGCCAACATCCAAAACAAGCAAAACATTCTTGGAGCAAATCCTCAAATTCTGAGACAGTTGGTGAGTGAATTGGGAACATGTAGATGTCTTTTTATGTGTGAACAGCTATTTTAAACAGATGCAGATTATCCTGTCATATAACATCGACTGCGCGGCTACAGCATATATACTGTATACAGATGGAAAAGCCAGTGCATGCCTGCTTGAAAACTTTACTGGTGGACGCGTCAGTGTTGCTTTCTTACTTCTCTTATATCTGCTTATTGATGGAAAATGTCCATCATAATCTTTCCTTTTAATTTGTATCCCGCTCCCCAGACTGTTAGAAATGCTGCTATAAGTGTGTTGTGTAACACCCACACGGTATCTATAATCAAAAAGAATGCACTTGCAAACAATTTACTTCCTTAATGAGGTCTTTAGTGGCAATGAGTCGGTTTGGAAAAGGCAGCAAAAATGCAATGCTGTGGAAAATTGCTGAAACCTGAAATCTTGATGCTGACATTAGCGTTGTATTGCTTATTTTTAGCATCTTGCAGGATTTGCTTATGAGGAGCTCCTTTTTTTTCTTTTTATAACTTTGGTCAATTATTATTAGTTCATGCAATTTTATACGGCATGTGAATCCCCCTTGTTCTTAAAAGTTTCTGTCCCCGAAATGCTGGGTATTAGTGAATCTATGGAGTATTGTAGAATCATATGGTAAATATACACTGCTTTACTGACTGTGATTTTCTTCTGCTATCCTAAGTGTTGTTTGTGCTGTTTTGACTAATAGACCTATATCTGTAATATGCTGGGGAGTGGTTCATCCCAGTGGCGTATAGTGGACCCTTCGATACTGTTGTGACTGGGCCCACAAGCCTTGGTGGCCCACGATACTAAAGCTGATAATCTCCTTTCTGATATCCTTTGATGTATGGACGCCTGTGTATGGTAATAGAGGAAAATTATGATGCACAGATTATTGGACATTCTCCAGTAATAGAGGGGTATTCCCATCTCAGACATTAATGGCATATCGCTAGGATATGATCAGTGTTAGATAGTAGCAGCTCCCATCTCTGGGATCCGCTCTTATCCCCATAACAAGATCCCCAAAGTGAAGGACATCACAACACTCAAGTCGCATAGCAGTGAATGGAGAGCTCACTGTGCAAGCTCTCACTGTGCATAGGTATTAATGAGGATAGGCCATCAATATTGAACATATATAATATATCACAAAACCCCTTGAATGGTAACTTGGAGTTGTGCTTCTGGAAGTGTTCAAAATGGTAGTTCCAGTGGTTGTAGTGAACAGCTGATTGGTTGGGCTGCTGGCTGTTGGACCCCCATCAATCCAATATCGATGACCTATCCTAAGGATGGGCCATAAATATCAGGGACCAGTTAAAACCCTATTAAAGTGGTTGTCTCATCTCAAACATTGGTGGCATATCACTAGGATATGCCACCAGCGTCAGATAGGTGCCGGTCCCACTTCTGGGACCTTCTGCTATCACTGAAACAGGCACCCAAAGTGAAGGACAGCGCACCATGCATGCAGGCCACCCCCAGTTCTATGAGAGTTCCGAAAATAGGTGAACGCTGGCTCTGCTATTTTTGTAACTCCCATAGAAGTGAATAGAGAGCAACAGTGCATGCATGACCATCTCTCATTCACTTCGGGGACCCCATTCTGGAGATAGATATCCTAACGATATGCCACCAATGTCTGAGATGACACATTTCCTTTAACTATAAAAAGAGTCAAAATAGGTTCAAAGGAAAGGAGCCGATAAAAGGAGAAAGTGCTGAGATTTTTGTGTGCGTTTTCTGTACTTATTTTTCCAGCCTGTCCTACACATGAAAGAATGATTGGGTTGATTGCAGCTGATCAGTTGTCCATGGGATTATTCATATGTACTATTCCTCCAGGTACATAGCAGACTAAACTGGACTTCAGCACAATGGCAAATGATTGGCCTGTTTCAGCTTATCATGCCATACACATGTAATTTTGTCCGACAATGGTGACATTTTCCAACCTGGCTGAACACATTTTCTTCAGACAGAAGTCTTCTGTTGGCCATCACAAACAATTATTTGTGCTATTTTTCTTTTCAAATGATTATTAGCTGAAATTGGCCCTTTCAGCAGACTTCGATTTGGTTTGTATGACCAGATTAAGTCTTGTTGGCTTTCTCTTTTTTTTTCATTTTCTTTTGTATATAAAGACATAAAACAGCTGCGGTCACCACTAGACATCCACTAAAGGCTTGACAAAATAGATGGTCTGTTTCTTTATATAACGCTTTATCTTAATGTTCTCTTTGGTAAGCCCAGCTGCCCTTTCTAGAGAAAGGGCTAAACACTGTCTGTCCCAGATGGTCATCTTGATAAAATTGTGTTAGCGCTTCATGGAGATAGAACTTTACAGAATATTCCAGGTCCTACAGCAAGTGCTAGATATAAGCTATTCACAATACTGAGCCAATTCCTTAGGATTTTTTCCTTTATCGTTCTATCCTTCTTAAACATAGGTTGCTGAAAACCCTCACCACGTGGGTAATATACCTTTCACTTACTCACACATACATAGTATACAAAAGTATACAAGTATACAAAAATTACTATTAAAACCCTAATATTAGTGATTACAAAAATACATTAAATGAACATATTTCATTCATTCCTTCCTTCTGGCTGCAAAGTCTCAAGTCTAACCGTCCAATACACCTCCCTTTGTAACAATCATCTTTTCGTTTCAGCTTTACCATCCCCCTCACTCACGTCCTCAATTACCTGTCACCTTAACACATTCCCATTCTGCTTATTTTTAAAAATATTTTGCAACAGAAATATCTCCAAGTAATAGTTTATTTTCTGGAACTTTTCATTTTTCTTTCTCCTTCATCCGCTAAGACTTGCTTGTTTGTCTCTATTTTAGATGTTTGATCGATATATACTTACCACATGGGCATTTTGAATAAGTAGATCACATTTTTAGATGGATGACAAATATTTTCTCCCATGATGATAGCATTACAATTCTGACAGCTCGTGCAGGCAAATGTGCCTTTCTTTTGGGTTGCTTTAAAAGTTTGATTTACTGTATACTGCATATTTTCTTCTCTTTATTTGTTATCCTTTGCACTCTCATCCACTGACACTTTGGAAGACCTCATAAGACATCAGGAGCATGATAACTGTCAAAAGACAGCATATTGTGATTGTCAGTGGGTTTCACAAATAAAGATGTTTCTGATCGATTCTCTTTCCTACTCATTTGGACATCTAAAAAATTGATGGTATTCCTATCATATTCCTATGTCTGATGACATCCATTCAAATGTCCAAAAAATTCCATAAGTTGTTCTTCCAAAACATCAATCGGACCCAATTCAAAATTAGATCCAAAAAGTGATGACCTCTCATTTCATGATTCTCTTCAAATACATCCATGAAGATGTTAGCTAACCTTGGTGCTACGGAGGACCCCATCAATGTCCCCTACAGCTGCAAGAAATAAGCTTTGTCAGAACGAAAATAATGTTTACTCAACACAAATTCCAGCAGTGTGAGCAAAAACATATTCCTCTCATTTGTTAATTTCGCATTAGCGCCTAATCAGTCCCGTACACATCCAACTTATCTCATATGACCATCAGACATACCTTACATCTCCCAGGATTGCATTGCAGTCAGCTTTTAACCCATATATTTATATGAAGTAGGGATGAATAAATATAAGGTGTCTGGGCCACTTCACTTGCTTCTCGACGAGATCAGTACACTAGCAATAAAAGTTGAAAGGGAGCAGCATGTCTGGTCCACCACTGGATTCAAGAGAAGAAGGACCAGAATTTTGGCCACATGAGAAATATAAATGATAATGTGTTTTAACGGTATTTATTTTAGAAGATTTTTGTTGTAGTGTCAATTCCAGTATATTGATGTTTGTGTTATTTTAATGAAGGTCTTTTCAATCTACTTGTGCCCCTTTGTCTGGTAATGCATGCATGCCTGGAGCACACAAGTCACACAGCTCAACGTTGATATGGTAAATGACTAAAGCTAATGTCACAGTCCTGCTGTAGTCTGTGGATGAAATTACAAAGGCCAGCTAGGATACTTTATCTTTTTGCTAAAAGCAAATGTTCAAGCAGTTCTTGAACTGCATACTATTTATGGATCCCAGGGGAAATAAAAAGAAATAAGAAAGGAAGAAATAAATCTCAGAAGACCCTTTATTTAATAACATGGTTTCTGCTAAAAATGGTACCTGGGAAGGTGACTCAACAGCTAGTGTAGCAGAGCTCCTCAAACAGTCATTTAGAAATCCATGTTGTGGAGATCCCTTGACACATCCTTGCACCTTCATGGATTTTATTAAAAATGTAATTTAGTTAGATTTGCCACATTTTCTTTAGTGTTTGGCTTTTACAACTGAAAGGGGTATTTCGGTTATATCAAGTTATCACCTGTCCTGTGAATAGGGGATAACTGATAGACTGTTGGAGATCTGACCGGTGGTTTAAAAAAAAGTGGGAAATTCTCCACTTCTTTTTTTTTTTTTTTTTTTTTTAAAGAAACACTAGACCCGGAAATTAATTCTACAGGTAAGCAAGAAATATGGTTGCCCCCAATGTTTGGGAGTCTGCAACATTTTCACATTGACCCTAAAAGAAACAGTCTTGTAGGAATCCTACAGAGAACACAGTTACATTTCTGCTGACCTCTTCCATCTTGTGCCAATGGCCTCATGGCTGAGCTGTTGAGATGGAGATAGTTTTAATTGTAATTTGAGACATAACAGGACCATGAACATAGGGAAGATGAAGGGAAGAAGCACTGATTTTTATTTTATTTTCTGTATTTAAAGCTGCTTATGCAAATATGATCTACAGCAGCTTCTAAGGACATGTGATACATTTTTGGACCAGTAAATCCAAAAACACACTGATCATTGCAACAATTAGTGCATCACATGACAGAATTATGTCCACATTTATGACCACTTTAGTGAACTTAGTAGCTACAATAGCAATGAACTATAAGATGAAGATTGAACGTATCTAACTTTTTGTTGGATACAAAGTCCATTAATAAAGTGATTTCATGGTAATGAGCCACATTTTTTAATATTGGATATGCATAAGAACTTTCAAGAACAATCAGGTTCTTAGCAATTTTCAGTTCTCTTGTGACTGCATCTGATTTCTCTGAAGAAGCATGCAGAGGGTCAAGAATAGAAACCATAACTCAATCTGCTAGAAGAAGTCGAGCAGTCTGCTAACCTGTAATATAATTTGTTATGGAGCATAACTGTGGAATTGTATTTTGCCAGTTTTCCTTTGCCCTTTAGTTCCAGGAATCATACAAAATAAATCACTTGTTAGGACTGTTTGAGCAATGTCTCTTTCTGTCTTCTTTCTTTAGTAATTGCCCATCTTTCCTGGCGGCTGCTTTGGCAAGGGCAACAGCTGATGAGATATTGCAAACCGACCTGTCTGCATACTATGTACCAAAGCATGTGGATGGCACAGAAGGAATCATACGTAAGTAAATTATTGTTAACCCTCATAATATGCTGTGACTTAAACAATATTGTAACCTTTTTTTTTTAAGTATTTTTATGTTTTGTTTGTAGTTAAAGGGGTAATTTATTAAAACTGATAAATCCGGACTGTCACCTGGAGACTCTGTTCTATGATCTCATGTATTCAATATGATTCAGCCTGTTTATTAGGCGCTATAAGGTTCAATACTTTAAATGGGTGTCTCCTACATGGACATCTGAAATTTTATCTGCTTTGCAGTTTTGAAGACGTTGTCTATTATATGATTAGTTCTACAGTTCTACTAGAGTGGATCTAAAAATCAGGAGAGGAGTTTTTAACGTGATTACACATGTATATTGTCTGAATGCATTGCGGGCTTATTGTAGAACCTCTATGCTTTTATAGAGGCAAGATAAAAAGATTAAGCAGTCATTAGATGCAGAACATATATGCGACTCTTTAACCTATTCAGGACTGGATTTGTTCCCCCCCTCTTTTACTTTTAAGTTAACATAGCTGTACTTGGGGTTGATTTTTTGCGGGACAAACTGAATTTTGTTATGGCACCATTTTTTGGGGGTTAATGCCATTGTTTGGGGGCTTGTTTTTACGGTTTTCACTGTTTGGGGCAGTGGGTGGATGCTGAGAAGAGCTGCTTCATCACAACTAACACTCCCATAGCTAGGATGAGATGGAGCAGGAAGTGGAGGCTGCATGGGAGAAATGAGAAATGCTCAGCTTGTTCGAAACATGTTTCAAGGTACTCAATTTTCCATAGTCTGTCATATTATAAGCCATTGTAGTGATATTTTTGTTATTTTTTTCCCACTTTAAATATTTTATTGAAAGCAGTTTTTTTGTGTTATATTTAAAGACCCGGATAACCCCTTTAAATGGGTGTTTCCTACATGGACATCTTAATTTTTAGCTGCTTTGCAGTTTGAAAGATGATCGGTAGAAAAATGTAAAAATATGGTTCTAAGAAAATGGCAATACAAAAATGCTTTTATTGTGTAATATTGCAAAAAAAAAAAAAGATATGTTGGTGTATTGCTGCATCTGTAACCGGCTCTATCAAAATAGCACATGATCCACCCCATCAGGTTAATGCCTTAAGAAAAAAAAAAGTCAAAATAGCCACCTTGCCTTACAAAAAGCGTAATAGCGAGTGATCAAAAAGTACTCTGTACTACAAAATGGTACCAATAAAAACATCAACTCACCCTGCAAAAAAACAAGCTCCCCACACAAGACGATTGGACAAAAAAATAATAAGGTTCTCAGAATATGTTGGTTTTTTTTTCAAAAGTGCTTTGTGTAAAAGTGGTAAGACGTAAAAAAAAAAATATAAATATATATATATATATATATATATATATATATATATGAGTAGTACCTCTGTAATCGTACTGAGCAGCAGAATACTGATAGCATCATTTTTCCTGCACGGTGTTTGCCGCAATAACAAAACCCAAAAAGCAGTGCCTTTTGTTTATCCTAGTTCCAAAAAGCTAAATAAAAAGTGATGTATGTGCCCCAAAATAGAACCAATGATGATGTCATAAGCCCTGACACAGCTCCATTTAGAGAAAATTTAAAAAACGTATGGTTCTCAGAGAATGGCTGTACTACTATCCCAGAGGCTGTTCAATAGCAACATGGCGAACGTAAACCAATCTATCAAAATCTGTGCTGCATAAGCCAAATGTGTACCAAACAGCAGTGTACATCTACATTTATGGCATTTCAGTAACCAGTAGAACCTGCCTAATATTTTAAAGGACACTGTGCTTGTCTCAAGTTTGCTGTATGTAAGAGCATACACACTGCTCTGGGGTAGTGGGGAAGTTATCTGCATTCTGATTGGTCTTGCTAGTTCATGTGAGGAGAACAAAGGCTTATAGGAAGTAAGGGAAATACAAGATGGCCTCAAGAACAGGGCAATCATCACCAAAGGAAGAGCAGCAGAGGCCATTTTAGAAAGATGCTGAAATAGGGGCACAGAGAAATAGGGTTGCAAAGGGCTGAATACAGACACCAGAAAGGTAAAATTAACTGAAAAATACAGCTTAATGAATATCTGCCCTTTAGCATCACATATGTTAAGAATTTCATTTTTGGTAGTGAAACGGCAGTTACACTTTAAGGTGAAAATTGGCTGTGTCCTTAAGAGGGTTAACCCAGAACTCATAATCTTATTATTCAAATCCTACAATCATGAGCACAGGTTTCATTAAATGTGTCGAAATAGTAAATTTAAGGAGTGCCTTCCATGTACTATGGTCATATTAATTCATTGCTTGTATCACAGAACACTGATTATGTGCCTTTGTCTGACTTGGCATAGCCGACTCTTCTGCCCCATTGTCTTCCAAATGTATGTCATGTCAATTAAACACTTGTAGACTGTAGATGTTGACCCTGGAGCCAGAAAGATAAGTTATCTTGCATTTGCTCAGTGCTTTCATAGGACAGTTAAACAATGGCATTTGTACGGCACTGATTCCGGGCCAGGTCTCTTTCCTTTGTTAGGAATCCGCATGTAAAAGCTTCCTGATGTGACAGCCAAAGCTGGATTATCGCTGGTGGATACTGGTCAGAATATTTTTTCAAATATTTTAATTATTTCAAATAAAAATAATTTATTTTTATGTTCTGGGAAGAACTAGATCTGATTAAATGGGGCCCTTGACCTCCTTATCTGATCTCCAGCAAACAGGCATTATCTTTTATATACTTTATTTAATCATGTTAACAACGTTAACGTCATTGATTTTCTTGGTCTGTTGTTAGAGCTCAATGAATACAAGCTATATAAAGGCTTCATTTTTTGTTATATAGCACGCACAGGTCTTCTAGTTAGCATGGCTTTTAAATTAAAGGGGTTTTCCGGGATTTTAATATTGATGACCTATCCTCAGCTGGTTTAAGAGAAGGCCGTGCTCCGTGCTAGCCTAGCCTTCCATTCATTGTTTACCTGCTCACGGTCGACATCCCAGCGGTGACAGGTGTAACTACAGGCCATTCTATTCACTTCTATGGGACGAATCTGTAGGATACACTTGTATAGTAACGAGCAGTCACATAGAAGTGAATAGAACGGCCTGTAGTTACACCTGCTCACCGCTGGGATGTCGACCGTGAGCAGGTAAACAATTAAGGGAAAGCTAGGCTCGCACGGAGCACGGTCTTCTCTTCAACCAGCTGATCGGCAGGGGTACCGAGTGTCGAACACACCGATCTGATATTGATGACCTATCCTGAGCTCTGTACTAACATGCAGCAATCACCTCCACAGTATGAGAACGAGGGACTGCTATTGCGATCGCTCATCTTCATGCAGCTGAATTGTTTCTGGGCAGAAGATCGCTGTTTAGATCACACAATCTGCTGCCTAGAAATGATCATTGGGTGATGCTCAACAGTATCACACGATGGACAAGTGTTTCGCTCATTCATTAAGTGATCGGCAGCACGGGCAGATTGTCGGGAACGAGCATTCACAGAAATGTTCGTTCTCTATGTATAATCTGCACAATTATTGCCCCGTCTAAATCCACCTTAAGCTTTGCTGATAGACAGGGATGTGATTTATTATAAGAACTGATGTACCCAGTTGTGCTTCTATAATAGAAGGAATTTGTGTATGTATATTTAGATCATCATATACAAGGTATCCATTTACCATTTACTTTGGGGTTTAAGCCACCTTTTTTTTGAGGTGTGTTGCTGCCATGAGTTCTTTTTTTTTCATGAGATGATGAAATGTCTCACTGATATGTGTTCTATGATCTATTGTGAATAAAATATGGGTATATGAGATTTGCAAATCATTGCATTAAGTTTTTATTTACATTTTACACGGCGTCTTTAAATTTAATGTAATGAGGTTAGCTTATCATCTCGACATCCTACAACTCCACAACTGGTAGGTAAAGAATTCAAGTAAAACGTAAATTGCCATTTAATTACCCCTGTCCCCTATATCCACCGTGTTTTCAGTGATCACTCGTGCTATGTTCTGTTTATTGCACTGAATATTCCAGATCTTCAGTTAGATGACGAGGGCGCTGCAAGCCTCATAGTCTAAGGAACTAGATCCAGAAAGGGGAGGGAAACATAAGTGACAAATTTGAGAGCTGAGTCAGCTCTTGAGCAGCACAAGGGTTTATAATGTGTACGTTACAGCTGTGAGTGGGTGGCTATCATTCGCTTTGAGGGGTTCAGTACTATTTTTAATTCTACTTCCCCTTCTTTCTTGTATCAGTTTTTCCTCCCACTATATTTACAGCTATTTTCGCCCCCTCTTTCCCTTTTCTTTCTAGGTATCAACTATACATTTCCCAGAAACAACAAAGCAAATGGTCTGTAATAACCATCGACATCACTGATGTACTCTGTGCCGAATCATTTACCGTGAGGGGCACATAAGTGCAGATCAAGGGTTATTGTAATTATTTTAGAACGGAAAACCGGTGAACTTAATATCTGAAGGCTTCCTTTGAATTATTTCTATTTGTATAGTGCAATCTTAGCCCAATTGGAGCCATTTCAAATAGAACAACCCAAAATACGATACTGACATTATTACAGGAAACCCCCATATCTTGCAGATACACATGCAGCATTGCTTACTGCTTACTGATCTTCTGTTTTTCTGTGTCTTCCCTCAATATCGTACATTGCAGAAGTCTCTTATCTACCACTGAGCTTCCTAGTACATGAAGAGAATGCTAGAACTGGTGAAACACTGGCATATATATAGAAAATAGGGAATTAGTGAAAATATCTATATATAGCTATGCAGATGTATGTGCTACTCGGGGATTGTGGAAATATGAATGATTACATGACCTAATATTGCTGCCTGATCCATAAGTGTGGCATACCTACCAGGTAGAGGTAGACCACATGGGGGATGGGGTCCCAGTGCTCATCATCTGTTTCTCCTGTTCCCAACATCGATTCACAGCATTTTTCATCATCCACTACTCAATGCATAGAAATTCTACAGCTTTCATTGATTTTAATAGTAACTGTATACATTCCTACGCACTGAGCTCCTCCTAGTGGTGGCTACTGTCAGACAGCTTTTACATATGCGTTTTTGCCTGATCCGGCAGGGATCAGCAAAAACACTTCCGTTATTGATAATACAACCATCTGCATCCATTCTGAACGGATCCAATTGTATTGGCAATGACAGATCCGGCATTAAAACCATTGCTAGTCAATTGGGGACGGATCCGTTTTTTATTGTGCCCGAGAAAACAGATCCAGCACCATTGACTTGCATTGTGTGTCATGCAGTATTCATTTTGCTCCGCATCCCATGCCAGACGCAGCTTGCTACAGTTTGCTCTCCGGCATGGAAACGAAACTAAACGGAAAGGAATGTATTTTGGAGCATTCTGTTCTGTTCAGTTCAGTTTTTACCCCATTGACAATGAATGAGGACAAAACGGAAGCGTTTTTCTCTGCTATTGAGGTCCTCTGTCGGATCTCAATACGGAAAAGAAACACGCTGATGTGAAAGTAGCCTAACATATTTTTTCGTAATGCAGACGGGGGGAGGGGGGAGCTGGGTTGTCCTCGTGAATATCAGGACTCACTGGCTCATGCTGGGCACTAAAACGCAACAGCGCTGGAGGTTCAATACAAGATTTTGACAAAATGGCTTAGTGAGTAAAAGTGACCTAGTGTTTTATTATGGGGATCTGTCATAAGTTTATGCTGCCCTTAGGACAACTAAATACGGTAACAGATTGCTTTTAAAGGGGTTTTCTGGGCGTACAATATTGATGGACTATACTCAGGATAGGTCATCAGTATCTGATCATTGGGTAACTGACTCCAGGCACTGCTACCAATCAGCTGTTTGAAGGGTGGTGAGCGTTGCAGTCTCCTCACTGCTTACCAAACGCAGCACAATACATCCATATAGTGTATGTACTTGGTATTACAGCCGAGGCTTATTCACTTGAATGGGATTTCATTTTTAGACAATAATGGTCTAAAAACAATCCAACTTGACTTACTACATTTTTTGGCAGCCAACAGTATGACATCGGCGATCACAAACAGTGATTTTTCATAAAGTTTCTAAATTATTCTCAGCTGTAGGAGTCAAAATAGACAATTTAGACCGACTTATGTCTATGTCCAGCTTTACACATAGGTAGGTAGGTACACCTTTTTACAGAGTAGTGCATAGATAAAGGGAAAGAGATTATGGTACAGCTGAATTTGGTTCACTTGAACTGAGGAGGGGGGCACTTTGTAGCTTTGTAAATACTTTGCTTTATTAATATTAATTTTTTTTTTTTTTTATATCGCATTCCTTTTTCATCATTCTTCTTCATTTTTGTCATAGTGTTTACTGCACCATTTGGGTACATGTAATTATTGAGTAAAGCCAGCTATTTACCTTAAACCACCTTTGTTTACGTCAGTAAACAGGCGTATTAGTGGTCACTAAGGGTTTAAATCCTTCTTAATTACATGATGTCTATTTGACATTTAAAACAAAAGGGTGAACTTGTGCATTGTGGAAGTGCCGATGACAATAACCCAGAGCTCAGGACTCTGTCAGCAGAGCATGTCTGCTGCATATATAGTAAAAAGTTACTCATCTTTTTACTTGCATATAAAAAAGACCTGTCAGCTATAATACTGTCATTCCCATGTTATTCCCCCTGGAAAGCATTAACAAATTGACAACTGTGTATAGCCATTAGTTTTGTCAGGAACACACTATTGGCAAGAGGAATTTACTCAGTTGTCAGTATATTCATATGTTTTTCAAGAAGAATAAAAGAGGAGCATCACAATAGAGTTCTAAGAAAATATGCTCCAGGATTGTTATGCACTAAATACGGGTATGTCACAAGAGCTGAGGGATCCAATTAAAAGGGGTTTCCCAAACCATAGAACATGATGCTATCCAATCCTCTGAGTGGTTACTTTGGCATTCCACGCAGCAGTACTGCAAGCTGCCCACTGAACTGGTGAGGTGCCGAAGAGACTGCTGCCCCTTCATTCTCATAATTGGTGCCAGTGGTCGGATCCCCGGTCATATTGCTGTGGGATAATATAACGTTAAGCTGCAATATTACAAGAGTACAACTTTGAACTAAATTGATGTAAAAAGATGATACTTTGGTTCTGTAGAACAAAAGGTTAGGAAAATAATTGATGCCTTTGAACTTTTGTGAAGATGTGTTGATATGTCTGCTAAGGAAAACAAGAAAGGTATAAGGGTAAAGAGGAAGAGGGTGACTAGCAAAAAGCTGAAGAAATCGTGGACACACCATTCAGAAGCTTAGAAACACAATTAGAAGTCAGAGTATTCTCGTGATGAACTATTTATATGGTCGCAAGAATTTTTAAGCAATTTACCAGGGCTTAACGGCTATGTACACCTTTGGAGGCAATTTTTATTTATGATTGCATTTTATTGATTTTTGACTAAAAATCATATTTTCAGTTAGCCAGTGTTAAAAATATTGAGCCATTCTGTCACAAAGGGTTAACTGTTTTTCTAACAGTGTGACTGGTACTTTCACTTTCACTTTGTGCCAGTCTTCTAATAACTCATCAGTAAGATAAGAAATCGGCTATAATGAGTGTTTATAATGTCATAGAGCAGAGATAAGGAGTCCGACTGCTCCTGGTCTGATGGAAAAAACAGAAAATCCACAGGCAGATACTAGAGCATCTCGGCTATGTACACAAAAAGGATTCCATATTTCTAATAAGGACCAATTGAAAAATTAATTTTAGCTCAAAATAGGCACAATGCAATAATACAAAAAATGCCCCCAAAGGTGTACATAGCTTTTAAATGGGTTTTCCAAGAGTTTTTTTTTTTTTACTGATGACCTGTCCTCCGAGTAGGTCATCGGTTTCTGATTGGTGAGGGTCCGTTTGAATGACAGCTACAACATCTATCCTGTAGTCAGCTGTCATTAGAACAAATATGAGGCGCTATGCTGTGCTTACTACAGAGAGCTGAGGTCACTTTAGTGTTGGGGAACGCACAGAGGACACTTACAGTAGCAGTACATGCCAGATTAAAACCTCTCCTTCTCGGCAATGATGATGCAAGGAGCCTACAGAAAGATATATTTTACTCGGGTCAGTACGATTACAATGATACCGCGTGTACTGTATTTTTTTTTCTTGCATTTGAATACTGAAAAAAAAATTTTTAAACTTTGGAAAAAACTATTTTTTTCTTTGCATTGCCATATTTTGACCCCCGTAACTTTTTCATTTTTATGTGTACGGAGCTATGTGAGGGCTCATTTTTTGCGGGGCAATCTGTACTTTTCATTGATACCATTCATTGTACATTATGTGTATGACTTTTTGATCACTTGTTATTCACTTTTTCGCAATTTTGACTTTTTTTTCCATTTCACTCTTTGCTGTTTGGATATTTTTATATTTTAATAGTATGGGAATTTTCGCACGCAGTGATGCCCATGTTGTAAGTAGCGCCCACTCTGCTCACAAGCGGGCAAAATTTTTAAATACCCGACCACTGATGTAAATATACGTGGGGCAGTTGGGAAGGGGTTAAACAAGTACCATTCTAGAGCTGTAAGTTCAACATTAGAGATGAGCGAGCATGCTCGTCCGAGCTTGGTGCTCGTTCGAGTATTACGGTACTCGTAAGTGCTCGCTGCTCGGACGAGTATCTCGCCATGCTCGAGGAAATGGCATCTTCCGCATTGTGCATTTTTGGCGCCTATAAACTCAGCCAATCACAAGCCAGGAGACTCTGTGGTACACCCAGCATCACGTGGGGCCCTTACATGTCAATAGCAGGGGTTGGCTGGCCTGATCAGGTGACCCTGGAATATACTAGTGACGCGGTGCTCGCTCAGATGCTGTCTGGATGTCGTTAGGGACAGAGCTGCTGCGTTTCAGGGAGAGTGTTAGGGCCTGCATTTAGTTCTTTGTTAGGCAGGAGTGATCTCAAAAGAACCCAACAGCCCTTCTAAGGGCTACAAGACATTTTTTTTTGTCTCCTGGCTGGGCTGGCTGGCTGGCACTAGTAGTGCAGCTATCGCCATATATAACACTTTTTTTGTTATTGTTTTATCTCAGTGATACAAATCCATTTCATACAGCAGTGTGGAACCATTCTGTGTGTCACAGTTCAGCTGTCCACTCACCACAAACCACAATCCGTATTTTCTGTCCAGGTGACCCATACTGTACGTCAGGTAATCAAATACGGTCTTTTGCTTTCACTGATACAGCTACATTACAAAAATCTCTGTGCGACATTTGTCTGGGTTGCAGTCAAAATAGCCACCGTCCGCAGGGGCTGAGTTTGCTCTCTGATAGTTTCTGCACGTCACGTTAAAAAAAAAAAAAAAAAATATATATATATATATATATATATATATATATATATATATAAAATATAAAAAAAATATATATATAAAAAAATAGTTTTTTTGTTGTTTTATCTCAGTGATACAAATCCATTTCACACAGCTGTGTGTAACCATTCTCTGTCTTTTGCTTTCACTGATACAGCTACATTACAAAAATCTCTGTGCGACATTTGTCTGGGTTGCAATTAAGCAGACCAAGTCTGCCTAATCTAATAGTTTCCGTGTAATTGCTCCATACTGCACGGTATGTAATATCATACGTAATTTTGCTCTAACTTATCCACCTATATACAAAGCACAATCCATATTTTCTGTCCAGGTGACCCATTCTGTATGTCACGTTAGTAAAAAAGGTCTTTTGCTCTCACTTATACAGCTACATTACAAAAATCTCTGTGCGACATTTGTCTGGGTTGCAATTAAGCAGACCAAGTCTGCCTAATCTAATAGTTTCCGTGTAATTGCTCCATACTGCACAGTACGTAATAACATACGTAATTTTGCTCTAACTTATCCACCTATATATTTTCTTGTTCAGATTGAACAAGTTTGTGGGTTTCAGTACAGCAGGCCCATTTATTTTATTTTTTTTATATAATACACTTATATACAGAAAATGTTGAACCCCAGGGCTAAGGGACGAGAGCGTGGGCGTGGGCATTCAATTACTGCAGGGGGCAGAGGGCGTGGTCCTGGGCAGGGTGAGACAGTACCTGCTGATGAGGGAGCAGGGGAACGCCGCAGAGCTACACTCCCTAGCTTCATGTCTCAACTTACAGGGACACGTGGTAGAGGACTGTTGAAACCACAACAGTGCGCACAGGTGATGTCGTGGATTGCGGACAATGCTTCAAGTAATTTGTCCACCAGTCAGTCTTCCACGCAGTCCACCCACGTTACCCAAGGGAGCACTCCTCTGGCTCCTCCACCTCAACCTCCTTCCCCCCAGTCTGCCCCCTCCCAGGAAAATTTGGAATGCGATCCGGCATACTCTGAGGAACTGTTTGCTGGACCCTTCCCAGAGTCACAAACCACTTCTCAGGTTGCTGCTGACCTCTTTCCCGATGCCCAAGTTTTCCAACTGTCGCAGTCTGTGGGTGATGATGATGACATTGTTGACTTGGTGGAAGAAGTGTGAAAAGAGGTGTCGGACGATGAGGAGACACAGTTGTCAGACAGTGGTGAAGTTGTTGTCAGAGCAGCAAGTCCGAGGGGGGAGCAGACTGAGGAATCGGAGGATGACGAGGTGACTGACCCAAGCTGGGTTGATAAGCCGAGTGAAGACAGTGCTTCTGAGGCGGAGGCGAGTGCTGCACCAGAACAGGTTGGAAGAGGCAGTGGTGTGGCCAGAGGGAGAAGCAGGGCCATAGCTGGTGCATCAGCAGCAACTGTTTCACGTAGTGAAGCTCCCGTGGCTAGGCCTAGATGTTCGCAAGTCTGGAGGTTCTTTAAAGAAAGTGAGGATGACCGACGGACTGTGGTGTGCAACCTGTGCCACACCAGGATCAGCAGGGGTGCCACCACTACTAGCCTAACCACCACCAGCATGCGCAGGCATATGAGTGCTAAACACCACACTCAATGGAACCAAGGCCGTTCACCTCCTGCGGGTCACACCACTGCTCCTTCCCCTGTGTCACTCGCTGCCTCTGCTAGTCAACCCCCTGCCCAGGACCCCGGCACGAGTGCCTCCCGCCGGAAAACCACACCTTCGCCTCCACGATCCTCCACAGCGTCCACCAATGTGTCCCAGCGCAGCGTTCAGCTGTCTTTACAGCAGACGCTGGAGCGCAAGAGGAAATACAGTTCCACCCACCCACATGCCCAAGCCCTCAACGTCCACATCTCCAAATTGCTGAGCCTGGAGATGCTGCCCTATAGGCTGGTAGAGACCGAGGCCTTTCGCAATCTCATGGCGGTGGCTGCCCCTCGGTATTCGGTCCCCAGCCGCCACTATTTTTCCCGATGTGCCATCCCAGCCCTACACCAGCACGTGTCACAGAACATCATCCGTGCCCTGACCAACGCTGTTTCTGAGAAGGTCCACATAACCACGGACACGTGGACAAGTGCTGCGGGGCAGGGGAACTATATCTCACTGACGGCACATTGGGTTAACTTGGTGGAGGCTGGGACCGAGACTGACCCTGGGGCCGCTCATGTACTGCCCACACCGAGGATTGCGGGGCCTACCTCGGTCACTGTCTCTCAGACGTACTATGCCTCCTCCTCCGACCCCTCCTCCTCCTCCACCGAATTACCATCTGTGGGAACGGCGCCTTCAGTCGGTAGCTCTAGGCGCAGCAGCAGTGCTGTGGGTAAGTGCCAGCAGGCGGTGCTCAAACTGCTGAGCTTAGGTGACAAAAGGCACACCGCCCAAGAGCTGTTACAGGGCATCACAGCGCAGACCGATCTGTGGCTTGCACCGCTAAACCTCAAGCCAGGCATGGTTGTGTGTGACAACGGGCGTAACCTGGTGGCGGCTCTGCAACTCGGCAGGCTGACACATGTGCCATGCCTGGCTCACGTGTTCAATCTAATAGTTCAGCGGTTCCTCAAGACATACCCCAATCTGTCTGATTTGCTCACCATCTGTGCGCATTTCCGTAAGTTGACCATAGATGCTGCCACTCTTAGGGCAGCGCAGCGCCGCCTACAACTGCCCGCTCACCAACTGTTGTGCGACGTGCGCACGAGATGGAATTCCACATTAAACATGTTATCCAGAGTTTACCAGCAGCGCAGAGCGATTGTAGACTGCCAGATGTCAACTTCCACCAGAACTGGTAGTCAGGTCAGTCAGATTCCTCAAGTCTACAATGAGGAGTGGACGTGGATGTCTGATATGTGTTGAGCAACTTTGAGGAGTCAACACAGATGGTCAGCGGCGATGCCGCCATTATCAGCCTCACCATCCCGCTGCTTTGCCTGTTGAAAAACTCACTGCTCAGCATGAAGTCGGATGCTTTGCGCTTGTCACAAGAGACGGTGGAGGAAGATACTTCGCTTGATAGCCAGAGCACCCTCCGGTCTGTTTCTCAGCGCGTATCGAAGGAGGGGGATGAGGATGAGGAGGAAGAGGAGGAGAATGTCGGTGAGACAGAAGAGGTTACCAGTGCTCAGTCCTTAACTCTTGAGCGTGTATTGGCTGAAGAGGAGGACTTGGAGGAGGAAATGGAGAGTCAGGCCAGTGAGGAGAGGGAATTCTTGCGTGTTGGGACTCTGGCGCACATGGCAGACTTCATGTTAGGCTGCCTATCCCGTGACCCTCGTGTTAGAAGCATTTTTTCAAACACCGATTACTTGGTGTTCACTCTCCTGGACCCACGGTACAAGCAGAACCTTTCCACTCTCATCCCTGCAGAGGAAAGGAGTATGAGAGTGAATAAATATCAACAGGCCCTGGTGCACAAGCTGAAACAATTCTTCCCATCTGACGCCGCTAGCGGCAGAGGGCATGGTTCTATGGGCCAAGTAGCGGGGGAGAGGAGGCGAGCAGGCAGCTTGTCCAGCACTGGCAGGGGAATGCTCTCCAAGGCCTTTGCCAGTTTTATGTCACCCCAGCAAGACACTGTCACCTGTCCCCAGTCTAGGCAGAGTAGGGGGGAGCTGTACAGAAAGATGGTGAGGGAGTACCTAGCTGACCATACCAACGTCCGTACCGATCACTCTGCTCCCATACAACTACTGGGTTTCTGACAGGCTGACGCTTATTAAAATGAACAAAGCCTGGATTTCACCAGAATTCAAATCTCCCCCGGTGAAAGCAGCTAAAGATTTACATTACTTATGTATCCGATTCCTCTTCTCTACTCCTCCTCCTCCTCCTCCTCCTCCTCGTCTTTGCCTAACGCTGACCAAAAAAACGCCATTTTTTAGAGGTCAAACTGGCACTCTTTTACCACAATTTTTCAGGAGGGCCCCCTACAGGCCCTCTCTTCAAACAATTTTTCCGGAGATCCACCTACAGGCCCTCTCTCCAAACAATTTTTCCGGAGGTCCACCTACAGGCCCTCTCTCCAAACTATTTTTCCGGAGGTCCACCTACAGGCCCTCTCTCCAAACTATTTTTCCGGAGGTCCACCTACAGGCCCTCTCTCCAAACTAATTTTCCGCAGTGTCAACTACAGACAGTGTAAAACAATGTTTCAGGAGCGTCAAACAGACAGTCCAAAACAATTTTTCAGGAGGCGCAAGTACCGACATTTAAAAAAAAAAAAAATTTTTTTTGCTGAAGGTAGACTTTATGTACTCCGAAAAGAAAAAATTTTTTGGAGGCTCAACTAAAGCCGTTTCACTCAATTCTCAGTCGGACAAAGTCATTGGTAGTGTAACCGCCATGCTGTGTCAGGCAAAATTTTTGGGTGCTTCACCAGCTACCGCATACTAACTCAGTCACTCTGTTGTCACCGCCGCCATACAGGGCCACGAAAAATGTTTATGTGGTTCGCCTGCTCCTGCAGTGTCACTCGCTCACTCTGTTGTCACCACCATAGTGGTTTGCACTATAGCAGCCCAAGTCTGCACATTCCCCTTTTTATCTCCAAGTGATCTATACTGCACATCACATAATAAAATAGGTTCTTTTGCTCTCAGTGATACAAATCCATTTCATAAAATCCTTTCTTTCTCTTTAACTCATCTGTACTGAACGTCACTTTTAAAAATACGTCTTTTTCCTCTCTTTCCAAACTATTTTTCCGGATAGGTGCCGTATACGGTATTAAACTGAGAAGAATACATACAACACATGCCCCACTTGATCAATCTCATAGTTGACAACTGTACCGGTTGATGCTAAATTTTTAAGTTGGGGTCCTGCATCGTCATTCGAACTCCATCCGGCTGTTGTCACCACCACACACACTAGCCAAGGGGGCACTCCTCTGACTCTTCCAGCTCAACCTCCTTCCCCCCAGCCGGCCCCCCACCTACAGGCCCTCTCTCCAAACAATTTACCCGGGTAAGGGACGTATTAGATATTGTACTGATTTTTTTTTGGTTCTTCTTTTAATTGCCTCCTGCGATAGACGGGAATCGAACCCGGGTCAACTGCTTGGGAAGCAGCTATGCTCACCACTTTACCACCAACAGCCACAGCAACTGATAAGAACAGATACTAAACTTGATGTAAGCCAACATTTCGACAATCGATAACCCGAAACAGGTCCGCCGTCGAGCCCGGCGTTCGGCCACCCTGAGCATTTCACATACTCTGACCGAGTCTGACCTTGGAGCCGCTCATGTACTGCCCACTTGGAGGATTGCGGGGCCTACCTCGTTCACGGTTTCTCAGAATTACTATGCCACTTCCTCCAACCCCTCCTCCTCCACCTTCGAATTACCATCTGTGCTTCACCTCCTGCTACCTCAGTCTAACTCGGTCACTCTGTTGTCACCACCATGCTGCGTCAGGCTAAATTTTTGGGTGGTTCACCTGCTACCTCATCTAACTTGGTCACTTGTTGGTGTCACCGCCATGCTGTGTCAGGCTTATGCCTGCATCGTGTGGCTGGGGATAGGAGAGCAGTGCCAGCATGGGCATGGGTGATGGACCTTCGTTGCACCTAGTTGGGTGCTTCCCTATATATTCCCACCATGCCAGCCATGGGTTGTAAATAAACTAATAACAGGAAAAACCAAAAAAATGATAAAACTATTTTACAGGAGGGTCAACCGCAGACACTCCAAAACAATTTTACATGAGGGAGTGTCTCCCCGTCTGCCATCGTGTTTGGTCAGGCTGTCAGTAGGTACACCACCTCTGTCGTCCGTAGAAGCGGCCACTATGAGGAAGGCCACGGCAAGAACATCCCCTTTTCAATTGAGAGCAAGTGTAGAATTGTAGGAGGATGACACTTTTCTTCCGCAGTGGATTCACCTTCCCCTTTATCATTGCCAGACAACAGTTGGTGAAAAAGTAATTGGCAATGATGAAGAAAATGTAACGGTGCAGTGGACCGTCTGTGACGCAAAACTTATATATTCCCACCATGCCAGCCATGGGTTGTACATAAACTAATAACAAAAAACAAAAAAAATATTTTACAGAAGGGTCAACTACAGACACTCCTAAACAATTTTTTAGGAGGGTCAACTTCAGACACTCCAAAACAAATTTTTGGGAGGCTCGCCTACAGACATTTGACTGCTACCTCAATGTAACTTGGTCACTTGTTGGTGTCACTACACTGTCACCATGCTGTGTCAGGCTTATGCCTGCGTCGTGGGGCGGGGGATAGCACAGCAGTGCCAGCATGAGCAGTGGTGTCACCTGCAGGCGGTGATGGACCTTCGTTGCACCTAGTTGGGTGCTTCCCTAACATGTGATGGGCATGTGCCTCGCCTTTCTTGGTCTGGATGAGCACAATTGCCATGAGGGTAACCACCAAGCTGTTGCAGGAGAATTTGGGGTAATGGGATTAGGCAGCCTCAGAGGCATCCATGCATGCTGCCCCTGCTGTTTCCTGTCCATTTCCGTGGTGTTTCCATCATTTTCTGAGGTTTCCAGGTTTTCACCCAGCCTTCTCTAGGCAGAGCCTTGGTCCCCTGCAAAAATGCTCGAGTCTCCCATTGACTTCAATGGGGTTCGTTACTCGAAACGAGCACCCGAGCATCGGGAAAAGTTTGTCTCGAATAACGAGCACCCGAGCATTTTAGTGCTCGCTCATCTCTATTCAACATCAATTCAGCAGGGATCTGACTTCCAGCATCCCTGCAGATCAGCTGTTTGAGGAGGCTGCGATGCCCCCAATTGATTGGGACTAAGCTACGCCTAGGCCGTGTGACCAATGAATGATGTCATTGGCCAAGGAAGAGGCTGCAGAGTTCATCAGATTGCCGTGGTCTCTTCAAACAGCTGATCATGGGGGTTGCGGGAAGTCAGACTCCCACCCATCAGGTATTGAGGATAGGCCATCAGTATGAAAATCTTGGAAAACCCTTTTAATAATAGAGGGCTTTGCTGGTTGACTACACTGACGGCACTTCAGCTCCTGTTAGACGTGTCTGGTATTTATAACATGGTGTACTGAAGTGTTCTTCTCTCGCCCAGTGAGAAGTACAAGTGAATTATAATTTTATCTCTTGAGCCACAGGAACTGTTCATCTACTTACTAATACCAACAGTCAATTCAGCTCTCGTTTAAAGTATTCTGTACCATAAGTAGGTTAATCTGGAAACATCATCAATATCAGGGGCGTAGCTAAAGGCTCATGGGCCCTGGTGCAAGAGTTCAGCTTGGGCCCCCCTTCCCTTAGTGCTCTGTGTGTCTTCTTATGTAGCACAAGATTCTTTGGGCCCCCTCAGGCTCCTGGGCCCGGTAGCGAATGCTACCTCTGCACCCCCTATAGCTACACCCCTGATCAATATAGTCATTCTGTTTCAAATAAGTGGAACAATCTACCTGTAACATAGCACTCGTGTATGAATAACTGTGTCCATAAGGGTCTCCTTAGGTGAGATTTGCTTAGAAAATGCTATCTAGTAAGTCTAAATACATATTTTAACTTTAATATCGCTAACCATATTGATTTCGGTTGTATGAGGTTAAGAAAGGGTCTGGATTTTCAATTCTCGCATCCACAAGCACCAATCAAGAAAAAATGTTGATAATTGGTTTTATAGTCAATGGTTTGATTGCTGGAACAACCTCCTCCATGTCTACTCTGCTGCTTGAGTCAGTCACTTTTCCTCTAGCTTCTTAAATGCAGTCCCTCTGTGTCAGTCCTCCAAATGGCTGCTGATAGAATACAATTCCAAACCTCGACATTGCTCTATCTACAACCAGCACTTCATGATTAATATGAAGATACCTCACTACATGACACCTGCTCTGCAACATCTTTTGTTGCGCTCTTCAACTCACACTTCAAATTTGAGGATGCATGGGCTGCAGCCTATACAGAGGGAAACTATGCCATACTTTATATATCTTTTTATAATTGGAGTCAATTGGTGACTTATGCCTTTCTGTGTCTGTACAGCGGCATACAACTCTGCCTTCCATCAGATGTATAGAAAGTAAAATCATTGGTAAGTTTATCTGTCGTATACTTATGATGGAAGGCTCAAGTGTATTGTCAAGGAGAATATCCAGTCATAGGTCCAGCGGAAACATAATTGTAGTATTTCTCAAGATAATGATTTCAAAAAAATAAAATTCTACCTATAAAAACCTAATGTTTTGGATGTTTCATCAATATCTTACTAATCTTTTACAGCCAGGTATTGGCTCCAAATCTATGATCTTAAAACACAATTTCAATCGATGATCTATAAAGTTGTGTTTCTACCAGTATTCTTACTGCCAAAGTACTTATATAATGAATATATCAACCATAATACGGCATTACTTTGATGCTGTCTTATTTTTATGTGCTTGTACAGTTTAATTTAGTTCACCCACATCTCTGCTCAGCTACTTAAGCTGACCCTACATGTAATGCAGTTTCTACAAAGTCTTTGTGTAACGAAGTGAAATGCAAAATAAATTAGGTACATTACACCTTTGTATAAGTCCCAAGCTGTCTATAATAGGGCTCTCCAAGGCACATAAAGCTTGTTGAGTTGCAGCATGATGCATGTTTGTTGTGCGCATGAGACCTTAAAGGTGTTGCCCAAGTTCTAATTGAGTAGACACCTACCCTTCCCAGTGGCACCTGTCTAAGAAAACAAACTTACCTGCTCCTCACCGTTTGGTTCCAACTCCATTATTCCATCGTTCTCCTCATTGCTCTTCAGTCCCCACAACTGGACGAAGAAGTGACTTGTTCCCAAGTGGTGCGTCATTGAGATCATGTGCTGCTTGGGGGACATTTCACATCTGAAGCCAGTCATTAGCTGTAATGGAGCACAGGACCCCTGTCTGTTCCAGAAGTTTGCATGCAGGGACCAAATCTCATTGAAGACATCAGTGGACCCACAGAGCTGGAACCAAGCATCGAGAGGCTGGTTAGCATGCTTCTTTTGACAGATCCTTCACGGTAGGGGGAGGGGAAGTTATTTAAAAGTTATTCTAAGGTTAGTGAACAATGTCACACAGTACATACACACACACACACACACAGACATATACACATACAAATACACATACATACTTACATGCTCCCGGCAGGTCTCCACAGCGCAGGAGGAGCAGGATGGCGCGCACATAGGACGATTCCCCACAGCGCCCTCAGCTGGGCGCCGGGTGGAATCGTCCTATGTGTGCGCCGTCCTGCTCCTCCTGAGCTGTGGAGACCTGCCGGGAGCATGTAAGTATGTATGTGTATTTGTATGTGTATACACTCACCGGCCACTTTATTAGGTACACCATGCTAGTAACGGGTTGGACCCCCTTTTGCCTTCAGAACTGCCTCAATTCTTCGTGGCATAGATTCAACAAGGTGCTAGAAGCATTCCTCAGAGATTTTGGTCCATATTGACATGATGGCATCACACAGTTGCCGCAGATTTGTCGGCTGCACATCCATGATGCGAATCTCCCGTTCCACCACATCCCAAAGATGCTCTATTGGATTGAGATCTGGTGACTGTGGAGGCCATTTGAGTACAGTGAACTCATTGTCATGTTCAAGAAACCAGTCTGAGATGATTCCAGCTTTATGACATGGCGCATTATCCTGCTGAAAGTAGCCATCAGATGTTGGGTACATTGTGGTCATAAAGGGATGGACATGGTCAGCAACAATACTCAGGTAGGCTGTGGCGTTGCAACGATGCTCAATTGGTACCAAGGGGCCCAAAGAGTGCCAAGAAAATATTCCCCACACCATGACACCACCACCACCAGCTTGAACCGTTGATACAAGGCAGGATGGATCCATGCTTTCATGTTGTTGACGCCAAATTCTGACCCTACCATCCGAATGTCGCAGCAGAAATCGAGACTCATCAGACCAGGCAACATTTTTCCAATCTTCTACTGTCCAATTTCGATGAGCTTGTGCAAATTGTAGCCTCAGTTTCCTGTTCTTAGCTGAAAGGAGTGGCACCCGGTGTGGTCTTCTGCTGCTGTAGCCCATCTGCCTCAAAGTTCGACGTACTGTGCGTTCAGAGATGCTCTTCTGCCTACCTTGGTTGTAACGGGTGGTAATTTGAGTCACTGTTGCCTTTCTATCAGCTCGAACCAGTCTGCCCATTCTCCTCTGACCTCTGGCATCAACAAGGCATTTCCGCCCACAGAACTGCCGCTCACTGGATGTTTTTTCTTTTTCGGACCATTCTCTGTAAACCCTAGAGATGGTTGTGCGTGAAAATCCCAGTAGATCAGCAGTTTCTGAAATACTCAGACCAGCCCTTCTGGCACCAACAACCATGCCACGTTCAAAGGCACTCAAATCACCTTTCTTCCCCATACTGATGCTCGGTTTGAACTGCAGGAGATTGTCTTGACCATGTCTACATGCCTAAATGCACTGAGTTGCCGCCATGTGATTGGCTGATTAGAAATTAAGTGTTAACGAGCAGTTGGACAGGTGTACCTAATAAAGTGGCCGGTGAGTGTATGTCTGTGTATGTTTTTGTGTATGTCTGTATGTGTGCAGGTGACGGATCCGTCATGAACTCCATTGAAAGTCAATGGAGGACGGATCCGTTCACCATTGTGGCACACCAAACGGATCCGTCCCCATTGACTTTCATTGGGGGTCATGACGGATCCGTCTTGGTGCGGATGCCTGGACCGGAGAGCAAACCGCAGCATGCTGCGGTTTGCTCTCTGGTCTGAAGACGGAACGGAATGCTTCTAGGAGCATTCCGTTGTCTTCAGTTTAGTTTTGCCCCCATTGACAATGAATGGGGACAAAACTGAAGCATTTTATTCCGGTATTGAGCCCCTATGACGGAACTCAATACCGGAATTATAAAACGCTAGTGTGAAAGTAGCCTAATTACGGTACCAAATGTTGGTAAACAATGGTTAATCTACTGAAGGCACTCGTGCAGTAGTCTTCTAAACCATAGTTCACACTATATATATCAAAGTTAACATATTAGATGTGGCGATACCTAATATGTGTACTTTTTTCTTTCTTTTTTTACTTTTTTTTTACTTCATTTGGGGAAAAAGGGCGCTTTTTTTTTTACTTTTTTTTAAACTTTATTTTTTTTACTTTTTTTTACTTTCTTTTTACACTTATTTTTTTTTTACTTATCAAGACGTATTTGGATCTTGAAGATCCAGTGGGCTTGATGGCTATACAGTGCATTGCAATAGTCATCTATCGCAATGCACTGTATCAGTACTACACTAAGGCTGATCAGACCCTGAGGGTCTAATCAGCCTTAGGTACATGGCAGCCAGGACGCTTTTGTAAAGCATCCGGTTGCCATGGTAACCATTGGGCCACTGCAGCAGCGGCGGTCCGATGGAAGAGAGAGGGAGCTCCCTCCCTCTTAACCCCATGGATGCTGCAGGCGGCTACTGACCACAGCATCTATGGGGTTAAACAGCTGAAATCAGTGCCAGCACCGATTTCAGCTGTAGCAGCAGAGTGTGAGCTGTAATTACAGCTCACACTCTCTGCTGATGGCAGCGGCTCCGATCCTGAGCCGCTGCCATCACATAACACAGCGCAGGAGGGGGCACTACAAAGAGGGGGGGGGAGGGGAGCGTAGGGGCACAGGAGACATCTTACCTGGTTTCAGGCTGTGATCTCCAGAGTGGAGATCGCAGCCTGAAACCGGCATTTTAACAATGAATCGCTGGATTGGTTAGTCTGCAGAGACTAACCAATCGGAGCGCTTGCCGGCTAGGGACCACTCTGACTGGTCCCTTGCCGGCTTCCCCGAGGTCTCTGCTCCGAGAGAGCGGAGACTCCGGGGCTGTGACACTTTATAGTGTCACAGTCCCGGTAAGCAGTTTGGACGTAACTGCACGTCCAAATGCCGCAACTTACTTGCACTTTGGACGTACAGTTACGTCCAAATGCGCCAAGGGGTTAACAGAAGGTATAATTGGTTGGGAAAGACATTTCCCATCATCCTCTAAATTAGTCCAAAATTCTTTTTGAGTGCACTTAGTATTTTATATTTTATAATATCATGACTGGTCCTACATCCATCTGGAGAAATAGTAACTGGAATGTTTTCATGTCTTATATGCAATGTTTCTTACATATGTCTGTTGTTTTATACCTATATATTAATTTTTCATCTCCAACATCCTTGAGCTGGATTTCAGTGCAGATTGCCATGACCCACTGCATACAGTGTATAAATTACATTATTGTGATTCAGATGTTTTCCTGCCAAGAGTAACGTCAAGGAGACTCTGTGAATAATAGAAGTGAGTTTGACAGTGGTGTCAGGGTCACATCCAGACATTACAATCAGCATTTCTTCTATTCTATTGTGAGAGGGATTGATTCATGCACATCTAATGTGACATTTCTTATTAGCCCTGATCTGTAATGTTGTACACAAAGGAACATACATTTAAAAGAACACTACTAGATAATGAAACCGAAGTAAAGAGGAGATAAACTTGTTCAAGTTATCAGATAATGGGGAGGCTTTCTTAATGGTGGGCTTTTAATGATCTTTAATTTCAGACAAAGCAGTAGGAGGGGTCTCCTTCTGCATTCCATTACCTTAGAAGAATAGTTTTATAGATTTGTCACAGTTCTGATTACAATATGAATCAATGTTTTATTATGTTCTTTATACATTTAGCACTCCTTTAGATGGTTATTATTTTATAGTGTGTCTAACATTATCTGACAAGCAGGATATGCCAGGTATCTTAAGAACCGTCTTGGTTGAGCATTTAAAGTGCCTTTCCATCAAAAATAATATTTATACCGCACAATGTTATCATGCAGGGCTCCAAAAGTAACAACTACAGCTCTAAGGACAAATTTACTTCGCATCCTTAACACATGAATAATTTAAAATGGTTGTCTCACTAAGCTCATTTCTAAATGAAAGGTAGACCAGTAATCATCTGATTGCTATCTTGCACCTCTAACCCCAGTGACCAACTATTATGGGCTGACTGAATCTGTCTGAGCCCACACTATGAGCTTCATACGTGATATGGGCAATGATTTTCTTAAAGGCAGTATTTCTGGAGCCAGGTTCTAGGGGATCCAAGGGTTCTCCAAGAAGAATATGGGTAGCAGCAGGAAAAAAGTGAGAAATGGCTTCCTGTGGTATCTTGACAGTTCTAAGACAATGTTATTACTCAGGTAGACAAATGATCTCTTTCAACACTGGGCTTCTGAGCCAAACAAAAGAAGAGCTGTAAGGGACCTATATATTGTTATTCTAAGTAGAGCCATACCGAAAGCAGTTACATAGCCTGTATTATGCGCCTTCCCGAAGTGTTAACGGGAACCTGTCACCTGTTGGCTAAAAAAAATGCACCATAGACCACCAGCATTACTTTACAGATATTCTCATCATGTTTCTAAATTTGGTTTTCTCTTTGCTCTCTGATGCACCTAATTGCAGAAAAAAACAATTTGATTCCCCTCTTGTCGTATGTAAATTAAGTTCTTGAAGTCAAGGAGGCAGCGGCTTTCTGGCTTGAAGTCCAGCTGGCATGCCCCCCTGCTCCCCCTTCAAAAAATCTGCCAGTCTAATACACCCATAACAACACCAGCTTCTGACTGTTACGAAGGATATTAAAGGGGTTATCCAAGTTATATTTATTGATGACCTATCCTGTATAGGAACGAGCCCTCCCATTGAAATGAATGGGGCGGTTAGGTGTAATTACACCTGCTCACCGCTACTTGTGTTACGGTGAGCAGGTAAACAATGAAGAGGAGGTAGCGCTGGCACGGTGCAGCCTACTCTTCAAACAGCTGATCAGCGGGGGTGCGAGGTGTCAGACCCCCACCGATCTGATATTGATGACCTATCCTGAGGATAGGTCATCAATAAATATAACTTGGATAACCCCTTTAATGCCAACTGCTTACGATGTAAAACATAAACCTGCGCACATCAGGACTTGTGTTTTAAATCATAGTTGTATGATGTAATATTGACTTTACTTAGCATTGTATCAGTAGGACAAACTATCATAATATTCATTGGTAGTGTACAATAGAGAACACAATATATTTTTAATGTCAAAGCATTTGCTGATTGATGTGGGTGTATGTGACATTGCATTGTTTCATGTCACATTAAATTGCTTCATTGTATTGTAATAGTAGCATGTCAAGGTTTTTGGTAGTATTTAAATGGCAGATATAGATAGTTTTTTTTTTTTTCCTTACGTTTGTGACCGTAGCTGCAATACATTTGGGGTGAATAAATGAAGCGCTCTGCTAAAAAGTAGGCACTCTTGAAGATATGAATGTTAGAATTAAAGGACCACTAACCCATGAAAAATAGGGGGGAAAAAGCATAACTTGCTATAGAAAATTTGCCTTTACCGCTTTCTGCTTGGATATCTTCAAACATCTACAGAAACCAGTTTTAGGCGATTTCCTGAACGGGAGTCTGTCACCACAATTTGACATTATAGACCGCTTACATAGCGCTGTAGCATAATTATACACGAGTCAAATGGTACCTTTGTTGTTTTGTCTTGAGTTCACCAGAGGCAAAAACTTGGCCCACCTTGAAAGCCCCTTGCGTCATCTAGTGTACTGGTCGAGATCCCGCCAGTGCATGCGCACTGCATGGGGTGATGCCGCTGGCCACAATGGTCATCACAGTGCCCAGGCCCGGCAGTGAACTGCGTACTCGTGGGATTTCGTTCAGTACACTGGATGACACAAGGGTGTTACAGGGGGGGCCAAGCAACAGGCTGGGGAGGAGTTATGTGAGAAGAAGGCAGAGCGGCCTGGGCACGTACAGTGTTCTTGCCTCTAGTGAACATCAGAACAAAACAACAAAGGTACCATTTGACTCATGTATAGTTATGCTACAATGGTATGTAAGTGGACTATAATGTCAAATTGTGCTGACAGACTCCCTTGAAGTCATGCAAGTCCCTCATTACTCCCTGTCATTCCATCTTCGGCTTCAGACAGGCTGTTATCAGTTTATTTGCACTAACATGACCTCACAATCACACAGAAAGTTCAGGAAAGAGTGGGCTTAAAGGCTATGTACACCTTTGGGGGCAATTTTTTTTATTATTGCATTGTACTTAGGCCTCTTTCACACGACAGTATTTTTTTAGGGCTCCGATCCGCATGTTTTGCTGATAAGATGCGGACCCATTCATTTCTATGGGTCCGCAAAAAATACTGACAGCACACTGTGTGCTGTCCGCATCCGTATGTCTGTTCCGTAGCCCGCAAAAAAATGGAACATGTCCTATTCTTGTCCGTTTTGCGAACAAGTATGGGCATTGTTACAATGGATCCTCAAAAAAACGGATGCCATACGGACTTCATCCGTTTTTTTTGCGGACCGCAAAACACAACGTTTGTGTGTACGCCTTAATTTGAGCAATTTTTTCAATTGGTTTTTATCACCTTTTTGTGTACATAGCTGTCAGTGTCTTTTCCGTCATCCTGGGAGCAGACGGGCTCCTTATCTCTGCTCTCTAACCTTATAAACACTCATTATAGCTCAGTTCTTATCTTAACTGGTTATATAGTTCTTATATTACTGAAGAATGTGGCTTAAATATGCATTTATGACCTCTCAGTAATTTAGAGTTAAGGGTTATTAGATGACCGGCACAAAGTGAAAGTACCAGTCACACAGTTAGAAAAACAGTCAATCCTTTGTGAGAGAATGGCTCAATATTTTTAATAAAGGGCATTTGAAAATATGATTTTAGCCAAAAATGAGTAAAATGCAATCATAAGCAAAAAGTGCCTCCAAAGGTGTACATAGCCTTTAAGTGAAATACATTTTGAGAGACACCCAGAGCACTATGAATGGGCTGGAAACTGCAAAACTTAGCAGCTTCTTACAAAACCTCCTCCTTTGTGTGCAAATGAATATTAGACAGTACCAGGGCACTGACACTACTGAAAGTTATACCCAGCTTTCACCAGGTGCCCGAATGTCAAGTTTAAGTATATAAGCAGGAAGGATTTCTCACTGCCTGTCTAGGCAAATTTGACATCTATCAGTGTGGGAAAGCTGGATTACAATTCTTGTGGATCTATACACACTATCCAGATAATGTTAAATTACAATTATGGAAGTGACCCAGTTTTCCCAGGACCCTACTATGCAAATCTGCCTAGCTGTGACACTACTTAGGAGTTTGATCTCCAACATACATCACATACCACAAATCTGCCCAATTATGAAGAGAGTAATTATTATTGTGTAACGAGGCAGGTTATCAGTTCAGCTGTATATACTATTGCTGATACTATAGTAGTAGTATATAGTATTGTAGTATTGGCATTGGCTGGCACTGTTACCAAATCTATTTTGCACGATGCTAATGTCTGTAAAGCACTGTGGAATATGGCAGGGCTATAAAAGAGTGTAAACAAAATAAAAATTACTAACTAGAAGATTACTTCCAACAAAATGGCCACGCTCACTGTGTAGGCAAAGTCCAGACTAAACCCAGCCTCATCCTCCTACACTTCCTGGCTCATGTGCAGTAGCATTAGAGGAGGAGAGGGAGTAGGGGAAGACATGGCTGCAGCCTGAGAGAACAATGCATTGCTTTTCTATTGTATTTTGACATTTGATGGAACAAGAGCAAATAACAAAGACAAAAGGCGATTATTTTAGGTTTTGTTGGTTGTGTTTTTTTATGTCTTTGGATTCTGAGTGTAGTTCCCAGATTGTTTGGTGAACTGAGGATAGATGTACAGAAACTTTATCATACACAGAGTAAAATACTTAAAAATTTGGGAGCGTGCAGAGACTGTGCTGTGAGAAGAACATGGTCAAAGTTTTTTTATAGGTTTATCTTTTCTTTAAAATAGCAGCAAAGGCACGCAAATGAAGATCAGTACTGTCATCAGTCTGGGATGAAGAAAGGAAGTAAAATTAGGCATTTGGAATTACCTGTAGACACAGTGCATACTTTTAGGTAGTGGGGTTAAGCTAGGTGCCACGACTGCTCCTGGCAGTCCCTGGACCCATTGTGATTTCAAATCACAACTTGAAATCTTATTTCTTATTAATGTGATGTTTATTGTTGAATTTTACTTTACCTGTTCTTTCTTTGCTTACTTTCTAGAGCTAGAGACTGTGAAACTGGCCCATGCAGTATTCAGCAAGCTGCATGAGATCTGCTGTAGCTGGGTGAAAGACTTTCCTTTGTGCCCCAAACCACATCTCTATTATGAGACATCAATTCATGCCATCAAAAACATGCGAAGGAAGATGGAGGACAAGCATGTCTGCATCCCAGACTTTAACATCCTTTTCAACCTTGAGGTATTGAACATTTATGTAAATATAAAGGATATGCAATATTTTCAAAGTAAAATTCTCATGCTGCTATTTTGTTAGTATGTGTAACAGCCTTGCTTATTTTATAATTATAACTTGGCAGTATTCAAGAAATGGAAATCACTGACCACATTGTCTATTGCTGGGCACTGAGGACTGTGGTAATTAGTTATAGTTTAAATAGGTTATGCAGTGTCATATACTCAGGATAGGTCATCGATATCTGATGGAGCGGAGGGGGTCCAACACACAGAACCCCTACCGATCAGATGTTTGAAGAGGCTGTAGTGCTCATTCAAGCACTGCGTCCTCTTCAATGTTTACCAACATGCCGTCTAGATTGTAGCGGTGGTGCAGTGTAATTATTGCACCAGTAATTTAAGTGAATGGAATGAACAGCTGTAATTACACTGCACTGCTGCTACGTGCTAGACAGTGTGTGGGGAAACAATGAAGAGGACGCAGTGCTTGCATGATCTGCGGCCTCTTCAAACAGCTGATCGGTGGGGTGTCAAATGATCTATCCTGAGGATTTGTCACTGCATAACTTTTCAGATGTGCCCAACTTCACATGGATTCTTACCCAGCTTTTACAGGCTACTGGATATCAAATCGGACTCTGTAGTTTACAATATGAGGGTTGACAATATTTGAAAAGTTTGGAAAAGCTGGCTAACCACCTCTGCTTGGTGGTGATGGAAGTCCTATTGGTTATTTAGAATACACAATGTGCTGTTCCAAAACATTGTGTGTTGTATTGTGTTCATGAAGTATTGGGACGAAATTGAGTATATGCTGCCTACCCAGGTTAATCTGTAACATACCTCCACATTGGTGGTTACCCAGCTTTCTGACGATATTGAAAGCCAAATCTGTCTAATTATGCCTTTACGTGAAAGTGAGAACTATCACTGCATAGTTGGGCAGATTTGCCGTTCAGGTGTCTAAGAAAGTTGGATGACTTTCCCTGTAAAGTTGTAATTGGCTGTGTACGTAGCACATTTGTCCTGATACTACATATGTGTGTAAGGTAGTATATGCATGCTGTTTATATCATTGTATGTATACCATGAATATGCCAGCATATGTGCTACTGCTAGTACTGTTACCATGATTATTTCATACTACTGGTAATTTAGCAGATTCCTTCCAACAAAATAGTCGTGCTTCATGAGATAATGAAAGGTACTCAACCTAAACCCAACCCCTTCCTCTTAAACTTCCTGGCATTGTGCATTAGCATCAGAGAGAGAGGTAGGAAAAGACATGGCTGCAGCCTGAGAGAACAATGCACTGCTTTTCTATTCTATTTTTCAAGTTTAGCTATTAAATTTAGCCATTGTGATACAGGACAGAAAATGATCAAGAAAACTGAGATGATATGATGCATTTCATTGTGGTGTTGGCAATATTGCAGATGCACCTAGGCTCTAGTGCTTTTATAATCTGTGAACCAAGCTTTAGGGATTGCAGTATTTTCCAAGTTTATTATCTTTTATCATTAAGAGTGCTTTATAATTTGTCACTTACCAGATTCCAACATGTAACATAACTAGAGATGAGCGAGCACTAAAATGCTCGGGTGCTCATTATTCGAGACAAACTTTTCCCGATGCTCGGGTGCTCGTTTCGAGTAACGAACCCCATTGAAGTCAATGGGAGACTCGAGCATTTTTTGCAGGGGACCAAGGCTCTGCCTAGGGAAGGCTGGGTGAAAACCTGGAAACATCAGAAAATGATGGAAACACCACGGAAATGGACAGGAAACAGCAGGGGCAGCATGCATGGATGCCCCTGAGGTTGCCTAATCCCACCATTAACCCAAATTCTCCTGCAACAGCCTGGTGGTTACCCTCATGGCAATTGTGTTCACCCAGACCAAGAAAGGCGAGGCACATACCCATCACATGTTAGGGAAGCACCCAACTAGTTGCAAAGAAAAATTGTTTAGAGAGAGGGCCTGTAGGTGGACCTCTGGAGAAATTGTTTGGAGAGAGGGCCTGTAGGTGGACCTCCGGAAAAATTGTTTAGAGAGAGGGCCTGTAGGTGGACCTCCGGAAAAATTGTTTACAGAGAGGGCCTGTAGGTGGACCTCTGGAAAAATTGTGGTAAAAGAGTGCCAGTTGGACCTCTAAAAAAATGGTGTTTTTTGGGTCAGCATTAGGCAAAGACGACAAGGAGTAGGAGGAGTAGAGAAGAGGAATCGGATACATAAGTAATGTTAATCTTTAGCTGCTTTCCCCCGGAGGAGATTTGAATTCCGGTGACATCCAGGCTTTGTTCATTTTAATAAGCGTCAGCCTGTCAGCGCTGTCAGTTGACAGGCGTGTACGCTTATCGGTGATGGCGCCACCAGCTGCACTGAATACCCGCTCTGACAGCACGCTAGCGGCAGGGCAGGCCAGCACCTCCAAGGCATACAGCGCCAGTTCAGGCCACGTGTCCAGCTTTGAAACCCAGTAGTTGTATGGAGCAGAGTGATCGGTCCGGACATGGTATGGTCAGCTAGGTACTCCCTCACCGTCTTTCTGTACAGCTCCTCCCTACTCTGCCTAGACTGGGGACAGGTGACAGTGTCTTGCTGAGGTGACATAAAACTGGCAAAGGCCTTGGAGAGCGTTCCCCTGCCAGTGCTGGACAAGCTGCCTGCTCCCCCGCTGCTCCCCCGCTACTTGGCCCACAGAACCATGCCCTCTGCCACTAGCGGCGTCAGATGGGAAGGATTGTTTCAGCTTGTGCACCAGGGCCTGTTGATATTGATTCATTCTCATACTCCTTTCCTCTACAGGGATGACAGTGGAAAGGTTCTGCTTGTACCGTGGGTCCAGGAGAGTGAACACCCAGTAATCGGTGTTTGAAAAAATGCTTCTAACGCGAGGGTCATGGGATAGGCAGCCTAACATGAAGTCTGCCATGTGCGCCAGAGTCCCAACACGCAAGAATTCCCTCTCCTCACTGGCCTGACTCTCCATTTCCTCCTCCTCCTCCTCCAAGTCCTCCTCTTCAGCCCATAGACGCTCAAGAGCTAAGGACTGAGCACTGGTACCCTCTTCTGTCTCGGCAACATTCTCCTCCTCTTCCTCCTCATCCTCATGCCCCTCCTCCGATACGCGCTGAGAAACAGACCGGAGGGTGCTCTGGCTATCAAGCGACATATCTTCCTCCACCGTCTCTTGTGACAAGCGCAAAGCATCCGACTTCATGCTGAGCAGTGAGTTTTTCAACAGGCAAAGGAGCGGGATGGTGAGGCTGATAATGGCGGCATCGCCGCTGACCATCTGTGTTGACTCCTCAAAGTTGCTCAACACCTGGCAGATATCAGACATCCACGTGCACTCCTTGTATACTTGAGGAATCTGAGTGACCTGACTACCAGTTCTGGTGGAAGTTGACATCTGGCAGTCTACAATCGCTCTGCTGGTAAACTCTGGATAACATGTTTAATGTCGAATTCCATCTTGTGGGCACGTCGCACAACAGTCGGTGAGCGGGCAGTTGTAGGCGGTGCTGCGCTGCCCTGAGAGTGGCAGCATCTGTGGTCGACTTACGGAAATGCGCACAGATGCGGCGCACCTTGGTGAGCAAATCAGACAGATTGGGGTATGTCTTGAGGAACTGCTGAACTATTAGATTGAACACGTGGGCCAGGCATGGCTGCCGAGTTGCAGAGCCGCCACCAGGTTACGCCCGTTGTCACACACAACCATGCCTGGCTTGAGGTTCAGCGGTGCCAGCCACAGATCGGTCTGCGCCATGATGCCCTGTAACAGCTCTTGGGCGGTGTGCCTTTTGTCACCTAAGCAGTTTGAGCACCGCCTGCTGGCGCTTACCCACGGCACTGCTGCTGCGCCTAGAGCTACCAACTGAAGGCGCCGTGCCCACGGATGGTAATTCGGAGGAGGAGGAGGAGGGGTCGGAGGAGGAGGCATAGTACGTCTCAGAGACCGTGACCGAGGTAGGCCCCGCAATCCTCGGTGTGGGCAGTACATGAGCGGCCCCAGGGTCAGTCTCGGTCCCAGCCTCCACCAAGTTAACCCAATGTGCCATCAGTGAGATATAGTGTCCCTGCCCGGCAGCACTTGTCCACGTGTCCGTGGTTAGGTGGACCTTCTCAGAAACAGCGTTGGTCAGGGCACGGATGATGTTCTGTGACACGTGCTGGTGTAGGGCTGGGACGGCACATTGGGAAAAATAGTGGCGGCTGGGGACCGAATACCGAGGGGCAGCCACCGCCATGAGATTGTGAAAGGCCTCGGTCTCTACCTGCCTATAGGGCAGCATCTCCAGGCTCAGCAATTTGAAGATGTGGACGTTGAGGGCTTGGGCATGTGGGTGGGTGGAACTGTATTTCCTCTTGCTCTCCAGCGTCTGCTGTAAAGACAGCTGAACGCTGCGCTGGGACACATTGGTGGACGCTGTGGAGGATCGTGGAGGCGAAGGTGTGGTTTTCCGGCGGGAGGCACTCGTGCCGGGGTCCTGGGCAGGGGGTTGACTAGCAGAGGCAGCGAGTGACACAGGGGAAGGAGCAGTGGTGTGACCCGCAGGAGGTGAACGGCCTTGGTTCCATTGAGTGTGGTGTTTAGCACTCATATGCCTGCGCATGCTGGTGGTGGTTAGGCTAGTAGTGGTGGCACCCCTGCTGATCCTGGTGTGGCACAGGTTGCACACCACAGTCCGTCGGTCATCCTCACTTTCTTTAAAGAACCTCCAGACTTGCGAACATCTAGGCCTCGCCACGGGAGCTTCACTACGTGAAACAGTTGCTGCTGATGCACCAGCTCTAGCCCTGCTTCTCCCTCTGGCCACACCACTGCCTCTTCCAACCTGTTCTGGTGCAGCACTCGCCTCCGCCTCAGAAGCACTGTCTTCACTCGGCTTATGAACCCAGCTTGGGTCAGTCACCTCGTCATCCTCCGATTCCTCAGTCTGCTCCCCCCTCGGACTTCCTGCCCTGACAACAACTTCACCACTGTCTGACAACCATGTCTCCTCATCGTCCAACACCTCTTTACACACTTCTTCCACTAAGTCAACATTGTCATCATCATCATCACCCACAGACTGCGACAGATAGAAAACTTGGGCATCGGGAAAGAGGTCAGCAGCAACCTGAGAAGTGGTTTGTGACTCTGGGAAGGGTCCAGAAAACAGTTCCTGAGAGTATGCCGGATCGCATTCCAAATTTTCCTGGGAGGGGGCAGACTGGGGGGAAGGAGGTTGAGGTGGAGGAGCCAGAGGAGTGCTCCCTTGGGTAACGTGGGTGGACTGCGTGGAAGACTGACTGGTGGACAAATTACTTGAAGCATTGTCCGCAATCCACGACATCACCTGTTCGCACTGGTCCAACAGTCCTCTACCACGTGTCCCTGTAAGTTGAGACATAAAGCTAGGGAGTCTAGCTCTGCGGTGTTCCCCTGGTCCCTCAACAGCAGGTACTGTCTCACCCTGCCCAGGACCACGGCCTCTGCCCCCTGCAATAATTGAATGCCCACGCCCACGCCCTCGTCCTCGACCCTTAGCCCCGGGGTTCAACATTTTCTGTATATAAGTGTATTATATAAAAAAAAAAATGGGCCTGCTGTACTGAAACCCACAAACTTGTTCAATCTGAACAAGTTAATATATAGGTGGATAAGTTAGAGCAAAATTACGTATGTTATTACGTACCGTGCAGTATGGAGCAATTACACTGAAACTATTAGATTAGGCAGTCTTGGTCTGCAGAAGTGCAACCCAGACAAATGTCGCACAGAGATTTTTGTAATGTAGCTGTATCAGTGAGAGCAAAAGACCTTTTTTAATTAAGTGACGTACAGAATGTGTCACCTGGACAGAAAATACGGATTGTGGTGACTGGACAGCTGAACTGTGACACACAGAATGGTTCCACACAGCTGTATGAAATGGATTTGTATCACTGAGATAAAACAACAAAAAAAACTTTTTTTTATATTTTTTTTGTATTTTTTTTTTTTTTTTTTAACGTGAAGTGCAGAAACTATCAGAGAGCAAACTCAGCCCCTGCTGACTATGGCTATTTTGACTGCAACCCAGACAAATGTCGCACAGAGATTTTTGTAATGCAGCTGTATCAGTGAGCGCAAAAGACCTTTTTTAATTACGTGAGGTACAGAATGTGTCACCTGGACAGAAAATACGGATTGTGGTGTGGATAAGTTAGAGCAAAATTACGTATGTTATTACGTACCGTACAGTATGGAGCAGTTACACTGAAACTATTAGATTAAGCAGACTTGGTCTGCTGAAGTGCAACCCAGACAAATGTCGCACAGAGATTTTTGTAATGTAGCTTTATCAGTGAGAGCAAAAGACCTTTTTTACTGACATGACGTACAGAATGGGTCACCTGGACAGAAAATACGGATTGTGCTTTGTGGTGAGTGGACAGCTGAACTGTGACACACAGAATGGTTCCACACAGCTGTATGAAATGGATTTGTATCACTGAGATAAAACAACAAAAAAACTATTTTTTTATATATATATTTTTTTTTAACGTGACGTGCAGAAACTATCAGAGAGCAAACTCAGCCCCTGCTGACTGTGGCTATTTTGACTGCAACCCAGACAAATGTCGCACAGAGATTTTTGTAATGTAGCTGTATCAGTGAAAGCAAAAGACCGTATTTGATTACGTGACGTACAGTATGGGTCACCTGGACAGAAAATACGGATTGTGGTTTGTGGTGAGTGGACAGCTGAACTGTGACACACAGAATGGTTCCACACTGCTGTATGAAATGGATTTGTATCACTGAGTTAAAACAATAAAAAAAAAGGGTTATATATGGCGATAGCTGCACTACTAGTGCCAGCCAGCCCAACCAGGAGACAAAAAAAAAACGACATCCAGACAGCATCTGAGCCGAGCACCGCGGGCAGTCACTAGTATATTCCAGGGTCACGTGATCAGGCCAGCCAACCCCTGCTATCGACATGTAAGGGCCCCACGTGATGCTGGGTGTACCGCAGAGTCTCCTGGCTTGTGATTGGCTGAGTTTATAGGCGCCAAAAATGCACAATGCGGGAGATGCCATTTCCTCGAGCATGGCGAGATACTCGTCCGAGCAGCGAGCACTTACGAGTACCGTAATACTCGGACGAGCATGCTCGCTCATCTCTAAACATAACCTAATTAAGAAAAGTGAGGACAGCATCCTTCTGCGGTGAAAAAGGTGAGTCTTTTATTCCATGAATACACCCAGGTACATGCAACGTTTTGGCTGCTTCCTCAGCCTTTGTCATGCTTGACAAAGGCTGAAGAAGCAGCCGAAACGTTGCATGTACCTGGGTGTATTCATGGAATAAAAGACTCACCTTTTTCACCGCAGAAGGATGCTGTCCTCTCTTTTCTTTATTAGGTTATGTTACATGTTGGAACACACCAGGCAGGTCCGTGATACTGTTGTGGAGAAGTTTAAAGCCGGATTTGGATAGCAAAAGATTTCCCAAGCTTTAAACATCCCAAGGAGCACTGTGCAAGTGATCATATTGAAATGGAAGGAGTATCAGACCACTGCAAATCTACCAAGACCCGGCCGTCCCTCTAAACTTTCATCTCAAACAAGGAGAAGACTGATCAGAGATGCAGCCAAGAGGCCCATGATCACTCTGGATGAACTGCAGAGGTCTACAGCTGAGGTGGGAGAGTCTGTCCATAGGACAACAATCAGTCCAACACTTCACAAATCTGGCCTTTATGGAAGAGTGGCAAGATTAAAGCCATTTATCAAAGATATCCATAAAAAGTCTCGTTTACAGTTTGCCACAAGCCACCTGGGAGACACACCAAACATGTGGAAGAAGGTGCTCTGGTCAGATGAAACCAAAATCCAACTTTTTGGAAACAATGCAAAACGATATGTTTGGCGTAAAAGCAACACCGCTCATCACCCTGAACCCACAATCCCCACTGTCAAACATGGTGGTGGCAGCATCATGGTTTGGGCCTGCTTTTCATCAGCAGGGACAGGGAAGATGGTTAAAATTGATGGGAAGGTGGATGGAGCCAAATACAGGACCATTCTGGATGAAAACCTGTTGGAGTCTGCAAAAGACCTGAGACTAGGACAGAGATTTATCTTCCAACAAGACAATGATCCCAAACATAAAGCAAAATCTACAATGGAATGGTTCAAAAATAAACGTATCCAGGTCTTAGAATGGCCAAGTCAAAGTCCAGACCTGAATCCAATTGAGAATATGTGGAAAGAGCTGAAAACTGCTGTTCACAAACGCTCTCCATCCAACTTCAAAGAGCTCAAGCTGTTTTTCAAGGAAGAATGGGCAAGAATTTCAGTCTCTAGATGTGCAAAACTGATAGAAACATACCCCAAGCGACTTGCAGCTGTAATCGCAGCAAAAGGTGGTGCAACAAAGTATTAATGCAAGAGGGCCGAATAATTTTGCACACCCCACTTTTCAGTTTTATTATTACAAAAAAAAGTTTAAATGATCCAATAAATTTCGTTCCACTTCACAATTGTGACCCACTTGTTGTTGATTCTTCACCAAAAATGTAAAATGTTATATCTTTTTGTTTGAAGCCTGAAATGTGGCAAAAGGTTGAAAAGTTCCAGGGGGCGAATACTTTTGCAAGGCACTGTATGTATGTATATATATAATATATATATATATATATATATATATATATATATATATATATGAACCCATAAATGCAAGAATTAAAACAACTTCAAAAACTGTAATTTTTGCTTTAAACGTCTTTAGTCTTAGATGACATTTTTATAATGTTGATTCTTTATGGCTAAAAGTAGTTCTGTTGAGACAATGTAAATTTAAATATACTTATGGGCTGCTGGGCTGTTTTCATGTTAGAATTTATTTGCTTTCCTTAAAACATTGCAGATGTTTCATTTAATCACATCGATGAATACACATTCAACCCTGACAATACCCGGCATCAAACATGCAAGTTTGAAAAAAGATATAATCAACGTATTAAGCACAGACTGTCTAGGAGAAGATGTGACAAGTGATGGGCTCGGAAGTAATAATTCACTTCACTCCATTTTCATTCAAAAGCCTAACAGTTCGAATGAGCTAAAGAGTAAAAAAAAGCAATTGATGTATCATTCAGACGCCCCTATTTTCTTAAATGGGTTGTTTTAAAATTCTACATGTTCCCAAGAAACACTTCATACTTGTCCGTGTGCTTCATGTTGTAGTGTCGTTTGGCCTAGTTTACCTGAATGAAGAGAAGCTGCAATGCCAGACACAGCCTATGGTTAAGAGTGGCAGTGTGCCTGGAAAATAATGCAAACATCTATTCCTAACCCCTTTAATGAGCCTTGTTCATCTCTGCGCGTGTTACAGCCATGTGCACGGACACTGCGTGGCTTCACAAAGTGTCTATGGGCTTGTATTACTGATACTTAGGCACTTTAAAGGAATAAATTGTACTTCTTCTTGATGAATCACCTCCTGGCTTTGGCTAAAAAATGCAGTGACTTTTTCTAAAAACCTATGTACTGTATGAAACCATCCTAATGTGGAATGTAATGGATCTTTGAGGTACAATATGGGGCTGTAGAATTTAATCGGTACTGTCTTCTGTGGTTAAGGCACTGTTCATATCTTTGTATTCTCCAGGAATACAGATTTTTTAGCAACAAAGTATTTCGGTGCCCTAGGCAGACTAGGCAAATCAATTTCCAGTGACCCTACTTCCTAATAAAGAGATTTAAACACATTTTAAAGAAACTGCCATGGGCTGTTTTTTACATGTAAATCCAGTTACTTATTGGTTATATCTCCACTGATTTGAGTTATTTCACTTTTCCTTTATTCTACATTTGGTCCAGACCATCATAATAATTTCTCCTGAAGGCTACAGAGTTCATTGTGCAGACATCTTTAGCCAGGGATGTGCAACCCCCCACTGCCACATAAGAAGACCTCAGGATTAATAAATGGTAGATGGTAGCTTATTGCTTCTGCAGTCTATCTCCCATCTTCTATAGCAAAGAATCCCCCTATCCAGCTAACTCTTTTAACACTGCCATCCTGTAGTTTCCACCAATATTATGCCTTTTGCTGCCCCATGTGCCCATATTACTGTACCGACAGTGCTGCCACTGATCCGAAATACAGAACTGCCAAAATAAAAGCGCTTACGGACGCAGATTCAGAACTAAAAAATGATGGTCCCCAAAGCTGACTTTAGGCATTAAACCCCATACCAGAATGCATAAAAGTAGTGATACCTTACTGATCCCCCACCACTTGCTACCCCTTAACTGGCTGCAGCAGTCGCGTGTCTGAGTTGACAGGGATTGGAAGTACGGAGACCAGCGAAGACTCAGGAAACAGCGGAAGAAGAGCAGCATGGATCAGAAAGGCATCACTACTTTTATTATTTCATAACATTCTAATCAATCCTTAAAAATAATACAGATTAATTGAGATCTCCAGTAATCCCCAAAATTAAAAGACTTCCAGACTAGACCCCAGCCATTTTGGCTGCATTGAGCAGTTGAAACGTTGCTGAGATTGGGTGAATAAACTTCATCATTTTTTTGGAGTGCTGCCTTCCCTGTGATTTCTTGTGACCGAGTGAGAATTTAGATTCAGTCTCCTGTTGGCGTGCACCCGGTTTGTGTTTTTTCAAAATATTTTTTTTTTTCGTTTTTGTGTTTGTTTTTGTGCGGTGCTGCTCCAAACATTGATATTTTGTATTCTTATGTCTCTATGTTGTGCCATTCCGTTATTGCTACCAGAAATAGAGCCATAAGAAAAGATGCTCCAGAATTATTACATGGGGAATGCATGTAGCTATTAAAACAGGAATGTCAAGAGTGGTGAAAGGTCCTCTTTAATGTTGATGATTTGGGCTTACAGCTTATGAAAACCCAAAAGTCGGCATCTCAGAAAATTAGAATATACAACCAATTAAAAAATGATTTTTTAATACAGAAATATTGGTCTACTGAAACCCTATTTTTAAACTATAAGACACAGTGACCCATAAGACCCACCTAGCTTTTAGAGGAGGAAAATATTAATCAGACCTTAGCTCGGACCCCTAATGTTAATTAGACCCCCAACTCAGACCCCCAATGTAAATAAGAACCCCATTAAGACCCCCGTGTTAATCAGTCGTCAGATCAGACAGAAAACTCAAGAACTCCCTCCTCCTGTTTCGGACACTGCCCCTCTTGAGATCCAGTACTCTTCCTGTTGCGATTTGCTTTAACCCGATGTCACATAGCACGTCTTCACGCTGGTCACAGCACAGGGTGCAGCACTGGCAGAAGAAGGCCAGGGAGCAGTGAGTACAGAGCCAGCGCACCACACTTTGTGTGCCATATGCTTCATTTAGTTTGTTAACAGCGTGTCTTTCAAAATTCATAATGGAGCATTTAGGGTTCAGCTACACAGCGAGCTGTCAGTTTAGGAGTGCTAGCAAAGAAATGAATGGGATTTTTGGAGTTCTGGTAGTCCTCTTCGCAGCACATGTGTGAGTTACTCTGCGATCCCATTCATTTCTGTGCTAGCACCACTACTCTGTGATTCTTGGGAACATCATTGGAAACAAGTTTCCTTTTTAAGGAACTTAGGAGACAGTAATTGGTAGTTAATTAAGTCATAAAATCAATTTAATCGAAGATTACACATTTTCAGCTCCTTACACAACCATAAAATTTTGACCTCTCAGGACCTGTTTGTGTATATGTGTATATATATATATATATATATATATATATATATATATATATATATGCAATGTCATGCAAAAGTTTGGGCACCCCTGGTCAAAATCACTGTTACTATGAACAGTTAACAGTTGAAATGATCTCCAAAAGGCATAAAGTTATGAGATGAAACACATATTTCAACATTTTAAGCAATATCAGTGTATTATTTTGGTTTTGTACAATTTTAGAGTGAAAAAAGGAAAGGAGTACCTTGCATATATGGGAACCAAGGAGATTTGAGCGAGTTCTCATACCTTAAATAGCCTGTTAGGGTTAAAGGGAACCTGTCACCTCCCACACACATATAAAACTGCAGCCATTACCTTATATTAGGCCTCAGTGTGATCCTAATCATGCGCGATCCCGGCTCCAGCTCCTGCACTCTGACGGCTTTCATTTATCTACTGTGCAGGCTCAGGCAGCTCCAGCGAGCGCCCTCCCATCCTCTCCTACGCATGCACGCACGCCTGACCGCAAGCCGGTCCTCAGCATAAGCTTGATCACTGGAGCAAAAGAGGAGCCGGCTGAGTGCAGGAGCCGGGATCGCGCAGCACGTAGGAGCGCACCGCTCCCTGGCACAAAAGAGAATGTCAGTCAGAGGCAAGAGGGGCGTGTTTTACTTGACTTGAAGCAAGGAGGCCGCTGCCCCCTTGACTTCAAGCTGACTTCAGAGAGCGCGCTGTTCGGAAATAAAAGAACATTTTCATGAAGATTGGGGGATCAGATTAATGAAAGAAAGGCATGATTAGGATCACACTGAGGCCTAATATAAGGTAATGGCTGCAGTTTTATATGTATGTGGGAGGTGACAGGTTCCCTTTAAGGCTTGTTCACAGTCATTGTTCGGAAAAGCCAGGTAATGCAAATTTCAAAGCTTTATAAATACCCAGACTCCTCTAACCTTGTCCTAAGAGCAACAGCCATAGGTTCTTCTAAGCCGCTTTCTAACACTCTAAAAATGAAAATGAATGAGGCCCACAAAGCAGGAGAAGGCTATACAAAGATAGCAAAGAGTTTTCAGGTTGCCATTTCCTCAGTTCGAAATGTAATTTAGAAATGGCGGTTAACAAAAACAGTGGAGATCAAGAGAAGGTCTAAAAGAACAAGAAAAAATTCACAGCTGCTTGTAGGATTTCTAGAAAGGCAAATCAGAGCCCTTGCTTGACTACAAAAGACCTCCAGCAAGACTTAGCAGACTCTAGAGTTATAGTACATTGTTCTACTGGCAAATTCTTAACCTAGCCCCTTCCTTCCAGTCCCACTGTTACTTGCAAAACATTACATAAAGCTCTACAAAACATACAGGGTAATACAGTGCCACATACCTCTTACCTCCAGTCTCCTCTTATGTAGATGTTCTCTTTCCTCATCTTCTCCATTCAGACCAGACCACCATGATTATTTCTTTCAGCCACCTCTCATCTCGCAGAGTTTGACAAAAATACATCTTAGTTTTCTTCTTTTCCATCAATCTCCCACCCCAATACTGTATCCACTGTGCTCCCCAATACTATACTGCAGAAACACAAAATCCCCCCCTTAAAATACTAGTACCACACAGATAGTGCCCACATCAATAATTATTGCCACACAGTGCCCTAAAAATAATTACATCCATCAAATAGTGTCCCATTACTAATAGTGTAATCATAATGTCCCCCAAAAATAATTATGAGAAATGCATACTGTGCCAGGGTGCTCGCCATCGTAATAGTGCTCCCCAACGTCCCAACAGAAATAATCTGCCAAAGTGCACTTAGAGTTAATAATGCCCCCATTGCGCATATACTAGTAATCATGTTCCCCGTCCCCCAGTAGTAATAATTCTCCTTATAATGTGTGCCAGTAGAAAAATACTCCCTTATAATGTGCACCAGTACAAAAATATGAGTGCCAGTACAAAAAATACCCCCTTACCTTTCAGATCAGACATATTAGATCCTCAGATCAGACCCCCATATCACACCTCAGATCAGATCCCAATATCAGATCCTCTGATCAGACCTCATATCAGATCCTCTGATCAGACCTCATATCAGATCCTCTGATCAGACCTCATATCAGATCCTCAGATCAGACCCCAATATCAGACCTCAGATCAGACCCCCAACGTCAGGTCATATTGCACGCTCAGTACAGTGCAACACTGACGCAGAGAACACTGGGGATGGTGAGTACAGTGCTTGCAGTGCTTCACTTACCCCGCCTCACTTTAGAAAGATACCGTAATTGACAGTGCACCATTGGCAAGGAGATCCTGTGGCTCCCATGGCTTAGGGACCTGGTCGCAATTGCGACCGCTGTGACCTCTATAGCTACTCCACTGCCCCTGTCATTGCTTTACTACACATTTCTGCACAATGACACCAACTGTAGGTACTCTCTGGCTCTTCCCACTTGTGACATTATCAATGATCCTTCATCTCCTTCCCTGCAGCTTGGAGACCTTTAGTATGAAGAGGGCTGTGTTTTTCAATCTTCTACATGATCGCTCAGCCTCTTTTCTGCAATGATCCCATGGATCAGTGTCAGGCAGGGAGAGAGAGTCTGCAGATGAACAGGTCTCTCATCCAAAGCAGTGCTATATGAGAGCTCTGCCGATTCATTAAGGAAGCAGTCAGGCAGGTCTGGCACTGATGGACCACCCTAACTGTGGACTATAAGACGTGGGTAGTTTTTAGCAAGATTTTTTTTCTTGCTAAAAATGCATCTTATAGTAAAAAATACAGTGTATTGCAATCACTTTCCATGCCGAAAATAATGTGCTTTTTAAAAATATACTAATATATAATGGTATGGTGTGGCCAGACTTCTGGTCCTCTATCACTTTTGCCAAGAATATGAGGTTGATGAGCAAAACCAAATAAGGTCAGCATCTGGGACAAGATGTTCCCCATCTTATATAGGTGAAAGGTGTATGGTAAATAACTGTACCATTTTATTATTTGCATCTAGCAACTACCAGAAGCTCTGCACCCATTATTCTAGCCATGGTTGGATGCATGTACAATATATTTTAAGAACTGTAATTAGCACTTTTGTGTCAAGAAGCTGATACCTGTCATTCCAATTGCCTGCATCCAACAAAAAACATTAAGGAGGAGCTTTGACAGTTTCTTTAAGCCACTTCATCTACTTCAATGTGAATTTCTAATATCTGCATCACACAAAACTACTAAAAACTGAAGGTGGAAATCCCATCTAGTATCTAAAACAGGAATAATACTGTACATGCTGATAGTACGGTGCATTGCAACATAAGGATCTTGTGTTTGATAAGTTTTTCTCACACCCACTAGGACCAAGAGGAGCAAGCTTATTTTGCGGTGTTTGATGGGCACGGAGGAGTAGATGCTGCCATTTATGCTTCTATCCACCTGCATGTGAATTTGGTACGACAAGAAGTGTTCCCGCAGGACCCAGCTGAAGCCTTGTGCAGAGCATTCCGCATCACAGATGAAAGCTTCGTAAAGAAAGCTGCCCGTGAGGTCAGTGTGCTAAACTTTATTGTTTGGGTTTATTTTGTTGGACATGCAGTTAAAAGTCCAAAACACAGTGAGGGTGAGAGGAGGAAGTTACTGTAAATAATACTCATTGACATGCAGAGTATCAGTGGGGAATATACAGGGATCTATGAATGTATTTCTTGTCTGTGGAAGCTGGATTCTTCAAGATCCTGCTTATTAACAAACTGGAACGTATCATATATATTTATAAAATAATACTTCCTGTAATATTTGAAATATATTTGCCTACATTAGGTACATAGTAGGGCAGGTATGTTGCTTATTGGTCGTTTTAAGGGGATAGAAGTGAGAATTAGATTTATATGACTAAACTGAATGCCCACATTTGACCACATTACAGTCAGCATATTGAATTCATTTATGGTGTATACTTTTCTGTATAGATTGCATTACTTATCTTGCTCTGGTCCCAAAAAGTTAGAGTCTGTATTTCAGTCCAGAACTGCATTCACAATTCTAGCTTACAGCTGAAATATTACAGTGTTATATACAGTCTAAATGTATGCACGTGTAAGGAGTGTCAGACCTTGCAGATAAGGATTGTTTTGGTCCTGAGTGGTTTTGTATGGCTCACCACTATAGGATGGTAAAAGAATCATGCGGACACAGTGGTTAAACGTTGCAGTCTTTAATTCACTCACGTTGGGAAACAAATTTACAAGAATATTTGACAGGCAACAGATTTAAGGTCCCTTTTTTAGACGGGACAATTAAGCAGGTGATTGTTTGGAAGATAGTGTTCCTTCCCGGAAAGCGCCTGCACGAGGAATGATCACTAATGCCATCGCTCTTCCCCATACAGACTTGTTGTTTGTTGGCAGCAGGGCGTGTTTAGACACCGCGATCTACTGAAGGCAAACGAGGATTTAGGTGTCTACACAGACAATTTAGTTACCCTACGAATGAGTGTTTTGCTCGTTCATTGGGTAATTTGTGGCACCTTTACAATGCCAGATAATCGCTAACGAGCGTTCCTATGAATGCTCGTTACCGATTATCTAGCGGATTCTCAGCCTTTGTAAGGCCTCTTTCACACTAGCGGCAGCACGGATCCGGCACCTAAAGGGTGCCAACGGATCCGTGCTGCCGCTGGTACATGTGTGGAGCCGGAGCAGTGGTCCGACCCCACACATGTTGACACAGACATTGGGACTAGACACAGAGAACATACATACACACACATACACACAAACACATACATACTTGCATACTCCAGCCAGGGACGCCAGCAGCACGTCTTCACGCGCCTCCTGCGCGCAGTGATGACGATTCCCCACAGCGCCCTCTGCTGGGCGCAGTGGGGAAACGTCATAGCTGCGCGCAGGAGGCGCGTGATGACATGCTGCCGGCGTCCCTGCCTGGAGTATGTGAGCATATATGTGTTTGTGTGTATGTGTGAGTATGTATGCTGCGGTTTGTTCTCAGATCTGAAGACGGAACGGAATGCTTTCAGGAGCATTCCGTTGTCTTCAGTTCAGTTTTGTCCCCATTGACAATGAATGGGGACAAAACTGAAGCGTTTTTTTCCGGTATTGAGCCCCTATGACGGAACTCAATACCGGAATTTAAAAACGCTAGTGTGAAAGTAGCCTAAAGGGCTCTTTAGAAGTTGTAGTTACAGTATGTCAATGAGGGAATAATTAAGTAGAAATAATAGAATAATTAAAAGGAACCTGACATCTCCGAAAACACCCCCTGAACTAGAGTAAGCGTTGTATAGTGTAAGTGATGAGGAATCCGAATATGTAAGTTTTATCTTCATACTCACTTCCATTCTGACTCTGTGCTCCCACAAACCAGCAGTAAAATACATTGAGAGGAGTCTTCTTTGAGTCCTCTCCATTATGTGAGTGAGCACTGGAGTCCACTGAGTGCATTTTACTGCAGGTTTGTGGAAGCATATCAGAATGGAAGCGAGTATGAAGATAAAAATTACATAGCCAGACTCGACGTCACTTACACTATACACTGCTTACTCTAGTTTGGAGGGTGTTTCAGAGCTGACAGATTCCCTTTAAGTATACTGTCACTTTAAGTGGAACAAACAGATACGTCCCTTTAAGAGGTAACAAGTCACTATCCCTCTGGCCTGTGTTGCATTAAAGTCCCTGGGCGTAGACTCTCTGGCTATGGTCTCCTCAGAGTGGCAACAATGTAGATGGCAGTGTCTCCACACTGTCTCGGCAGTTCCTCGTTTATGCATTCCCTCTGATGAGACTTGAAAAAGATCACTACAACGAAACGTTGTCATCATCGTCATGCTGAGAAATTATTTTTTAAATTATGCATGTTCTTTCTTTTTTCATTCTTCTTGCTGGGACAATGGAAACAATGGAAATCCTTGCCAAAATTTAAAAAGGATATAAGTTTGGCTTACATTTGTGTGTGCACTGAATTTGTGTAACGTTTATATAGGGTTGGAGAACCCTTTTTGGTTGCACCACCCCAGAAGAGCCAAATACCACAGTGTATCACAAAATACTGCCCCAAGAGTACAAAACAGCTCCCTCTGTGGTGGCCACTTAGTCCTCCTACTCCAGTTGCCTTAAGATGGCAATACTATTGAATTCAGGAGTCAGGCAGGGAGCGTCAGTTCATTACTTGCCATGGCTCGTGGCTGTGAGGAGGGCTCAGGTGGCGCCGTGGGCATCGGCCTGTAGGGTCTATGGCCAGACCGCCCCGAGTATCAATCACATCTGCCTTCAGCAGCAACACCAGCTCACTCTTCCGTCTTCTGGCTGCTACTGACCATGAGGTCTGCAGAGCACTGACATTTATGCTTTCTCTGCCTGTGCTACTACAGCTTAAGGACTTTATGCTAACTAGTCAATGGTCTCTCACCCCCTCTGATATTATCCAACCTTGTCATATCATAGATCAGTAGATGTGTGTTTGTGTGAATATGTGTAGAATCACAGGATGTTTCAGAGCAATCTCTGCAATGTCCATCACTTGAGTAATAAATGGAATGTGTGCATTATGGTACCCAGAAACATCATCAAAATTAAAAGACAGCTGAGGGGAGATCTAATAACTATGTATGAATATGTCAACCGTGAATACATATACCTCTTCCATGACCTTTTCATGTCCAGGACTGTAACTATAACAAAGGATCATCCTCTGTATCTAGAGGAAAGAAGTACATCAACATAGAAGGGGATTCTTTACTGTAAGCAGTGAGCAGTGTAGCAGAGGAGGTGGTGATGGTGAATTCTTAAAGAGTTCTAGAGGGGCCTGGATGTATGTATGTAGTTATAGCTACTACATTTCTTGAGAAGGGTCATTGATCCAGGATTTATTTTGATTGCCTGATTGAAGGATTTTTTCCCCAAAGATAAGAAAATTTGGCTTCTACCTCAAGGTTTTTTTTTTGCCTTCCTCTGGATCAACCTTGTAGGGCAATAGGCTGAACTGGATGGATGTCTTTTTTTCATTGTTACAAACTGATATATCCTACCCAGGACTTCATTGTTTGCCCATGATATCATCACTGTACATTCCTGCAATGGCCTCAATACTTACAGGACATTTCACCCACATTCCATTGTTGGTGGCTCACACTTAAAGGCACAGTACATGGTAAATCATATTTAAAGGGTTTCTGTCACCAGTTTTTTCGGTATGAATCAGGCTGACATTAGAGATGTGCTAATGTCACCTGATTCCAAATATATATGTTTTATTTACTGGTGCCCCCATTTTTATATAAAATGAACTTTTATTTTATGCTAATAAAGCCTCTAGGTGCAAGGGGCGTTACCCCTGCTCCTAGAGGCTCTGTTGATTGACAGGACCAGGCAGAGAAGAAACACTCTATTCACCATAGCTTGCAAGGACCTTCAATGATGTCATGACCATGTGATCAGTCACACATGGTTTAGGAGGTGACAGGCTGTTTGTGTGATCCTAACCATGTGACTGATCACATAGTCATGACATCATTGAAGGTCCTTGCAAGCTATGGTGAATGGAGTGTTTCTTCTCTGCCTGGGCCTGTCAATCAACAGAGCCTCTAGAAGCAGGGGTAACGCCCCTTGCACCTAGAGGCCTTATTAGCATAAAATAAAAGTTCATTTTATATAAAAATAGGGGCACCAGTAAATAAAACAGATATATATTTGGAATCAGGTGACATTAGCACATCTCTAATGTCAGCCTGATTCATACCGAAAAAACTGGTGACAGAAACCCTTTAATCACTTAGGATATCATTATGGGTGTGTGTTACTTTAAGGTATTTAAATCTCGGAAAACCCTTTTAACCAAATATTAACCAAATATTTTTAGCAGCTTATCCAGAATTAGAAAGACATAAAAAACTTTCTCCTGTAATAGCACCACACCTGTCAGGTATTGCAGCTCCACTTAGTTACCACAACCTGTAGACTGGTGCAGCACTGTTTTTTGGAAGTTAGCAACCATGTTTTTCTAGATTTTAACTATTAATACCTTAATGACTGCCCCCTGTCTTTTGACAGTGGTTAGTGCAGGTTCTAAGTCAGCAGCAACATCTTTTGGCATGGTTGCAGTTGAGGAGGTAATGGCTGCTGGAGAGCTCCAACACTGACACTGTGAACAGGCTGTTAATAACAGCCTGTGTTCTCCTCTTCACAGCTGGTTCGAAGGTAGTTCTGAACCTAGCTGTTAACCCTTGCACAGTCCACACCACCACATGACAAAGGGGATTCCCCCTGTCATCAGATCACTGGGTTCCCCAGTGAGCCAATCAGAGCAGTCAGCCCTGAGGACCTTTGAAGGACCCCCCGCCATGAGAAATATGTATTCAGCTCTGGACTATATTACAGGCTGTAACTCATGATCCATGATAAGTAATGAAATATATTTACAAGGTTACTCAAATGTTATGAGGACTATAAGTATATACTGTAACATTCACAAAACTGGGATTACATTTCTTGTGAGGTGAGGGATCAGTGTAATCTAAAAACCAAAAACCCTCTTCTACTTATTTTACTGATTTCTGAATTTGGATTTGTGCATTTAGGTGTATAACATATGTAACTATTCGCTACTGTTAGAATGTGCATTACTGTAAGAATAACCCTTGGCTGTGAATTACTATGACAACGTAGAGAGTCCATTCTGGAAGGCTCTTGACCTTGTAAAAAGACATTAAAAAACATCATTTAAAGGCACTAGCTGCCAAATGTTGTCCATGTAAGCCATGTTTATATGATTTAAGCCTTTACTGTGTCATTTTCCCTCCTAAGGGCTCTTATATGATGCTTTGTATGCAATGGGAAACACTTTACTAGTCAAATGATAGTATTTTGCTTACAGTTCTGTATGGAATACGACAGCTTTACATTCAGTCTAGAGGTTGTGTCAGGCACTCTGCACAATGATGTGTGTTGTCTCTCTAGCTAACTTTGCAATTAGAGTCCTGTATTCCAGTCTGTTCCTGACATTATTTTAGAGTGGATCTCATGTACTGATACTGCATTCTTCTCCATCTGTCATCTGTGCTTCTAATGGAAAAGACAGAACAGCATGCTGTTCTTTCCTGTAAAAATACGTGACAGTGCTTGATTTTTCAGATTGTATAAATGATGCAAAAAAAAGATCTACAAAAGATTATGGCAATGTTAGCAAAAGCCTCATTTAGGGAAGTCAATCTAATGTCATGTATTTAAAGGTGAGTGTGGAGACAAAGCTAAATTAGTGTTGGCCCCACCACTATCTGTGGTCAGATTTCACAGTAGAAATACAACCATTAACTAATAACAAAAATATATAGGATTGTGTCCCATCAGCTTGGTTTCCACCAAGTCTACATGCCATTGGACAGTACTATGCAAGGGTTAATGACATTTTGCACAAACCTTTATACAGAATAAGGTTATATTCATATGCAGAATGTATCCATAGGAAATATTCACCCTATGGATATAAATGGAAATTTTGGCCTTTTTTTTTCTTTTTACAACATTGCTTCAGTTTGTGGATATTCGTTTATACACTGCTCACTTACAGGGACTGTGTCATTTCAGACTTTGATGGCATATCACTAGGATATTTGCCAAACATGGTGCTGGGCATTATGGCCAAACGTCTCCACTCTAGCCTTGTCTGTCCAAAGAACATTGTTCCATAAGTCTTGCAGTTTGTTTAAATGCAAGTTTGAAAGGTTGAGCTGAGCTGCCTTGTTCTTTTTGGAAAGAAGAGGCTTTCTCTTGGCAACCCATCAAAACAATCCATACTTGTTCAGTCTCTCTAATTGCACTTGAACATTTAACATGCTGAGGCCAATAGAATCTTAGGGTCTAGTCTTAGGGTATAGAGTCTTAGTCTTAGGGTCTTAGATGATTTTTAAACCTGCAAAAAGATTCAGATTACCCAATGAATGAACATTTGCTTATTCATTAGGTAGTTGGTGGCAGTATTGCACTGCCAGATCATTTTAAATATTTTGGAAATGGCCTTAAAAACCCATTGTTTTAACACTTGCCTGAATGCTCCAGACCAGCAAACTGCCCAAACTTCTGCTTTTATAGAGGTAGTCACACTTGCTGATGGTCATTAATCAAGGGCATTTCATCAGTATCACTTAGCTGCTACTAAGTGATGTATGCTATTATATGCCTGTACAATGGCATATCTAGGAGGCTTACGTCAGAGGTACAGTATACATGGGTAAATCTAATGCAAACACAATTTTTTTTTTCTACACATTTTTTTTTTTTTGAAAGCACCGTTAATTCCATGGCTCTGTACATCCAGACTGTACATCTAACAAACTATTAGCAGACTGGTACGGAGGAGTAGAGAACTTTGCCCGCAAGAGCTTGCAATCTACAAGGGAATAGGTAGGTGAGGGTATAGGCTGCTCATTTGGCTGTATGGTGGCTACATGCTCATTGCATACGGTAGGCTTTCCTGAAGAGGTGGGTTTTCAGGTTACTTCTCATGTCTGATGTGGGGTAGTGAGTTCCAGAGTAGAGAGAGGCACATGAGAAATCTTGTAGTCAATTGTGTGAAGAACAGATGAGGAGGTCCTGTGAGGAAATATATGCTCTCCCATTTCATCCTCCACTGCTTCCCATACTGCCATTCGGATCCTCTTTGCCACTGCAGCCATGACATCATCTTCTTGACTGCTACGATTATGTGTCTCTTTACACCAGACACCACTGCAGCCAATCACTGGCCTCTGCAGACCAGAGATAGCATTGTCAGTTGGCAGGGATGAAATGGGTAAACATTCTTTTATTATGTTATTACAGTTGCTGCCTTTGGGGAACTTTCTAATAAGTTGGACACTCCCTTTAAGTCTTCATTGATGCCACTTGCTAGTCAGTCATTGAGTTCCAAGTACTTGCAGAGCATAACGCAGTGCAGATATTAATAGTGTGTCTCCGTTTTGAGAGTCCACAAATGATTATAGGAGTAAAATAAATTCAGACGGGTCCTAATTCTTTCATTTATCATTTTCTTTAAAGAGCTCTTGGTTGCTCTTTCTATCCTCCACCTAGCAGTTAATTATATCTCAGATGTCAAGAGTGATTAATACTGTGCAGAATTCAATTCTCCAAGAAGATTACAAAACAGCTCTTGTAATTCATAGGCTGGAGAATTCAGGTTCCATATAAATCCATCATCAAATGCAACTACTGCAAGATATATATTCTGAAAGCTGTACATTATATACTGTATAATGTACCATCACATATGAAAAGATATGTATAATAACTGATATAACTTTATGCATCTCATACACAAACTGACCTTTAGATTTGTCCTTCAAAAACACTCTTGCTCCTAAGAGGTTGACTGAACAATATATCTTCTGTTTCGTCCATTCTTCTTTTTCTTCTTGTTTTTATTTTTAGACAATTCCCTTTATTCTTTGTAATCAGGGGCATACTGACCATAGACCCTACAGGGAAATTTCCCAGTGGGCTGCCCAAGTCCTCCTCATGGTCGCTGGTTGGGGGTACATTATGATCAGAAGCTCTAGGCATTAATAAAAAAGGGTTGTCTCACTTTGGCAAATGGCATTTATAACATAGACAAAGTTAATACAAGCCACTTACTAATGTATTGTGATTGTCCATATTGCCTCCTTTGTTGGCTGGATTCATTTTTCGATCACATTATACACTTCTGTTTTCCATGGTTACGACCACCCTGCTGTCCAGCAGCAGTGGTCATGCTTTCACACTATAGGAAAAAGCATCGGTCTTTGCACAATCTCGTGACAGCCCGGGCTACCAGAGAGGCCAGTGCATTTTCCTATAGTGTGCAACCACGGCCACTACTGCTGGATTGCAGAGTGGTCTTAACTACTGGAAATGAGCAGTGTCTACATGATAAATAGCATTTGCTGAAGTTAGATAACCCCATCAAAGAGGTTCTCCGGACCTTTTAATATTGATGACCTATACTCAGGATAGGTCATCAATATCAGATCGGCAGGGGTCCGACACCCGGCACCCCTTCCGATCAGCTGTTTGAGGAGGTCTCCCTTCTGTCTTCCTGTTTGCTGCTGCATGTCTATGGGGCAGCAGCAGTGGGCAGGAAGAGAGATGACACGTGCGCAGTGCTTGCGCCGTCTCCCCATACAGCTGATTGGTGGGAGTGCTTGGTGTCAGGTCCCCTCCTACTTCTGTTGTCCATGCGTACTTGTGTTAACCCGCTGTCTGTGAATTTGGACCCACCTACAACATGGAGGCCACTTTTATTTTTTCTCCAGGGCCACTTTAAATTCCCAGTTCGCCCATGTTTGTAATAGTAAGGATTTGACCAAGTATATTGTACAGCTCTATTTCTTTATTTTAACAATGATTTTTCCTTTTTTTTACTTTTATGATGAAACATATTAGATATCCATCACTACATTGTGTTCCAAATTATTATGCAAATTATGCATTATGGATTTAAATGTCATGGATGGTATTGTGTCCCATGACTCTTTGGATCACTGAAATCGATCTGAAACACCTATGATAATTAGTTTGCTAGGTGAGCCCAAAAAGACAACTACTTAAAGGGTTATTCCCATCTCTGACAATAGGGGCATATCGCTAGGACCGCACCTATATCGAGAACGGAGTAGTGAAATGAACGGAGGGTGCACTGCGCATGCACAGCTGCCCTCCATTCATTACTATAGGGCTGCCGAAAATAGCCGAGTGCCCGTGCATGTGCGGTGCGCTCCCATTCATTTCTATGGGAGCAGCGGGGGATATTGGGATCCTCCAGACACAGCGCTCCCTGCTCCATTTTCGATATAGGTCCCTCATTCCCAGCGGTGGAACCCGCACCTATCAGACAATGGGGCATATCCTAATAATATGCCTCCTTTGTCTAAGATGGGAATACCCCTTTAAGGATGTTCCACATTATTAAGCAGGCCACAGGTTTCAAGCAATATAGGAAACAAAAAGGGAGACATTTATAAAGACTGGTGATTTAGACACTGGACTTAATCCCTCTTGCAGCCGGAGGATGCGCCAAAGTTATGTAGAGGCGCAGGCCTCTACTTAACTTTGGCGCTTGCTGCCTCCGGCCGTGCAACATGCTTTAATCTATGCCAGCTCAATTGCTATAGTAGTTTAAGGCCATTTTCCTAGCCCATCCTCTTCCCCGTCCATGCCCCACCACCTTTTTCCGCAAACGTGGCATGAGCGGGAAAAAGTCACAGATTTTGTCTCAAAACTGCGACCTAAATACGTCCAAAAGTGGCGTATAACACGTAATAAATTACCGCCAAAGGATTTCTCTGCTGTCGATAAGCGTAAAATAGTGTTATTCCTTGCATAAGGTATGAAAACATTAGATATTTCACAAAAACTTTATCGTACTGTGAACAGATTTGTGGCTGTTTCAGAGCACAGACAGGTTTGTGCAGATAAAGGTATAATGAGGAAGGTTTCTGTTTGACAATTCACCGGATTAAGAAAGCAGTTGCTAAAATGCCATTACAAATCAGCAAACAGGTATTTGAAGCTGCTCGTGCCTCTGGAGTTCCACAAAACCTCAAGGTGTAGGATCCTCCAGAGGCTTTCAGTTGTGCATAGACCTACAATTCAGCCACCTCTAACCAGACATACATGAAGACTGATTTTCAAAGAGTCTTGTTTACTGATGAGTTTACTGGATGGAGTAGTGGACAGTGTTCTAAGCCTTGGCAGCTGCCGAGCGGGGTTGGCATAGAGTTGGGCATTGCTTAGTCGAAGGTGGGCAATATGAAAATCAAACATGAGATAATCGTCATCGGTTAAATATTGAATCTAGCGTACTAAATAAGACATTGGCCATATTAATCAGTATATATATTCTCAACCTAACCCCTTCCCTCCTAACATTACGTATATCACTACAGAACATACAGGGTCATACAGTGCCTCATACTTCTTACATCCAGTGGCGTCTCCTTTCATGTAGATGTTCTCTTTCTTCATATTCCTTTCAGACCAGACCACCATTTTCAGCCATTTCTCGTCTCTGCTATTTGACAAAAAAAATTTTTTAGTTACTACTTTTCCATCATCCTCCCATCTTCTGGACAAATCATCCTACCACCCCCAATACTGTGCCGCTGTGCTCCCCAATACTATACTACAGAAACTAGTACCATGCAGACAGTGCCCTTCAATAATTATTGGCACACAGTGTCCTAAAATAACTGCTCCCAGCAAATAGTGTCCCTGACACCAACAGTGTAATCATAATGTCCCCCAAAAATAACTGTGCTAAGCTGATACTGTGCCAGAGTACCCCCCACAGTAATAGTGCTCCTCAAAGTCCACCAATAGTAATAATTCTCTGCTAGAGAACACTTGGTAGTAATAATGCTCCTACAGTGTCCCCAACATGTCCCCACTGTGCCCCAGAAGTAATAATGTTCCCATAGTGCCCATACTAGTAATCATGTTCCCCATTGACCCCCAGTAGTAATAAAACCTACCATAATGCCCCCCAGTAGTAGTAATTCTCCTTATAATGTGCCAGTGCAAAATAAAAAATACCCCCTTTTATTGCCCCCAGTTGAGCTAATGTCCCCACAGTGCCCCCAAAATGTGCCAGTATAAAATACCCCTATATAGTGCCCCCAGTAAATGCCCCCATAGGGCTCCTCTCCCCCCTTTCTCATAGTGCCCCCCATAATGTACCAGTATAAAATGCCCCAGTAGATGCCCTCAGTGTCCCCCATAATTTGCAAGTATAAAATCTTAGTTCCCCCGTAGATGACCCCATGGTACTCCTCTCCTCCCTTCCCCATAGTACCCACCATAATGTGTCCCATTATAAAATGTCCCTATACATAGCTCCCCATATAAAATACCCTTCTTTGTGGCCTCAGTAGATGCCCCCATAGTGCCCCCCATAATGTGCCAGTAAGAAGTGCCCCATAGTGCCTCCCAACAATGTGTCAGTAAGAAGTGTTCCCCCATAGATGCCCCCTATAATGTGCCAGTAAGAAGTGCCCCCATAGATTCCCCCCCAATCATGTGCCAGTAAGAAGTGCCCCCATAGATGCCACCCCAATCATGCGCCAGTAAGAAGTGCCCCCATAGATGCCCCCCATCATGTGCCAGTAAAAAGTACCCCCCCATAGATGCCCCCCAATCATGTGCCAGTAAGCAGTGCCCCATAGATGCCCCCCCAAACAAGTGCCAGTAAGTGCCCCCCATAGATGCCCCCCAAACATGTGCCAGTAAGTGCCCCCCATAGATGTCTCCCCCAAACGTGCTAGTAAGAAGTTCCCCCCATAGATGCCCTAATCATGTGCCAATAAGTGCCCCCCCATGGATGCCCCCAAGCATGTGGCAGTAAGTGCCCCCCACAGATGCCCCCCCATCATGTGGCAAAAAGAAGTGCCCCTCTTCTGTATTGTGCCATATAAAAAAAATAACACTCATACTTACCTCCATGCCTCCTTCAGCGATGCAATGCAATGCAATGCAGGCCTCTTTCGGCCTGTGTCCCGCACTGTACGGCTCCGCGCAGCTGAGAGGAAACACTGGTAGTGGATGGTTGGTGGATAGCCACCATGTCCCAACAAGGCTGCAGCATCAGTAAGGAGGTGGCAGAGTCATGTTTCGGGTTGGAATAATGGGGAGAAAGCTGGTAGGTTCCTTTAGGGTCCCTGAAGGTGTAAAAATTACCTCAGCAAAGTATATAAATTTTCTGACTGACCACTTTCTTCCATGGTACAAAAAGAAGAACTGTGCCTTCTGTAGCAAATTCATCTTCATGCATGACAATGCACCATGCTGCAAAGAATACCTCTGAGTCATTGGCTGCTATGGGCATAAAAGGAGAGAAACTCCTCCCCTGACCTCAACCCTAATGAAAACCTTAGGGGTATCCCCAGGCAAAAGAGCTATGAGGATGGAAGGCAGTTCAAACAGCAGCTCTGGGAGGCTATTCTAACATCCTGCAAATAAATTCCAGCAGAAACTCTCCAAAAACTCACAAGGTCAATGGGTGCAAGAATTGTGAAGGTGATATCAAAGAAGGGGTCCGTTGTTAACCTATAACTTGGCCTGTTAAGGTGTTTTTGATTGAAATAGCTGTTGATTTCTTTTTTTTAATATATAATTTTTTATTGAAAATTTTCCAATAGGATACAATAATACTGACAATGATAGTAACAAACATGTAATATTATGTACCAGGTATACATGCCATAGCCAACATGGCTTAGGTAACATTCCCCACACATGTAACTCCCCCCCCCCCTCCATCCCCCCTCCCTCACCTCCCCCCGATGCTCTAAAGATATGCCAGGAGTTCCATTGCTAAATATATTAGTCCACCTGAAGCCTCCCCAAAGTACCCGCATTCTTTCTCCTAAGATACCATTCAGAGAGAATGAAGGGTTTCATTAACACCTTGAGTTCAGCGTCAGAGAAGACAATTACAATGAATGATTCCCATCGCCTAAAGAATGTAGTAACATATTTTCCTTTTAGTTGTTCTGCCTCTGTTTTCTCCGTTGAGAAACAGGTGTTGAGATGATTAAATACTTCCATTGCCGATGGAACATGGGGATGCAGCCATACTTTAAAGAGACATCTCTTAGCAGCTAAAATGATCAGATGTACCAAAGGAGGAAAAAACCTGTCTTGTATTGTTGAGTGAAAGAGAATGAGACCTGGAGAGTATGGCACTGAAATCTTCAAGTGGTATTTGATTTGGGATATGATAAGTTTCCAAAATTTCCTAGTTTCAGGGCATGTCCAAACCCCATGATAGAGGTCAGATCCCTTAAGGTGACATTTGGGACACCCCGGTAGCCTATTGGATGGGGGGTTCGAGGATGAGAATTGAAACCCATAGATAGCCCTATGGATCATCCTAAAGTGCATACCTCTCCAGATCTCATTAGGTGTCACCTTCCATAGTTTCCTCCACCCTTCCAATATCTGTTCCCTGGTTATTAGGCCAGGTAAGTCCTCTATCCAATGAGCAAATAAAGAGTCAGAGAGTGGTTTTTGTTTGGTGTCCCTCATTCCCTGGTACAGGCCAGACATTGTTTTCTTAGTGGAACCTCTCCCTATAAGTTGGTCAAAGCTGTTAGAGATCATTTCCCTGCTCGGATTTAGGAGTCTTTTGCTGAGAAATCCTTTTAGTTGTAAATAAGCCAATGTCTGACCTATTCCCAGCGAATATTTCTGCTGGAGTTCTTCAAACGTGTAGTACCTCAGTCTCTTCTGGTCCCATAACTCCCCAACTGTTCTAATTCCTGCCCTCTTCCACTTCACGAAGTGTCCAGTATCAACTCCCGCGGGGAACTCTGGATTCTCCATATACTCATGAATTTGGACAGCCCATACGGGAGACCAAAGATTTTCCTTACACCCTTCCACGCTGCCAAAGTGTCTTTCAGTAACAGGCTAGCTCTTATTCCAGCTGGAATTAAGGCATATTTAGTATGCAGCAGAGCCCCTAGATTCCATGGACGTACCAGCTGTGTCTCCAAGTTCGTGTTAGTGTAATATTTAGTCCCATGGATCCAATCTACACAGTGTCTCAAAATACCTGCCAGGTTATAACACCTCAAATCTGGTAACGCAAGCCCACCCCCTAGTTTAGGAAGCTGCAATTTGGCTAGGGAAATTCTGGGTCTCTTACCCGCCTATATAAAGGTATTGAATGCTGAATTTAATTGAATGGTATCCATATGCTTCAAGAGGAGAGGTATAGTCTGCATGGGATACATGAGCTTCGACACGCACATCATCTTTAGAAGATGTACCCTACCCCCCAAAGAAAGTGGGAGGTTCTTCCATCTATCTAGGTCCAATAGTATTTTCTTAATTAGTGGTGGGTAATTTAGAGTGTAAAGAGAGGCCGGCTGTGATCCTATATGGATACCTAGATACTTTATAGAGGTTGTTGCTAGTTTGAGTGTGATATCCCCTGGCTGAATTGGCCTCCTAGATGCCTTTGGGCCGAGATATAACAACTCTGATTTGGTAGTGTTGACTGTGAAGCCAGAATGCTCCCCAAAGGTTTTCAACAGATTGAATAACCACGTCAGATCCCTTTCTGGTCTCTCAAAGAAGACCAATAGGTCATCCGCAAAAAGGGCATGCTTAACTTCTGCATTTCCTATTTTATTACCCTGGATGGATTGGTCCTGATGTATTGCCCTGGAAAGGGGTTCAAGCACTAGGTTAAAGAGGAGGGGAGAAAGGGGGCACCCCTGCCACGTACCCTTGCACAGGCCAAAGGGATCAGACAAGAATCCCGGTGTATAGACTCTTGCCTGAGGACATTCATATAGAGCAGAGATGTACTGTCTGAAAGGACCTCTGAAGCCCATCTTATCCAGCACCATTTCCATCCATCCCCAGCGCACATTATCAAAAGCTTTTTCCGCATCTATAGCCACAAGGGCTGGGGATGGATGGAGTGTAGGATGTATTTTTACCTCATCTAACACCGTCAGCACCTTACGCATATTTATGACCGCCGATCTTCCCTGTACAAACCCCACCTGCGCGGGAGAAATCAGCCTGGGGAGAATGGTAGCCAACCTGTCCGCTAAGATTTTAGAGACTATCTTGAGATCCACATTAACTAAAGATATTGGTCGGTAGGAAGCGGCCAAAGTAAGATCTTTGCCCGACTTTGGGAGGACTTTAATATGAGCTGTGTTGATTTGTCTGGAGATCTGCTTTCCTTGCATATAACCTGAAAACACCTGTGAGAGTGAAAGGGCTATCTCAGGACCCAGTAGTTTGAAAAACTCCCCTGTATAGCCATCAGGCCCTGGCGCCTTTCCCAAAGCTAGGTTTTTGATAGCATACAGGACTTCTTCTTTTGAAATGGTAGAATTGAGTTTAGTCCTATCCGCCTCTGTCAGAGACGGTAGAGGGATGGCATCAAACCACGCTTTTGCAGGCTCCCGCGCCTGGTCTTGGGAATTATATAGGCCCTTGTAAAAGTCAAACAAAATATTATTTATTTCTTTGGGGTGAGTGATCAAAGAACCCTCCAAGTTTTTAAGCGCTGATAAATTAGACGTTGGTCTCGTTCCCTTTGCTAGTCTAGCTAAAAGCTTGCCTGATTTATTTCCATGACAGTATAAGAGGGCTTCCCATCGAGAGTGAAAAAACTTTTCCCACTGCTGGAGCCACTGTTCATATTCAGATTTTGCCCTATACCATTTGCTCTTGGTGTCTGAGGATGGATTATTTTGGAATGTGGTATATGCAACTCTGAGTGAATCACTAAGCTGGGCCAGGCGGGACCTAAGAGCACGCTTTTTGTTGTACATATAACCCATGATCTTTCCCCTAAGAACCACTTTTCCTGCTTCCCATAAGAGTTGGGGATCCATATTATTTGCATTATTGTTTTTCTCGTACTCCCACCACCAACCCTTTAATAAGTCCCTGAAATTCTCGTCCTGCAATAATCTGGACGGGAATCTCCACAAAAAATCAGATCCCTTAAGCAGGCTTTCCCTGAGTGACAGTGAGACAGGCGAGTGATCTGAAATGACCATCTCCTCTATCTTAGTGTCAGAGACCCTCCCTGCACTACTCTTATTAATTAGAATGTAGTCCAAGCGCCCCCATGAATCATGAGCATGGGAGAAGTACGTGTATTCCCTCCCTTCCGGGTTGCATAAGCGCCATGGGTCTATTAAGTCAGAGTCAGCAATTAGTGTCTGGAGCCTGGTGTCAACATTTTTTAGCTTCCGTAACTCTTTGGAAGTGCGTCTCCTATCTTCGGTTTGACAGAGGACTGCGTTCATATCGCCACCCACTATCCTCGTTTCAATTGGGTCTCCTGCCAAACGCTCCCTCAGGGAGTTGAAAAATCTGCCATCATATTCATTCGGCCCATATACATTATATATGCTCAGATCCCCCGTAGCGGAAGTAAGATGCAAGCGTGATAATCTACCCTCTCCATCATTTTCTTGCGCTGCTACAGAGTAGGTCAGGCCCTTCCTCAAAAAGGTCAAAACCCCAGCTTTCCTCCCACAAGATTCAGACCCAAAGACCTCTCCCACCCATAACTTCTTCATTCGCTGAAATTCACCACTCTGCAAATGTGTCTCCTGTAATAGGGCAATGTCCACTCCCAATCGCTTTAAGTGCCTTAAGACCATCATGCGTTTGTTAGGGGACCTTAAACCCTTCACATTCCAAGTAATAACTTTTAAATGACTAGCCATTTGAATATATCATAGGATTCAAAACTAGACAAACCCACCACATCAATAGAGCATCGGTTCCCCTCCCCCCTTAACTGAGACTATTAATACAAACAAACCAAAAAACAGAAGCAACTTAATGTTGCCAAGAGAGATCACATATCTTGCATCTCCCTTTACTCCTACTGCTTTCCTTACACCTTCTTCCTGGACTTCACTTTTTTTTCCAGCAGAAAGGGCATTATACATGGAATGATTATATTAGCCAATATTAGCCATCCACAACACCTCTAGTAGTGATCTTAACAGAAAAAAGAAAGAACACTAAAAAACAAAAGTCCAACTTAAAAATGGCAAACGAAGCACATATAACGTCGGGGCTGTATGTAGAACTCAGAACAAACCCCTCGACTCCGAGGCATACCCGGACAGTACTTATCTCACGCCAGGCGGCATGCAAGTCCCCTCATCCTGGTTCTAGATGTCCACGGCCAGAAGAGTCTTTTTTACCCGCCGGAGGGATCCGATCCATACCCCCGATCATCATCCGGCTGTTCTCTTTAGAGCGACGTTGTTGGTCCTCTTGCAGAAAGGTGATGGCCGGAAGCGCGCGAAAATCCTGGGCATGATCTTGTAAGGCTCTTTCCGCCTCCTCCGGGTCTGTGAATGTTGACGAGGAGCCATCTTGATGGAAAATTTTCAAAATGGCGGGAAATAATAAAGCAAATCGAACTTGATTTTTGAAAAGTAAAGAGCACAGTGGTGTAAAAGTCCGTCTCCTACGGGTCACATCTGCCGAGAAATCACCAAAAAGTAAAACACGATGGCCCTTCAATGTAACAGAACCTCCTCCTTGCTTGTAGGCCCGTAATAAGGCCGCTTTATCACTGTAATCCAAATATTTCACAATGACTTGACGGGCTCGATTTCCCTTCAGATTATTAACGGGCGATTTTAGTTGTTTGGGCGTTACATTAGTCTGCGCCGTACCCGCCACCTGGCCCACTCTGTGTGCCCGCTACACTTTGCAGCGTGTGGACAGTCCCAATGCTTCAGGAAGCTCCGTCTCATAAATGGCGGTTAGATCTTTAGCTGGGATGGATTCCGGTAACCCCACCAGTCTGAGGTTGCTGCGCCTCGAACGATTCTCTAGGTCATCCAGCTTACTCCAAAGCCTTGCGTTATCTGCCAGAGCCCTGGATAGGTGAGATCGAGTCTCTTTGTTTTCCGCCTCGATTTCCAGCTCATCAATGCGCGTAGCGTGATGTGTAACCTCCGTCTGAAGGGCCGTGAAGGACTGCGTTACTGTGGAGGATAGAGCGTCCTGCAGGTCAGGTAGTATGCGGGCAGCCACTTCAATGGCTAGATGTTTATAGTCAATCCCTGCTGACTCGCTTTCACCTCCCCTGGAACCGTCTTCCAACTCCTCCACATTAATTTGGCGCGGAGAGTCTCCACCATCTACTTGTGCCGCCATCTTTATATCGCTGGGTGCCTTGCCTGGTTTGGCGATGTTCTTCTTTGATTTGCTCCCCATGGGTACAATAAATCGGTCCATAGACCGTCCTCTTTCTGATCCGGTAGGTTTTCCAGCTATCAAATATATTTTGGTAGCTGTTGTGAATGGGGATTATGCGTTCTTTGGTGTCGATAGGACGGAGCTCCAACTACACGTTGCCGTTCATGCTGGCGCCGGAACCGGAAGTCGAAATAGCTGTTGATTTCAATAAATGTGACCCCTTAATGCTGCAAATTCAACAAATGACCATTTTCAGTCCTTTACAACCTATGAAACGTTTTGAAACGCTGTTGTGCATAATAATTTGAACAGTGCATTTTGAGGTTTTTTTTATTTGTGAAAAAAAAAGTTTGTTCAATAAGATTTAATTTATACTCTAACATGACTTGAAATTTGTACTGTCATTTGCATAAACCATTTTAGGAAAATCAGGGAAAAATATAATTTGTTAATAATTTGGAACGCGGTGCATCTGTGTCATAAAGCATTCTGGACCCCATAAAGTAAAACCACCATGAATTTAGAGAGATTTTACAGTGATTTAAGTGGTACTGGTAAGTGGTTGAGGGCACTTATAATTTAATTTTATTTAAAAGGGTTGTCAGACCCTTAAAGGGGTTGTCCGAGTTATGAAAAAATATATAGTACTTTAAATCTGATGGGCAGCAATATATAACTAAGTTAAGCAAGTTTTAGGCAAAAAAAAATTCTATATTTCCACATTTCCCTGGTTCTCCTCTGGTCTTTGTTTACCTGCAGTAATAACAATCTCTGCCCCTCCCCCCCTGCTCTACTCTGCAAATGCTGCCCTGAGTAACATTTCTGCTGGGATACTCAGCAGCATGTTGTATGTGTAGAACTACTATTCCCAGCTGTACAATGACACTGCTGATACACACAGGATCTCCCCCCTACCTTCTTTGTTCTTTGCATCTCCTCCAGATCAGCTCCAGTGTCAGCTTCGTGTCTGTAGGGTGAGGAGAGCAGCTGCTGTTGTAAAGACTTCAGTGTGTTCTGGCTGAAGGGGTTAATGTTTTATCTGAAAGAATCCAGGGAGAGAGCAGATAGCAGCCAGGGCAGAGGGGGGGGGGGGGGGGGCGGGACATGGCCAGTGACATCTCCTGTACAGGCTCTAATCTGCTGGTGCACGAATACAAGATTAGCAGGGAGGCAAGCTGACAAGCAAGCTGTGACCCCCATTGAAACCTGAGAAACCAGCAGCTTTATAAGCAGAAAGTGTATGGAAAAGCTGTTGTATTTGACTAGTTAGGAACATACAAAGGACAAAAAAATAACTCGGACAACCCCTTTAAACTAATTTTAGTTATGGCCCATCAAAAGTGTTTAGTATAAAAAAGCCACCCACCTCTTTACCAGCATTGTGCTATACCTGGGATATGTCACTGCTGAGGCCAGTGAAGGGCTGCAGATGTTCACATGAACACGGACACATTTCCAGTCCACAGGAGACTGGAAGCAACCGGGATGGAACAGAGCACTAGTAAAGAGGTGAGTGGCTTTTTTTTTTCATGCTAAATACTTTCACGTCTAAAAGTGAAACTGGTTTGGTGGTCAAACAACTCTTTAATCTTAATGACCTATCCTCAGGATAGGTCATCAGTATCTGATCATGGGGGTCTGACACCTGGTACCCCGCTGATCAGCGACATAGTGTAATTACAAGTACTCCCTCCATTCAAGTGAGTGCTGCCTCCTCCTCTTCAAACAACTGATCAGCGAGGGTGCCGGGTGTTGGACCCCTGACGATCAGATATTGATGACTTATCCTGAGGCTGTACAACCCCTTTAGTAGGTCCAAAGTTCTCTGCTGAATAAACTAATATTATATTTTAATAGGAGTCAGGGCTCCGATATTTTGATACAAAGCTCTGAAATCTGCCTTTTTCCTTCCCACATTGAACCCAATACAAGCTATTTAATTCTGTATGCAGTGAGCACCCCCTAGTGGAGACTGCAGGAGTAAAGCATTTTATAATGGAATTCTAAGATTGTGGGTGGCAAACATTAAAAAGGGTTTCATTGGTGTCACAAGGTACCAAACTTATAAATCAGTCACAGAGATTTTGAACTGCTCTAGAAATGGGAAAATTGCAGTATATTTGTAACCCCTTAAAGGGTTTGTCTGCCCTAGGAGGCAACTTAAGCCCTGCCCATAATGTTTGGCATTTAAAAAACAAAATAAATCACTCACCTGTCCACAGTCCCACCGTTTTAGAGCAGCAGCTCCCTTCCTTACTCATTTAGATCCCTGCCGGATCGGAGGTTTGGTTCGATTAATATTGCGGCCAGTCAGTAGCATCAGTGGTCAAATGTTCTAGAATAGCATTTAATAGCTTTAGGACCTATTTATCTATTTGTTTTATCACCAAAACATTCCAGAAGCCATCCGCATTTACATTTTTCAACATAGTTGTATGAGGACTTTTGTGGAAGAATTGTATTTTTTTTGTAATGCCACCATTTTGGGGGTTACACATAATGTATTAAAAACTTGAAAAAGCGGTTTTACAATTATGTTTTTGTTTCAGTTTTTACATGAGATATATGTGACACAAGTTGTTACCAAATGTATTTTTACTTTTTTTTCAAAGTTTTCTTATTCTGCAATAAAAGAGTAATACTTTTTTGATTTTTTTTTTTTTTTGCCTTGACATTTTGAGACCATTTTTTACAGTGTTCAGTGTGCATAATAGATAACATTAATTTCATGGTATGGCAATGGCTCAAATGGATGCAAAATGCGCATAACTGATGCACCGGATCAGTTTTTTTTTTTACAGGATCTTGTTTTTTTGATGGATCAGAAGAATGGAAAAATAACAGTGAGGTGAATTGTCCCTAGGCACTCATGCACGCGAACCTGTGCGACCCGCATACAGCGGTCCGCAACATGCGGGCACCGGCCGTGTGTGTACTGTATCAGGGATGTGGGCCCATTCACTTGAATGGGTCTGCAATCTGCAAGATACGGAGCAGAGCAGAGGCACACAGCGGAAGCCCACGGAAGCACTTGTGTGCACGACTCCTAACTTTGAGACACATATTTATGCCTGAATTGAGGCACAGTTTTGGCATAAATTACCGTAGGCACCAACCCTTGCCAGGCATGTTAGTAAAAAGTATAGAAACCGAAATGCTCCAATTTGCCCACTTCCAGACAGATTTTTGGCGCAGACACATTAGTAAATCTGTACCATGGTGTAGACACAAAACTTTACAGTGTTTGGTGCCAAGGGGGTTAATAATCTTCAGCTTTACCAAGTATACTATTGTAAGATGTTATACGGTTGTAGACTGGCAGAGGTGGTCATATGTAAAAAAAAATAAATAAAAAAAAATAAAAATTTAGAGCTCTGCCAAGAGTTGTAAAATTTAATTCAAAATCCCTGAATGATAGGTACCCAGTGACATAAACATTTTAGGAGGGGTCATCAAAGATTATTTTGTAGCAGAGGTGAAGCTAAATCTTAAGGTGTCACAGGTTAAATGAGTATTTCACTATAGCACCATGATAAGAGGGGCAAAAGACATAATCACCTCCTCCAGCGCACTGTGTCCTTCATCAAATCCCTGGGTAATTATTGTGTCTATCATCTTATCTCACAAAGGGACCTCATAAATAAAATATGTTGCTTGGCTCAGTCACACTAGCTGATGATACAATACATGTCCTTAGTGTTCCTCTGCACCATGTATGATACTGTATATCAGGGCTGTGCCGTGTGTGGGGATTATGTCTAATGTCTGTATGTCATAAGGGTGTAATAAGATTTTCCATAAGTTTATTGGTGCTACTATAGTATAGGTTCTACCAGAACAGTTACATTATAGCATGCGATGGTCTGCCACAGGAATTAGTGGCACAATTAAATTGTCACACAATGCAATCCAGATGACCAATCTGCTGTGTTGGGATGGAAGATGCAGTCTCATGGACTATGCTTTGTGCTGATTTCAGGGGTCTTCAAAACGTTCTCCTGATGAGATATATAGAATGGCAATCTGTGGGGAAAAATCAGCTGGGAAATGTCTACAGTACCAAACATCACTGAAGGTTTTGGATAGTGCGATAAACCGCACACTGTAGTAGCTGCAATATATTTCAACTATCCATTAAAACTATATAGTTTAACACCGATGGGAATAAATATACAATTATACACACCCAGTCCACCCAGTCTCCTTAATGTCGCCACATAGTAATTATTCCCGCTTTGTTCCAGCACACAGTAGTAATGCGACATGTGCCCCTCACAAGTAGTTATGCCTAGATGTGCCACCTTCACAGCAGTAATGCTTACATTGTGCATTGTTCACAGTAGTTATGCCCAGATGTGCCCCCTTTACAGTAGCTATGGCCAGATATATGAGCCCCCTCACAGTGGTTATGCCAGATGTGCCCCCTCACAGTAATTATGTCCAGGTATGTGCCCCCTCACAGTAATTATGTCCAGGTATGTGCCCCCTCACAGTGGTTACACCAGAAATGTGCCTCCTCACAGTGGTTACACCAGATATGTGCCACATCACAGTGGTTAGTCCAGATATGTGCCCCCTTCATAGTAAGTAAAAAATCAAAACAAAAACCCAGTAAATACCTAATTCCTCCGATGCTCAGAGCTCAGATGCCGGCGCCCCCCAGCAGCAGCACAATGTACTGTCACACATGGAACTGCTGTTCTGTGGAGGAGGAGCACAGAGGCTGATTCCTGGCTCCTCCTACACAGACCAGCAGCATGATGTGTGAGGGCATCATGCTGCTGCTGCTGGGGAGTGCTGGCGGCTGAGCTGCATGGTGAAGCGGGGAGCAGACAGCTCCCTGCTTCACTATTACAATCAGTTGTCTCTGCATCCTATGGACAAAGAGACAGCTGAGACGAGGACATACCTCAGCTGTTCTGGGACCGGGAGACAGCCACCGAAATCCGGGACTGTCCCGAAGGATTCGGGACGGTTGGGAGGTATTCAATCCCACCCACCAGCAGTCTGCCACAGGACTAAACACAGACTGCACCTTGAGAAATTAATTTTTTGAAGAGCAAGCTACTACAGTAAGAGCATGCCTCAAAAAGCTTCACAGAAGGATGATATTTTTCAAGGGTCTTTTTATTCTGGAAAACCTCTCTAAGTATCCTTCAAACAGCAGGACAGCCATAGACTAGATAGAGAGAATTTATATTGGTAAATTGATATATTGGTAAATATGCCAGGTTATTCAGGGGCAGGGCTAAATATGAATAGCTCCAGATCTAAGAAGCATCTACACCACAACCTTTCTACAGGTTTATTTTTCTGCAAACACAGTTAAAGGGGTTTTCTCATCTTGCCTTTACTTACAGGATATGAGACTAAGGGCCCAGTCACACGACTGTGTGAATGGGTCCGCATCTATTCAGCAATTTTGCGGAATAGATGCGGCCCCATTCACTTCAATGAGAGCGGGCAGCCGCGGCTTCGCAAAAAAAAAATAGAACATGGCCTATTCTTGTCTGCAATAGCCGACAAGAATAGGCATTTTGAACGGGTCGCCGGGTGGCATCCGCAATGCTACGGCCGTCTGAACACGACCTAAGTCCTGACCACCAGGTGACCAGGAAACAGTGGAGTGGGCTGGCACTCCACTGATTCAGTAGCTCCTATATCAGGGCATGGGAACTAAAGGAACAGCATAGCCAGGGGTGGACTGGAAACTTATAGTGGCCTTGGGAAAAAAATAAAACTGGACCACCCAAATTGAAAGAAGGTGGGAGCAACACCAATAGGATGGCTCAGCCGTATAATCTGCAGTGCAGGCCACAAGCCTCTTCCAGCCTGGGGAATTAATGCCTGCATTCCTGCAACATTTGTACACTGCTTCATAGGCTTCAATTCTAGGGGCCTGTTTCCTGAGGGTAAACGATGGGGCAGGAAGCCATGCATAATAGTGATACCATAAAATTCAGAAGGACACCTGTGGTACCCGGCTGGGTACATAAGTACATGATGCTCCCATTATTAATTCATGTTGAGAGTGTCAGATCGTTACATACCTGGCAGCCTAAGGAGGGCTTAAGTGGCCTCCTGGGCATTGGCCCACCAGCAAATTTCCCAGTAGGGTCTATGGCCAGTCCGCCCCTGATTGGTTGTAATAAATATGATGCATCCATGCAAATGTTGGCAATGTATGAATGTGTGTTATTCTGTAAAACCTGTTAAGAACACCGATTGTAATTAACAGTTTTCAATATTTAGTTTACATTTCAATTCGTTTAATTTGTCACTTGAATTGAATCTGGAAATTTTTCTAATTTAGCACGCAATCTCTAAATTTGGAATTTTGCCAAACTTGAAGCAGTATCCTAAGCAGAAATGCCAAATTCTGAATGTTACTGTGTGTATACACTACTTCGTGTTTTAATATGTAAGTGTTGCTGACCTGATGGGGGAATGGATTTTAATAGGAAACGTCTATAAATGGCGAGTAATCTTTCGCCTAAACAGACACTTGCCATAGAACAGTTTAGCAGAGAAGGGGTATTAAACAGCTTGATGATTTTGTGTGCACAAGCAGTGAATTGCTTTCTTTATGCAATATAACTGGCAGGAGATGGAGGTGGGGTTAGCTGTAAAATTATTCAGTGCACGCGCAATATTCCCTCAGATTGGAGCAGATGTGCGTGTGACATAGTGATATCTATCACAGTGACATGAATCTCAAGGTGACATTGGACAGAAACAAAACAGCACTGAACTGTCAGTATCCTCAAAGATGATTTGCCTTGTACCTCACCAGCTGTGTCCAAAGGACTTGCCCGGGAAGAGAGGCGTTCGCTTGTATAATCTGACAACCACACTTATTCCTTATGCTCCATGAATGATAATAACCAATATTTCTTCCTGATCTCAGATCATTAGCTGAAAAGCTTATGAATGTATTTATTATGTACAGTGTAAGGCAGTGAATCGTGGACGTGTGCTGTCCGTGGTCTCCACAGACAACTGAAGGATCCATTGACTTTGTGTATATTCACACTTTAGTGGTTTTCCATTGACCGTGGGCAGGGGTGCACCTACCCTTTCTGCTGCCTGAGGCGAAAACTGAAACGGCACCCCCCCCCATGCCAATTTTTGAACCTAACCCCTTCGCCTCAATGAAAGCGCTCATTGCCCATGGCCCTTCCACTTCTCCCTCTTGTCCCCACCTGGTGCTGCCTGAGGCGATCGCCTCACCTGGCCTCATTGGTGGTGCACCCCTGACCGTGGGTCCATGGTAACACCATGGAAGCATGTCCTACTTTTGTCCGTGATTATGGATGCCTCATGCACATTACAGTCTATATGTCAGTGAAAACTACGGACACAACACAACTCCCAACCGTGTTTGGTATGCGAGTTTCATGGATCTTTGCTAGGAGAGGCTTTGGAAACCAATTTTCAGTTGAGCAGTGACCATGGAATACCGATGACACACAGAGAACAAAAAATGGACTCATGGATTGTTCATGGACATGAGCCACTGACCCTCTTGTCATGGAGGTCATTAGGACCACGTGAAAGAGGCGTAACTTCTTTTTTTTTTGTGGTAGTCATTTAAATGACCTCAGTCTACATACTTGCAGCTTGTAGTCCATGCTCATGGTATTGCATTGCAGAACTGGAATACAAAAGAGATCCATACAGACTCCAGGTGCTGTATTGCCCCTGTAAGGCACCACATTCTACCTGATCATATGATCCATACAGGCAGGGGCGTAGCTAAAGGCTCATGGGCCCTGGTGCAAGAGTTCAGCTTGGGCCCGCTATTCTTTCAGTGTTTTGTGTTTTTCTTATGCGGCACAAGGTTCTTTGGGCCCCCTAAGGCTCCTGGGCCCGGTAGCGACTGCTACCTCTGCATCCCCTATAGCTACGCCCCTGCATACAGGGGCGGACTGGCTATAGATCCTACAGGGAAAATTCCCAGTAGGCTGATGTCTAGGAGGCCTCCCGAGCCCTGCTCATGGCCAGATACAGGCCAGGTACATAATAATCTGATGCTCTCAGCATTAATTAATATAGGAGCATCAGGTACTTATGTGCCTGGCCAGCGGCCACTGCTGCTATCCTGAATTCAACTGTATCACTGTCCTCAGGACGTTAATACAGTTGAATACTATGATGAGGGCAGTATTTTCTTCTGCACTGTGGTATTTGGCCTGCTGAAGCAGTATTTTGTGCAGCACTATGATATTTGTTTCTGCTGGGGCAGAATTTTGTGCTGCACTATGGTAGCTTACTTCTGTTGGCCCTGCCTACTTGTGTTACCTCATCTTCTGTCAATTTGAACAACATGGGGGCCACTTTTAGTTTTTTTTTCTAGGGCCACTTTTAGTTCCCAGTACGTCCCTGTATAAATAGTTGTGAATGAAATATTATGCAGATCCACTAAGCACACGTTTCACTTCTGTTGCATGTAAATGGATTGTACAAGTTAAAAACATTAAAAACAGAACGGCTATTCTCCAGAAACGGTACCGCACCTCCCCACAGGTTGTATCTGCTACTGCAGCTCAACTCCATTCAAAGTCAATAGGACAGAGCAGCAATATCACACACAACCTGAGTACAGCCTTTTTAGGCCTGGTCTGCAAATAGCAGACTCACAAAATAGGGATACAATCCGTGTTGCATCCACATTTTTGAAGACCCATTGACTTCAATGGGTCCTTGGTTCGTACTTTGCAGCCAAGTATAGGCAATTATCTTTTTGCAGCATGGACATATCATACTTCCCAACTTTGTAAATGAACAAAGAGGAACACATTGTGCAAATTTTTTCAGCACTAGGCCATGCCTCTAACTCCGCCCAAAATATAACTATACACCTAATCCCACCCATTCCCCTTACTGCCCCACATAGTAATTATTCCCCAGTTATGTGCCTCCAATAATATGCCCAGCTGTGGCCCCAGTAATATGCCCTGTTATGTGCCCCCAGTAATATGCCCAGCTGTGTTCCCAGTAATATGCCCTGCTGTGCCCCCAGTAATATGCCCAGTTATGTGCCCGCTGTAATATGACCAGCTGTGTGCCCAGTAATATGCCCACATTGTGCTCCCCCAAGTTATATGTTGTGTCCCCAGTAATATGCCCACATTGTGCCACTCACAGAAAGTTAAAAAAATAAACACCACATACTTACCTTCCTCCTAGCAGCAGCAGCAGGACATTGGCTGCTGTGAAGGATCGGAGCCAAGGCTGACTGCTGGCCAGCCCTGCTCCCCCGCACAGACCAGTATTATGGAGAGCCGGCAGGGGGGACGGGAGGGATGATGGATGAAGCAGTGAGCCGATGCTGTCTCTCTGCTTCATCATAATACAGGCAACTGTCTCTGTGTCCTATGGATGCAGGGACAGCTGCCAAAAACCGGGACATACCTCCCCCATACCGAGACAGCCTCTGCAATCCGGGACGGTTAGGAGGTATGGACATATGGATGTGGAAAGCACACAGATCATCCATGTGCTTTCCGCATCCTTTTGGATGTTTTGCAAAAAGATAGCATATGTCCACAAAATGCGGACCACTGACCCATTGATGTCAATGGGTACACAAAAAAAAAAATGTGGATGACACAGGGACTGCATCTGTATTTTGCAGATCCATGGTTCGTGGACCTCAAAACAGATACTGTCGTGTGCATGAGGCCTTATGACTACACTTAAGTTTTCAAAATTGATTGCAAGTTCCCAATGGTGTTGGAAGCTGTGTTTAAAACATCCACCGATTTTAGATTTGATGGGAGGAGCAGTGCTATCCAAATTGATGGAAGCATGATGGACCCTGTAAGTCCGCTGTGCTCTATTGTTGACACATCCAGCACTTTATCGAGACTTCTGATATCAGCAGGAGTCACAGTGCAGATGTGAACAGAGCGTAACATTCCCAGGTAAATTATGCAGTCATGCGTCCAATATATTAGGACATTAGTTATGCTATCTAATGCTTATATGTGCTGTATTCAGACATCTTTATGATAAATGAAATGGACATGTATGAATAGTAGATATTTCACAGAATAAGCCTCAACTGTTTGAAATGGCGGAATCTGTGCTTCTTTAGAAATGAAATTAGTGACATGATACACGGCAGCGACAGGCTGGGGATGTCATGTACTCATGTTCAGTCCTAAAATAAAAGGAACATGAAGCTAGTGGCGTCAGGGTTAGGATATGGCCACATGTGGCTTTTTTTGCAGCAAAATTTCCACTGACGATTTCACCATGATTCCACAGCAAACATTCTGCTGCAGAATTCACCATCTGCATTTAAAATCTGTGGTGGAAATCAGCAGTATAAATTGAGATGCTCCAGATACAAAATATTATCTCTTGGGAAAGTCACAACTGATATTCAAATACATGTATCATTTTAATCAGCAGGGTCAACCCTACCAGACGGCATGCCTTGTTTGATAGTGTTGATCCTGCACCTTTTAAAGAAAATTAAGCATTGTTTTTTTTGTTGTGTAGAGTATCCTTATATTTGAAGTAAATGTATGCATTTTCTCACTTTTACCATAGAACCTGCGTTGTGGTACAACTGGCGTGGTGACCTTTATCCGCGGCAACATGCTTCATGTGGCCTGGCTGGGGGACTCACAGGTGATGCTGGTACGAAGGGGACAAGCTGTGGAATTAATGAAGCCACATAAACCTGACCGTGAGGTGAGGACTACAGAACTACAAAACTTTTCATCATCTGTAAATGGCTCTTTACTACAATGTGTAGAACTAGATCATTGCATCACTATTGTGGAGCTTGATTTCTTGCTGTATCACTCTGTATGTATGGTGGGAGCATTTACAGCAAATCTTTATGAAAATCTAAACGGTTTTGTACATCTTATGTTGGTTTAGCTATGATTGGGAATGTTTTGTATACCCAATGTGGTGGCATTTCAGAGATATTTATGGGGTCATTTATCAAACTGGTGTAAAGCAGAACCGGCTAAGTGTGGAGGCTCGGACTGAAATCCCACGGAAGTGCTCTGTAGTGCTTCTGTGGGCTTCACCTCCATTCAAGTGAATGGGTCTGTATCCTTAATATGGAGTGCGCATGGCCGTTGCCTTTATATTGCGGACCCACTGTTTGCAGCCCAGAATATGGGCACGGGCCGCACATGTTCATGTGCATGAGCCCTATGGCATGAGCTCCCCTTACACATTAGATCGTTGTGTACTGTATCTATTGTCTCTACTGTAGACAACTGATTAATTGTTCAATTACTGTACTACCCAAACTTTATGGTATGTTCAATAACCAAGTGTTGTTATATTACTTGCCAACTACTGCTAAATTTTTAGGTTATTACCCTCAGATCGCTGCTATTTAGAATAAAGCTGATGATCTGATCTTGTGTTTCCTTATTTATAGGATGAGAAACATCGTATTGAGGCCCTTGGGGGATGTGTGGTCTGGTTTGGTGCATGGAGAGTTAATGGAAGCCTGTCTGTCTCTCGTGCTATTGGTAGGAGATTGACTTTAATTAATTCTTTCTTCTTTTCTTTGTCTCCTCATGGCCCTGATTTTAATTAAGTGTTTGATGATCTCAGACATACAGAAAGCTAAAGAAACATGAAACAGAAGATAAATTATACTGGGAAATCCAAATTCATCTCACCTAGGATGCAATTAAATTGAAAAAGCCCTAGACTCTTATTAAGTAAACTGAATAATGTATGCTAACTTTCTGCTTTGTTCCTACTGTATATATCTGTGAAGATAGATCACTGTACAGACAAGTGGTCAATTTTGCTGACTGTGTTAACCCTCTAGGACTAGGGCTGTTAGTACAAGTGTGCAGCAACACAGTTTACATTCATCCTATTTTTGGTATGTTTAATATGCTATACATCATAAAGTTGTATCACTTAAAGGGTTTCTGTCACCAGAAATGACCCTATTAAACCAAGTGTCATTTGCAATGAGCAAATGACACTTGATGCCAGTAATGTTACTATTATAGTCCTCAGTAACGCCGTTTTGCTAAAAATTACGATTTTATAATATGCTAATGACCTCCCCTAGGTGCAGTAGGCGTGAACCTGCACCTAGGAGAGGCCGTAATTATGCCTCTTACCACGCCCCCGGTCGCGCTGATTGACAGGGCCGGGCAGCCAGCTCTTTCGGCTCCCGGCCCTGTACGATCCGAAATCCCGCGCCTGCGCAGTAATGAAGCCGGGACCCGGGCGGGCGCCGGCTCTCAACGCGCGCTGATCGCAATGCGCAGGCGCGGGATCAGCGTGCGTTGAGAGCCGGCGCCCGCCCGGGTCCCGGCTTCATTACTGCGCAGGCGCGGGATTTCGGATCGTACAGGGCCGGGAGCCGAAAGAGCTGGCTGCCTGGCCCTGTCAATCAGCGCGACCGGGGGCGTGGTAAGAGGCATAATTACGGCCTCTCCTAGGTGCAGGTTCACGCCTACTGCACCTAGGGGAGGTCATTAGCATATTATAAAATCGTAATTTTTAGCAAAACGGCGTTACTGAGGACTATAATAGTAACATTACTGGCATCAAGTGTCATTTGCTCATTGCAAATGACACTTGGTTTAATAGGGTCATTTCTGGTGACAGAAACCCTTTAAAGGGTTTTTTATTTTTATTTTTTATTTTTTATTTTTAGATATTGATGATCTATCCTCCAGATAGGTCATCAATACTAGATTACTAGGGGTCTGGCACCTGTCACTACCATTGATGAGCTGTTTGTGGTAGCGCACAATGCCAGATTTATAGCAATGGATGGAGACGCTTTGGTTCCCGAGCCGGCAGCCCGCACAAGCAGCTGATTGGTGGGGGTGCCGGCCCCCAACAATCTGATACTGATGGCCTATCTGGAGGGGAAAAAATTTAAATAGAACATGATAACATAGTGCATAATGTTCAGTATTTTATTTTCATATCAAGCTACATTATTACCTGTGAGTTTATAAAGTGGTATTCCACAGGATAGGGGATACCTATAAGATTGGTGAGGGCCCTACCGTTGGGACCCCCACCGATTACAAGAAGGGGGGCAACAAAGCCCATGGAGCCACTTCGAAATGAATGGAGCGGGTGATGGTGTCAGAGATGCGCACAGCTGTTTCATTCATTTCAATAGGAGTTCCAGGGAGATAACGGAGATCAGCGCTCCACTATCTCTGGCACTCCCAGAAATGAATGTGGCAGCCATGCGCATTTCAGACCATGCTCTCTGTTCATTTAACAGGGTCTCCACAGGGTTTGGGGCTCCCATTCTCATGATTGGTAGGGGACCCCCACGATCTAATAGTTATCCCCTATCCTGTGGATAAGGGATAACCTTATATAACTGGAATACCCCTTTAAGTCAAATGTAAAATACTCCATACCAATTGTCTTTCCATCCCACTGTAAAATCATAATCTAAATTAAGTAGACTATATAAAAATGGTGCAGCCACATAGTGGATTTTCTGCAGCAGAGTTTCCCCTGCAGATGTGCTGCTGATTTCACCCTATGCATTACAAAGGATGCAATCTGTGATTGGTGTCCGCAGCATCGGAGGTTTTTTCGGTTTTGCGTTTTCATTTTTCTACCCTATTTTCCGTGAGCCATAACTTTTTTATATTTTCGTTCACATCGCTGTTTGAGGACTTATTTTTGCGGGACAAGTTGTACTTTCGAATGCTACCTTTAACTTTGGCATAAAGCGGTAAAAAAATTCCAAATGGGGTGGAATTGGAAAAAAAAAAGCAATTCCTCCACCATTTACGGGTTTTGTTCCCACTGCGTTCCGTTTGCAGCAAAACTTCATTCTCTGGGTCAGTACGATTACTATGATACCCAATATGTGTAGGTTTGTTATGTTTAAATAGTGTAAAAATAAATTAAAACTTTGAAAAAAAAATTTTTTTCTTAGGGTGCATTCACATCACCGTTAGGGCTTCCGTTCAGGCTTTCCGTTATAACGACAGGACTTTGTTTTCCGTCCAGCATAACGGCATCCAGACGGATCCGTTATGCAGGGCCATAGGCTTCTATTATGACGGATCAAAACGGAATGCCTCTTAAAGGTGTCCGTTTTGATGTCCGTCCTAGGGATTCCGTTTCTTTCCGTTATAACGATGTTATAACGGAAAGCCTGAACGGAAGCCCTAACGGTGATGTGAATGCACCCTTACATGTATGTAAGAAACCCCTGACCCCCATAACTTTTTTATAATTACATCCACTGAGCTGTTTAGAGGCTCATTTTTTGCGGGACAATCCATAGTTTTTATTGATACCATTTTGGAGTGTGCTTGACTTTCTGATCACATTTTATTACATTTTTTGGGGTAAGAAAAGTAATGAAAAAATGGCAAATCGGCCATTTTGACCCTTATTTCCGTTATGCAATTTGCTGTATTGAAATTTTTTTTTAGATTTTAAAAGTATGGGCGTTTCCAGTTGCGGTGATACCCATGATGTTTATATTTATTGCTATTTAGGTATTTATTTTTTAATGATTTAAACTTTTATATTTTTTATTTTTTATATTTTTTTTTAACATTTTTTATGAATATTTTAATCATCATATATGAACATATACATATCTTTTTTTAATTTTTCATTTTGAACTATCAGGGATTTTTTACATGCAATTTAATGGCAGGTTTGCTCATTTCTTATCCTGGCCTGCCATCTAGTGGACAAAATAAGAATTGCAGCATGAACGCTGTAAGCCTAATCAGCGAGGCTTACAGTATTCATATAGAGTGCAGATGCCCTGACTGGCCACACGGGGCATCTGTAGGACATCCGGAAGCTCGCGCTTCCAGGTTTTAGCACTATTGGATACCATGATCTCACGTGATCACGGCATCCAATTCCTTTAGTTACCGATCGTCGATATCGGTAAGTAGCGGCAGGTCTCTGCCATTTGAAACAGCAGAGACTTGCCGGCCATGATGTCCGCCGCATGTGCAAGTGGGCGTCATGTTCCCACATCGCTCCAGCGCCATACATGTAGCGAAAGCGTTAAAGAGGACCTGTCACCAAATGCAATGATGCAATGCAATCTGAAAGCACCATATTGTAGAGCAGGAGAGGCTGAGTACATTTATATCTCTGCGATGCTGTCAGTTTTGATACGTCTTTCATTGAAAAAACTGAAGAATTACAATCAACATCTGCTAGCAACCATTAGCGAAAAACGTTTTTCATCTGGACGCTGCGATTTTCATGTAACTCAGAGATGATGCGTGAAAAACAACGCTCATGTTCAGAGACCCATAGAAATGAATGGGTCAGGATTCAGAGCAGATGCAATGCGTTCAATTCACACATTGCACCTGTATGGAAAACCCACTTGTGTGTTGGGGCCTAAGAGATAGCTGTAAGTCACTGGTAACTAGAGATAAGCGAACGTGCTCGTAACGAGCACTGTATCGCTCGGCTCCCCTGCGCTCGCATGGACGGAAGCAGCTGTTCGCTCATCTCTACTGGTAACACCTTCTCCCTGTACCTAGAGTTGCTCAGGAAGTAAAGCAAAGATATAAATGTATAAATCACAGGTTTTACTGAATCTTTCCCCCCAAAAATATATATCAGTCTGCTCAGCTTCTCCTGCTCTACAGCATGGTTCTTTCAGATTGCATTGCATTTTGTGATGAAAGGTCCTCTTTAAAGGGCATCTGTCAGCATAATTTAACCTGTGAAACTGGCTGACTTGTTGCATGTCCGCTTGGCTGCTGAAGGCATCTGTATTGCTGACAGATGCCCTTTAAAATTTTTCAGGTCAATTTACACTGTATTTTTTGGTAGCACGTGGATGAGATTTCTTCATATTTTATCTACTTTACTGGTATTGTAAAATGCTGCGGATTTGCTACATGCACTGGCATTCTTCAATATGTGTAATATTCTCCAACAGGCCTGCTCTGTGTTTGGCACATTTATGAAGACTGAAGATCTGTAGGTTCCCCTGACCTCTATCCTTTCTTCAAAAAAACAGAAATCAAAATAGCTTTAGTTACATAAAAAATTCTGCAGTGGTGACTAGAGATGAGCGAACGTGCTGGTAACGAGCACTGTAGCGCTCGGCTCCCCTGCGCTCGCATGGGCACAGGCATCTGGATCCGTCCTCCTCCCCCGACGGATCCGGATGCCTGCGCCCATGCGAGCGCAGGGGAGCCGAGCGCTACAGTGCTCGTTAACCAGCACGTTCGCTCATCTCTAGTGGTGACGTAATTATGTTATACTATATAACAGTCTAAAATAGTTATTCAAAAAGTACTCATGACAATAATCCAATATAAAATGCAGTTGGTACTGCCCATAGTAATTACGGTATATAAATGACCTCATACTTTCTTGAAATCATTGAATTGTTCAACATTTATTCTGTTTTTGTTTTTTGTTTGTCATATAGGGGATGCTGAGCATAAGCCATATATTTGCGGTGATGCAGACTCTGACTCCCTGGTCCTTGATGGTTCTGAAGATTATCTCATTCTTGCTTGTGATGGTTTCTATGACACAGTAAATCCAGATGAGGCTGTGAAAGTTGTATCTGACCACCTGAAGGAAAACAATGGAGACAGCAGCATGGTTGCCCATAAATTGGTAGCATCTGCTCGTGATGCTGGTTCCAGTGATAACATAACAGTCATTGTAGTGTTTCTTAAGGACCTTAATCCAACATCCAATACAAGCCAAGACAATAACCAAGCTGGGAATGCATTTGATGGAGGGCAGGAAGATAACGGAGATGACAAGGAGAATCAAGGAGAGTGCAAAGGATCATGGCCTCTTCATCAGTGTTCTGCCCCAGCTGATCTAGGAGGTTATGATGGGAGGGATTCCTTCACAGACAGAACTAGTTTGAATCTTGGTCCTGAAGCACAGGTTCTAGAAAAACAAGACTATTTAGACCCTTTGCATGGAGGAGATGGCAAACCATATAGTGCCAAATGTTTGCCATGGTCCCAAGTATCCAGAGCTAGCTCACCAAAGAGAGCCAAAGGAAGCAAAGAATCTGTGAGAAAAGAGTCTGTAGAAAGTCCACCTGCTTTGGGAGAGAAAGAATGGGATGAAAGTATATCTAGAAAAAAAGGCTTGGGATATGTTAATATCTTGAAGCCCAGAAAGGAGAGCTTACACTGCCCTCTGGAGTTAAAGGATGAATGTCTGAAAGGAGTCATGAATGGTCCAACACGTACAACTCCTGTACGTTTCAGAAAGAGGAGAGGTGGGACTAAGGCCAAGCCAAACTTTCCAAAGCTCCTATCTTCCCAAAAGCCTTCTCAAAAAGCACGGTCCACTTTATCAGTGCCAGTGCAAAGGCCTGGCAAACATAGGGTATCAGCACATTGTTCTGTAGCTTCTAGGAAAAGTAATCTTAGAGGTAATTTGATGAATAGAGCATTGTTAAAGGAGAGCAATTGTATAGCATTGGTAGACCTGCATAGGATCTATCAAATGTAAAAGAAACATGACCTCTCGTGTGTGTTATATAACTGTAGTGATCCAGTGAATTAGGTTAGATAGACCCAAACTTTAATGGCATCCTCCTCCTCTCCTAGTGTATCGATCTCACCCACCTAGTACACAGTATTGTACTCTATTTACATTCAGATGGAAATTTCCATAGTTGTCCGAAATGTCAGTTTGACTTTGTTGAGAAAGGAAGATATAACATTTCCCTTTTCACATGCAGCAATTAGGCGAAGAAGGCCAATGTATGCTGTACTAAACAGAGAGCAATGTCCTCTGCTATAAGTGAACGATTAGAAAGATGTATACCTGGTATAGAATCCAACCTCACCCAAGACGTCTTTTGTGTGTGTGTATGTGTCTCACAAGGTTTTTATTCCGAATTCCTGTGGTTTTGTGGTCCTGGCAATTAACTGAAAGGTTGCTATGCCCAATAATGTAGCTTGCAGGTCCTTAACTTTCACCAGTAACTACATTAGTTCTAGGAGATATCATTAGATCAGTGTTTAAAGAAGGTAATTATGGAAAAAGAAAGTGTCATGGGTTTTAATGTACTGGTGCCCTCAGCAACTCTACTGGAACTACTATTGCAACTGTACATTTACCTCTTAAGTATTCTTTACACAAAGGCTTCGAAATTACTATCAGTTATTTTTATAGTTTTCGATAGATGTCACACTTTATAATGGCAATAAGGCACTGCTGGAGTACAGTGAGATATAGCCAATTTTGAGCGATTCCTGCGGATAAGCCAACCTCTACAGCATTAGAAAACTCAGGTATTAAGGCGCTAAATCAATATCCACATTATAGAAACCATCCCATGTGTTAAATAGAAGTTCACAACCCACTATTCATTATTCCATGATAGTGAGTTTAGCCATAAGAAATCCGACCCAAGTTCAGCTTTGCACGTCTCTCATTTCCAAGCACAATAAGAGGACAGTTACTCACAGAAGTGTTAGCATTCAAACTATCATATTTAATCAAACAACAAAGAAATGGGGTTATTTCTGTGGTAGCACATCATGTATATTTAATTATACAGCACAGCATGTTCCTTTCCATATGGGTTCATTGACCTTCAGGCTGCCTTAATTTCATGCATCATGTTTCCTTTCAAAAAAAGATGGTGGAATATCAGTTTTGCAAAGACGTGTTGTAGCTATAGGCAAGATGGTGTTTCTCAATTAAGAAGCTAATTTCTCCTAGATCATTTAGAATTTTGTACCCCAAACCTTGCATCTGCGTACATTAGACTGACGCAATCTGTTCAACTGTAATTCTTCTTTTTAAGAATAAAAGCGTTAACAATACTAAATTTATGATAAAGTATGATACAACTAGTATTTCTACTCTTTTTCTTATAGGGAAGATCAAAGGTTTTGTCCCCAGATCGTGACACCAGCACAGGTTATATAAGGGAGCAGGTATTCGACTGTTTTTATAATTTAGTATGAGGTGCAGGAAATTAAGTAAGGTTTTATATACTGTAAGGCCTCAACACCAAATCAAGTTTCCAAATATCTACATCAGTGATATTTTTTAGTACAGTCATGTTGCTGTACCCTATGCCGCACAATCAAATTTATAACCATACAGAAATATATATCTTATTGCCTGACAACGACTAGGCTCTTGTTTAGTAGCTCTCTTCTTCTACATAATGTTCTGTTTAACTAAAACATGATGGTTCGGAGGAGATCGTAGCAGCTTGATAGCACTGCTTAAAATCATAAGGCTAATAACATCAGCCATGTTATTCTCTTTGTAAAAGAACTGTCACACAATGGACAGTTGTGATGTATTCCAAGTGAACTATACTTACACCAGTATTACAATGTTGTTGCATCATCCCAGTTATTTGCTATATGTGCCTTGCAGAGTAATAAAACTAATGCAAGACCTCTCAAGTGAAATATGCACTAAGAGTATTTTTCTTTTCTAAAATAAATCTAAACAACCAATACTTCTTGCAGTATTCATTATACTGTAAAGATGTGCATGTACTAGCAAATCTATCTTATTAAAAGGATGTTCCAAATTTGCCAAAAACGTGTAATTTGGTGAGATTTTAGTTAAGGTGCAGCAAAGAAAAAGGTGACAACTGCTGTTGTGATCTAAACAAGTATTTTTGGAAATGTATTTAATGGTGTCAGTATTGCACAATTCTTTTTATTACTGCATTCTTCTCAGTTCAGTTTGAGCTGCAAATCACTTTTTTTCAATTTGTCTTTATTAAAAAGTTTTCTCTACCCCCTTCACTTTCAATGTATCTGCAGAATACTGCTTCCCCTTCCCAGTGAATCCGTCAGCAGCAGCTCTGACAGCTTGACCTGTAGCCCTTACATGAACCCCTGACAGCTCCTAAACACTCATTATAATTCAATTTAGTAATGAGTGTTTATAAGCTGTCAGAAGTTCAGAGATAAGGGCTACATGTTGGATTCATTGTGAAGCAGAATTCAACACTCTGCAGATACACACTGAAAGTGAAATCTGTATATTTTTTTTTAATAAAGATCAATTGAAAAGAGTGACTTGCATCTCAAACTGAGAAGAATCCAATAAAAACCAACTTAAAAGTTTTTTTTTTGCCCCAAAATGAGCAGAATGCAATCAAATTCCCCAAAGGTGCCCATAGCCTTTAAAGAGAGAATCTGCCCTGAGATGTCACAAATACATGCCAGAAGATCACATCCATGAAGCCTGTGAGGGTTGGCCCCCACCAATGTTGAAATCCTATTAGCACCCTTCAAAGATTTTCAGCACTGGAAATGTCATTTTAAGTGCTAAAGTGGATAGAAGTCTATTCCTAACTGCACAATGATTTTTTTTCACTTTCCCTTTAACTTTTACTTTCCAGCTTTTCTTTTACCACAAAAAAAATCCTGAAAAATAAAAGTTCAATTTTTCTTTACTGAACAAATTATTTTACAGGTCTGTGTTCGGAATTAAACCTTGTGCATGGCAGGTAGAAAGTTTACCACTACACTACAAAACCAATCTGTTGTAAGGATAGGATTTTCTGTGCCTTAAAACTACTAAATAGTATTAGTATTTTCTTAACATACATAATATTAAATAAATATTATTACTATTTATTAGATTTTGAAGGAACAGAAATTCCTGTCCTAATAACAATGAGGTTCAATTCCCAACACAGACTTTTACTTTGAAACTTTTTTATCTAATGGTAAAAGAAAAGCTGTAAAGTAAAACTTTCATTTTTATTTTCTATAACGTGAAATAATTTTAGTAAATGTCAGTGTGCTGGGAGAGGGCCTTCACCCAACCCATATCAAACAGAAAGGCCACACACGTTCATTAATGTTTAATTCAGTGGATACTAATGAGGCTGATGATGTCACAGTTCCAAAGTGGCTTGTTGCTCCAGAACTGTGACTGCAATACCATCAGTACTGCCCTGAGAGTTAATTGCCATGCTTCATTTTATATATGTATGTGATTTAGGGTACATGCACATGGCAATGTAGTTTAAGCAGATTTTTCATGAGGATTTTACTGTATTTCCACATCAAATCCGTGTGTCTTTTTTGGATTTGCCGCAGATCTCATACTTTAGGTGAAATCAGCACTGAAAATCTGCACAGTTGACATGCTGTGGATTTCAAAATCTGCAGGTCAATTTCTGTGCAGAAAATGTCTGCACTATGTAGATGAGGTTTTGAGATCTCATCTCCTTAGCCGATACTGTATTAGGGCTCATGCACACGACTGTATGTATTTTGCAGTCCACAAAACATGGATCTGCAAATTTGGAACAGAACATCTGGCCCCTAATAGAACAGTCCTATCCTTGTCTGTAATGCGGACAATAATAGGACATGTTGTATTTTTTTGCAACGGACATACGGAAACTAAATGCACACTGAGTAACTTTTTTTTGGCTGGCCCATTGAAATGAATGGTTCCGCCGCATACGGAAAAAAAGGAACGGACATGGAAAGATGGAAAGATAATGTGGTCGTGTACATGAGCCCTTATGCTGAGGATTTTCCCACATGAAATTCCAAGTGGAAAATCTGCTTGTGGCCTTACAGAACCTTGTTTGCAGCACAAGACTAGAAAATGCATGATGTGATTTCGAACTGGTTGTTTAATATATGCAACAACAAAGCCGCTAATGGACTCCTGGTGGTGTTTTAAATCAATTTAGAACAAAAATATAGTGTATGTTGAAATCCAGTATGTTCAGTCTTTCCCACCAGGGGAGAGTCAAGGCATCACCATAGACATTAGTCTAATGTGTAGGAGCCAAATCGTAAGAAAAAAAACAACCTTCTCATTAGAAGTTACATGTGATAGGGAAGACGTTTTCCAGTCAAATGCCAGCTGGTTATCTAGCCAGAAGTGTGCAGTATTGACTGGTAATTAGCTAATCAATATGACCAGCAGAAGTCTATGCCATTTAGCAATTTGTTTAATCAGCTGTAATAATGCCCCCTCCCTCCCCTGTGTCTCTATTCATTGTATAGATTGGTACAATATTTTGTGGCGTACACTAGCCCATTGTCAGGTGCCTTCTGCTACTAGTCATATGTTTGTGGCAGTGTACAACGCTGAAATATTGTCTGGTGAAATGTAGCAGCATAATGTTAGAGGGTCTGCTAAGAGTTGGACTATGTACAGCATTTGGTGCTGTATTGTTATCTAGCCATATGAGGGAGTATGCAATGGTCAGCATGGTTTTTGTAAAATGGGGCATAGTGCGAAAAAAGTATGACAAATATGTGAGGAAAACATGTTTTTTGTCTTCGATATATGCATTCAGTGTTCAGTGGATGGCTTGTGTAAAATTATCTGAGAGAATTATCTGCTTGATTGTTGGTTACATTCCACTGAATTGTGGACATAAGAAGAGAAAACCTATTCAGTATGTGAGGCTACTCTACTAAGAGGTCATTCAGCACTGTAGAGATCCTGCCGCATAGTTACCCTAAGCTAGTTCTGGATATAGGGTACATCTGTAGGTGTCAATGAAGAACATGCACATTAGAGAGACCTCAGACAGAAATCTTTGCATTATCCCCTCTCCATGACAAGGTAAAGAATTTGGCCTTTATCCAGATGTTCAATGTCCATCAGACTTGTAGGGTGTTGGCCATTCACCTCTGGTTGAGCGCTTCTTAACATATCGTTATTAAAAACTTAATGGCTAGAGGTTGTGTAAAAAGTTCCCAATGACCAATATCCAGAAACCAATGAGCAAAGACTAGTGTGACCGTAATGACAGTTTCAACATATCCTGTTATATTTATCATAGGATCTGGTTTTACTGAATGACAATCATGATATTGGGTATATAGCTAGAGATCTAACTTGATATGGTAACAACTGAAGAATTAGGACTGGTCTATTGGACCAAGTATGAGATACAATGTAATGACCTTAAGAAGACATTTGTGTTGCTTCTTATCTAACACTAGCCTTGCCATATCTCATAACTGTGACTCTAAAGATACCTATATATAGTAGTGGTTTACTGGTCTGATATATATATATACTGCTCTGGAATCTATGCTTCAGGTAATGCGGTTCTTTGTGAAATACAGTGTTTTCTCTTCATTCCACTGGTGATTAGAAATCTGTGCCCTAATTTGCTGCTTGCTGATGTAAGCAATAACTACCCCTATAACTAATGATATATAACATCTCTGTATATTGTAATTTATGACAGTATAACTTGGTGATAATGTAAAAAAACAAACTATTAGACCGTTCTGAAACTATATAACGTTGTATTTATTTACTTGTTAATGCAGAGGAGTCATCCTCTGGTTCTGTGTTCTGTACTTTTAGCGTGTTCCTGGTAGTGCTGATGTGTTACAAATAAAAAAATAAAAACCTATAAATATATATTTATGTATATAATTCAGTTAAGAGCTGGATTATCCCTACATCTGGTGGAAATGACCATATCAGATTATAGTGTTGGTTATGATATACTGTATAACCGGCAAGTCGTCAACCTTACACTGCTCATAACTCGCTTGAAAATTTCACTGTGAGTTGGAAATAAAGCACTTGGTTTGCTTGTATACATTGTAACGTAGCTTCACAAGGGTTCCCGACCTATGTCCGTTGCTGGGACCAGCAGTGGGCGGAAGATGCGTCATTATACATATGTAAATATATTATTTGCCTAGAAGTGCCATCAATATTCTTGAGAGTAGAATCACTAAAGAAAATGGCAATTTAAATTTTAGTAGTGTTTTCATTTTTAGTCACTTTTGTTCATCGACTAAACTAACAGCGCCTTCAATTTAATTTGTTAAACACAACTACATTGGATCTTTTCAACATTTTAAAATGCCTGTTAAAAAACACACGAAAACAGCAAGCACTTTTTTTTTTTTGCCAAAACCAGAAGTGTATCCAGTAATAGAAGTCCTTCCTTTAAGTTTCCCATTCTTCTTGAATCCTCTCCTGGCTTTGGCTTTAAAAACAAAAATGCAGCTTATAACTGCAATGTGTGAAACCAACCTAACTACAGCATACTGTGTTTAGAAAAACTCCAATGCAGAAAAATGCAACCAAAATGCTGTTTATGTTGACTTTTCAATATTGTACTATTTTGAGCTTAAAAATGCAGTTAAAACACCAATGAAAAAGTAAAGAAAAACACATTAAAATGCTGTGTGTGAATTTAGTCTATGCCTGATTACTTGGCAGGCAAAAACTAAAAAGCTAGTACTGGAATACTCCTGACATTTATGAAGAGACTCTGAAACCAGGACATATTATTTCATACATAGCCTTCAGTAAGTCATTCCCACAGTGCCATTCTTTCTATTATTATAGACTGTGCATCCAGGAAAGAGTATATGTACACGCAGCCCTGGAGGGGGGTGGCTTACAGGGGTGTCTGCAGCAAAAGAAGGGAGGTGGAACTTTAAAAAATATTAAAAGGGGTCTGCTTTTCTGTGCAGAAACAGCACTAGTTTTGCCCATGGGTTGGGTCTAAAGTAGAGATGAGCGAGCGTAGGCATTCCGGATCCGTCCTCAGCTGCATGTAAGTCAATGGGGACGGATCTGTTTAGTATGACACTCACACCAAACGGATCCGTCCCCACTGACTTTCAGTCGGGTGAGGAGGACGGATCCGTTTGGTATGAGTGTCATACTAAACAAATCCGTCCTCATTGACTTACATGCAGCTGAGGACGGATCCGGAATGCCTGCGGGCATTGCGCAGAGGAGCCGAGCGCTACAGTGCTCGTAACGAGCACTGCTCGCTCATCTCTAGTCTAAAGTTACATTCACATGAACGTTTGGCCTCTGTGCCCATGGTGAAGACCACAAACAGACAGCAAAAGGTAGGACATGTCCGGTCAGCTGCAGCGTGGAGGCACGGATCAGAGGCCCACGGAAGGGCTTCCATGTCCTATCTTTTTCTGTATCTTGTAGATCGCAGTCCCATTCAAGTCAATGGGTCCACACGGCCGATGACCATGTATTGCAAAACTGCTGTTTGTGGTCCACAACACAGGCACGGAGGCCATACATTTGTGTGAATGTAGCCTAATGATCTCTACTGTCAAAAAGCGTATTATAGGAATGTGCAACCAATTTCACCCACTACCAAGTAGCATTAGTAACGTCTGCAGAGTCAGCCAGCATTCCTGTGCTTCCCACTTATCTTCTGAAGCACTTGCCATACTCACTAGTTTACAATGCATGAAAAAGCAGAAAAGCATTTATGAATATTGGCACAAGGGATTGATGATTTGTTTTATACAGTTATAGAAAACCTGCCTTACAGGGAATTCTGCTGAGGCTCCCTTAGGCTTCATTCACATCTCCATTCAGAGATCCAACAGGCTGTCCCAGCACAGAGCAGCCTGCTGGATCCTCTACTTCATAAATGCCTGGTTTCGGCTGGACAAAAACCTTTGCACGCAACAGTTTTCTTTGTCCGGCCGACAAATGGCATTTGCGTCAGGCAGCCAGATCTCCAAAACACAGCCTTACTTCCCTTGATCACTAGTTATGCCTCACATTACCACCCCTTAAAGGTGTATTCTCAACTTGGACATTTAAGAAATATCCACAGGGTATGACAGAAATATCTTCTAGCCCCTCCTTTGGGACTCACGCCACTTGGTGAGGCGATTGCCGTATTCAGGCAGAGAGGGAATGGAGAGGTGGCCATGCATGTACACAGCTCTCTTCATTCAGTTCTGTAGGAGTTAGGTTATGGCTACATGGCGATGTTGGTCCCAACATGTGTTACACAGCCAAAGATCACAGTGTGATGCTGTCTGCATGGCAAATAAAAACTGAATGCCTTTGTGTTGTGACCCACAAGTTACCACAACTGCAACACAACAGTTGCAAGAAATCCAGCAGCAGATTGTGGGTTGCAATGTATCTTTCATTCATTTTGATGCAGGCAGCACTACACTCCAATCTACAGCTGTATAAAATGTGGTATGCCAAAGTTGCCATATAGCCCTAGCCTTAAGGACATGTGTGGACTTGCATGTACAAGTAACCTATATGTCGATTTATACTGCCCTATTTGAGAGCAGGATATGATTGTGGGAGAGCAGCTGAGCTCAGTGACATATGTTGGAAATCCTGATCCAAATCATAAAGTAAAACGTAGAGTAAATGACAGGACTCTTAGGAGAGGCAGTGAGTCCTGACTATCCTGCCCACACAGGATGATTGACAGCTCTCCCTGAATTAGTCTGTGTATATAGAAGGCTGTCAATCAGCCTGTGTGGGCGGGGCAATCAAGACTCTTATGTCCCTTTCACACAAGCGGGAGACTCACATGTCTCCCGCAACGCATCTACAGGGCTGGACTCCGGCATATAATGCTATGCGATCCCTGTCCGTGCCGAGTCCAGCCCACGAGTCTCCCGCTCGTGCGAAAGGGGCATTAGACCTCTTTCACGCGAGCATGACGGATTAGGTCCGGATGAGTTCAGGAAAACTCGCACCATTTTGCAAGCAAGTTCAGTTAGTTTTGTCTGCGATTGTGTTCAGTTGTTCAGTTTTTTCCGCGCGGGTGCTATGCATTTTGATGCGTTTTTGACGCGCGTGATAAAAAAAACTAAAGGTTTACAAACAACATCTCTTAGCAACCATCAGTGAAAAACGCATTGTACCTGCACTTGCTTCAGGATGCAATGCATTTTTCACTGACACCCCATTCACCTCTGTGGGATCAGGGCTGCGTGAAAAACACAGAATATAGAACATGCTGCGTTTTTCATGCAATGCAGAACTGACCTGATTGAAATGAATGGGTCAGGATTCAGTGCGGGTGATATGTGTTCACTTCACGCATTGCACCCGCGCAGAAAACTCGCTCGTGTGAAAGAGGCCTTACTGTGTCTACTAGGAGTCCTGTCAGGATTTATGCTGCTTTAAAGGGGTATTCCCATCTCACACATGTAGTTTGTATAGTTAGATATAGCCATACCAATATTATTACTAATAGAATGTATTTATATAAAATGTACCGTTTAGAAGATTTGCCTATTTGTATATCCATTGCCCCACACACATCAGTCAGGTTGTTGCCCCTAGTTACGACCACCGTGGCCATGTAGTAGTGGTGGCCGGCTTGCTCCTTTTCAAACCCTCTCTGAGGTAACTGCTGTATTGTGAACGCACATTACATGAGCATGTGGAGACACATCTTAGGGTACTTTCAGATCTGCGTTTTGGACGCTACCAGTCCAAAACGCAATGGTCAGGATCCGTCCAAAACGCAGACTTTATAAACGGATCCTGCTCCACAGAGCTGAATTGATCTTGGAACAGGATCCTTTTCTCTGCGTTTTGGAAGTGCAGACAAAAATGCTACAACCCTAAGATGTGTCTCTGTATGCTCATGTAATGTGCATTCACAATACAGCAGTTACCTCAGAGCGGGTTCGAACAGGAGCAAGCCGGCCACCACTACTACACGGCCAAGGTGGTCGTAACTAGGGGCAACAACCTGACTGATGTGTGTGGGACAATGGATATACAAATAGGCAAATCTTCTAAACGGTACATTTTATATAAATACATTCTATTAGTAATAATATTGGTATGGCTATATCTAACTATACAAACTACATTTGTGAGATGGGAATACCCCTTTAACTCAGAAATCTTGCTCTAAATCATATGAGCCTACATAACACAGAGCTCTGCTTCTTCTAATCTACAGATAAAGCAGCAGCAGAGGTCATATGAGAATGTTTGTGGATAGCACACTGACTCATTATTTCAATGGGGCCAAGCACACATCAGTTTGTTGTTTTTGTTTTTTTTTACAGATCTGTATGGCCGCCCAAAAAATTCTAGAATATTTCCTATTCTTGTCTGTATTGTGGACAAGTACAGTTCCTTCTACTGATAGGAGCGAGAAAAATACCAATCCATTGTTTGCCGACCAAAATACAAACTCGGCGTGTGCATGAGGCCTAAAACTTTCTAAAATAAATCCTTTATACATGACTGCTGTAGGATATTATATGACAAAGTATGTGTGTACAAAAGGGCAACAACACAGAGACAGAGTATAACTAAACTCATTTTCATTTTACCTAGCGTTTACTACATTTGGTTTGCTGTTCAAACATAATAAATCGCTTCTACATCAAAATAAATTACTGTGTGTTAAGTCATAAGCAAAGTGGATTTCTATTAGTGTTGTGTTTCCAGATTAAGTATGTTTTAAATTGAATCCTGTTTGTCCAATTGCTTTTGTTACATTTTATCTTCTGACCTTATTTTAGGAAATGAATGCTTATTTCACTTATATTGTTCACAAGACCATGAACCCTGGACTAAATGGATAGTCATGTTTAAAAAAGTTACAACAATTACCCATCTGTGTTAACCTAAAATACAAGATGTTCATCAGATGTTCATCAGAAGTATTGTTCGGATTTGACCAGTACAGTAATAAAACACAATTGTCAACAAACATATTTTCTAATGTGTTTATTTGTGCATGAAATAAATAGGAGAATCAGGTTGGGCTACACAGCAACACAAAAGAATTGAGATTATATCCAAAAATCTGCAATGCGGCAGCAGCCCATATATTGGAGCTGACAAAAGGCTGTGTGAGCAACCTAAAGTAGTACATATATATATATATATATATATATAGATATAGATAGATATAGATATAGATATAGATATATATAGATATAGATATATAGATATATATATAGTACTATTATACATTATATAACCTACAGTGCAAAAAAGTCACAGGTATACCAGTTTAATAAAAAAAAAAAGTTTTATAGTCCTTACTCAATGGTGCAGATCTGCTAATCGTGCAAAACTACAACTCCCAGCATGCTCAGACAGCCTACAGCTATCAGCCTACAACAGGGCATGGTGGGAGTTGTAGTTTTACAACAGCTGGAGGGCCGCAGGTTGGGCATCACTGGTATAGATGGTGTAAACCAGGGATGCTCAACCCTCCAGCTGTTGTAAGACTCCCACCATGCCCTTCTGTAAGCTGATAGCTGTAGGCTGTCCGGGAATGATGGGAATTGCAGTTTTGCAACAGCTGGAGAGCCACAGGTTGAGCATGCCTGGTGTAAATCAAAGGCCCCTTTACATGGGGTAATGATTGGGACAATTATTGGGAGGGTTTGTTCCAGATCACTGCATGAAATGCTCTGTATGTTAGTGTAAATTCCCATAGTGAACTCTGGCCTTTTGACCAGACCAAGGCATGATAATGATTTATAATGCTGTGCGTCTCTGCCAGACATCATCTGTAATGATTTGCACTGACATAATGCCATCATTACAAGTCATTATAAATCATTATAATGCTATGTGGTCAAGTCAAAGGAGCAGAGTACACTACGGGAATTCACACTTCGACACTGAGTTTAGTGGACACACTCGTCTGAAACTGGCCTAAAGGTGCTGCCAATCATCGATGAACAAGCAGATGCTCGTTCAGTGGGTTAAAACATCACTGGTATGGTCACCTAGGTCATTGTTTCTGGGCAGCAGATTGTGTTGTCCAAACGACGACCTGCTGCATGTAAATGCAGCTCTCACTACTCCGACAAACAGGCAGTTATATTAGGAAAGTAAGCACCATTCCTGATAATTTACTGCTGTGTAGGCCTGTGTAAAGGGGCTTTTAGACAGGCCGTCTAGACCTGCACCAGATTTATCACTGTGGCTCAGGGTTTGATGTGGTCCATGGCTAGATACTTTTTGTCTAACGCTGTAGCACCTGTTGGTTGGATTAGTTTAAGACAGAATTTTATACCAGAATTTTGGCACAGTTTAGGCACTAAATGTTGCACGTTAGCATTGCAAAGTCACATACCTTTCCTTGTCGGGTCAGTCGAAAAACCCTGGATGCACTAAACTTCAATGCACTTTGGCCCAGCTTACCCCAGAATGTAGATGAACTTGCATTAATAAATGTGTATTAAATGCTAATTAATTAAAAAACGTCCATAGGGGAAAATGCCTACAGTAGTACAGAAGAATAGCTACAAAGTGTCCTGTCAACAAGAAATTTTAGAGAGACTGAACAAAAATATAAAAGGGATTTAATTTTTTTTTTTTAACATATTGCAGTGTAATATTGATCTTAAATCCTAAGGACACTTTCACTTCAGTGTTGTTCTGCCTCGTCATAGGAGCAGAATGAAAATAATAAATGCTGGATTTGGCACATAACTGACAGGAATGAAGCCAAACAGATCCCATTATTTTTTATCTGAGGAAAAAAGTCCTGCATGCAGGACTTTTCTCTCCTTCAGAACAGTGCCTCCGAAACAGATATGAACATGCAAGTAGCATGAAAAAAATGAAATGTTGCAACTTTTTATATAGGAAAATTAACTTTATAGGATCTAATTAATAAAATGTAAGTGCCTTTAGATTGGTACACAATATAAAATAAAAAAATTAAAAATACAAATAATGTCACCTTAAAGATGCCATGTACCTAAGGGCTTGTTCACTGATTTTGCTTGGGGATTTCTGTACCAAAAACATCAGAATCTACCTCCCAATGTTGTTGATGGGAACAGTCAACTCTAGTGATGGCTTATCTCCTAAGAGAACAAAATGATTGGGCATGTTCAATCCAACATGCCGAATCCTTCTTTCTTGACATCTGTCATTACTGAAGAAGTGGAACATCATTACTCCTTATCTGGAACACCCCAGCCAAGATTGGCGGGTTCAAACTGATGTTCATCTGATGTGCATGGGCACATGTAGACATGGCTGCCAGGATTAAGTGTAGCTAACAACCAGCTCCTCATTTCTATCTATGCGCTTGTGCATTCATATTATCTTCTTGCCAGGACCCTTTGTAACTATGCTTCAGATATTGTATAAAAGTCAGTGTGGGCCAAGGCCTCAATAACCAGTGTGAATCAAGGAACATTCTCCTTACCATATTTCTAGAAGCAGCAAGCAACATTTATAGGAGGCCGAATTATGGATGTTTTCTCATAATAGAAATCAGAGCCAAAAAACATGAATCATGTTGTTTTTCTTTTTTTTCAGTAATACGGGAGAAAATTCAGGTCACTATAGAGATGGAATTGCTCAATTACGCTGATTTCAGTACTTTTGTGCCTATGGCCTTAAAGGAGTTTTGAGATAATTATATTTTATTTAACGCTCACAGCCTGCCTACCTGCTCCACACCGATCTGGTTCTCCACTGTCTACATCTTCCAGTCCCTGCTCCATTTACATCTGGCTGGCCATGGGCTAGGTCACATGCACCTTTACAGCCAACCACAAGCAGCACATCACTGCTGAAGTCAGTCATTGGCTGGAGCGCCATACATGATCATGGCCACGGCCAGCTGGATTTAAACAGTCTGGGGTCCAGAAGATGGAGACAGCAGAGGACCGGAAGGTCGTAGAGCAGTTGGAGAATCATCTTTTTCAGGAGGCAGGCTGCGGGTATTACATAAAATATAATTATTGCTTGAAAAGCCCTTTAAGAACTTAATTTAGCTTTATACATTATCATGTCAAAACTAAATTTTAATTCTGTACGAGTGATGTGATGGATGGTGTTATCCCAAGCAAAATTCAGACCACCCTAATTTCCGGTGAATGAAGCATATGTGTCATCACATTAGACGGCGACAGTTTACTGGCAATATAATCCGTTTTTTTTTTTTGGCAACAAGTTAGGCGGCTGCACTGAGGGTAATTGACGGCCTGTTTGAACGAAACCTATCTCATCACCGATTTCACTGTCAATGATGACAATCTCAATATTTTCTGCTTGGGATAACGCCATCCCCATATCGCCTGTACTGAAGAAAAACACAGTTCTAACATGAGAATGAATAAAGTTATGCTAACATGAAGCCCCCAATTATTGTCTTGTTTTTCTAGCAGTTTGATGTGTCACACACCTACTTTACCATTTGAAAAACCGAAGCTAAATCCAAGATAGCGGTATTCAAGATGGCTGCCACATTGACATGGCCCTATAGGTTTCGGTTTCCCAACAGCTTGTGTCTAACACCCAGATCAATTTTCGTTTCCTTACTTTTCAGACAGCCTGTACATTAGTCCAACAGAAAAAATGCTTTTGAAACTTTACTAGCAAGCGACATTTACAAAGGCAAACTTAGAGGTTCCATTTTATTAACAAAAAGTGCAACAAAAAGTTTGTCGGTTCAAAATAAAACAGATTAAAAAACAGACACACAAATAAAAGGACAGTGGACGAGACTACACATCATATTTAGTTACAGAAGTACCATATTTCAGGCAATAACAACGATGCAAACAGCAGCCACGGGTTGGCAAGGTCATTGCTCACTTGTTCAGCAAGGAATAAACTTCTCTATAGCCTTTTTAGCATGTTAAATGTAAAACCACTTAAGATCATACTGAAGAATATCACGACTGACACAGTTATGTCTTTTACTATTCTGCTTAATATTTTCAGAGAAAAAAAACTATAAAAACGCAAAATAAATAATTCAGTTTCCAGGAGGAATGTGTCCAGAGGGATCAGTATCTAACCTACCGGTGACACACATATTCTTACCCTTGGAGTGGGACAATAAATTTAAAGGTGCTCTCTACATAAACCTAAAGTAGTCTATGCACTATGGGTAACTGCACAGGAAGCCTCGCTGGCTGGTGGCCTGTGAAATGGAATGGTAACAGGTTAATAGTTACTATACAATAAGAGCTGTACAATGTCTCATCTAGTCAGTCATATCCTGGAAATGGACATTTTTCCTTTTCTTGGATGTTGCAGGTGAATCACACCGGTATACAGCAATGAATGACGTTTAATGACTAATTTGTACCATGTGACACCCTGACAACAGCTCGTCTATAGGCGGCAGTAGTGACATTAACCCTTCATATATAGTAAATGAATGTAATAATACACTGCAACAGGGAGAAACTGTCAATAGGTTTATATGTATAGTATATCATATATATATATATATATATATATATATATATATATATATATATATATATATATATTCATCCCAATAGGAGCTGAATATAACTTGGTGTCTTAAAGGGATTGTTCAGGTTTGTATGAATAGAGTTAAGGGGATAGCCTCTACAGATCACAATAGCAGAGGCCTTGTACCTCCTTTTCCTCATTACAAGTCAGTAGCACGGGGAAAAGACTTGCCTATAGAGTATAATGGAGAGTTCTCCACTAAAGTCTCCTCTGCTCTGCTACAGTGAGCAAGGGTGACAACAAAACCCTGTCCTTGTTATCAGTTGGGGGGGGAGGGGTCTAAACAGTCACACAAACCATAAATGTCAGGAATACTCCTGTAACCAAGAGGAGTATAGGTGCTCTAAGCTTGTAATACATCTACAGTAACGTGGTCTCGCATTTGATACCAGCTTCAGCGAAGTAAATATGAATTTACATCTTGGATAAGGTATCTAGTGCTTGTGGTCTTCAGCTCAGTTGGAGATGTCCAAATTAGTGCATGAAATATATCACAAACTGAGCAAATCATGTACTCCCTTTAATCAGCTTAATTCATAGAAGGCAGACTGCTATGTGCTATGGAAACTGGTTTACAAGCTACATACCCTGGTAGACTGCATCTTTCTACCTCTCCTAATCAGACAGTCCTCCTTATTACTATTTCTTTGCATACATGTGAAGGCACCTAGTTGCATTGCAGGTCAAGAGAGATTTAACAAGTGTGGACCTGAAGGGTTGAATATACGTAGCTATGTAATCAAGCGGCAAGTGTACTTATTGCTGGTTGTCTTCTAGCACCTATCTACTAAGAATGCCTTTATAACTACAGTTTTTCTTAAAAGGGAGAAGCCGTTCATTATTGCCTTTACTATCCCTGGAGACACAAAACCTAAAAATGACAATTGTATTAAATATTATACAGATCACACTCCTGTAGCAGCCATGCAAATGAGAAAGAACTGAGGTTTCTTTAGGATTAGTTCAGTGCTGGGCCAGAAAGCCAATGTTTGTCATGGATTTTTATCTCAATTATTAAACATCTCTTCGAAGGCAAGAACATGTCCTCGGCTAAACCGACATGACCTAGTATAGACTGACTGTACTGTCCTCATAAAAGCTTTGGACAGTCCCAGTGTGGTATAGCTTCTGTCACTATCTGCCTGGAAATCATGAATAAATGCTTTATACAAGATGTTCTTGCAGCTAGGACTTCCAAAGAAGAGGAAACCATCAAGTGTTTCCTCTCTGGTACATACAGTGGAAGCATGGAATGATTTACATTCTAAGTCTAAATAATGCTTTCCATGCCACGAAGCTTATGATGGACGCACTGGACTAATCCTGCATATTTACTGCACATGACAACTTTTTATTAAGGACTTGTGTGTAGTGCTGAGCGGCATCCTTGGTTCTATAAATATGTTACAGCAGTGAACATGCACCCTAGACTGGATGGAGTCCTAAATTTCCTAGTGTTTTGTGGTCTTCAGCTCAGTTGGAGATGTCTAAACGTTCTCACCGATTACCTAGGCAAAAAAATAAAACCACACGGTTGAAAAGGCTGAATACAAATATGACAGAGCAAACTTCACAACTATCATTAGCATTCACTTCTGTATTTAGACTGGACATACATTCCTACCCATGGTTTTCTAATACTTTCCCTATCTCTGTACACCAAGGCCAGATACCATGCTGTCACTATAAGCACTCATACTAAATAATATCCTCTCCTGATCACGCCCATGTTTTTTACAATATGGCGGGGGTAAACACACTCACACAAATTATATTCATGCAGTGAAAGTTTCAAATGCAAGCTCGTAATATGTTTAGTTCATGGCTACTGTATAGAGCTGCCATAAAAGGATGGACTGAAATAAACGCGTTACCTTCCACCATTGTCTCCAGCAGCAAAATGAAGGTCTTCTGAGCTTATATTGTTGTCATCTGGAAAAGGACAGGATTGATCTACACAGTGAGAAAAAAAAACAGTATCCTTCACAAGAACGGCGCAGGAAATTGTACGAAACATAGGGAATAAAATCAGTAAAATGTACTGACAAATCGCGAGAGTGGGAACCCGTGCTCTCCTGCTTGAATGAAGTGGTGGACAAGCATGTGTGCCAACGCTCCATCTATGGGGTTGCGCTTGTACAATGCTATCGCCAGCAGCCCAGGAGAATTGAATAGAGCTGCAAACACACATACATGTCTATAGCTCCATTCAAACAGGGAACACGGGCTCCCTGGTCTCATGATAGAAAATAAGTTGTCGTAATAGGACTTAGAGGGGATTCTATGCAATAAAATCACTTTTAGATGGCTCAGTTTTTTGTTTTAATCTTCTATACTTGCCTATAAACTTAATGTCATCCCTTGAACCACAGCTGACAAGGGTCCCCCAACATGTCAGGTTATCCTTAGGCAGACTTTATAAAAGGTCCATTCACACGTCCGCAACTGTTTTGCATTCTGCATTTTGAAGACCGCACGTGGCCGGCACTATAACAGAAATGCCTTTTCTTGTCTGTGGCTGTGGACAAGAATAGGGCCGCAGAGCGGAACATAGTGCGCTGTCCACATCTTTTCCGGCCCCAATGAAAATGAATGGGTACGCAAAATTGCAGAACGGATGTGGACCCATTTTGAGGACCTGTGAATGGACCCTAAAAAACATTTTTGCTTACTAAAACTAAAAAGTGAACTTAAGGGTGGAAAAGCAGACTGCAATCAAATCAATTGTGATAAGTTGCAGTGGTTGTCAAATGCAAAATAATTGTGATCTGTTAAAACTTAAAAATAAAATTCCAAAAACGCCAATACTTGAAATATTAAGATGATTTGCCTAAATCTTCTCTACAAGGCCTTTAGATTTCCTGCATGGCTAAGCACGTTCACCAAGGTCCATAAAGATATATTAAAAAAAAAAAAAAAAATGTTATCTATAATCTACAGTATTTCACACTCAAAAAGCTGCTTTTCAGAAAGTGTGAGAAAAGACACAGGGGCAGGTGTACTAATTGTATATATGCCATATTTTTCACAGGGGCTCAGACTGGATGTTAAATCTGCTGTCTAATAGGAATAGACTTAGTTTTTTTTTACATAAAAAGTACATAAAAAAGGCAACACACTTTTGTACATGTAGTTACACAGGTAATGAAATGGCTGAAACTGTTTAGTTAGGGTATATTAGTATGAGGTATCCTCAGGATACTTGTAAAAACGAGTGTAGTATCCTCATCTACCCTGGATCAGTCTGCGTACATCTCAAAGAGTGTAACTTTTCAGCTACCTTGAAAACACCAAACATGCAAGTTTCTTTATTGTAGTATTACACAGACTCATTTACGCTGTCTCCTCGGAGGAAAAAAAAAAAAATCTAAAAACCAAGTAAGAGTGATTTAATTAGACAGAGCCACGTCAATGATAATCTGGTTTCCAATGTTCTAAATCGGCATCAGCAGAAAGATGGTGTCAGCTAATTTCCAGAACAGCATGAAATAAAGATGGTAATAAAAAGACAGACACAAGAAAGCTCCAAATTCTGACGCCCTTATTCCATTAGCCATTGTTCTTATGATGCGGTGGCTGGCTGGGTGTAACTACTAAATGGGGAGAATACCATTGACTGCCACTACACAGAAATACTGTTGTAAAGATAAAATATTATAATAAAGTCCAGTTAAAGCTAAAACTGAATAATCCAATAAAAAATAACCTGCAGTACACAACATAAGCACAAGGTGGCGTGGAGAGCTTTCTCTCACATTTAATCATATTGTACACTTCAATACACTTATTCCATAGGCAACTGTTGAGAATTATAAGATGCATAAAGCAAGAAGGCAACCCCTGGTAAAAACCCCAGTGGTAACAGCACTACCGGGAGGGGGCAGAATTGGCATGTCAGGTGTGGACATATATCCTACGGAGGAGGAATCTGTATATAGTCACAAGACGCAGGGAACTCACCATCACCAGAAGGCTGTGCTGCGAAAGTGTCATTAAAACTGCCACAGGTTATACTCTCTTCCTGCTCTTCATTTTCAGTGTCACACTCAATGTCGCTGTCACTACTCATTCCTGGCAAAATGTGAAGCACATGCTTGGTGCATAAACCAGCTGATGGAAAGAGGAAAAAAAACAAAAAACATAAAACAGGATTAAAATACAGAAACCGACCATAACACATTCTACAATAAAGAAATGCACGAGTGTTTAATACACAGAAGCCATTATTAGTCCTGGCAGTGAACATGTTAATCTGGCAATCTTGTAAATGAGACTAAATGGTACAGTTGAGCACATCACGCAGCAGTGAGTAAGCGTGAAAAAAACCCTCTCTTATACCATGTCACTGAAAGACCTTCTCTAAATGCCAACTCCCACACACTTTTCACATGCGGCAGATAGGGTTGGATGCTGGCACCTTAATAGAAGTTCTGTACTACAAGGCATCAGTCATTGAAATTTAAATGAGTGCAGGGGAGGAAGAATACCGTGATTGAGCAAGAAATAAATCAAACACGCTTATTAGAGATCACTTACAAAAACCAAGATTTCTGGAGCTGAAACAGTCAGCAAACAATACATGCAGTTAGCAATTGTTCAAAGATGCCTACTGAGTAAGCCTGGTGATTCACATCATGCCAGCAACTGCAGGTTCAATGGGTATTCTGGTTATAGAAAGATCAGATCCTACCGATCACGAGAATGAGGACTCCATACTCAGTGGAGAACCCCCCCCCGAAAAGGACGGAGCAGCTAGTCGAAATAGTGCGCCATTGCTCCATTCATTTCTATGGGAGAGCTCTGTATTCCGCTATCTCTAAAGGTGCAGCCATGCACTATTCCAACCAGCTGCTCGATCAACGGGGTACAGGAGTCCGTTTTTGTGATCGATGGAGGTCTCAGTGGTAGGACCCCTACTGATCTCAGTTATGCCCTATCCTGTGGATAGGGAATGACTTTCTATAACCAGAATACCCCTTGAACCTGCAGTTGGGGCTTAAAAAGAAATATGGTAGCTGGCATGATGTGAATCACCAAGTTTATGCCTTAGGATACATGCACACGACCGTATGTGTTTTGCGGTCCGCAAATTGCGGATCCGCAAAAAAAACGTGTTTCCGTTTTCTTCGGCGGATCCATTGTAACAATGCCTATTCTTGTCTGCAAAACGGACAAGAATAGGACATGTTCTATTTTTTTTGCGGGGCTACGGAACGGACATACTGATGCGGATAGCACACGGTGTGCTGTCCACATTTTTTGCTGACCCATTGAAATGAATGGGTCCGCATCCTATCCGCAAAAAAAACGGAACGAATGCGGAAACAAAATACGTTTGTGTGCATGAGGCCTTACTCTGTAACCCATAACTTTTAAAATTTTCTCTTCCCATATATGAGGGCTTATTTTTTGCAAGACAAGTTATATTTATTAATGGCACCATTTAATTTATCATATCTTGTACTGGAAAATGGGAATAAAATTTGATTTTTTTGGGGGCAGCAAGATGTCCAAAAAACAGAAAAATCAGACATTTTGATTGTCTTCTCCATTCTGATGTACACCATGCATGCTGAATGATTTTTATATTTTAATAGGGCATTTTCTGATCAGGTGATAGATCAGATTTTGATTAACATTTTTTTTTAGAATGAATTTTTAGTCCCCTTAGTGAACTTGAAGAAGCAATCTTCTGATCGTTTATACCACAGACTGAAATACAAAACTATTGCAAGCTAAGATCTTAAAAGGCTGCCTGTCAGGCCGTGCCACAGACTCCGCTTTGTAGGAAGCTTATTATGAAAAGCCTGGGAGACTTTATAAGAGCTGTGATCGCAACAGATTGGACCCGACAATTTCACGACAGCTGCCCGATCAGAGGGAACCCCCTCTCTATGTCTTACCACTAAGGTGCTGTGGTCATGTCACTATAAACCATGGCATCTGAGGGGTTAAATGACCAAGATTACAGTGATCTCAGATCCCACTCATTGCTGCTGGATGCCAGCTGTGTATTACAGCTTATGAGCCTGCTCCATATAACCCAGCATGCACATGACGGATACATCTATCATGCATTGCTAAGGTGTTGTTAACTTTCTTAAAGTAAATTCTTAAAGAGTATTAGAATTCAGTTTCAGTCATTCTGATACATGCACAGTTTCAGGATGGCTATTCTAAAAGCTATTCATCAGTCTGAGGCATCTGGTCAATATATACGATTTTTGTATATGTTAGGCTACATTCAAATTTTGCGGCTCAGATCCGGACCCATTCATTTCTATGGGGCTGCAAAGATGCGGACAGCACAATGTGTGCTGTCCGCATCCGTTGCTCCATACTGCAGCCCCGCAAAAAAAAATTGCGATTGCGGACAAGAATAGGCATTTCTATTATAGCTGCGGCATGTGCGGTCCACAAATTCTGAAACGCACATAGGCCAGTATCAGTGTAATGCGAATCCGCAAAACACAGCGGTCGTGTGAATGTAGCCTTAAAGTGATGGAAAAATGTGATGTGAACCCAGCTTAACATGTTTGCAATGGTGACAGAAGGAGTTATAAACCAAATCTATCTTCTCTGGTGTCCTGACACTCACCTAATCCAGTATTATTGCAGGAGCTACAGTATACACCTACCCAGCACATTTACAATGGTGCATATTTAAACCAATGGCCTATGCCCATCCAAAACAAAATTTTCTTTACTTTCTGGTAGTTTAGAGGGCTAATATGGGGGCTGAGTGGGCTGATCTGAGGTCTGATGGGGGCACAGTGGGCTGATCTGAGGTCTGATAGGGCTGATCTGAGGTCTGATGGGGGCTGAGTGGGCTGATCTGAGGTCTGATGGGGGCTGAGTGGGCTGATCTGAGGTCTGATAGGGCTGATCTGAGGTCTGATGGGGGCTGAAAGGGCTGATCTGAGGTCTGATGGGGGCTGAGTGGGCTGATCTGAGGTCTGATAGGGCTGATCTGAGGTCTGATGGGGGCTGAAAGGGCTGATCTGAGGTCTGATGGGGGGCTGAAAGGGCTGATCTGAGGTCTGATGGGGGGCTGAAAGGGCTGATCTGAGGTCTGATGGGGGGCTGAAAGGGCTGATCTGAGGTCTGATGGGGGCTGAAAGGGCTGATCTGAGGTCTGATGGGGGGCTGAAAGGGCTGATCTGAGGTCTGATGGGGGGCTGAAAGGGCTGATCTGAGGTCTGATGGGGGGCTGAAAGGGCTGATCTGAGGTCTGATGGGGGGCTGAAAGGGCTGATCTGAGGTCTGATGGGGGGCTGAAAGGGCTGATCTGAGGTCTGATGGGGGGCTGAAAGGGCTGATCTGAGGTCTGATGGGGGCTGAAAGGGCTGATCTGAGGTCTGATGGGGGCTGAAAGGGCTGATCTGAGGTCTGATGGGGGCCTGACATGGAGGGCTGAAGTAATCTGAAATTTATTGGGGGTCTGATATGAGGATCTGATATGAGGTCTGATGAAAAATATATTTTTTTCTTATTTTCCTACTCTACAATCTGGGGTGCGTCTTATAAAGAGAAAAATATGTTAATTAGCAAAACGAGATAGGGAGACAAACATATTTTACCTTCATCTGGATACGATGAAACTCCTTCCGATATCATGGGGTTAATTTCACCTGCATCTTGATCACTGTCTAAGCTTCCAGGCTGTACAGTATCCTTTGCACTCCATCCTTTTGAATTTGATCTGTGTAAGAAGATATGGATTTCATTTGTAATTCACATAATATTAAGCTGAAGTACATTATGAGAAGATCATTTCTTAACAAGTAAAGTTGGCTATACACTCAAGACAGCGGGTGGGTTAATGCTTGTTCAGCTGATATTCCTCCTGACCACTTCCCACACCCAATACACATTTGGATCGGCAGACACCTCTGGCGATGTCTTATCTCCTCTGAGAAGAAAGAGGCATGTTGAAATCCACCCCCAGGAAGATCTTCCAGGAAGACATCTGCCAATAATTCAAGGTTCAGTTGACATTCATCTAATGTGTATGGATACTTTTAGTGAATTAGGGGGTCATTTATGAAACAGAAATACGCCTATCTTAGGAGACTTCTCCCAGCTCACGCCAGAAAAGTGGGTGGAGGCCTGTTTTAGGCGTAGAAAATGGTGGTCTAAATGTAAGACAGCTAGAAAATGGTGGATCCACCAATGTGATGAACAGGTCTCTTTTGTTCTTGGTGATGGCCAGAAGAGACAACAAGCCATTTTTTGTCCATGTTCAAAATTTCCAAACATGGAATCCCTGTGAAAATCCAACAGAAAATCCTAAATGAACCATCTAAACAGACAACCCATACATTGGCTGACCTACCCCAATGTAACTATTTTCCTAGACTTCTCCAGACACATGGCTTGGATTTCGGCACTGAGGAGGTCAGGCTGTCTATCTTCTGCCTTAGAGCTGGATGGTATCTCAGGACTTCCATTACCTAGAGATCTTGGTGATCCATGTCTGCTGCTGTTCTTGGTACTACTGCCACAAGCTGAAAACATATCAACTTTATATGAGTGTACTGGAATACAATATTTTTTAACCATTTCATAGTAATGAGTTTGCAAATATGATGCTGAAAAGAAGCCAACTGTGCACAGATTCCTATAACCATTCTAAACAGGTCTTGGGAAAAGCACTTCTAACATGTTTAAGGTGATAATGCGTGAGAAATGTGTTATTTGTAAATTCATCATATGCTAATTAAGCCTAAAGTGTCCGCTGGGCGGTCTTTATTAAGAAAAGAGCCATGGCTTCTCGGAGGCAACTGCTTCCCTCTTGCTCTTGATTGACATCTTCTGGAAAGGACATGTGAGACAAAAGACATTAATCAAGAATGTAAGACAGGAGATTCCACCGATAAGCCATGGCACTTCACTGGAATCAACTCCCAACGGACTCTTTATACTTCATTAAGATACAGTGCTTGCATAAATAAAGCAATTTTCTCAGGTATGCTTACATCAGCAAACATATGGATGATTGAACTGCTTTGTAAGACCTGCCATATCTATCATTGTCAACACTTTATGGGAGTCAAATCTACTTACAGATCCCCTTGAAACCCATTTGTTGCGTAATGTGCAGTTCATATTAAACTCCTTGGGGCGCTGCACAATGTTTAAATCGGCTAAATAACCTATGCCTGTATTCTGTACACTTCATTTACATTAGCATGGAGCAAGATCGGCATCAGTGTGCATATGGGAATATTTATTCCTACCTTCAGAGGGAGCTTGGCATTCCCCTTTGGCACGATGACTGCTGTCCCCATTGTCAACTGCTCTCCGTAAGGAAAGACTTCCCGCTCTTTCACTGGATCGTGAATGCTTGGGGGAATTACATTTTTTGGTGGCTGCTGGAAACATGAAATAATTGTATTATATTTAATGTTACTTACATAGTATAATTCTGCACAGAATCGTATTTGTATCTGTACCTCTGCGTGGTGGGGCTCACTTTTTAAACATATTGTATCTTGTATTAAAAAAATAAAAAAATTATATATATATATATATATATATATATATATATATATATATATTTTTTTTATTATTTTTTTTTTTTTGTGGGATGGAATGGACATAAAATGCAATTCCACATATGCTTATTGGTTTTTATCCACTGCATGGTAAATATGGTGTATTAACTTTTATTTTTCAGGTCAGCTCGATTAGGAATATACCAACTTTATATAGTTTTTGCCCTCTGTTTAGATGCTGTGATCACTACTGACCAGGGAATCTAAGGGGTTACACTACCACGATCAGCATTCCCTCCGATCCGAGCCTTGCCACAGCAAGCAACCACTACATGTTGCGGAGGCTCACCACCTCAGCCCATGTTATACTTTACCTTCTGTCCTTTGCAGTACACACATGGCGAATTTCGGGAAGGGATCAGTACAAAATTGCCCAATTGTTCAAGAGGTGGAAACAAGGTCTAAGCCTTAGTTCACACTGCAGTGATTTGGCCAGTGATTTCCATCAGTGATTGGGAGCTAAAACCAGGTACTGGTCAAAAACACAGAACAGAAGAAATCTTTCCATTATACCTCATCTCTCCATACGCTCCACTTCTAGTTTTGGCTCACAATCACTGATGGAAATCACCGAACAATTAAGTGTGGACTAGGCCTAAATTAGGCTGTACAGTCATGGCCAAAAGTTTTGAGAATGACACAAATATTATATTTTCACATGATCTGCTGCCCTCTGGTTTTTATGTGTGTTTGTCAGATGTTTTTATCACATACAGAAATATAATTGCAATCATATTATGAGTAACAAAAGCTTATATTGACAGTTAGAATGAGTTAATGCAGCAAGTCAATATTTGCAGTGTTGACCCTTCTTCTTCAGGACCTCTGCAATTCTCCCTGGCATGCTCTCAATCAACTTCTGGACCAAATCCTGACTGATAGCAGTCCATTCTTGCACAATCAATGCTTGCATTTTGTCAAAATTTGTAGGTTTTTGTTTGTCCACCCGTCTCTTGATGATTGACCACAAGTTCTCAATGGGATTAAGATCTGGGGAGTTTCCAGGCCATGGACCCAAAATCTCTATGTTTTGTTCCCTGAGCCATTTAGTTATCACCTTTGCTTTATGGCCAGGTGCTCCATCATGCTGGAAAAGGCATTGTTGATCGCCAAACTGCTCTTGGACGGTTGGGAAAAGTTGCTCTCGGAGGACATTCTGGTACCATTCTTTATTCATGGCTGTCTTTTTAGGCAAGACTGTGAGAGAGCCAATTCCCTTGGCTGAGAAGCAACCCCACACATGAATGGTTTCAGGATGCTTTACAGTTGGCATGAGACAAGACTGGTGGTAGCGCTCACCTCGTCTTCTCCGAATAAGCTGTTTTCCAGATGTCCCAAACAATCGAACAGGGGATTCATCAGAGAAAATGACTTTACCCCAGTCCTCAGCAGTCCACTCCCTGTACCTTTTGCAGAATATCAGTCTGTCCCTGATGTTTTTTCTGGAGAGAAGTGGCTACTTTGCTGCCCTCCTTGAGACCAGGCCTTGCTCCAAGAGTCTCACAGTGCGTGCAGATGCACTCACACCTGCCGCCATTCCTGAGCAAGCTCTGCACTGCTGGTAGCCCGATCCCGCAGCTGAAACACTTTTAAGAGACGGTTCTGGCGCTTGCTGGTCTTTCTTGGGCGCCCTGGAGCCTTTTTGGCAACAATGGAACCTCTCTCCTTGAAGTTCTTGATGATGCGATAGATTGTTGACTGAGGTGCAATCTTTCTAGCTGCGATACTCTTCCCTGTTAGGCCATTTTTGTGCAGTGCAATGATGACTGCACGTGTTTCTTTAGAGATAACCATGGTTAACAGAAGAGAAACAATGATGCCAAGCACCAGCCTCCTTTTAAAGTGTCCAGTGGTGTCATTCTTACTTAATCATGACAGATTGATCTCCAGCCCTGTCCTCATCAACACCCACACCTGTGTTAATGGAGCAATCACTGAAACTATGTTAGATGGTCCTTTTAAGGCAGGGCTGCAATGATGTTGAAATGTGTTTTGGAGGATAAAGTTCATTTTCTAGGCAAATATTGACTTTGCAAGTAATTGCTGTTAAGCTGATCACTCTTTATAACATTCTGGAGTATATGCAAATTGCCATTATAAAAACTGAAGCAGTAGACTTTGTAAAAATTAATATTTGTGTCATTCTCAAAACTTTTGGCCATGACTGTAGGTGATATTCATAAGTTTTTCATGCATACTGCAATAAACACTGTAATTTACAAGATCAAAAAAACACCAGAGAAACCTTTGTGTTTATGCATAGAAGAGAAGAATGAAGAAGAGACTTGCCAACCATCCCACATTAGGCTCCATTCACATGTCCTGTTTTTCTTTCCTGATTCGATCCTGATCCTGATCTGGATCCATTCATTTCAATGGGTCCTGAAAAAATCAGGATCGAATCAGGAAAGAAAAACAGGACGTGTGAATGGAGCCTTAGGGTACATTCATGTGTAACTGAAATGCAGTCACGGATTTTCATGTAGTAAATCAGCAGCATTGTACACTGCCAGAAAACCGAGTGAGTTTTCGGCAATTCTTATTCATAGAATTTATGGCGTGGATTTTCATAGCAGATTTAATCTTTGCAAGGTGAAGAATGAAATCTGCGTCACACCTGAAGCATTTCCAGGATGAAATCCACAACAAAAAATGCACCATTTGTGTATGTTTTTTCTGCTGTGGATTTCCAGAAGAATCACTGTACATTTCCTGCTGCAGGTTACAGCTTTTTGGCGGAGGTTTTGCGGCAGATTATTCAGCCAAAGATAAAAGTGGATTTAAAAAAAAGAATCCGAAATACAAAGGGAGGACTTATACTCCTCCTTCCTTTTGGATCCACTTCTGGCTTTGCCTGAAGAACCTGCCTCAAAATTTCCTCCAAAAAACTAAGTGAACCCACCCTTAGGCCTCTTTCACACAAGCGTATTGAAATACGTCAGTATTCTGGCTCTGGACCATGCATGGATTCCTGATGATATACCATCAGTATTGCTTCAGGATTTCATCAGGGTTTACATGCGTATTCTTTCCTGCCTGCATTTTTGATGCACTCCCATGTGTGTATTTGGAAACATTTAAGCACAAAGCTCGGCATGCGGCAGATTTCAAATACTGATGTGAATAGCTCCATTCATTAGCAGTGGATTCCGGTACATAAAATACACATCATATAAGCTTGTGTGAAAGAGGCCTTTAAGGGTTTTTTTCTCTAACCTTTGCAAAACCGCATGTATAAATTGCATATGGCTTAGGATACTTTCACACTAGCGTTAATATTTTCCGAGATTGAGATTAGTCATAGGGTCTCAATACCAGAAAAAAAACGCTTCTGTTTTGTCCCCATTGTCAATGGGGACAAAACGTAAGAGTACCGGAATGCTCCAAAATGCTTTCCGCTCCATTCTCATACCAAAGAGCAACCACAGCACGTTGTAGTTTTTCGTAGTTTTTGTAGTTTTTTTGTAATCTTTCCGTCCTGGGATGTGGAGCAAGACGGATCCGTCATGACCCACAATGCAAGTTAATCGGGACGGATCCGTTTCCACAATAGAAAACGGATCCATCCTCCATTGACTTTCAATGGAGTTAATGACGGATCCGTCTTGGCAACGTAAAAGAACGGATTCAGATGGTTCTATTATCAGTAACGAAAGCGTTTTTGCTGAACCCTGCCGGATCCGGCAAAAGTGCTAGTGTGAAAGTAGCCTAAGAAAACAGCTTACTACACACCATATGTGTCCTTCCTCATTTACCTGGCCGCAGTAATGAGATGTAGTACTCATACCCTGCCATCAGCATGGACAGTACCACCACCACTGTGATCAGCAATCGAATACTGCAGTTACGTGCTGACTATGAGATTACCTTTCTGTGCCCAAATGATCAAAGACTGACAAGTGACCATGTAACCGTCAGCACGAGAGAGGGGGATGGGGGATTAGAAAGTTATGTGACATTTTTATTTTTAACTATAGGCAGCCTATACAGGAGTTTACCAAAAGGTTGGAAAACCCATTTAAGGACTGTGCAATAACAGGATTTTTGTAAAACTTACCGTAAAATCCCTTTCTTGTGGCTTCATTGGGGGACACAGCACCAGTGGGATATAGGCAGCTGCCGCTAGGAGGCGACACTAGACAATCAAAAAGAGAGCCCCGCCTGGCAGCCTATATCCCTCCTACGGACACCAGGCTAGCTCAGTTTAGTTAATAAGCAGTAGGAGCCAAACAGAAAGATACAAACCAGTCTGAACCCGGGGACGAGAACTCAAGAAACGGCAAACAAGCCCGGGAAACAGAACAACCCAGAAAAAAACAGGGTGGGAGCTGTGTCCCCCAATGAAGCCACAAGAAAGGGATTTTACGGTAAGTTTTACAAAAATCCTGTTTTCTTGTGCCTATCATTGGGGGACACAGCACCAGTGGGACGTACAAAAGCAGTCCCAGAGGGTGGGGAAAAAGAAAAATTCCCACGTGGCCAGCCTAACGTATGGCGGCCTGCAGAACCCTGCGGCCCAGACTGGCATCAGAAGAAGCCAGGATGTGGACCTGGTAAAACTTGGTAAAGGTATGCACCGAGGCCCAGGTGGCGGCTTTGCAAACCTGGGACACCGATGCATGATGGCGAACCGCCCAGGAAGCTCCCACGGCCCTGGTGGAATGGGCAGTGACCCGGAAGGGGGGGGACCTGTCCCGAGAGCGATAGGCCTCAGAGATGGCGGCCGTAATCCAACGCGCAATGGTCACCTTAGAAGCGGCAAGACCCTTGCGGGGACCCTCAGGGATGACGAACAAGGAATCCGACCGACGGAAGGGAGCTGTGAGGGACAAATAGACCCGGATAGCCCGGACAAGGTCCAGACAGTGAAGAGAACGTTCCCTAGGATGGGAAGGAGCAGGACAAAGAGAGGGAAGGACGATATCCTCATTGATGTGGAATGCCAAAACCACCTTCGGAAGGAAGGAAGGGAGAGGGCGCAAAACCACCTTATCCTTGTGCAAGACAAGATAGGGGGAGCGACAGGAAAGAGCGGCTAACTCAGATACTCGGCGGATGGATGTAACCGCCACCAGAAAAGCGACCTTCCAAGAGAGAAGACGCAGGGAAACCTCCCGCAAGGGCTCAAAGGGGGGACCCTGGAGCACATCGAGCACCAAGTTAAGATCCCAGGGCTCGATGGGGGGGCGGAAGGGGGGACTCAGACGAAGAACACCTTGCAAAAAGGTCTTCACCTGGGAGCGCAGAGCCAAAGCCCTCTGAAAAAGCACGGACAGGGCGGAGACCTGAGACCGAAGGGTAGAATGGCTGAGACCCTGGTCAAGGCCGGACTGTAAAAAAGAGAGGACCTTAGGTGTGGAGCAAACGAGAGGATGCACACGACGTTGCTCGCACCAAGAAAAAAAGGATTTCCAAACCCGATGGTAAATACGAGCCGACTGAAGCTTGCGGGCCCTAAGCATAGTCTGGATAACAGACTCAGACAGACCCCGAAATCTCAGCACCGCGGCCTCAACAGCCAAGCCGTCAAATTGAGCTGAGGTAAAGTGGGGTGGAAGATCGGCCCTTGAGAAAGGAGGTCTGGCCGCAGGGGAAGACGCCAAGGGGCGTCGGCCAGGAGGTGGATCACGTCTGCGTACCAGGACCGGCGAGGCCAATCCGGAGCGATAAGGATGGCGGGAACGCCGAGAGCCTTCAGCCGTTTGAGGACCCGCGGAAGAAGAGGGAGCGGGGGAAACAGGTAAATCAGGGAGAACTGATCCCAAGGGGTCACCAGGGCGTCCACCGCGAACGCGCGGGGATCCCGAGCCCGAGCCACGTAAGTGGGGAGCTTGTGATTGAACCTGGACGCGAACAGATCCACGTCGGGGAAGCCCCACCGACGGCAAACCTGACGAAACACCTGTGGATGGAGAGACCACTCTCCGTGGTCCAGGGACTCGCGACTGAGATAATCCGCCGCCCAGTTGTCTACGCCTGGAATGTGGACGGCAGAGAGAGCCGGGACGAACCGTTCCGCCCAGCAGAGAATCCGAGCGGCCTCCGCCATCACGGAGCGGCTCTTGGTGCCCCCCTGGCGGTTCAGATAGGCAACGGCGGTGGCGTTGTCCGTCTGAACCCGAACAGGGCGACCCCGGAGGAAATCGGTCCAACGAGTCAAGGCAAGGAATATTGCCCGAAGCTCCAATATATTGATGGGAAGGCGCGACTCCGGCAAGGTCCACGTGCCCTGAGCCGTCAGGACACCGAAAATCGCACCCCACCCGGTCAGGCTGGCATCGGTGGAGACGACCAGCCACTGGAGGGGGAGGAAGGAGCGGCCCTGAAGAAGAGCTGGAGACGTCAGCCACCAAAGCAACTCCCTGCGGACCGCCGGGGAGAGGACGATCTTCTTGTCCAGGGAGAGTGGAGACTTGTCCCACTGGCCCAGAATCGCTCCCTGGAGGGGACGAGAGTGGAACTGAGCAAAAATGACGGCCTCGAATGAGGAGACCATCTTGCCCAGCACCCGCATGCAGAAGCGGAGCGAACAGGGGGAGCCCGAGCGGAGCTTGGAGACAGCCGAGCGTAGGGAAGAGACCTTGTCGCGAGGCAGGAGAACCCGAGCCGTTTCGGTGTCGAACAACATCCCCAGAAACTCCATCGAGCGAGAGGGGAGCAGGGACGACTTCCGGAAGTTGATCACCCAGCCGAACCTGGAAAGCAGATCGAGCGTGATCTGAAGGCTGGACTGAGCATCCTGTAAGGTGCGGCCCTTCACCAAAAGGTCGTCCAGGTACGGGATGACCGCCACTCCTCTGGCATGAAGGAGAGCCATGAGGGGGGCAAGGGTTTTGGTAAACACCCGGGGCGCTGTTGAAAGACCGAAGGGCAGAGCGACAAATTGGAAATGAAGAGAACCGATGGCGAAACGAAGAAAGCGCTGATGACTCAGCGCGATGGGCACATGGAGATAAGCGTCGCGTATATCTATGGAAGCGAGAAACTCGCCCTGGTCCAGGGACGCGACCACTGACCGCAACGATTCCATGCGGAAGTGGCGGAGGCGGACATAGCGGTTGAGGTGCTTCAGATCCAGGATGGGCCGAACAGAGCCGTCCTTTTTGGGGATGGTGAACAGGTTCGAGTAGAAGCCCTGAAAACGCTCGGAGGGGGGAACAGGAACCACAACCCCCTGAGCAAGGAGGTGATGAACAGCGCGGGAAAGAGCCAAAAGCTCTGCAGAAGAGCGGGGGATCCGAGACCGGAAAAAACGAGGAGGCGGAAAGGACGCAAACTCGATTCTGTATCCGGAAGACACCACCTCCTGTACCCACGCGTCGGTGACGTGGGCGAGCCATACCTCCTTGAAGGAGAGCAGACGACCCCCCACTCGGGGAAAAGACCCGAGTGGGGGAAAGCCTTCAGGAAGAAGGCTTGGGGGCGGGGCCCTTGGAAGGGCGGGAGCGCGGCTGACAGGACGGCCGGGGCTTAAAGGAGGGCTTCCCGGAAGAGGAGGCTGAGGGAACACCCCTTGAGGACTGCTGACGAGCAGGGGCTTGGAAGGAGCGAAAGCGACTGGAACGCTTCGGAGGCTGGGAGCGCCTGGGCCGGTTCTGTGGCAACAAGGAACTCTTGCCACCGGTGGCATCAGAGATAATCCTGTCCAACCGCTCCCCAAAAAGCCTGTTTCCTGTAAAGGGAAGACAAGTAAGAGCCTTCTTGGAGGCGGCGTCAGCCGACCACGATTTCAGCCAAACAGAGCGACGAATGGCAACGGAGTTGGCCACAGCCCGAGCAGACAGGCGAGCCGCCTCCTGAGAAGCATCACACAGATACTTAGAGGCATGAAGGATCTGTGAGGCTAGAGAAAGTAGATCCTCACGAGGGGCCTCCGAGGAGATGTCACGGACCAGTTGCTTGGCCCAAGCGGAGCAGGCCTTACTGACCCAAGACGCCGCAAAAGTAGGGCGAAGGGCAGAACCCGCCGCAATAAAGACGGATTTGGAGAACGTGTCAATCTTCTTGTCCACGAGATCCGTCAGGGACGCACCGTCCGCTAAGGGGAGGGTGGTAGATTTAGACAGCCGGGAGACAGGGGGGTCCACAGTAGGTGGAACCGTCCAGGCGGAGACTAAATCCGCAGCAAACGGAAACAGAGCTTCTGCCCGCTTAGAGGAGGGAATGCGCCGATCGGGGTGCTTCCATTCCTTGTCCAGGAGATTCTCAAAGTCCTTATGACTAGGGAATACCAGCGGTTGCCTCTTATGGCGACTAAACGAAACTTCGCCTCTGGCCGCAGAGGGAGATTCGTCCCGGATATGAAGTGCGTCCCGTACTGCACGGACCAAGGCTTGCACCGCAGAGGCCAAATGGTCCTCCCTGTCAGACTCTGAGGCAGAGTCACAGGAGTCCCCCGAGACGTCAGAGAGGTGTTGGTGAGAACCGCCAGCAGCGGACCTTTCCGGGGAAAGGTCAGAGGAACACCGGGAAGGTGACCGAGAAGGGGAACGCCGACGCCTCTTGGAGGACCGTCCCCTGGAAGGGGAGTCAGGAGACACCTGAGGAGGGGCCGCAGAGGGGGGCGCCTGGGACGGCAACCGGTCAATGGCGTGGATCATGACCTGAGACAACTTAGAGAGGTCACCGATCGCCTGGGTCAGGGACCTAGCCCACTCGGGTGGGGCCGCAACCGAGCCAGAAGGAGCGGGAGCCTCAGTGGGAAGGGTACCAAGGGTAAGGCAAGGCCCACACAAGGAGCCAGACTGACCGCTAGGGAATTTTTGACTACAGCGAGCGCACGCAAAGTGCGTCGCCACAGCCACCGGAGCATGCTGCCTTGGGGGGTCGTCCCGGGGACCAGACATGGTGAAGGGCCCAACGGACAAGCAATAGCCTGAGGAAAGAGGAGTATCACCCACTGGGTGCCTACCAGATCCTGGAGCAGCAGTGCAAGCACTGGAGAAAAACGCTGCAGACCACTGGAGGAGCTGTATCCCACTGGAGCTGTGCCGTGCGGACCCCTGAAGGCAGAGTAGATCGGCCGAAAACAGTCTCTGGAGCAGAGCCACCGCAGGATGGAGACTGAAGGCAGGCCCACCCACAAAAAGGAGGGGGCTTAAGAGGAGAAGGAGCCCGCCGGCGGGAACAGGAAAGGGCCGGCAGAACAGCGGGCGGGCGCGCCGCCCAGCGTGACGTCACTGGGAGGCGCCCGCCCACATGCGGCCTAGCGAGGCGAAAAGCCGCGGCCTCAATTAGGGAAGCGCCCGGCCGAAGGTGCGGCGCGGCGCGCCGCCGGAAGAACAGGAAACACCCGGGGCGCCGCGTCTGCCCCGCACAGAAGGAGGAACAGAGAGTCCCCGGAACCAGGGGGCAGCCCGGAGAACACGCGGGAGGCCGAGGAAGACCGGAGCACCGCAGCCACCGGAGGAAAAGGCCCTGCATGTGGGCTAGGAGAAGACCGGGAGGTCCCCAGGCAGCTATACAGGGCGCGGGGGAGGGGGGGCGGGGGAGGGCAACATACTCACCGCTCCGACGGCTTCAGGTGCGCGCAGGGTCACCCCTTCAGTGACCTCGCACCGGAGTGGGGCACTGGCATCCAGCTGCAGGGAGCAGCTACAATGGGGGACGGATGACCGGCGCAGGGAGAATATGAACATATTCTCCAGGCACCCTCAGGGGGGACTACGTCTGAAGTGGCTTTCCACGCCGACGGCCCCCCTGATAACCTGAAAGAAAAAAGAAAGAAATAAAACTAAAAATAAAAAATCAGAGGTGCAAAGCACCAGTGTCTACCTCCTACGGACACTAGACTAAAAACTGAGCTAGCCTGGTGTCCGTAGGAGGGATATAGGCTGCCAGGCGGGGCTCTCTTTTTGATTGTCTAGTGTCGCCTCCTAGCGGCAGCTGCCTATATCCCACTGGTGCTGTGTCCCCCAATGATAGGCACAAGAAATGTTCATTTTTCATTTTTACAAAACACAATAAGTTAAAGGTGTTTTCCTGTTAGGGTCCATTCACACAACCATAGTATTGCGGGTCTGCAATACTACGGGTGCCGCCCGGCATGTGTTCCGCAACGTTCAAAACACGTGGCCGGGTGCCCCATTGAAAATGCCTATACTTGTCCGCTGTTGTTTCAATATTGCAGAATAGATGCGGACCCATTCACACGGTCGTGTGAATGGGCCCTTATAATGATTTTTAAGCAAGTGCTGAAACAGAAAATTCATACTTACCTGCTCCATGTTGCACCCACTGTTTCCATCTTCCGCTCCCTGATCTATTTAAACCTGGCAGGACATGGTCACATGCACTGCCCCAGCCAATGACTGGCTTCAGCTGTGATATGCTGCTTGTGCCCACATCACCACTGAAGCCAGTCATTGGCTGGAGTGGTGCATGTGACCATCATGCACCACCAGAATAAAACCATGTGGGGACCGGAAGGTAGACCACAGCAGGTAAGTATAAATCTTCAGTTTCAGCAGGCTGGCTGCGGGCACTTGCTTAAAGATCATTATAACTTGAAAACCCCTTTAAAAGCTAAAAAATAATTGCAGCATACGGACAATTCAATTTAGGGACCAAATTAATTTTATTTCTGGCTATGCATTTGCTGCTGAGCGCAATTCTCAAATATGGCAAAAAGGCGTGTTGCCATTAGTAACGCTCTCTTCTGTGAGCTCTAATAGCCAGCGGGTCATTACAGTAATCATTACTCTTTGTATGAAGAAAGTGCGGCAGAAGTAGGATTTCAGCTAGTATTTAAATATGACTTTAAATTGGATAGTCAACTTGAGCTAATCCGATAAGAAAAATGCTGACTATTTAATGTACGATTCATTTACACATATACACTCCGTACGTACATACCTAGCCCAGTATGATGAAACATCACACCTATAAAGTATGTCACGATCAGGCACACAAGCAACCTGAAAAGGTGCACCCGTGACCTTGGATGTGACCTTAAGGAGGAGCTCCGCTTCCACCCTTGCTTTTAAACTCGTCTAATGCATTAGGCTACCAAGCGACCACCAAACATGTCCACTCACAATGCTGCCCCAAACCATAAGTACGGAATGCCCTGGTTACAGATGCCTTGTAGGTATCTCAGGCAAGGGTTAAATGACCAGAAAGTTCTACAGGATATTTTTTACCAAGCCAGGCATAGCAAACACAAATATAAAATATTAATCCTTTCAACCAATAGATAATTCAGCAGATTTTCTAAGGCTGATCATAAGAAAACGCTGCTTTTGAAGTGTATTACCTGATCTATACGGCACTATTCACTGGCGCTGGGTAGACTGGAGACATACCGTCTGTGGCATGCATTAAAGGGGTATTCTCATCTTGGACAATGGGGGCATAACGCTAGGATATGCCCCCATTGTCCTATAGGTGCGGGTCCCGCCGCTGGGACCCGCACCTATAACGAGAACGGGGCCCCCAGAGTGAAGTGCGCACCGCGCAAGCGCGGCCCGCTCTCCATTCACTTCTATGGGGCCGCCGGAAATAGCGCTGGCTCGGCTATCTCCGTCTGCTCCATAGAAATGAATGGGAGCGGTGGCCGTGCATGCGCAGTGCGCTCCCATTCATTTCTATGGAGCCGACAGAGATAGCCGAGCCAGCGCTCGGCTATTTGCGGCGGCCCCATAGAAGTGAATGGAGAGCGGGCCGCGCTTGCGCGGTGCGCACTTCTTCACTTTGGGGGCCCGTTCTCGTTATAGGTGCGGGTCCCAGCGGCGGGACCCGCACCTATAGGACAATGGGGGCATATCCTAGCGATATGCCCCCATTGTCCAAGATGAGAATACCCCTTTAATTCCATTAGCATCCCTGTGGCATCCGGCAGAAAACAGCCTGCCAGAGCTCTCTGGATCCGGCACCGACATGTTGTTGCAATGCTCGCCAGCCCCATTGACTACAATGAGGTCCGTCGGAGATCCAGCCGCTACCTGGCAAATATGCTGACATTCATCTGGATCTCCACTGCCCCCTATTATAGTCACGGGGGCTGGCGGGCATTGCAGTAACATCCAACAATGCCAAGTGTGAAATAAGCCTTACCTGGAAAGCAGTACAGTTTGGCCTTTTGTGTAACGGTTACTCTTTTTTAAATTTTTGTAATGTATAGAGGCAGTGATATTGACCATTTTTGTAATATAATTTAGTTACTGAAATTGTACATTTCTATTAGAAAAACAGCTCTAAAGTGGCCCATTTTGAGCCTTAGCAACGCTCCTCTCTCTTCTGTGTCTTCTGTTTACATAACATGGAGACTTGCTAGCACTGACTGTGTTATGTAAACAGAAGACAGAGGAGCGTTGCTAAGGCTCAAAATGGGTAACTTTAGGGCTATTTTTCTAATAGAAATGTACAATTTCAGTAACTAAATTATATTACAAAAATGGTCAGTATCACTTCCCCTATACATTACAGAAATAAAGAAAAGAACCCCCCCCCCCCAGTCTACAACATCCTGTGTCTAAAAAGTTCTCATGTGTTCCAGGAAGATGGCATCATAACCCATAATATAAAAAGTACAACACATGCAATTTGAGACTTACTGTTTCTCACGTAACAGCTTGCTAGAGAAGATTTTCTAAGCAACTCCATTCCGAGTTCCTGTAACTTGCTACACCCTTCTCCACTTCCTGTTGATAAAGCGTCCAGCTCCCCATTGCCATTTGTCTGGCCTTCATTAGGCCCAGCACTACTGCTCCTGACTTCACATATCTGGCTCTTCACAGCAGAAAGCTTGCTGCGCACCTCAAGGACCTGAGACTTGTACCTCTTCAGCATCTTGAAGTCTGGAGACACACGCCATGATGTCTGTTGTGTGCGTGCCTCTCTGTCTTTGCGAGAACAGGATGCTGAGCAAGTAAAAACAAAGAAGACAAAAATACAGTGAATTCTCTGAAAAAGACCAACTTTTTGAGAAGACTACTCCATTACCAACAATAGATTTCTTGCGACAGCTTTTATTCCCCCCAAATACTATGCACACAGCTAAAGTCCAATAGAATTGAGCACAGTAGAAGACTATTGCACTGTACAAGAATGTAGCACACAACAAATTAGTGTAACATAGGGGGTCATTTATCAAGCTGAAATACGCATAAATTAGGCATACTTCAGGAGCAAATTGCAGTGCAGTGGTTAGTTTCTCCACAATCTGCGACTTCTCCCTGCTCAGGCTAGGTCTAAAAAAAAGTGGGTGTGGGTGATGAAGGGGACAAACCAGCAGTCCCATCTCATTTACCATTTCCTACGTATGTTTCAGGCGTAGAAGAAGGTCTAAATGTAAGACAGCTATGAAGCTGTCTTACACTTAGAAGCGGCACTGGATACGCCATAGTTATGAAGAGGCCGGAACCTCTTCATAACTTCAGCAATCCACCGCCATATACATACAGTGGTCGTATAAAGGCACCTTAAAGGGAACCTGTCACCTAAAAAATACCTTCCAAGCCGCCAGCATTACCTTAAAGTAGCCAGCAGTAGGTTTCTAAAGCTCCTTTTCTTCCTCCGGTCAGCTGTGCCAAAATCTTGAAAAATAAACTTTAATCCTCTGAACTCGCTATGTCACAGCAGAGTTTGAAGTCAAGGGGGCAGCAGCCTCCTCGCTTCAAGTCAAGATAACCGCGCCCCCTTTCCCTGCCCCTAAGCCTCTGATTGACAGGCAGTTGTTCACCAAAGCCGTCTGAAGTCTCGCGCATGCGCCAACGTCTCTATTCCCTCGATGTGTGCTGAGCATTGAGCCGATGCGCAGGCGCGGGAATAGAGATAGCAATGTACTAGTCTTCAGGCAGCTTTGCTGTCAATCAGAGGCTTTCGGGCAGGGAAAGGGGGCGCGGTTATCCTGACTTGAAGCGAGGAGGCCGCTTCCCCGTTGACTTTAAACTCTGCTGTGACATAGCAAATTCAGAGGATTAAAGTTTATTTTTCAAGATTTTGGCACAGCTGATCGGAGGAAGAAAAGGAGCTTTAGAAACCTACTGCTGGCTACTTTAAGGTAATGCTGGCGGCTTGGGAGGTATTTTTTAGGTGACAGGTTCCCTTTAACTCCCTGGATCAACAATCCTCCTCCAGTCATTATAACGTCTAATATTGTTAAAAGGAGATACAGAAATTCCAGAGACCTTCTAAAACAAATCTATCTTTATTGAAGCATACAAAATCCAGTATGCTCCAAAGTCAGACATACGTAGTCATAAAAAGCACCGTTTGGGACACGTTTTGGCCTGCTAGCATTCTGAAATGCATCAAAAACGGTTTATTTTTTGACTACATATATCTGATACGTATATCTGATTTTGGATCATACTGGATTTTATATACTCAAAGATGGATTTGTTTTAGATGATTGCTGGAATTTCTCTTTCTCCCTTCTGCAAGCTCAACATTTTCAGGGCAACTTCACTGTAACGGGTGAGCTGTACTATACTACAGCTTTTGTAATATTATTACTCTTAAGACATCTAGTCCTCTCTGGAACTCTTTACCGAGTTCACCATCACCACCGCTAAGATCAGGGGGCACAGACTTGCTAATGCGCTATGCCAGGATTTAGCTGAACGTAGCGGACTCCTGCCGGCAGGTGGCGGATCCGGCTGTCTAATTCCGATCTGCCATTGGCAAACCACTATACAGCATGGGGACGAGCGATGGCATAGTGATCACTCCTCTCCCTGCTCTGGAGGAGATCGCTGTATGTAATTGCAGGCGATTGCTGGGAGAAACGCTTCCCTCCCGACTATCATCTGCCACATCGGGCTGTGTAATACACCATTAAAGAGATAAAGCAAATTGCTTGTCAAATATTCTATTGTTTTAATCGCAATAAATGCTATGAAGTGACCTGCGATGCAAGCAGTTCAAGCCTGCAAAACAAGAACCTTCTGCAGATAAGCAGTCATGTCACTTGCACTGTCTGGCATCTAAATTAGCATGAATCACAGTGAAAGCCTGACAATATACAAGATGCTATTATAAGTAGCTACTGAAATTGTGGGTGGCACAGGGATCTTTCCCATACAACATTCCGCTAGCAAAAAGAATTTTATATATTACAGTTATATATATTATTTTTAGTGTTTAACTAGTTTTCTGTATTTATCCTTTTCCTTTACTTTAAAGGGGTTGTCAAAGATCCACCCTCCTCACTTGGCCGGACCTGTCAAGGTAAGCTTACTTACCTGCTTCCTGGCAGGGGCTCCCCGCTCCTTCTCCTCCATACGAGTCCATGTTCCGCTGGACTTTCTCACTACAAAAAACCGGTTTGACACCCCCTGCAACCAATTACTAGCCACGGCAGTGACCGGCTCCCCCCGGTGTCATAACAAATGGACATATGACGCAAGGGGATCAAGTCACCTCTGCAGCTAGTGATCGGCTGCAGCAGGCAGCGCTAAACCTGATGTTTTCAGTGAGAGAGTGCAGCGGAGCATCGAAGACCGAGAGGAAAGGGAGCCAGCGCTGGGAAGCCCCCACCCTTCCCCTCCATTCTCGCACAACCCCTCTAAATGCAATTTTTATTATTAAATAGTACTCATTTGTGGGCTAACTAAATGGCAATTTTCATTTTTTCTGTTACGCCATTTACTGCATCAGATGTTTTTTTTTTTACTTTAACCCTTTCAGTACCGGGACACTTTTCACCTCAAATCCCAGGCCGTTTTTTTCAAATCTGACATGTGTCACTTTATGTGGTAATAACTTTGGAACACTTTTACTTATCCAAGCGATTCTGAGATTGTTTTCTCATCACATATTGTGCTTCACGATAGTAGTATTATTAGTAGTATTCCCCATATGTATACTTTATGTTGGCATCATTTTATAAATGTCATTTTACTTTTTTGGGACTTTAGAGGGCTTAGAAGTTTAGAAGCCATTTTTCAAATTTTCACCAAATTTTCCAAAACCATTTTTTTAAGCACCAATTCAGATATAAAGTGATTTTGAGGGACTTACATAATGAAACCCCCCATAAATGACCCCATTTTAGAAACTAAATCCCCTCAAATTATAAAAAACTGCAGTTACAAACTTTGTTAACCCTTGAGGTGTTCCACAAGAATTAAAGGAAAATGGAGGTGAAATTTCAAAATTTCACTTTTTTGGTAGATTATTCATGTTAATTTTTTTCTTGCAACACAGCAAGGGTTAACAGCAAATTAAACCTCAATATACACTGCTCTGATTCTGCAGTTTACAGAAATACCCCATATGTGGTGGTAAACGTCTCTATGGGTTTGTGGCAGTGGTCAGAAGGAAAGGAGCGCCACACGGATTTTGGAGGCAAATTTAGTTTTAGGCACCATTTTGTAATTGAGAGACCCTGACGTACCCCTACAGTGGAAACGCTCAAAGAGTGACCCCATTTTAGAAACTACACCCTTCAACAAATATATTAAGAGGGGTACTGACCACTTTGACCCCCTAAGTGTTTTACGGAATTTGGAAACACTTGGTAAAAATGAAAAGTTTCATTTCTTCCAATAAAATGTTGCTTTAGCCCCAAATTTTTCATTTTCACAAGGGGTAACAGGAGAAAAGCACCCCATAGTTTATTACCCATTTTCTCCTGAATACGGCAACACCCCATATGTTGTGGTAAACTGGTGTGGGGGCACATGGCAGGACTCAAAACAGAAGGAACGCCATATGAATTTTACAACACACAATTTGATGGATCGGTTTGCGGGAGCCATTGATTTTTATTTTTTTTTAGGTATTGTCTTATGTGGGGGCTCATTTTTTGCGGGACGAGATGACGGTTTGATTGGTACCATTTTGGGGTACATAAGCCTTTTTGATCACCTGCTATTACACTTTTTGTGAGGCAAGAGGGAAAAAAAATGGTTGTTTTGGCATAGTTTTTTTTTTTTTTTGCAGCATTCACCTGGGGGGCCATCTCATGTGATATTTTTATAGAGCAGGTTGTTACGGACGTGTCGATACCCAATATGTCTAACTTTTTTATTTTTGGAACGTTTTACACATTAGATGCATTTTTGAACAGAATAAAATCTTTTTTTTTGTGTTGCCATTTTCAGAGAGCCATATTTTTTTTATTTTTCGGGCAATTGTCTTAGGTAGGGTATCATTTTTTGCGGGACGAGATGACAATTTTATTAGTACCATTTTGGGATAAATACGCCTTTTTGATCGCATAGTATTACACTTTTTGTGGGGGAAGGTGACCAAAAAATGGCTGTTTTGGCACTGTTTTTATTTTTTTACTGTGTTCACCTGGCGGGATGAATTATGTGATATTTTTATAGAGCCGGTCGATACGGACGCGGCGATACCTAATATGCCTTTTTCTTTTTTTTTTTTTTAAAAAAAATTTTGTTTACTTTTTTGGGGGGAAAATGGCATTTATTTTTTTACTTGAAACTTTTATTATGATTATTTTTTTTAACTTTATTTTTTAACTTTTTTCACCTTTTTTTTTAACTTTTGGGGGTCTGATCCCCTTCACAATGCATTACAATACTTTTGTATTGTAATGCATTGGCTGTAAGTGTATTACTCACAGTAATACACTTACAGTCTGCTTCCTATGCGATCCAGGGGTCTGGATCGCACAGGCTCGCAGGGATAGCAGCCACGATGCCTAAGGAAGGCATCGGGCGGCCATCCAAGCCATCGGGTCCCCGTCACAGCAGCGCGGGGACCCGATGGCCCCGCTCGCCATCCTGAACATGCGGCACACCACATGTGCCGCGGTCAGGGCTGACCGCGGCACATGAAGGGTTAATGCGCCGGCATCGGTGTTTTCACTGATGCTGGCGCATTCCCCAGGGGTCCGGCACCTGGGCACAGCCGGTCCCCTGCCTCTGATCGGGCGGGCGCAGCTCCTGCGCCCGCCCGATCACAGCGCCGTACATGTACGGCGCTGGTACTTGTGGCAGTGATTTTTGCGCCGTACATGTACGGCGCTGGTACCCTAAGGGTTAATAGTACAGGTGTTTTCACACTCGGCCATACCTATGATGTTATTTTAAAATTGTTTATTTATTTTGATTTTGGAGAAAGGGGGTGATTTGAATTGTTATAATTTTTTTTATTTCAAAGCAGAACAGAATATTGGAATTTGCTCCATTATCCTGTACACGCTATATCCCAGTTAAGTGCTGCTACCTGCTGGCCTGAACTGGGATATACTAATAACGAGCCTGTAAGTCTAGTACAGTCTCCGGCTGATTATTAGAATGGACATTAGATGCGGGTATCTGCTATATGAAACAGCAAACAGGCAGTGGTTATGGTACTTGCGATGCTTTGGAGCTAGCTTCATCTTTAACCCTTTAACCCCCGGAGGTTTTTTTGTTTTTGCGTTTTCGTTTTGTGCTCCCTGCCTTCACAGAGTCATAATTTTTTTATTTTTCTGTTCACATAGCTGTATGAGGGCTTGTTTTTTTGCGGGACCAGTTGTACTTTCCAACGCCACCATTTAATATTGCATATGATGTAGTCGGAAGTGGGAAAAAAAATTCCAAAACGGTTGAAATTGCAAAAAAAAAAAAAAAAAAAACACCCCGCAATTTTGACAGTTTTACAGTTTTTTTTTTTTATTTACGACGTTCGATGTGCATTAAAACTGACCAGTTACTTTCATACTAAAGGTCAGTACGAATCTTCAATTTTTCCTGCGTTTTGATAGTGATAAAATGATTATAAAGTTTGAATTTTTTTTTTTGCCATATTTTGACCCCTATAACTTTTTGGTATTTATGTGTACGGAGCTGTATGGTGGCTCATTTTTTGCGGGGCGATCTTTTCATTGATACCATTCTGGGGTGTGTATGACTTTTTGATCACTCTTTATTTAATTTTTTTTAGAAAAATGAAGACCAAAAACGGCGAATCGGCCATTTTGACGCTTTTTTCCGTTTCGCTGTTTTCTGTAAGGGAGCATTTTTTTTATATTTCTATAGTATGGGCGTTTTCGCACATGGCTATACCCATGATGTGTATTTTTAAAAAATTTTTTTAGTACTTTTATTTTGGGGAAAGGGGGGTGATTTGAATTTTTAGGTTTATTTTTAAAAAACTTTATTTAATTTTTTTTACACTTTTTTTTTATAGTTCCCATAGGGAACAATAACAAGCAATCATCTGAGGATTGACCACGGCATCCGAGGTGTTAAAAGTCCGCGATCGGCATTACTGCCGGTTGCGGACATCAGCCGCGGGTGACTGCTGTATGAATCAGCAGGCCACCTGCGGCTATGGCGCCCACTCTGCTCAGGAGCATGCGCCATGTTTAAAGACCCATCCAGCGTCATAGTACGGTGCTGGGCGGGAAGGGGTTAAAGACCTGACATCCACCATACATGACCAGCAGAAGTTGGGAAGGGGTTAACTGCATGCTGTGTAATTTGTAGCAGCAATGCTCTGTAATTACAATACTCATCCATTTGAAGTGAATGTATTGTAAATTACACTGCACCACTGCTACAAGTTAGATAACATGTAGTGAAACAGTGGAGGACGCATCACTCGCCTCTTCACAAAGCGAATCAGCGGGGGTGCTGGGTGTCAGGCTCCCACTGATCTGATAAAGATAACCAATTCTAACGATACTGCACAACACCTTTATACTCATCAATATATAGATAATAATCAGGATCTACATGTAGACCAGGTGTAAGGAAGAGAAACTCCATGTTATCTAGGAGGTCAGTGAAAATTTGCAGTGAAGGTGATTGATAGCTAGCTCTGGTCTGACATCATGTTAAGGGATCATGCACACAACCATATATATTCTGTGGTCCGTAAAACACGGATCCACAAAAAATACAGATGATGTCCATGTGCATTCCGTATTTTGTGGAACGGAACAGCTGGCCCTTAATAGAACGGTTCTATCCTTGTCCGTAATGTGGACAATAATAGGACATGTTCTATTTTTTTGCGGAACGGAATGCTCACGGAGTAACCGTTTTCTGTGCACCCATTAAAATGAATGATTTCACATACAGTCTGCAAAAAAAAAAAAAACGGAACGGACGCGTAAAGAAAATAAGTTTGTGTGCATGAGTCCTAAAGTAGTACTCCCACAAAAAAATTTTTCTCTGACCCGTTAGAAAGGTACATGATGTAAACTGTAGAGAAGGTAATCTTCTTACCAGTGACTGTATTTGTGAGATATAACCTCCCTTCTGATCCTTAGCTGTGTTACCCCCTCCCTCACGCCCTTTTTGGGAGACACACAACTTGCACAAAAACGTCTGCACAAGTGGTGTTGAAAAAGTAGCTTTGTACGCATCACTAGTTTTCCTGTAAAAATAACTGATTTTGTGTCAGAGTCTTCACCTAGGATGTGAAGAACATAAGGCTTATTCCTACTTGTGCAGAAGGATGAAGTCCACTACTAGCTCATGGTTCTAACATCGCTTCCAATATCTCATACACTGCAACACAATACCTGAAGACTGGAAGATTGATGCAGGAGGCCTAGGTTGCAGACTCCAAAGATTTTCAACACTATTTCGGTCTTTAAGGTCCAGTAAATGAATAAGTATAAGAGGATCCAGGTCCAATAAACTACTGCTGCTGGAGGCACTCAAGTTGGTTCCAGTGCGTCTTGAGGTTCTACTGCTGCCATAAGTATGCCCACTCGCTGAATTATAAAGAATATCCATGTTAAAATAAAAGAATTGAAAAAAAAAACATTTGCTTTGCTTTTATTACTCTATATATTTCTTGTAATGGTGAAAGCAGATCTGAGTTACCAGGATAACAACAAAACACAAGCACATTGTATAAGAGGTCAAATTCACTCACTGGTGGCGGCCTAGAAGTCTCTAGTCTCCTGCCATATTGTTACATTACATGTCAGGAGCCCACTCTTCACAGATTAATAGGCTGTTCTCTCCACTGAAGTGCGTGTTAAGATGTTATAGAGGTATTAAAATATTTGAGGGCTTCTGCTGTAAGATGCCTACATCTTCCACCTCAGGTATATGACTATGGAGAGATTATGTTGCTTTTTTAACATCACCAAAAAAATCTAATAAAAACATTTTAGAATACGTATGTAAAGAGGAAACCTAGAATTGGCTGCCTACTGAGTCATGCTTTTGTTCGACAAACAATAGCCTGAAAAGGGGCAGACATGTCCTGGAGGTCCTATTTATAGTGAGCTATACAATGAGGAGAACACAAAGCCCTGTCAGAAACTGTGTACAGAAGTGGCAACGCTGTGTGCATCCAATTGATTGGTACTGTACTCTCCGGTGAAGAAAAGGCACATGCTGGTCTCTTTGAAAGGCTGAAATTGGAACAGTCTGTAATGTGCGTTGGCAGAGGGACTCCTCTTGTTAAGGCTTTCGGTAATGGTACATGTTTGTTTTCAGCCTTACCTGAGGCGCCAGCAGAAGCAGCTGCATCCTCCATCAATTCTCCTTCTTCCAAATCCATATTACTACCATACTCCACATCATTTTCTCCAGACCTGAATGGCAATAAGAAGCGAGTCGCCAAGGGGGAAGAAATTGTGTATATTACAAAAAAAATAAAAGCTGAAGGAAGCATCTATGGTCGCAGATCTCATTGTAACTCATATAGTTGACCCTTGCAAAGTATTTCCTAACCTTGTTATATAATATATATATATATATATATATATATATATATATATATATATATATATATATATATATATAGCTTCCTACTTACATGGTCTCTTCGTCAATATCATTTTCTTCTGTGTTGCTGGTGGCAGTGGAGCTGGCAGAAGAACAGCTTCCCTCTAAGTGATTTACTTCATCGTCCCCCGCCAGGTCCACATCCAAGTCCCCATCAGAGAGATCTTGCTGCTAACACAAAACACCAAGTATATAAGCTGTCACCCTCTAAGCCAGTGATAGCTAACCTCTGGCACTCCAGCTGTGGTGAAACTACAACTCCCAGCATGCTCCATTCATTTCTATGGAGTTCTGAGAACAGCCAAGCAAGTGTACATCTTGGGAGTTGTAGTTTTACCACAGCTGGAGTGCCGGAGGTTAGCTATCACAGCTCTAAGTAACAGAAATAACTGAAACCGCCAAAAATGTATAGACCAAGACTGGCCAACTAATTTATCCTGGCACCCAGCGATGGTACATCCATCTCTACATTGCCTAGTCTACGTTTATGCCACTTCTTTGTTGCCTTAATTTGCACCTTTCCATCTCACATTGTTGCATGTTAAGTCACAACCTTGTGAGACAAGGCAAGAAAAACTTTCTAAAACACTTAAAAAAAGGGTGATGCAACATTTTTTTGTGTGTCCAAATTGCACCAGAATCTGATGTATTAGGGATTCTGGAATCGCCCCAAATATGTTTCAGCAGCTCGTGTACTTTGGCCGTCTCCAAGAAAACACTCTGCCTTATGGCAGGCTTGTCGTATGGACGTTACATAACTATGAGAAAGATCAACAACAGAAACAGATAGGGTGTGCGGTAGATTTTAAAAATCTGCAGTATGTATAGCACCCACTAGGGCCTTTATCTGCAGGTGAATGTGGGATATTAAGTCCATTCACATTCTGTACATTGTATCACAAAGTCTGCAACAAATACACAATGGGAAAGATCTGCTGTACATTTCATTCAGGCACATGTAGAGCTGGAGGAAGCATGTCATTTATGACATGGATCCTGTGCCACCAAAGGCCCCATCAATACAGGGAGGTCATTTATTATTCCGTCGCAGATTCGTTCGCAAAGGGGATTTGCGGCTAAATCTGTGACTTTTCCTTGCTTACGCCAGGTCTAAAAACAGGGGCGCGGCATAGGCGGGAAAAGGGGCGGGCAAGCCGCCCTGTCTCATTTATCATTTTCTACTGTTGTTTTAGGCATACAAAGTTATCTAAATCTATGCCAGCAAGGGAGCTGGTGCAGATTTAGGCTGGCGGTGGATGCGCCTAAGTTATGTCAGTGCCTCTCCAGTGGTGGCGAACCTATGGCAGGGGTGCACCTGGAAAAACCTTTGACTTAGACTTTTCCTGCCATTCATCAGCACAGGACCAGCTATGAACAGCACAGGCATTTAATGTAGGCAGTACATGGAAGATATACTATATTGGACTGTAGTATTCAGGGTAAATTGCTGTGTTGGCACTTTGAGATAAATAATTGGGTTTTGGGTTACAGTTTGGGCACTCGGCCTCTAAACGGTTCACCACCACTAACTTAGGCCAATCATGCACCAGCGCAAGTTATTAAGACTGCCTTCTAAAACATCGGTCTTAATAAATTACCCTGTAAAGTTTCCTCAATTGTAAATGTCAGTGGAGGTACTTACATTAAAGACATCATGAAGGATTTTATCATCCTCCTCCTCTGCCTCTCTTGGAGTGGGTAAAGAAGCCTCTAGATTTGCTTCTGTCTTTTTGGACCTGGAATCTGGACTGTCATCATTCTGGGGGCTGAGATGATTGTCTGGTGGAGATATACCTCTAGATTTCTGGTTTCTTGACAGTTCAATAGCAAGTCTCTATGACCAAGCAAAGAAAACGTAAAAATAAAAAATAGCCTTGTTTTCTCCAATGAAATAGACATGCCAAAGTGGTTTTCCAGTACTTTTAAGGGGTTTTCCAGGCTCCTGATATTTGAACTGGCACTCTGAATGTAACAGGAATCACACCTGACCGTGCTGGGTTACTGTAACGGCCGTGTGAATGGGCCCGCATCTATTCTGCAATATTTCGGAATAGATGCGGCCCCATTCACTTCTATTAGAGCGGGCAGCCGTGGCTCCGTGCATCGGCTCCGCAATAAATTATAGAACATGTCCTATTCTTCTCCGCAACAGCGGACAAGAACAGGCATTTTGAACGGGGCGCCCGGCCATGTGTTCCGCAAATTGCGGAACACACGTCGGGCAGCATCCGTGGTATTGCGTATCCACAATACTACGGCCGTCTGAACGGCCCCTAACTTAGCTCTAATTGACCTCAGTGGGAGCCGAGTTGCAGTAATCCAGCACAGCCACTATACTTGTTGCAGTTCCATTCAAGGGAACATCTGATTGGTGGGGGTGCGTGGTTTCAGACCCTCACCAATCAGATATTAATCCTGAGGATAAGTCATCAATATGAAGAGTCTTGAAACCCCCTTTAATACCGATTGCCAATCCTTAGAATGGGGCATCAACATCTGATCGTCAGGGTACCAACTCTCACACCTCTGCTGATCAGCTGTTCTGCAGCAGATCTACACAGCACCGACCATTTCTGTAGGGGCCGGAGCTGGTTACTGTACAAGATATAAGTACCATATAGTGTTAGGGCTCCTGCACATGGCCATATTATAGAATTCTATTACATAGGCCCACACCTGCCTGTGTCTCAGATACTTAAAGGGGGTATTCCCATCTCACAAATGTAGTTTGTATAGTTAGATATAGTCATACCAATATTATTACTAATAGAATGTATTTATATAAAATGTACCGTTTAGAAGATTTGCCTATTTGTATTTCCATTGCCCTACACACATTAGTCAGACCGTTGCCCCTAGTTACGGCCACCGCGGCCATGTAATAATGGTGACCGGCTTGCTCTTGTTCAAACCCACTCTGAGGTAACTGCTGTATTGTGAACACACATTGCATGAGAATGCGGAGACACATCTTAGGTTACTTTCACATCTGCGTTGGACGCTACCCGTCCAAAACGCAATGGTCAGGATCCATCCAAAACGCAGACTTTATAAACAGATCCTGCTCCATTGAGATGAATTGATCTTGGAACAGGATCCGTTTCTCTGCGTTTTGGAAGCGCAAACAAAAATGCTACAGCCCTAAGATGTGTCTCCGCATGTAATGTGCGTTCACAATACAGCAGTTACCTCAGAGCAAGCCGGCCACCACTACTACATGGCCAAGGTGGTCGTAACTAGGGGCAACAACCTGACTGATGTGTGTGGGACAATGGATATACAAATAGGCAAATCTTCTAAACGGTACATTTTATATCAATACATTCTATTAGTAATAATATTGGTATGGCTATATCTAACTATACAAACTACATTTGTGAGATGGGAATACCCGTTTAAGGTCCACAGATGTTTTTCTAACTTATTCCCATGTCTGGTCAGTGAAGAAGCAGAATTTGATCAGAAATAAGCCTTGGGCCTTTGTACAATGGCTTCACCCACACAGGTTTGATTCTTTTTACCCTCAGTTGACACAATTTTGTTGCAGTAAATATTTATTAGTTAATCTATCAAGGTATTTTCTGACCAGTCATACAGTTTAATACTACTACATGTGTTACCTAATCGTGGGTGGATACAAAACCTTATATGGTTTTAGGTGTGTAATGGCTCTGTTAACAGGGGCCTTTGGCTGATGGTGGTGGTTTACTTCTAAACTGTACAGTAGTGTTATTTGCATAATATATGCAAAATCAGATTTTTCCCTGGATGCCTCAGTATGAAATAGCAAAATGTTGCGTTATTGGATACAGCAAAAAAGTTATACTGACGTAAATTGGCCTGATCGAGTAACACTTGTTTGGCCTCCAATGGATTAACAGGGGTCCATGGATACATTTTACATATGCACCAGGAGCTTTTTCAGTGCAGAGGCGGACTGGCCATAGACCCTACAAGGAATGTCCAACCAGACAAAGACAAAATTGCTTACTTCCTTCAAATTGTTGATCTGCTGCACATAACTGGTCTGTGCGGCCTCCAGCTGAGAGATGTACCAGTGCTGGTCCCGACTCTTCTGGAAAAATGTAGGGGAGCGAACCTGGAATCTTGAAAAGCAATGAATATAGTAAGTTTACCATTCTTTTTTGCAGAGGTAACGCTCACCCTGACTTTAAGAACAAACATTTCAGAACATCCAAAATGACGTATTTCCTCTGCCGACCTTGAAGCAGCGGCTAATGTGACCCAGGTATACAGGACAGAGGAATTAGAAAAGAAATATCTATTTACAAGGAAACAGCATACATTGCATACTGAAAAAATTAAGCAGACCTAGAGGACCTGTCATCCTCTGCTGACATGTCTGTTTTAGTGCATACTAAATATAATATATATATATATATATATATATATATATACACACACACACTCACCGGCCACTTTATTAGGTACACCATGCTAGTAACGGGTTGGACCCCCTTTTGCCTTCAGAACTGCCTCAATTCTTCGTGGCATACATTCAACAAGGTGCTGGAAGCATTCCTCAGAGATTTTGGTCCATATTGACATGATGGCATCACACAGTTGCCGCAGATTTGTCGGCTGCACATCCATGATGCGAATCTCCCGTTCCTCCACATCCCAAAGATGCTCTATTGGATTGAGATCTGGTGACTGTGGAGGCCATTTGAGTACAGTGAACTCATTGTCATGTTCAAGAAACCAGTCTGAGATGATTCCAGCTTTATGACATGGCGCATTATCCTGCTGAAAGTAGCCATCAGATGTTTGGTACATTGTGGTCATAAAGGGATGGACATGGTCAGCAACAATACTCAGGTAGGCTGTGGCGTTGCAACGATGCTCAATTGGTACCAAGGGGCCCATAGAGTGCCAAGAAAATATTCCCCACACCATGACACCACCACCACCAGCTTGAACCGTTGATACAAGGCAGGATGGATCCATGCTTTCATGTTGTTGACGCCAAATTCTGACCCTACCATCCGAATGTCGCAGCAGAAATCGAGACTCATCAGACCAGGCAACGTTTTTCCAATCTTCTACTGTCCAATTTCGATGAGCTTGTGCAAATTGTAGCCTCAGTTTCCTGTTCTTAGCTGAAAGGAGTGGCACCCGGTGTGGTCTTCTGCTGCTGTAGCCCATCTGCCTCAAAGTTCGACGTACTGTGCGTTCAGAGATGCTCTTCTGCCTACCTTGGTTGTAACGGGTGGCAATTTGAGTCACTGTTGCCTTTCTATCAGCTCGAACTAGTCTGCCCATTCTCCTCTGACCTCTGGCATCAACAAGGCATTTCCGCCCACAGAACTGCCGCTCACTGGATGTTTTTTCTTTTTCGGACCATTCTCTGTAAACCCTAGAGATGGTTGTGCGTGAAAATCCCAGTAGATCAGCAGTTTCTGAAATACTCAGACCAGCCCTTCTGGCACCAACAACCATGCCACGTTCAAAGGCACTCAAATCACCTTTCTTCCCCATACTGATGCTCGGTTTGAACTGCAGGAGATTGTCTTGACCATGTCTACATGCCTAAATGCACTGAGTTGCCGCCATGTGATTGGCTGATTAGAAATTAAGTGTTAACGAGCAGTTGGACAGGTGTACCTAATAAAGTGGCCGGTGAGTGTATATACACACACTAAAAATAACAATCCTGAAGCTGCATTGTGCCATTCCTCCTATACATTTATGAATAAATTGCCAGCTGGGCATTAACATTTCACAGCCTGACACTGGCAGGACTGATCAGATAATGTGAGACCATGCAGTGATCACCCCTGGTAACACTCGGTACTTTTTTTCATAAATGTGCAGTAGGAATAACAGTGGAACAGAACATGACACGGTTCTTAGAAATGATGCTGCAGAACTAATACATTATGGGGAATACAATTATTTACTAAAAAAATAAAGTAGAGTTGGCAGGTCCTCTTTAAAGGGGTTGTCTAAGTTATATTTATTGATGAGCTATCCTCAGGATAGGTCATCAATATCAGATCAGTGGGGTCCGGCACCCCCACCGATCAGCTGAACGGCAGGGTTGCCGGGTGTCAGACCCCCGCCGATGAGGATAGGTCATCAATAAATATAACTTGGACAACCCCTTTAATAGTGTGCGTTAACTACCTGCTGCTCATTGGGTATTTACATAGAGATCAATATTTTTTCCCCATATGACACTTGGCTAAACTTTTCCAACTATTATACATGGAGCTTATAAAAGAACACACTAGTATACAATTCACATGTATATAAATGTTTCTGGTGGTTCTCAGAAGTGGAGCAGTGATCACGGGGACAGACATGTTTTAAAGGGCCTGGGCCAAGTTTTGACGTTATCCACAGGATAGGGGATAACTATATGATTGGTGAGGGTTCAACCGATCCTGAGAACGGGGGTCCTCTGATCTGATGAAGCGGAAGGTCGAGCATGCTCCCTGCAGCTCCATTCATTATCTATGGGACTGCAGGAGAGAACCAAGTACAGAGCTCAGTTATTTCTGCCAGTCCCATAGAGAATTAATAGAGCCACAGGGCGCATGTTCGACCTGCCACTTCATTAGATCAGAGGAACAGGACCCCAGATCTCTGGAATCAGTGGGGGTCCCAGTAGTCAGATGCCCACTGATCAGTTAGTTATCCCCTATCCTGTGGTTAGGGGATAACTTGAAAAAATTACACAATCCCTTTAATGTCTTTAAAATGGCTTCTTCCATACATTCATAGGAACCGGAGACAAAGATAGTGACAGACAGAAACTTCCATGTATGTAACTATGACCTGAACTTGGATCACAAAGTAATTCACCTGGTGCCATAAAGAGCCATTTTGATGAACAGTCTGAACACTATAATAGGGTGCTTCTTGGAAGGAAAAACTACATGGCCAAAAGTATGTGGACACCAGATCATACGGTTACAGAATGTTGTTCAGTTTTTTGACTTTTGAAATGTAGTTGGATTCTGGGACCTCATACTGAGCGATATGGCCTTTCATCTCATCCTGATGGATGGTGGAGGGGAAATGCAGAAAAATAAAGCGTCAAAAAAAAAATAATAAACTGGATTGCAGTTCATGTGCTATAATTTCATTCATGGGTTATTAACATCTTATAAAGTGATGGCCTATCAGTAGGATATACCATCACTTTATGATAGGTGGCGGTCCAACCAGTATTCTGCCCATCTATCCGGAGGATCATGGGGCGACAGCGTGGGTTTAGCACTGAATTCCCTTATAATTTATTCTGGCACAGAAGCGTTTCTGGCTAACCGCAGTACCTTAAACTTGCACAGGGCATTGGGCACAGGGGCTGTTGAACACTATAAAGCATTGAAGGGGATGTACCAAACAAGAATTATAGCCCTTTACTTTCAAGATCAATGAGGTTTTCAGGGGCTTAAATCTTGATGACCTGTCCTTAGAATAGGCCAGAAATATCAGATATGCGGGAGACCAGAAAGAAGAAATCAGCGGGGCAGAGCAGTTTGGAACAATAAAGATGGGAGATAGGCGACAGTGGATATGGCTTTTGGTTTTAACCAACATAGATCTCAAATGTAATACCACTGGCCAACCCCTTTACTATCACAGGTGTAAATGCATGTTACATACATACCGTAAAATGACAGTGTCATTTGCACGGTTCAGATAGCCTTCATTAGCGAGTAAGTCCAGACGAAAGAAGCGGTTATATCCCCAGCACTCGCCTACTTCAAAATCGGATGCAAACTCTCGAATGATGTTTTTAGCAGGATCATTGGAAGACTGATGCACCATTTCCACGCGATACTCATACCTGCCGGATACAAATGTCATAAATGACTGCATACAAAGATGTCTGCTGCCTAGATGTCAAGCTAATAATATTAAATCACGCTATACAAGAAAATGGAGTTGTACAACCTTAAAGGGAACCTGTCATCTCCGAAACACCCCCTGAACTATAGTAAGCGGTGTATAGTGTAAGTGATGCTGAATCCGAATATGTAATTTTTATCTTCATGCTCACTTCCATTCCGACGTTGTGCTCCCACAAACCAGCAGTAAAGTGCACTCACTGGACTCCAGTGCTCACTCACATAATGGAGAGGACTCAAAGAAGAGTCCAGTGAATGTATTTTACTGCAGGTTTGTGGGAGCACAGCGTCAGAATAGAAGTGAGTATGAAGATAAAACTTACATATTCGGATTCAGCATCACTTACACTATACACCGCTTACTCTAGTTCAGGGGGTGTTTTGGAGATGACAGGTTTCCTTTAAAAGCCAGATTAATTAATAGGGGTTGGCTGAGCCAACCATTTCAAAGTTCCCCTAAAGATGACTGCACGGTGAGGTGCAATACACAGCACACATTGACTTTAATAGGTGATTTGTGTAATTCATGGCCAAACCAGGTCCTCCGTCAGAGACGGACTCTCTCTGGGCTTTGGTTGCAGGAGCAGCTTCCTCTATGACATCAATACACCATAACAGAGCATATGGAAACACAGTGTCTATAGGAGGCAATAGCCCAGCACTTCTCTTCATTTCCTCTTTTCTCTTGATCCTATTTGCCTAAAAACTGATAAATACATAAAGACATTTTTGTGTGTACCCCTCCTCCTCCTTACCGCCCTGAGCCTGGCTGTAAGACAGGGGGCTGGATAAGCCTCCCTGCTGCGCCATGTCTGCACTACGACAAACAGATTGTAAAGTCTCACTCCATGGTTAAGCCTGCCTCTCAGTTGATCTTTGGACAAAGATGGTGTAGATTGGCAGGAGATTAAACCTTGTCTGCTCTGCACAAAAAGCTGCTGACAGACAAACAATGAGGGCAACCATGTCTTCATTCATTTCTATGTTTAGTGTAAAAGCAAAAAAAGTAACCTAAACCACTAAACTTTTGATAAAGAAGCACTTTATAAGATAAATTAGGTTAAATGGGTTTTCCCGAGACTTAAAGGGGTTGTCCGGGATCAATTTTTTTTTGTAAAAAACATAATATCTCACCATATATGGTTGATTCAAGGTCCCCTGTTGTTTTCCTGTATTTTTACCTCTTCTCCATTGCTCCTACGCTCCCCCACTGATTGTTTACGTGTGTGTATGTGTGCAGTAACTTCCTGCCGCACTGCCTTGTGGGTCCTAGGGCAGCTCAGCATTGCGTCGTTTGGGATGTCTGTCATATTAGTCACCACTCCTCCATGCATCCTCCCCCCTCATTGATATTCCGCCTCCTGTCACACATTTCCCTCCTTTATACTCCTTTTATTGCAACTAAGCAATTGGTTTATTGTATGTTGATTATTTTACTCAATCCACATGCCATTGTCTAGATGCAATATATGCATTAGCATGGCCAGGAACTGTTGTGAGACGTGTTTAGGTGCAAGTACTGGCTTATTCATCAAGCATGCCGCCCCATTTTCCAGTATTTTACATTGATGCCGTTCACTATGCTAAATAGCATAGTTCTCTGCCTCCTTTATTGATAACACAGCGCAATGCGCGGTGACGTCATCGGACCAGCGGGGCGTTACATACAGCGGCCTGTTACCTCCTCCAACCCTCCCTGCATGTGCTCTGCATAATTATCTTGTGAGCCGGTGAAGTCACCGGCCCAAAGGGGCGTGGCTTAATGACGTCTGTTGAAACCTACAGACCGCCCTCCCTGCACTTTGCATAATGTCTGTGGCTGGCCGGTGACGTCACCGGACCTGAAGGGCGGGAATTAGCAGCATGGTGCCACCTACTATCCGCCCTGCTGCTCAAGAAATAATGTATGCAGCTGCCGGTGACGTCACCGGCTCCCTGCGAAGGGGAACAAGAGGCTTCACGCGGCACACAGGACCCGGTACGTCACTGCCAGGGTTGAAGAACGGCAGTTCCGGTAATTAATTTATTAATTAGAAAAAGGGGCATGGAAAAAGTAAAACAAAGGAAAAAAGCATAAAGGGACTAGTTAGAACAGTATGTTAAACTTAAAAAAATAAATAAAAAATTCCCGGACAACCCCTTTAAATACTGATGACTTGTCCTCAGGATGGGTTATCAGTATCTGATCAGTGAGGGTCCGACACCCGGGACCCCCAAAGGTCAGCTGTTTGAAAAGACACCGGCATTTCTAGTAGCGCTGTGGCCTTGTCTCGGCTTTTCCTAGGCCAAATGGTGACACATTCATCGATCACATGGCCTAGGCTTAGCTCAGTCCCATAGAAGTGAATGGGACTTAGCTGCAATACCAAGCACAACCGCTATACACTGTACGGTGCTGTGCTTGGTGAGCACGGAGAAGGCCGCGGCACTGACAGGAGCGGTGGTGCCTTTCTCAGCAATCATAAAATATGTATAACTATAATAATTTAGAATGCAACACAAAAAATACACAAAAGAACAGTAACTGCTAGCAGTTTGGATAGACCAGACTGCACATTTGTCAAGCACACAATAGAATAAGAATACATACTTAGAGGTTTCTGGAAGGCCAGCAGAAAGTTCAAGGAAGACAGATAAATAGTAGCCCCTCACAACTCCATTACCATCCTTTAAAAGAAATGCAACATTTTAAAACTCAAGAATTATGCGGCAAAAGTATGAAAAATACTATAAGAAATACCCAACTGCTACAATGTCATGATCTGCAATTCTGCATGCTCTGCCATTTCTTATCATACATGTAAATGCATCCACTAGATGGCACACCATGTTCATGCTCACCGGCCTAGTCAGCATCCTAGTTGTGTTTAATAGGAAACTATATTTTTATAATCAGGGTAGAGGCGGCACTCGTTAGAGAGGGTCAGAGAAGCCTACTCAGCACTATTTTAATGTCATGTTTCCCTGTAAAGCATGTGTAATTGGGATTAGTTGTTCTTCAAAATGTAATGGTATGCATCCATGTAGCCAAGCAGTATCCTGCTCTGTACTGATGAGGGGCAAGAACCCAGAAACAGCAGTCTACAGATGGGTTTCTCTGGTTAGGTTCGTATTAGCCATTTTGCATAAACCCCATGGAGCACGTTCTGAAAAGTAGGTCTTCATACAATGCTTTGTTTCTTCAGTGAGAATCATTACCCCCCCTCGAAAGGTTCTTCGATGTGTTAACTCACTGGATAAACCTTTAGTCTCCAACAGAGGCCTGACACTTGTAAAGCCGGACTGTATACCGGGTCAGCACGCTGGCGGAGAGTGCTGCGGACAAAACAGAAAAACGTATGGATGAAATGATATATCTACACGTTAGACAAAAAAATCTGAGGAATAGTTTGAACACAAGTCATTGCCATGTTTTTCACATTTCTAAAGGACATTTTCACATTGCTGAGTTTTATTCGTATTCTTTAGATGTTGATGGTCAATTAACCTAATGCACATACTTCACATTCTCAACAAAGCAAGTTCAGATGGCAGATATCTGTAAAAGCTTTCTGACGGAACTGATTTTATTAGTTGCTAAGGAAAAGCAATTACTGAAGTGAAGCATCATTGAAAATCTTAGATATGTCAAGTCAACACTGCCCTATGAATCCTCAGAAAAGAAAAACAGGCTATTCTGCAAAAAAAATGCGAAGACTGAATCAAAGTGCATTCTTTTATCTTCCACCTGACCTGCGGTGACCTGAATGGCTGTCAGTTTCCCATCATGTTATGGATGGAGATAACGTGAGCCCTGTCTGGCCTAAAATTTCCGAATGCCCTAAGTAAGTTAATGGGATAATGGCAAGTCCCTGTGAACTCAATGGAACTCCCTGCCAGAGGAGGTGGTGATGGTGAACTCACTAAAAGGGTTCAAGAGGGGCCTGGATGTATTTCTGGAGTGTGATAGGTTATAGAGATACCAGAATACTGGAGAAGGGTAGTTCTTAGAGAACCCTAAAAATATGAATGATGACACAGGGATTCCTTGTGCAGAGTATAGTTGGGCACATGAAGAGAAGATGCAGATTGCATCTTCCTATACAAATGACTAGTAACAGTGATCTCATGAGATGTCGCCATTAGATAACCATTAACTATATACAGGAATGACAAGAAATGCAAAAAAAAAAGGGTCAAAAGAAAAGAATACCTGAAGTTTTCCAGCACAAATGTAGTTGAATCATAGGAAGGAACAAGTTCACTGCAACAAGCAAAGAGGTAGGTGAGTGAAATATGATACACAATGATACATAATACATGTTTACAGTACAGATAGAAAAATGTGATTTTAGGAATTTGACAAAAAAAAAAAAAAATATATGACTAAAAACCCACAAAAAAAATGATGATTACACTTACCGGTAATCGGATTTTCCAGACCCCACGACAGCACCACAGAGAGAGGATCCACCCCCAGGGACAGGAAACCTACAGAATAAAAAGGTGGAGCCTCCTCTACCACCTCAGTGGATTACAGAGCCAGAGAGAGACCCCAACCTTCGTTAGTACATACATATGATAGAAAAACAATTCTACAATCCAGACAGCCCCTTCTTTTTTTTTTTTTTTTTTTTTTTTTTTTTTGCTACACCCAGTGAAAAAAGGAAAACCCATACACCGGGAGGGAAAAAGGACGGGTGCTGTCGTGGGGTCTGGAAAATCCGATTACCGGTAAGTGTAATCATCATTTTTCCCCTCCCCCACGACAGCACCACAGAGAGAATTACAGAGAGAAGTCCTTAGGGAGGGACCACCGCATGAAGAACCTTTCTACCAAAGGCAAGATCGGAGGAAGAAAGAAGGTCCAAGCGATAGTGGCGAAAAAAGGTAGAAGGAGAAGACCAAGTGGCAGCCTTACAAATTTGCTCAATACTAGCTGAAGATCTTTCTGCCCAAGTAGTGGAGACAGACCGAGTAGAATGAGCTTTCACCACCACCGGAGGAGAAAGGCCGGATTGCAGGTAAGCAAGAGAGATAGCCAACCTAATCCACCTTGCCAAGGAACTTTTACTAGCCCTCATCCCCTTGTTTGGCCCAGAGAAGAGGACAAACAAGGCTGAGGACTTTCTCCAGGTACTGGTACATTCCAGATAATGTAATAGACATCTTTTGACATCTAAAGAGTGGAATTTCTCTTCCTTAGGAGACTTAGGATTCTCACAAAAGGAAGGAAGCACAATTTCTTGGGTTCTATGAAATTGGGAAGAGACTTTTGGTAGGAAAGCCGGGTCCGGCTTTATCACTACCCTATCCTCCCGGATGATTGTAAAAGGCGGATTAATGGAAATAGCCTGGATTTCCGAAATCCTACGTGCCGAAGTCAGGGCTACTAACATAATGAGCTTTAATGTCAGATTTTTAACAGTGGAAGCACTAAGGGGTTCAAATGGAGGAGCCGTTAAAGCGTTCAATACTATATTAAGATCCCAAGGAGGGATTTTAGGTCCTTGGACAGGGGCAGATTTTTCTAAGGCTTTGAAGAATCTGATAACCCACTGATCTTTTGCAAAACTTTGATGGAACAAAGCAGAGAGAGCGGATACATGTACTTTTAGGGTACTCTTTGAGAGCCCCAAGGAAAGTCCTTTCTGTAGAAATTCTAGTATGTCGACCACAGGAACCGTAGTAGGTAAGTTGTTTAGATCAAGGTTGTATTCGCTCATAAATCTTTTCCAGATTTTAACATATATTTGTACCGTCACCTTTTTCTTATTCTTTAGCAGAGTTGAAACTAACTTTTGCGAAAACCCTTTTTTATTCAACAGGAACCTTTCAATCTCCATGCCGTCAGACGGAGTCCCTTTACTTGAGGGTGCAGGACTGGACCCTGAGATAATAAGTCCGGTATGTCCGGTAGGACCCATGGGTCTGAAACCGACATTAAACGAAGAAGAGAGAACCATGCCCTCCGAGGCCAGAAGGGTGCGATTAGTATTACCCTGGCTTGGTCCAGCCTGATTTTCCTCAATACCAGAGGTAGAAGGTTGAATGGAGGAAACGCATAGGCTAGATCGAAGTCCCAAGTTAGCTGAAGGGCATCCACCCCATACGGGAATTCTCCTGGATTTAGGGAACAAAACCTTGTTACTTTCTTGTTCTGGCTTGAGGCAAATAGATCTATCGATGGGACTCCCCATAAGCTCACAATTTTCTGAAACACAGATCTGTTCAGGGACCATTCTCCCTGTGCCAATCGATGTCTGCTCAGAAAATCCGCCCGGCAATTGTCCACTCCTTTTATGTGTAGCGCTGAGATGTGTCCTACCTTCTTCTCTATGTGTTGAAAAAGAAGATTCGCTTCCAGATTTAGAGAATTCGATCTCGTTCCCCCTTGGTGGTTTATATAAGCGACTGTTACTCTGTTGTCCGAGAGGATCTTTAAATGTCGTGAACCCCACCAGCTCTTGGAGGACTGTAGGGCCATTCTTACTGCCCGCAATTCTTTTCTGTTGGAAGAATATTCTTTCTCTTGCAGAGTCCAAGACCCCTGCAGGTCGAGATCCCAGATGTGCGCTCCCCATCCCCACGGACTTGCGTCCGTTGTAACCACTGTCGGTTGTGGGTATACCCAAGGGACACCCTGCACCAAATGAGTTTTGTCCATCCACCAATTCAGAGACAGAAGAGTGTTCTGGGAGATCACAATCCTTGAGTCCAACCGATTCTTGTTCTCTTTCCATTTTGACAGAATCTCCGTTTGTAAAGGACGCAGATGGAATTGAGCCCACTCTACTGCTGGGAGACAAGAGACCAGAGAGCCCAAAACCGACATTGCCTGTCTTATTGTTAGGGAGGCTGAAGAAAGGGAGCGCACTTGGGAATGAACTTTTTCCACTTTCTCCTCTGGGAGAATAACTTTTTGATCCACGGAATCTAGTAAGAGGCCCAAAAACCTTTGTCTTTGACTGGGTATTGGATTGGATTTTGATTCGTTTATAATCCATCCTAGGCGTTGGAATGTAGCCCTTACTTCTTGAACTGCTGTTTCGCACTGTACGTAAGAACTTGCCACTACTAGAAAATCGTCGAGGTAGGGAATTATAAGTATATTCTTTTGCCTTATGAAAGAGGCCATGTCTGCAATAACCTTGGTAAATACCCTTGGTGCTATTGAAAGACCAAAGGGGAGCGCTTGAAATTGGAATTGGCAGATGTTTCCCCCCTTTTGAACCGCGACCCTTAAATATTTCTGAAATTTTGGATGAATTGGCACATGAAAATAAGCGTCTTTTAGATCTAAAATAGCCATATAACAATGGGGGTAGAGAAGAAGAATGGCAGATTTGATAGTTTCCATTTTGAATTTCCTTATCTTCAAAAATTTGTTCAGATCTTTTAGATTTATGATTGTTCTTTGAGATCCATCCGGCTTTGGGACTAGAAAAAGATGGGAAAAATACCCCTTGCAAGATTCTAGAGGGGGTACGGGAATCAACACTTGTTTTTGAATTAACTTTTCTACCTCCTCTAGTATGGGGGAAGGACCACTTTTCCTTACCCTTGTATCTGTGAGAACGAATCTTTGAGGAGGGACGGAAATGAACTCTAAGGTAAGACCTGCACTGATGATATCTGCCACCCAGGGGCTGGCTACCATTTTCCAGGCCGGCAGAAAGTACCGAAGTCTTCCTCCTACCCCCCCCCTTGGCGTCATTGTTGGGAATTCTTTTTGTTAGCGGAGGAAGATTTCCCAAACAGGAAACCCCTGTTAGACTGGTTTCTTTGTTTAAACCCCTGTTCTTTATCCCTGAACTGCCTTTTATTTGCCTGGTTCCCAAAGGGACGAAAGGAGCGCCTGGGTCTAGGGAAGGAAAAGGAGGACTGATATGGGCCAGGAAATCTCTTTTTCTTGTCTGCCGCCTTATCTAATAGGTCATCTAACTGGGGGCCAAACAGGAATTCACCCTGACAGGGAATGGTGCATAGCTTCTGTTTTGAATTAACGTCTCCCCCCCCCCCAGCTTTTGAGCCATAAGGCTCTACGTGCCGAATTAATCGATGCTGAAGATTGAGCAGACAATCTAAGGGAATCCACCGAAGCATCTGAAAGGAAATCAGCCGCCTTTTGCAGGGTAGGTAGAGAACTAAGAATTTGGTCTCTGGGACATCTATCTTTCAACTGTACCTCCAGCTGCTCTAACCACAATGACAGGGACCTGGCAGTAACCGTGGCCGCAATACTAGGAGCAAAGGAAAAAGACGAAGCCTCCCAGGCATTTTTTAAATAAGACTCTGCTTTTTTGTCAAGAGGATCTTTTAAGAACCCCGAATCCTCAAAAGGAAGAGAGGACTTCCTAGAGGCCTTAGAAATGGCGACGTCTATCTTTGGGGCTTTACCCCAAGAGGAAGAAGCCTCTTCTTCAAAGGGGTACTTACGCTTGAAACTACGAGGGATAAACACTTTCTTGTCTGGTCTACCCCATTCTTTATTAATAAGGGAACGGATACTATCATGAAAAGGGAAACATCTATGCCTTTTATCCTGTAGTCCCTCAAACATTGAATCTTCTGCCGTTTTAGTCAATTTTTCTTCTTCTAGATTCATAGTTGCCCTGATAGCTTTGAGTAACTTCTCAGTGTCTTCCGGAGGGAAGCAAAATCTTCTAGAAATGTCCTCCTCAGAGGAAGAAGACTCGCCAGTAGAACATTCTTCAGGGTCTGTATCAGAATCTAAGGAAGAATCGTCTTGCATAGTCAGTTTTCTGCGGTTTTTATGTTTGATTGACGTTTTAAGAGAGCTTCTGACCTCAGATCTAATCAAGGTTTTGATATTATCTAGAAACGTAGGAGATTCTTCTGAAATAGTGCGGTCAATACATGACTGGCAGAGCTTCTTATCATAAGAAGAAGACAATGATGTTCTGCATAGGGCACATTCTTTGTTTCTCCTTTTTGCTACCATTTTCCTAGGTTTGTCCTGAAACAATTTAATTTATAATCAATAAGGTGACCAGAGACCCAGCCACTTACCCAGCCAAGTGAAACAGGTAGTACCAGGACTGCAGGTACAGGATCCTTTTCAGAAGTTTCCTGTGTTCTATCGTCTTCCATGATAGAAAGAAGTATAGGGCACCTATTAAAAAACCCATTATATAGCAGTAGGAGCAGTAAATTATAGTGGTAGAAACATACCAGTATATACTACCTGTCCAGATAGGAGCAGATCAACGGGGCATAAACTCAACAAGGCTAACCCCTGCTGCTCCTTTTAAACATCCCGCGCAGCCGGAAGCTCTCCTCGGCCGCGGGACTCGCGTCGCACCGGAAGTGCGTCACTCACCCGGCTTCTTGGAATAATCGGGCCGCACCGGAAGTGCGTCACCCGTCATAGGCTGCATTCACCCAGGCGGCCCGGAAGCGTGCACTGTCACCCGGCTTCTCTCCAGGCATTGCGATCTGACTTCCGCATTCACCCATCGGCTCCCAGCCGGGACTGCAGGTAAGCTTAGCCGCCCGCTGTTCAGAGCTGCAACATGTTGCATTACTCCCACTGGAGATGCACATGTGCCTGCCAGAGTTGTATGAGGGATCCCCGGAGATCCCTCCCACAACCCCTGATCCTAACAGCCGGACACCGCCGCGCGATGGATCAGGCAGGCTACCGACGGTCTCTCTAGGGGACCCCCTAGGAAAAAATAAAATAAAGACCACGGCAAAAAACCTGAAAGGGAATACTGTAGGTCTCCTACTCCAGGGACAGGAAACCACTGAGGTGGTAGAGGAGGCTCCACCTTTTTATTCTGTAGGTTTCCTGTCCCTGGGGGTGGATCCTCTCTCTGTGGTGCTGTCGTGGGGGAGGGGAAAAAAAAGACGGGGCCAACCATCAAAATCTATTCACCTGTAGTGTAAATTGACTGTAATTATATTATGCTGTGTAGTGTATGCCATGTAGTTGGCGCCAGTCCAGCTCAGAACAGGCGGCGTGTCTCAGACTACAGAAGCTAGCGGCTATATTAACTAGATGAAGAGGGGGCATTGTGTCAGGAAGATTCAAAAGGAGGGAATCAGATATCTTGAATTCTGCCATTTATGTGTATTTTGGTTCACTTTACAGGGCCAAACGGATAGGTCATAAACGTTAGGTCGCTAGGGACCCCAGGGGTCAAAGGGAAAGGGTTTCTGACTACTATTTCTCCCAGCAAGCATGACCATGGTAAGGAAGTGTTTGTGTAAATCGACCGTCAGTCCATACAACTCTAGGGAGTTATGGAAACAGCCAAGTTAAAGAACTCCCGCAAAAATTTTTATTCTCTGACCTGTTAGAAAGGTGCATGATATAATCTGTAGTGATTGTCATTTTCTTATCAGTGACTGTTTCTGTGAGTAAAAACCTCTCTTATTGTAGCTGGGTCATGTGACCAACTCCCTGACCTCGAACTGACCCAGGACAGAAAGCCAGTAACTGCTCTATTCATTCCTATGGGAGCCTCACTTTCAGTCTCATAGGAATACATAGAGAATTAGACTTCCTGTCCACACATTAGTCTATGTGTGAGTTGGTGGGTCTAATTGCTGGTCACATGACACAGATAAGAAACTTCAGGATGATATAAAGTAAAAAATACAGACACTGGTAAGAAAATGACATTCACTACAGATTACATCATGTACATTTCTAGCAGGACATGGAATAAAATTTTTGTCGGGAGTTCTTCTTTAAGGGTTAGTACGGGAAAAGGTACTTTTTTTTCTGGTACCTTGTGAAATCAGGTGGTACAGGGGTGGTGACAAAGGAGGCCATGGGTTTTCTGTGAACTTGCTGGAACATCATAAGAATCTCTGGACTCTTTGAGATAAGTTCACTCTTACTGCAAGACCGAAGCTGCAAATTAAAAAAAAAAAAGCAAAGCATAAACATTTTTTTGTATGATTGTTGAAATGAAATTTTCATTTTTCCTTTCAGACCAAAAGATTTTGAAAAAAGTTAGGTAGTCTCTAGCCTCTCCCATTTGGCTGCTATTAGAGCGATTAGTGTTGGCATGAGATGGGCAACCCCCGGCGCATAGCCACAGTGCAGGGGACCGCACACCTAATGACTCAATGCTACCGGTAACCCAAACAAAACCAAGCCAAGAAAAAAAGCGGAGGATGGCAGAGTGGCAATATGTTCTGTGAGGCAAACAATCAGAAATATTTTATGAATGAGTTTTATACCTAATGGGGTTGTCTCATGTCAGCAAATAGCATTTATCTACTGTGATTGTCCATATTGCCTCCTTTGCTGGCTTGATTCATTTTTCCACCACAATATACGCCGCTAGTATCCAGGGGTTATGGCCACCACTGTAGTGCAGATAAGAGGTGGTCAAGATGGAAGCTGCTGCGCATGAGTGACTGCACACTCCCACAGCCCCAGCACTTTCCTATAGTGTGTAAGCTCAGCCACCGCTGATGGATTACAGGGTGGTCATAACTCCTGCATACCAGTAGTGTATAATATGATGAAAAAATGAATAAAGCCAGCACAGGAAACAATATGGACAATCACAATACATTAAGTGCCTTGTATTAACTTTCTCTACATGATAAACTTGCTGAAATGAGACAACCCCTTTAAGGTGGTGGCCTTAACACAGACAACTTCTTTAATACATTGTGATCAGCTCATTACTGCAGGTCTGATAACATTCCCATGTAGTACATTGATGGCCTGGGCCTCTTGTTTGTTGGCAGCTCTCCACTTTGAGCCCTGTTCTCTATGTCCATATGCCTTCATGGGGAATATGGGCAGAGGTTGTCACAAAAAAGACAACTCCTTTAATTGTATACATTCAAGACAAACATTACTATTTACCTGATGTTCTACTTCCTGCAAAAGGGATTCCAAAAGTTCAGTTTCTTGTGTTAAAGAGGTTTTCTGACCTGAAATAAAAGAAATAAAATAATTGCATTTTATAAATTGTATATATTATATCTAAATACACTTTTAACCTTTCTCCAAAACGTCTTTCTAAATATCTTTCAGAATTTAGGAACGGGCATCTTCTCATCACAGGAAACCAGTTGCTAACCAAATATAGACCTTCCAGAACATAAAATGAACATACCGTATTTTTCGCTTTATAAGACGCACCTGATGATAAGACGCACCTAGGTTTTTGTGAAGGAAATTAAGAAAATAAAATATTTTGAACCAAATGGTGTGCTTTTGGTGGGTTTGAACTAATGGGGGATCTGTGATGTCACTGTTATGGGGATCTGTAGAGGACACTGTTATGGGGAGGATCTGTGGAGGACACTGTTATGGGGGATCTGTGGAGGACACACTGTTATGGGGGATCTGTGGAGGACACACTGTTATGGGATCTGGGACTGTTATGGGGGATCTGTGGAGGACACTGTTATGGGGGATCTGTGGAGGACACTGTTATGGGGGATCTGTGGAGGACACACTGTTATGGGGGATCTGTGGAGGACACACTGTTATGGGGGATCTGTGGAGGACACACTGTTATGGGGGATCTGTGGAGGACACACTGTTATGGGGGATCTGTGGAGGACACTGTTATGGGGATCTGGGGGACTGTTTGGGGATTGGAGGACACTGTTATGGGGGATCTGTGGAGGACACTGTTATGGGGGATCTGTGGAGGACACTGTTATGGGGGATCTGTGGAGGACACTGTTATGGGGGATCTGTGGAGGACACTGTTATGGGGGATCTGTGGAGGACACTGTTATGGGGGATCTGTGGAGGGACACTGTTATGGGGGATCTGTGGAGGACACTGTTATGGGGGATCTGTGGAGGACACTGTTATGGGGGATCTGTGGAGGACACTGTTATGGGGGATCTGTGGAGGACACTGTTATGGGGGATCTGTGGAGGACACTGTTATGGGGGATCTGTGGAGGACACTGTTATGGGGGATCTGTGGAGGACACTGTTATGGGGGATCTGTGGAGGACACTGTTATGGGGGATCTGTGGAGGACACTGTTATGGGGGATCTGTGGAGGACACTGTTATGGGGGATCTGTGGAGGACACTGTTATGGGGGATCTGTGGAGGACACTGTTATGGGGGATCTGTGGAGGACACTTTATGGGGGATCTGTGGAGGACACTGTTGGATGGGGGACCTGTTGGGGATGGGACACTGTTATGGGGGATCTGTGGAGGACACTGTTATGGGGGATCTGTGGAGGACACTGTTATGGGGGATCTGTGGAGGACACTGTTATGGGGGATCTGTAGAGGACGCTTATTGGGGATTTGTGGATGACTGTTATGGGGGGATCTGACCCCATTACATTGGGCCCCAGTTATTAGAGCCATTGCTTCTAAGGGCTCGTTCACATCACCGTTAGGGCTTCCGTTCAGGCTTTCCGTTATAACATCGTTATAACGGAAAGAAACGGAATCCCTAGGACGGACATCAAAACGGACACCTTTAAGAGGCATTCCGTTTTGATCCGTCATAATAGAAGCCTATGGCCCTGCATAACGGATCCGTCTGGATGCCGTTATGCTGGACGGAAAACAAAGTCCTGTCGACAGGACTTTGTTTTCCGTCCAGCATAACGGCATCCAGACGGATCCGTTATGCAGGGCCATAGGCTTCTATTATGACGGATCAAAACGGAATGCCTCTTAAAGGTGTCCGTTTTGATGTCCGTCCTAGGGATTCCGTTTCTTTCCGTTATAACGATGTTATAACGGAAAGCCTGAACGGAAGCCCTAACGGTGATGTGAATGCACCCTAAAGTGTATGAATCTCCCCTAACAGGGCTGCTTTGCTAAACTACCATAGCTTTAATCACTTTTCAGTACTCACTATGCATGCAGGCAGCAGGCAGGCCGGCAGCTCAGGTCCCTCACTCAGTAACGCTATGGCCCCGCCCACTGAATTAATGAAGTGGGCGGGTCCAGAGCCGGAGTGTGACTGAGTGAGGGACCTGCGCTGCCGGCCTGCATTCATTCATAGTGAGTACTGAAAAGTGATTAAATCTATTGTAGTTTAGCAAAGCAGCCCTGCTGGAGGAGATTCTTACACTTTAGAAGCGATGGCTGCTGTGAAGGGGGCCCGGCTTAATGAGCTTCAGTGACTGCGCTGGGCCCCACTTTACATCTGGCACATCGCAGGCAGCACAGTGCGGCCATGTAATACTGCTCTATTCCGTTTATAAGACGCACAGCCACTTTCCCCCGACTTTGGGAGGAAAAAATGTGCGTCTTATAAAGCGAAAAATACGGTACTTAAAAAAGAAAGTATGAACAGAGGCTGGGAGGAACCCACTTGGCGTATAATGTTGTATATCTTAGAAATGGTGACTACTGCCTGGAAATGGAATCAGAAGCTAAGTGATAGTAGTACACACACCATCCTACCCAGCAAGTATTAAAGAAGAACTCCCGCAAAAAAAATGTATTCTCTGTCCTGCTAGAAAGATACATGATGTAATCTGTAGTGAATGTCATTTTCTTACCAGTGGCTGTATTGTGAGTTATATCTCCCTGATGCTTCTCATCTGTGTCATGTAACCAGCAATCAGAATCACCAACTCACACAGAGACTTGTGTGGACAGGAAGTCTAATTCTCTATGCATTCCTATGGGAGTCTCACTCTCAGTCTCATAGGAATGAATAGAGCAGTAACTGGCTTCCTGTCCTGGGTCAGTTGGAGGTCAGGGAGTTGGTCACATGACCCAGCTACAATAAGAAGAGAGGGGATAACTCTCAATTACAGTCTCTGATGAGAAGATTGCATTCACTACAGATTATATCATGCACCTTTCTAACAGGTCAGAGAATAAAAAAATTTGCGGGAGTTCTACTGTAAGGCCAAATAACCTGCATCTGAATATTAAAGCAGAGAATTATGGCAAAACATGTGATATATACAATATTGTAATCATTTTGGAGTGTCAATATAATAGCATACCCATAAGTGTGATGAGCTTATTTTTGAGCTGAGTGTCAAGTCTGGCGATCATCATCTCCACTGCGTTGCGGATTTCTCTAACTCGTTCATCCTTAGCACTTCGGACAGCCTCAACATTTCGCTCCTACAAAAAAGCCGTATTTATCCGAAACATTGCAAAACTGCGATTACATGCTCATATTAAAAAATGCACAAGATGCATTGCTTTTACATTTAATTTTTAGCAAAATTTCAATTTTCTTTATAGATCAACTCAGTAACAAATCGTACAGCACAGTATACAAAATCTAACTTCTTTTGAAGACTATGGACTTAAAGGGGGTGTTCACCCTGGGGGCCTTTCAGTCAGGATTTGCCACAGATTTCATCCTATGCATCGCAAAGCGGGAAATCCATTTAAAACCCACACGACGGGTCAATTTCCATTGCAAGTTTCTTATGCAGCTCCATCTCCTGACCATGACTGGTAGATTTCGTTCCTATGTGTTATAAGAAAGAAACCCGGTAGTCATGGTCAGGAGGTGGGGAGCACGCTGCCAGAGTCTCATCAGACTCACCTCCCTTCAGTGCTGGTGCTCACTGCGAGGTTCGGCATATCAGTGCTATTAAAGTACTGACTGTCAAAGAAGAGACAGAGCGTTGTATACTATGCCACGGTGACATGTCCCCTTTAATGATCAGATAAAGGTCAGGTACCCTGTACATATTGTGTAAATATTCTCCATCTATGATGCTTACAAGGATTGCATTGAGACGCTCAGAAGGGCATGCACACACTTCTCTTACTACCTTCTGATTTTTGCAGATCACTCTACATGTGAACATACTAATTCATTAAAAAACAAAAACAGGCATGTAGCTTCTCTAATATAAAGAGACAATACTGGGATAAGGTTTCTAAGACATGATACAAACAGCCGACTAGAGAGGAAGGCTCCTTCCTCCATAATACATTGATTTCTTACCACTTCTTGAACGAGACTAATTAATTCCATTAGCCGTCGCCGAAGCTTGGCCACCTCTTCATTTACTTTAGTAACATGCTGCTCGTAAATTTCTGCAAGTGGCTTGAAAGTGTGTCCTCCATGCTGGAATAGAAAGCAAGACGCTATTGCACTCACATAAGTCAATTACAGTACGATTACACACAGTGGAGGATTTTATTGCTGATGACTGCAATTCTTTTTATATTCTCCTAAAATGAATGTATATTTCTTCCCATAACTGGATCCATTCACAACAGCACTGCATTTACTCAGGATTCAGACTGATTAAAGGTCATAGTAATGGCTGTATTAGGCTACTTTCACACTAGCGTTTTATAATTCCGGTATTGAGTTCCGTCATAGGGGCTCAATACCGGAATAAAACGCTTCAGTTTTGTCCCCATTCATTGTCAATGGGGACAAAACTGAACTGAAGACAACTGAATGCTCCTGAAAGCATTCCGTTCCGTCTTCAGACAGGAGAACAAACCGCAGCATGCTGCGGTTTGCTCTCCGGTCCAGGCATCCGCACCAAGACGGATCCAGAATGACCCCCAATGCAAGTCAATGGGGGTGGATCCGTCTGGTGTGACCATAATGGTAACCGGATCCGCCCTCCATTGACTTTCAATGGAGTTCATGACGGATCAGTCACCTGCACACATACATACACACATACACATAAACATACACATACAAATACACATACATACATACTTACATGCTCCCGGCAGGTCACCATAGCGCAGGAGGAGCAGGACGGCGCACACATAGGACGATTACACCCGGCGTCCAGCAGAGGGCGCTGTGGGAATCGTCCTATGTGCGCGCCGTCCTGCTCCTCCTGTGCTGTGGAGACCTGCCGGGAGCATGTAAGTATGTATGTGTCTGTGTGTGTGTCTGTGTGTATGTACTATGTGACATGTGTGGGGCCGGAGCGCGGTTCCAGCCCCACACATGTCCCTGCGGCAACACGGATCCAGCGGCACCCTTCACCTGCCGGATCCGTGCTGCCGCTAGTGTCAAAGAGGCCTTACATACAGCAAAGGAGCAATTTGGACCTGCCTACAACAACACAGTGCTGCACACCAACTTGCTGGAAACATCTGTCAGAGTACAAAGAGAGCGTAGACAGCACATCCATTCTTTGTTGTTTTGATGCTTGACAAAGGCTAGTTTGCCGAAACGTTGCACTTGGAATAAACCACAAAGAATGGAGTTTACGGTTCTCATCTCTACCCTCCATATCTGCTCCTCACTCCCCAGCCTCTGCATCACACAATCTTGAGTTGCCAACGGGTCGGCTCTTCCTCTGCACTTCTCACTGGAGGCAGGGAGGAGCACTCAGCTTCCTCCTCCTCTGCTGTGCGGCCACATGACTTCGGCATTATAATGATAATAACAGCGCGGCCCTCAGCAATACACATCCTAAGCCGCCCAGCTGTGCGTTCATTATCATATGAGTGAAAGCGGCCTGCGATGCATATTGCAGAGGGCTGCGTTGTCATTATCATTATAATGCAGAAGCCACAAGTGTGAAGGGAGAGAGGGGGCTGCATAGCGAAGGCAGTCGGCCCACTGGGAACCTTCCCGGTGAGGTGAATTGCCAATCCGAACCTGGGAGCCACAGAAACAGCCTAGTATTTCACGACTCTCATAAACTACAATGGAGAGCGCTGCAGTTAAAGTCCTACTCCTTCCTTGAGCACTGAATAGGGGTCAAGGGACCCCATTCTCTAAATGCGGCCCATTAGTGCTTGCATATCCCTGCTCCCACACTGTGCGCCACCCTGACAGATAACCAGGTCTGTGCCCATGTGACTGGGGCACTCACAGGCTGCGCACCCCTGATCTAAATGTCTTATCAGTCTCGGACATACAGTATATAGCCAATTTTAACAGTACAACACATGTAGATGGAATAGGAGTGAAATTGGCGGTGTACGCAGAGAAAAATCAGACTATAAACATGAGGATATTTCTGGGGAAATACCATGAATTTCAGATGGAAATAGTCGGATATGTCTGGACTTTGCAGGCCTCTTACATATGAGCGATACAGAATGAGTCCGGGTCTGCCCAGGGAAAAATTGACGGTTTAATATGCAGATTTAATCAGATTTTGTTCAGCGTTGTTTCTTCTGTCTGGAAAACGCGCTCTGTGTGGGAGCATGATTTCCTGTTATGGACACTGCATCTCTCACAGGACTGAACGGGATTATAATGATTTACAATGCTGGGTGTCTCTGCATGACCTTGAATATACTGAATGCCGACAGTATAATTTAGGAGAGAGATCACTATAATCCCATGCGGTCCTGTGAAAGAAGTGTTGTCCATAATAGGATATCCCGTTCCCATATGGAGCGTGTTTTCCATGGTGGACACGCTTGTCTGAAATTAGCCTAACACTCAATATCTCTTAGCAACCATCAGTTAAAAACACACTGCTTATGTTTTTTACGTGAGCCCCATTCATTTCTAGGGGACCCGGGCTGTGTAAAAAACGGACAATATAGAACATGCTACGATTTTTCCTGAACGCAAACATGATCCCATTGAAATGAATGGGTCAGTATTCAGTGCGTTTGCAAAATGTATTGCATTCAGATGGAAAACTCACTGAAATTAGCCTTAGGATGCATTTTAATGTGGTGAAGCATTCAGTGTCTGCAGGCTTCTCATTACAGTCGGCGAGTCATTTTGAAGCTAAAATAAAGGCCTTTGCTCAATTATAGAGAATTGTCAGTGACGGAGAAGATGGTTTCTAATTGATCTTCATTGATCGTGCTACAGGAAGTCACATTCGCTGAACACAGAGAAGGCCGTTCTGATCAGTGTGTTCAGGCATTTCAGACTAACCTATTGCTCACACGAGCATATAGCAAACAATCCAGTCCGCTCATAAAATTTCTATCCTGATAGATCTATCCAGGAACTGTACCATTAGATGAGCTGTGATGAACTGGGTCACACCAGCCCACAGAACAGTGAGGAAAAATTAGCTTGTCCTCAGCTGCAATGCTGAGAGATGACCCCTTTCACAATGCAGACACCTCATCCTAGCTCATAAACATCCCTCTACGACGTCCATCTTTAGTAGATCAGTGGTCGCCTTCATGGGAATCTGACTCCAATTGTAGAAAACAGATCCCAACCCCGAGGCCTCTTTCAAACAAGCGTTACAGATTCTCTCAGGGTGCGTTCAGTGAAACTCGCACCATTTCGCAAGCAAGTTCAGTCAGTTTTGTCTGCGATTGCGCTCGGTGTTTCAGTTTTTGATCAGTTTTGATGCGTTTTTCACACGCTTGGAAAAAAACAAAAACCTGAAGACTTACAAACAAGATCTCCTAGCAACCATCAGTGAAAAACACATTGCATCCGGATTACTATGCATTTTTCACTGAAGCTCCATTCATTTCTATGGGGTCAGGCCTGCGTGAGAAACATATAGAACATGCTGCGACTCTCAAACAAAGCAGAAATGATGCGTGAAAAACAACGCTCATGCGCACAGACTCATTGAAATTAATGGGTCAGGATTCAGTGCGGGTGTGATGCGTTCACTTCACGCACTGAACCCGCGTGGGAAAACTCGCTCGTGTGAAAGGGACCTAAGGGCTCATTCAGATGGCCGTAGTGTTTTGCAGTCCGCAAACTGCGGATCCGCAAAACACGGATACCGGCAGTGTGCGTTCCGCATTTTGTGGACCGCACATGGCCGGGACTATGATACAAATGACTATTCTTGTCCGCGATTGCAGACAAGAATAGGACTTGCTCTATCTTTCTAGCGGGGCCACGGAACAGAACTACGGATGCGGACAGCCCACTGTGGCCCCATTGCAATGAATGGGCTGTATGAATAAGCCCTTACAGCGGTGAATCGTTACAAAATAACAGCAGCCATATTGTAGAATCTAATGGGTAATCTTTCCAGAAAAGTGGGTCTGTGAAACAGGCCAAAAAGTGACCAACTCCAAAGAGTATGGTTATGGAATGAGGTTTTCAGACAAGCACATGCGGTGGTAACTCACCATCCCTCCCCAGAGCGCACATTGATGGCAGATGCAGATTTTACAAGTCCAACAAAACACACTGAGCTTTTCATGATGATTTTCACATCTGAAAAAAAAAAAGAGGGATATTGAGAAAAGCAGAAAGGAATCCCCAATATGTAGCTTTATGTTGCCATGTTATTTTAACGACAAAACACACTTTTAATAATTTTCGTCTTCGTTTTTGATACCCCTCTGGGTCTAATGAAATTCGAATGGATTACATAAATAGAGGTAAACCTACATAAGAAGTGGTATAACTGAGGCTGGGTTTACATGTCACTCACATGGCAGATTTTGATGTTGTGAAAATCCACTGCGTGGAAACTGCCGAGGTTTGCTCACTTTTGACACAGCCGACCCGTCTTCAGCTTAGCTCCAGTGAATGGAGCTAAACCGCAAGTGGATACATGTAGAGGCAGACACAAGGAGGAGGCCGCTGCCAGGAATTTTGACGAAGTATCATTGCCAAAATTCCACCATGTGAATGGGCCCTAAGAGTTTTTGCTGCAGTACACAAAAATTGCAAGCAACAGCAATTGTGGCAGTTTTGCAATGTAGTAATTTCTCACACTTTTTTTTTTTTTTTTTAATACTCATCTTACTGAAATATAGTAAATACAAAAAAACAAGACATACAACGCATCATACATAGCAAAAGTGGTATGCGGTGTGCACGCATCGTTGCATGACATATTACAGCATATACATTAAAGCATTTAAAGGGAACCTGTCATCTCCGAAACACCCCCTGAACTAGAGTAAGAGATGTATAGTGTAAGTGATGCTGAATCCGAATATGTAAGTTTTATCTTCATACTCACTTCCATTCTGACGCTGTGCTCCCACAAACCTGCAGTAAAATGCACTCACTGGACTCCAGTGCTCACTCACATAATGGAGAGGACTCAAAGAAGAGTCCTCTCAATGTATTTCACTGCTGGTTTGTGGGAGCACAGCGTCGGAATGGAAGCGAGTATGAAGATAAAAATTACATATTTGGAATCAGCATCACTTACACTATACACCGCTTACTCTAGTTCAGGGGGTGTTTCGGAGATGACAGGTTCCCTTTAAGGCGAGGAGAGAGTGAAAATATGGAAAAGCATACCCATCTAAAGGAACAATGAAATCTTAATGGGAATATAGCAAGTGTATGTGTATCAAATATTAATGTGCACAAATATTATGAAGTATGCAGAGAAAGGTAGATGAAATCCAGCGACTGTTGTGTATAATTAAAGGGGAATCACACCAGGGGTTCCATATGTTATAGAATGTCTCAGGATGTTTCCTATTTTTGCATACAATCCTTTCATAAGGCACAATAGTTTTGACAAGGTTTGCCACTGAGACAGTGAAGGGGACATACGGCGATCCATCTCAGCACTATCCACTTGCAGGGTAAAAATTAAAAAAATAAATAAAAAGCTTTGTAGCAAGATATAAGTGTATTATTAGCCACAGGGGACACCAGTAAGGGCTCATTCAGATGACCGCTCCGTGTTTTGTGGTCCGCAAATTGCAGATCCTCAAAACACGGATGCCGTCCATGTGTTCTCTGTAACTTGGGGAACGGGCAGCCCAGAATAGGACATATCTTTTTTGCAGGGCCACAGAACAGAACTATAGATGCGGACAGCACACAGTGTGCTGTCCGCATCTTTTGCGGCCTCATTAAAATGAATGGGTCCGCACCCGTTCCACAAATTGCGGAATGGATGCGGACTTATTCATACGGTCGTGTGAATAAGCCCTAATGGAGCAGTGAGTGCCATTCTCCACTCTTTGGTAGTGAGATCTGGGATAACATTACACCATTCGTCCCCTACCTGCGGGGGGATGGAAAAGCAACTTTGATTGTGTCAAATGACTATAGTCGGAAGAAATAAAACCCCTGGGTCCTTGCTTTCTATGCCTATCAAAGGGTAGGAAGAAATAGGTAGGCATGAGGCTGGTATTGGATAGAGATATCATGGAGCAGCTGGAGGTATCTGTAGAAGCCTGAGCAAGGAGTATTTCTCCAGCAGTGGAAACTTTTTATAATGGTTTCCTTGCAGTCATAAAGTTGGGAATCACTAATTTAACCTATGCATATACTCTGGGCATTATGAAGACCATAAATGGGTTACCTAACCATTAAAGAAGAACTCCCGCAAAAATTTTTATTTTCTGACCTGTTATAATCTGTAGTGATTGTCATTTTCTTATTGTAAAAACCTCTCTTCTTATTGTAGCTGGGTCATGTGACCAACTCCCTGACCTCCAACTGACCCAGGACAGAAAGCCAGTAACTGCTCTATTCATTCCTATGGGAGCCTCACTTTCAGTCTCATAGGAATACATAGAGAATTAGACTTCCTGTCCACACATAAGTCTCTGTGTGAGTTGGTGGGTCTAATTGCTGGTCACATGACACAGATAAGAAACTTCAGGATGATAGAAGTCAATTCAGACACTGGTAAGAAAATGACATTCACTACAGATTACATCATGTACATTTCTAGCAGGACATGGAATAAATTTTTTTGCGGGAGTTCTTCTTTAACAGTCATGTTAATTTTATAGATGATAAAAAATGGAGCATATTTACTAATTACATGACGTTGCAATGTGCACATCCATCTGATAAGCTAAGTGCCGGTGGACACATTCTCAGTCGCTCTCCACAGCCAAGTCTCTGTATAGTGATCCTCTGTAGAGCAGTAAATAGTATTGGCTTTCTTCCCGGTGCACACTGCATGGGAGACAATAAAATGGCTCTCTTACCTGCAGAAAGCTATTACTATTAGCTGCAGTGAACAGTGGATCACTATACATAGACCTTTGGGGAGAGTGACTGAGCATGCATGACCAGCAGCACACAGCTCAGTGGATGGACTTACACATCGCTATACACTATGAACAGCAGGTGGCGCCATACTACATAAATAAATGTCAGTTTTTCACTGGATTGCTTTGTTTTTTTTTAACAGCATGTGAATTGTGGTCTATTCAAGGACATGCATTGGTGGGACAACCTCTTAAATGTGTAGTAGAATACAGTGACAGACAATGCAAAAAGCAAAAATGCTGACTGGTAACGCTATGAATGACAACCTATACATTCTCTCTTATACACGTTGATGTTGTCTACGACGCCGCTAATTGATTTGTGAACATTTAGATAAGCTGTCCTATGGCATATAGAAGGTAGAAATACACCACATGTCGATTAAAAAGATATTGAGAAATATGTAAAAAAAAAAAATCCTTTTACTTACTTGTCCTTCTCATTTTCCTCATGCTTGTTAAGACTACATAACTGTAGTGTGTCCAGACGTTGTGTAACTTCTTCAGCCCATCGACAATTAACCAACTCCCGGAGTTGCAAGGGAGCTCTGAAAAAAAAAGATAACTCTGTTGATAACTTTGGTCTGTTGACTCAATGGACATTAGTTACCTGTAATGTGTGTGTGTGTGTGTGTGTGTGTGTGTGTGTGTGTGTGTGTGTGTGTGTGTGTGTGTGTGTGTGTGTGTGTGTGTGTATATATATATATATATATATATATATATATATATATATATATATATAGGACACCTCCATCATAGCCCAATATTCGTAGCGAGACTGAACCGCAGAGTGTTTGGAGCCCATACCAATATATGAGAAAAAGTATCTACAGTTTAAAGTGGTATTCTGGTTGTTCCCTATCTACAGTATCACTAAAACAGAGGAACTGGAAAATTATGAAGGGTCTGGTCGAGGATGAGCCATGCTGCTCCACTCATTCTCTAGGGACCACAGACTAGCACTGTTCTGGGTTCTCTTTAGCAGTCCCATAGAGAATGTTTGGAGCACCAAGGCACATGCTTGACCAGCCCCTCCATTCATTTCAGGGTGTGTGGCCCCTTTTCTCATGTACGGGGGGAGTTCTATGCATAGTGGATATCTTCTTAGAACCAGAACACTTAAATAACCAAGAACAAAAATCTATTTAGTTTAGCATCATACAAACAAGGACATATTATGGGTTTTAGAGAACACTAGAAATGAGCGAACGAGCTCGTAACGAGCACTGTACCGCTCGGCTCCCCTGCGCTCGCATGGGCGCAGGCATCCGGATCCGTCGGGGGAGGAGGACGGAAGCGGCTGCCTGCGCCCATGCGAGCGCAGGGGAGCCGAGCGGTACAGTGCTCGTTACGAGCGTGTTCGCTCATTTCTAGAGAACACGCATTCACCATCTATGTGCAGAATGATCAAAGAAGGCATTTGCGAGTCCCGAGGGCTACTACCATGTTCAGACATTGGAAATTTGGTGAAGATTCAGCAAAAAAAATCTACAGCAAATTACAGTACAATACATGTGGATGGCGTTTTTAAAACCCTTATATTCATCCGTATAAAAAAAATAAAAATCAAGAAGACTTCAGGGCATGCTGCACATTTTTAATTCTGCAGCAAGCCTATTATCTTGTTGTTTTGCAGATGATGTTCACCCTGGCAATGCAAATCTGTAACAAATCAAAAAGGTAGGCTGAACTAAAAGTGGCACTGTACTTTAGGAAAACTTTTGATATGTCATAGCGACATCAAAAGTTCTGTGGATCTGTGGCGTTCTGAGTGCTGAGAACCCCACTGATCACTAGAAGGAGGAATCAAGCTTTCCACTATATTATATGCAATATGAAATGGGCCATTAGAAAGTACAATTTATTCCCACAAAAAAAAAATTAAAAAAAGTCCTCATATGGCTATGTAAATTTTAACCCTTTCAGTACCGGAGGTTTTTTTCGGTTTTCATTTTCCTTCCCTATTTTCCGTGAGCCATAACCTTTTTATATTTTTGTTCATATAGCTGTATGGGGGCTTATTTTTTGCGGGACAAGTTGTACTTTCCAACGCCACCATTTAATATTGCATATGGTGTAGTGGGGAGCGGGGAAAAAATTCCAAATCAGGTGAAATTGCAAAAAAAACGCAATTCCGCTAAAATTTTACGGGTTTTTTTATTTACGGCGCTCGATGTTCATTAAAACTGACCAGTTACTTTCATTCTACTGCTCAGTACGAATCCGGCGGTACCTAATATGTATAGTTTTTCTTGTGTTTGGATAGTGATAAAATAATTATAAAGTTGGAATTTATTTTTTTTTGTCGCCCTATCTTGACCCCTATAACTTTTTGGTATTTATGTGTACGGAGCTGTATGGGGGCTCATTTTTTTGCGGGGCGATCTGAACTTTTTATTAATACCATTCTGGGGTGTGTATGAATTTTTGATCGCTTAATTTTTTTAGGGAAAAAAGCAACAAAAAACAGAGAATCGGCCATTTTGACGTATTTTCCGTCACGCAATTCACCGTATTGGAATTTTTTTTATATATATTTTAAAAGTCCGGGCGTTTTCAGTCGCGGTGATACCAATGAGGTCTATATTTATTGTTATTTAGGTATTTATTTTTTAATTATACAGAAAGAGGGGTGATTTAAACTTTTATCTTTTTTATATATTTCTTTACCTTTTTTAAAAAAAAATTTGTGATTATTTTTAGGTTCATATATAAGCAAATAGATAATGTTTTTTCTTTTTGAGCAATCAGAGATTTTTAAAACTGCATTTAAAATCCCTTTTGCTCATTTCTAGAGATGAGCGAGCATACTCGTCCGAGCATGCTCGTGTGCCATTTTTGCGTATTTGCGTACGCATTTTAAAATTCGTACGCTATTTATACGCATATTTTAATCTATACGCAAATGCGTACGAATAGCGTACGAATAGCGTACAAATTGCGTATAGATTAAAATATGAGTATGAATAGCGTACGAATTTTAAAATGCGTACGCAAATACGCAAAAATGGCACACGAGCATGCTCGGACGAGTATGCTCGCTCATCTCTACTCATTTCTTGTCATGGCCTGCCATCTAGTGGCCAAAACAAGAATTGCAGATTGAAAGCTGTAAACCTCATCAGCGCTTCCGGGTTTTACCGATATTAGATGCCGTGATCTCACGTGATCACGGCATCTAATGCCTTTACTCAGCCATCGTTTGAAACAGCAGAGACTTGCCGGCCATGACGCCCACCGCACGTGCGAGCGGACGTCATGTTCCCGCATCGCCCCAGCGCCGTACATGTACGGCACTGTGAGTGTAAGGGTTAAAAAAAAAGTTATGTCTCCGGGAAGGCAGGGAACAAAAAAACAAAAACGCAAAAATAGAAATGGAAGGGGTTAAACAGAGGCTGACATGAAGGTGACATGAACAATAGTAAGAGTAACACATATCATTATTATACCTGCAGTGGGGGCACTGGGCTCTCTGTTCAGTAAGCCATCTCTGTAGAGAAAAAAGGGATAAGGTTAAGATTTACAGCTTTTAAATCAATGGCTAAAAAAATGTTTGAACAGGTTTGGAATTAAAGGAGTGTGCCACCAATATAAATGTATCAGGCCGAACAGATATCACGGTGATATCACTTTTCCCAAATACAACCATTTACCAAAACTAAGTTATTAGCCTACCATTACACCTTGTGGCAAATTTATTTTAATATTAAGTTTCTGTAGGTTATGGCCTGCATTGGAGCCGTGTAATGTACGACTAACAAGCGTCATTGGTAACAACAAGGGATGTGATGTCCTGCTGAGGTCAGGACACATCTCACTGCCCTAAGGCATGATGGGACTGCAGACACATGACAAATCCGAAACTAGAATTCAAGCATGGGGAAAAGAGAAAACTGCAAATGAGGAAAATCTGGGGGGGAAAAAAAAAAAAAAGAATAGGATCTAGATTTAAATTTAGAACGAAAAGTAGTTTATGGCACAACGCCTTCACCCATTAGGAAGTATTAAAACACAAGAGAAACTATATAAATGTGGTATTGCAGTAACCATTCTGACCCGGACAATGGAAGTAACAGGTTGGTTTTACCACATAGGGAACGTCTTAAAAACAAAAAACATAAAAGAGAATTGGCAGAATTAAATTTTTTTCAATTACACCCCTTTTTAATTTTTCCCCCAGCTTCCCACTACATGCAATATTAAATGGTGTGAAAACAAAAATATATGATTAGAAATAAGAGAATAAGGGGGCGTGGCCTGGCCGGCAATGTGAGGAGACGCGGCGGCTAGAGCTCCGGGCAGCGCCGATAGTATCCTGCGACATCCTCCTGCTGCAGCAGCCTAATGGCCCTATAGGACTCACCAGTGGTGCAGGCAAGCGGTTGCCCTCCTCGCTGTGGCGCCATGACCCGCTCTAATAAGAAGGAGAAGGAGGGGAAGGACGGAGCAGGTCCGCTCCCCGGCAAGCAAAATGGCGCGGCCGGTGGACGTGGCAGCGCGCCTGGAACAGTACGCCCGTATACCACCATCCGGAGAGAGCAGGACCGGGGCCGGTTCCCCCGTCCAACAGGAGGCAAGTGGAAGCGAGGGATTGGCTGCAAGGGCCAGTGCGGATGTGAGTAGGCCCCAAGATGGTGGCAGCAGCATGGTGGGAGCGGAAGGCAAGGAGGAGGGATCCTCAGCAGCATTTGGTGGAGGGCTTGTACCCTCTATATCTGCATCACTATTAGGGGGCAACCAGGTGTCTAACCCTACAACTAAGGATGTGTATGTGGCAGCTCAGCACTCATGGCCTTGAACACTCACATGGGAGCTCTGCAAGAGACTGTTTCTTTCATTAGACATGACGTGAGGAAGATGAATGACCGGATCAAGGAGGTGGAGGACAGGGTAGGCTCCCTGGAGGATCAGGTGCCCCCTGTTAAAAGGGATCTGGGAAAAGTTATCCACAATGTCACCCTTTTAATCAACAAAGTGGAAGATCTGGAGAACAGATCTCGCCGCAACAATCTGCGGCTGATTGGGGTTCCAGAAAGAGCTGAGGGATCTAATGCGGTGCAATTCTGTGAGAAATGGCTGATTGAAAAGTTTGGACGAGAATCTTTGTCTGCTATGTTTGCTATAGAACGGGCTCACAGGGTGCCTTTCCGTCCACCTCCACCAGGGGCGCCACCCAGACCCTTGCTACTTCGCATCCTGCACTATCAAGATAGAGACACTATCCTGCGTGCGGCGAGAGGCCATATGGATCTACGCATTGGGGATGGAAGAGTGCTGATATTTCCGGACTTCTCGGCGGAGGTGCAGAAACGGCGGGCGAGATTCGTGGACATCAAGAGGCACTTGCGGGAAAAGAATATCCAGTATTCTATGCTGTACCCGTCCAGGCTGCGTGTTTCTGCAGGGGATAGAGTGCACATCTTTGATTCTCCGGATACTGCGGTCAACTGGCTGGACTCCAGGGAGGGCCCCTCGGTGTTGCCTGTTGGAGCGGGATGATCGTGCTGCCTGGACTCTTGTGGATGTTACTGGGAGAACTATCTGCGGCTCCATGTTTTCTTGCTAGAGCTGATGAGTATTCCTATGTTTACACACATGATTGCCTTCTATCTCTTTGCCACAGTTATTTTGACGTTCTGTTGTTATACTGCACTACATTTCTGATGTCAATTCTTAGGGGGTGCTGCGGTTAGGGCGTCATACATGCCGGCGCTGCCTGTGGCAGGGCCTATTTGTAGTCTCGTATTGCACTTGCTAATATGATGGTCGTTCCTCCATGTTGGCGTCAGGAAGCAGCGAGGCCTCGTTGGTATTGTGCATTTTGCTTATGCAAGTTTGGGGTGGGGGGGGGGGTTTGGGGTTCTTAGAATTATACAGATAGAGGACATAACTGTTACTTCCCATTGTGCACATTGTGGGTATGTGGTAGGGGGCTTTCGCAGTATCCTGGATGGCATTTCTCTGCGGTTAAATGATGGCGGGTAGTGTGCTATTATTGACGTGGAATGTTAGGGGGCTGGGAGATGCTACTAAACGTCAGGCTGTGTTTTCGACTTTGCAAAAATATCAGCCTGCTATCCTCTGCCTCACTGAAACGCATCTTACCAAGGAGACTATTAGACTTATACACAAACCGTGGTTCTCCCACGCCTACCATTCCACATTGTCCTCATACTCACGGGGGGTCAGCATTCTGGTCCACCGGGCTGTGCCATTTACCTGCCATTCAGTTAACGTGGATCCTGAGGGACGATTTGTATGCTTACTATGCTCTATATACCAGATGCGCTTATACTTAATAACCCTGTACATCCCTCCTCCTTATTCTAGCGTAGTTTTGAAAAGACTGATGGAGATTATTGATAAAGGGCCAGGGGTTCCTGTCCTTGCTGGGTGATTTTAACAAATATTTACAGCCCTCTTTGGATAAATTTCAGGCCGATCCGACTGTAGCTGCTGGGCCGCCCACCTCTCTTGCTAGATTGTTGGATGAGTTGGAACTGCATGATTTATGGAGGGCCCGTTATCCAACAGTTTGGCAATATTCGTGTTTTTCGCAGTCCCATGGTTCATTGTCACGGATTGACCTGGTGGTGGGGTCCCTGGAGCTGTTGCCCATGGTCTCTATAATAGAATACTTGCCGCGTAGTCTGTCAGACCATTCGCCGCTCCATATTGAACTACAGGCTGGGGGGGCTTAATGTGACTAAAATGGTACCCCCGTGGAAGCTTAATCCTTTTTGGCTTCAGTTGCTGGATGAGAGTGACCCCATGGATGAGCGCATTGGGGACTATTTTCGTGCTAATGTTGGTTCCGCCATGAAGGCGTATGTTCGGGGATTGTATATTCAAAGGATAAAACGTTGTAAAACAGCCTCTAGGAGACTAACGGAGACCTTGCGACAAGAAGTCTGCACGTTGGAAGCTACGTATGTAGCAGACCCTAGTGACCAGGTTAAGAATAGGTGGGTGGAGGCGCAGGAGAGGTTGACGGCCCATTTGCTTCATGTTGCAGATAATAAACGCTTTTTCTTGAAGCAAAAATACTTTGAAGCTGGTGAAAGTTCAGGTAGCTTGTTAGCTAGGATAGTGCGCTCCCAAGAAGGTCCATCTAGAATTATATCTATCACCACTAAAGAGGGGGTCCAGACTGTAGATGACACGGTCATACTTGCTGAATTCTTCTCTTTTTATAAGGACTTGTATACGTCCAGATTACGGAAGGATGTCTCGGACATTCAATCTTATTTGGCAAGTATCCGCCTTCCTACATTGGCGCCTGAAGTGGCACAGGACCTGGATAGACCTATAGATTTGGGAGAACTGAGAGGAGCACTAAGTTCCTTTCCCAACGAAAAAGCTCCAGGTTGCGATGGCCTACCGGGGGAATTCTTTAATGTTATTCTGACTCTTTACTGCCCCAACTCCTAGACACAGTAAATGATGCCCTGCGTGCAGGGATGTTACCATCTTCAATGAGGGAGGCGCATACTGTAGTCTTACCAAAGCCAGGCAAGGATCCTACCCGTCCTGAATCATATCGGCCAATCTCACTGTTGACTACGGATATCAAAATCCTTGCCAAAGTCCTGGACCTCCGGCTCAACAGGGTTATATCTGATGTCATTCACGAGGACCAATCTGGATTTATGCCAGATAAGAGCACGTCCATAAATCTCAGAAGGCTGTATCTGAATATGCAACGGAAGGTGGAGACAGGGGGATGCCGAGCTTTAATCTCCCTGGATGCGGCCAAAGCTTTCGACAGTGTCGAGTGGCCATATCTATGGGAGGTGATGAGGATAATGGGCTTTGGGCCATCCTTTATATCCTGGGTGCAGTTGCTATATACAGACCCGGTAGTCAGAATTAGGGCGAACGGGGGACTGTCCGAGCAGTTTAAGTTACAACGCGGCACTAGGCAGGGGTGCCCACTCTCACCCTTATTATTTGCCATAGCGATAGAGCCCCTGGCCTGTTTGTTGAGAGATGCGACTGATTGGAGGGGGCTTCCGTTGGGCTCCAAAGAGGAGAGGCTTTCGTTGTATGCAGACGACATGCTGCTGTATGTTGGAGATCTGGCTGGATCTATTGATCCCATTATGAGGCACATTAAGGACTTTGGTCTCAGGTCTGGCCTCTTAATCAATTGGGACAAATCGGTCATCCTGCCACTGGACCCAGTGCCGTCCCAGTTAGAGCTCTCCACAATTCCCTTACAGATGGGCCAGAGCTTCAAGTATCTAGGCCTAGTAGTAACGCCATCAGTCGGGGAATATATTAAAATCAACCTAGAACCCCTGCTTGCTACGATGGTGAATAAGGTTAACGCTTGGTGTAAGCTCCCACTATCCATTGTGGGCAGGTGTAACCTTATCAAAATGATCTTGATGCCACAATTATTATACATATAGCACAACGCTCCTGTTTGGGTCCCACAACGCTATTTTTATAAAATTCAAGGGATGTTTCGATCCTTGATTTGGAAAAAGAAACAGCCTAGGATTAAATTGGAGACGTTGCAAAAGTCCAAGGAGGAGGGGGGTCTCGCCCTGCCTAACCCGTGGCTATATTTTCTGGCTGCTCAGCTGCAGCACTTAAAAGGATGGGGACAGGGTCAGACTCTGGGCTCCGCAGCTAGGATAGTTAATCGGACTATGCGGCAGAGGATCCCTGGGACGGCGCTGGAGTTGGGAGGTGTGGGCTCTGGTGGAGAAAGAGGTCTCACAGTCCCATTGATTATTAAAGTGTGGATTAAGGCTAAAGACATTATAGGAGTGACGGGACATAATTCTCTTACTCCGTTATGGAGAAATCCGTGTCTGCCAGAGTTTTTTTAGATTGGAGGGTTTTTCACCATGGGAGGACAGAGGTGTAGTATTTCTCCACCAGATTCAGGTAGGGGGAGATATTAAATCCTTTGCACAATTACAATCTGAGTTTGCTATTCCGCATAGGGCCTTCAACCAATACCTTCAGATCAGACACGCCTTCCAATCGCAGTTTAAGGAGGGGCTGTCGGTGGCTGCTCTCCCACCAGCACTTGAGCATCTTCTGAAACGTGGTGGTACGCGAGGCCTTATATCATCACTATACCGCTACTTGTTGGAGAAATCCACGCCCCAAGTGCCGTTGCCAGTGAAAGGCAGGTGGGAAAGGGATGTGGGGGAGTTATCGCCTAACCAGTGGGAGGATATACTTGCCCTGACCCCTTGGCTTACGGTGTGCGAAGCTCAAAGAGTGTCTCAACTTTTCCTTATACATAGAGTCTACAAGACCCCGTTATTTCTTCATAAAATAGGCATTAGAATGGATTCCAAATGCCCCCGATGTGGGAGGGAGGAAGCATCACTGATGCATATGTTCTGGGATTGCACTGCCATTGCTAAATTTTGGGGTGAGTTGTTAGGAGTGATTGCGGCAGCTTCTCGGATACACCTACCTAGGGACCCCAAAACGTGTATTTTAGGCCTGCTTTGCCAGGAAGGAGAAGTTGAGGGAGTCTCCATAATGATAGGGAGAATGTTGTTTCAGGCCAGGATTCTAGTTGCGAAATATTGGATACAGCCGACCGTACCCTCGAAAAATGAATATGTTCAGAGAATGAATACTATCCTGCGTTATGAGAGGGGGGTATACCTGAAAAGGAGATGTCCGTCTAAGTTCATGAAGATTTGGCAGGGTTGGTTGGAGGCTCCAGGCGTTACACAGAGACTGCCTGCGGGATCAGTTAATTGGGGGTGGAATTCGGCAACGGGATCTATTTTACGGGGTCTTCGCTTGTAGCATTGTCTGATTGATGTCTTAGGATCTAGTTGACCAATAGATATTATGGGAGGTGGAGGGAACTCTGTTCTCATGGTATTTATAAATACTGATGCTGTGGATCTTGGATTGCGGACGGAAGTATTGATTGCAGCTACTCCAGGCTATAGCCTATTCATAAACCTGATCGATGGGCATGGTTTTGTCCCACTCTTGTCCTCTATCTGCCAGTTACGTATTTGGTATTCGGGAAGGGGGGAGGTGGGGTGGTTGGGTACTTTATAAGTAAAATAAAATAAAAACTTCCACGCGTTTCTAATATGCAAGAATCTAGACATTTATTGTCTGTATACAAACTCCTGTAATGCACTTTATGTGGAAATAATGTATGTTGCAGACTGTTATTATGCACATTTGTTGTACATTATATTTTTATGTCAATAAAAATTATCTCTGATTTAAAAAAAAAAAGAAATAAGAGAATAAGAAAAACTAAGTGGCAGTGCAGAATAACCCGGTAATAGGTAGTACTTACCCGAATACAGCTGAAGCAGCAGAGCTTGGAGCAGTGTGGACAGAGGCGGGCATCTCTTAGCTTTTCCATACAGATGAAACATCTGAAAACCTCCGCTATGCCCTACGTAAAACAATGAAAAGAAACATCAGCAGATCATATTTAGTTGGATTTGTTAGAGAGGATACTATGAAGAGTTGGATTTTCTCCATAAATTAATTATGTGTGCAAACATAATACATTTGTAATCCAACACCAGGTACCCCCCACTGATCAGGTGTTCCCTGTAGCTGCCGGAGCTACCACTTGGAATGGAGCCCCAAGGTCAGCTCTGTTCAAAGTGTAGAGGCTGTGCTGGATTACCACTCACTTTTCATTGAGTATCTCCACAGCCCAGGTAAGACGCTTCTGATATTGTATATGGGTCATGAGTGGCTTGACAAAAGAATGCAACCGTTATAGCCCATGTCCTGGATACATCTGTGTGTGGTGGCTCTTCAACCACATTACACTCCTTGTGACTCTCCCACAAATTCTTGAAAGGCCATCTCTTGAAAACCCTTTCAAGGCGGTGGTTCTCCCTGTTACTTGTGCATTTTCTACCATACATTATCCTTCTACTCAACTTTCCATTAATATTCTTAGATACAGCACTCTGTGGACAGCCAGCTTCTTCTGCAATGACCTTTTCTGGCTTCACCCTCCTTGTGGAGGGTGTCAATGACTGTCTTCTGGATAACTGTCCAGTCAGCAGTCTGTAGCATACTGAACCAGACTGAGGAACCATTTAAAGGCTTAGGAAAACTTTGCAGGTATTATGTGTTGTCTAGCTTATTAGAGTGTCAGTGATCCAGATGGCGACCAAAATGGTTGCCAATTGGACTGAAAAATTGCAAATGGCGAAAAAAACTTCAGTTAGCATTGTCGCCATTTGCCACCATGCTGCAGTTAAATACAGCGACGGAGCAAGGGCGCCGATAGTTCCCTGTCCCCCCAATCACCCTCATAGGCCTTTGGCTTCAGGTTTAGAAGGCCTGAGGCCTATGAGGTAGTAAATCCCAGCGCAGATGGGCGCGATGACATCATCACACCTGCCTTTGCCGGGACACAGCACAGTGACGCGTGTGCGTCTGGCCAGCGGCATCCCACCATCCCAGGCCGTAGACCCGAAGAGGTTGCGGTCTACAACGTGAATGTTGGCATTTGAGACACAGGTATTAGCTTTTTGCTTTGTTTTTTTTCGATGCCCACATGGGAGACATTATTAGCAGGAAGGAGAGCACTGTGGGAGTTCAGTGGGGAACATTACTAGTATGGGCACTGGAAACTTTTAATACTGAGGCACTATAGGGGGCATTTTTTTATGAGGGCACTATATGGGGCATTTTAATACTGGGGCACTAAGGTGGGATTTTTGTACAGAGGAATTATTACTGGGGGCACTACAGGGGGACATAATTAATACTGGAGCACCTGTTGCTTGTCTGTCGTTTAATTTTAGTTTAGTTTGGGCAATAAGCTCAGCTTGCGCCAACTCCAGCTTCTCCATTTTTCCCTATATGGCGCATCTCAGTCTTTATATCCTCTAACTCTCTTTAGGGCCATTATTAGATTTTTTTGTAAAAAATAAATAAATAAAAAATCTTAAAAAAGTATCCTGTTTCTCCAGCAAGGAAGGTCTGGCTACCAGGTATTTGCCCAGGTCTGCTTGTGTTTTGCTCGACCCAATTGTGCCCAAAGCATTCCCTTGCTTGTCTCTGCCAATGTTTACCATGTTTTTTGGGCTATAATGCTGGTTCTCAGAGCGCACAGGCTATGTGACCATCTCGTGCTCGGTTACCATTCACCCGAATGCGAGCTGAGCTTCAGTAAATCAGCACAGCCACTACACTTTAAATGGAGTGGGAAGCCCAGCTCTGTTGATGGTCTATGATAGTAAAGTCTCATCCAATTTGTGCCCTGCAACCATAAGTGCGAAAGTGTTGAATTTTCAGCGACTGTCACGTCGCAGTCATGGCATGTTGAGTGTCATACTGCAACAGCAACGACAATCATTAGACGCAATATTGTATGACACATAACTTTGTAGCCCCAGCCTAATGGGTAGACAACTGGACCATAACGAGTGCCAATCAAAGTGAATAGTATGTCTACTGAGGGTTGTCTACCGTACTTTCACTTTTCAATTATTGAGAGGGGTTTGAACAATCATTCTTGTGATTGTTCATTCAAAATGCTCCTCTCACCAAATAGATCGTGCCACACCAAGATGCATTTTGAAAAAAACTGACCAAAAAAAGCGTCCCAAACCAAAATGCTTTGTATGTACTTTTATAAATTACTAGAAACTTTAAAGTGTGAAAACATTATGTATCATAGCAAGATAGCATAAATTTTGATCAGTGGGGGTTTGAATGCTGAGACCTTGAACGATCACTAGAACGAGGACAGAGAAGTGCTCCTTATTGTAGGACATAGAATCAAGATGGTTCCATACACTTTCTATTGAGCCTGTCTCTTGCAGCAAGGAGGGAGTGTGCTATCCAAGCACTTCTCTCTCCTTGTTCTAGCAATCACAGTAAGTTGCTATGACTTATCAAAACTATTTTGATAGCTCAATGACCCTTTAATGTAACATCTGGCCACCGTGTTTTTGGCAAACATAAACCACACACCTAAAAAAAGCCATTAAAAACCCACAAAATGTGACCTTCTCAGTAAAACACAGTTTGAGAAACCAGTCTACAAGTGTCCTCCACTTCTAGCTTTGTGCAATATGGTGACAGGCAAGGTACTGCCTGAGCATACAGGTAATGTTGTGTAATTACACAGTCACATCCTCACATATTATTTAGAGGTTTCAGGCCGCCTGTTACACAGAGAATGAAGCTCTGGTTGCCACACGTGTGTTTACAACGCAGCACACAGCTATTGTCCAACCTGGCAACCCATAGGTCATATCGCTGAGTGTTACTAAGGCCAGTTCAGACGAGCGTATTCAGCCAGGGAAACACGTCCATGTGGGAGCAGTATTTCCTGGACTGAACATTGATCCTGTGAAGTCAACTCGCAGCATCAGAATGATTTCTGAAAACCTGATGGTTCAAACCACTACACAAACAGATCCATCATGGACTGTAAAACAGAGCTCATTATAGAGCTTGTCTCACTTCAGCAAATTTAAAGAAAGTTAATACAAGGCACTTACTAATATATTGTGATTACCCATATTGCCTCCTTTGCTGGCTGGATTCATTTTTCCATCACATTATTCTCTGCTCATTTCCATGGTTACAACAACCCTGCAATTCATCAATGGTGGCCATGCTTGCACACTATAGGAAAAAGCACCAGCCTGTGTGAGCTCCCACAGTCACGGCCGCCAGAGAGGCTGATGCTTTTTCCTATAGTGTGCAAGCGCAACCACCGCTGAAGGATTGCACGGTGGTCGTAACCATGGAAACAAGCCATGTATAATGTGATGGAATTTTGGACCCCTACTGACTGGATATTGATGACCTATCCTCTGGATAACTAATAAAAGCAAAGGGGGGGTCACATTGCAAATTGCCATGACATGACATTCTCAAGAAATTCACCTGCAGGATTTCTTGCAAATGTCATTTTCACGTTGCGTCACCTTGCAAATCACAATGATACCCCATTTGTTATCTGCAATGCAGGCAGCCACGCATTGGGCAACATGTGTCACAGCCAAAGTGCTCGTGTAGTCCTAGCCTTAGGGCTCATTCAGACGCACGAAAGGGCTCTGTGCCCATGCTACAGAGCGCAAACAGCAGCCCGCAATATACGTGCATTGGCCGTGTGCACTCCAGGCTGTGGATGAGGACCCATTGACTTGAATGGGTCAGCAATCTGCAAAATACGGTGCAGAAGCAGGGACCTAAAAGTCCATGGAAGCTCTTGGGAGTGTTTCTGTAGGCTTCCGATCCGTGCCTCCACTCCGAAAAAGAAAGGATATCTCCTATATTTTGCTGTATCTTGCAGATCGTGGACCCATTCAAGTCAAGGGGTGTGTTTGCTGTCCGCAATACGGGCACTGAGTCCTTACCCTAAGGGCTCATTCACACAAAAGTATGTTTATACAATGCAAACTGGGTGACATTTTGGGGGCTTCAGATCCAATGGCTAGATTTAGTTTTAATTCACAATAGTCTTCCCAGAACCAATTAATACTGGAACTTGAGGAACCACTGTGGAACTGACTTCTTCTTTAATCACCTGAAGTTTGTACCGGCATTAGTCATATAAAAATATGAGTAATTAGAGTCATGCACTGGAAAAATGGACTGAAACCTGCATAAAATATCTGGGGGGGAAAAAAAACGTATACACTATCACTAATACCAGTTAGCAAAGGCTAATGCTGCATGCCTCAGGAAGGTGCCTGCCCTCCCCGGTACACTGGAGCATTGGCACTGAATACAGAATGTTATTTTTAAAGGGGTTGTCCCATGAAAAATATTCTACAGTTCTCAAACCAGCACCTGGATCTGAATACTTTTGTAATTGGATGTAATTAAAAATGTATCATAGCCACTAAGCTATTCAATAAAATGTATCCGTATAGCGCCACCTGTGGTTTGTTCTTTCTTATTTCTCTGTCCGCCTCACTGAGTTCTATTCTTCAACTGACAAGCTGGGCAATTACAGGCAGAGAATTGCAGCAGAAAGGTTAGGCTCCCTGAGCTACATTAGAAAGGACACACCCCCTGAGTTACATTAGAAAGGACACACCCCCTGAGCTACATTAGAAAGGACACACCCCCTGAGCTGCCAAGTTGATATAAATCTAGTAGAGCAATGATTGAGGAGGCCTCTGGACCCATGTGAGGTACAGGGCTGGTTGTATCTTTGTTCGAAAGAGACTGTTGAGTTCTATATGATTTCATTTTTCACATTACTCATGGGACAACCCCTTTACCACAAACCTTTACACCACTAGTCTGTCACACCAGTTCACACTGTTGAAAACTTCTGACTGATCATCCAGAATTCAGCAAGTTCTGTTGGGAATTGGTGGGAGATGCATCATGAGTGGTGACAGCGGTCACGTGCCACTCCTGAACACCTGGTATCACCACAAGGTGGCAGCACATCACACCTCCAGACAGGCAGGAACAAGAGCTGCGCCACAGGAACGGGGATGACCAGACAGAGGAAGGTTTGGTTTTTATTCTGTATTCCCACACCATGGCCAGCTAACCCCTCCAAAGATGTGTACACCTACCATTTGCCCATGAGATGGTTTACAGTGCCTAACAAAATTGCCACATGCCATTTTAGAAAATTTTAACTAATTTAGACATTATAGATAGACTCCAATGATGGAGGAGCAAGTGAAACACTGACATACCGAACCCAGCAAATGTTGGCTGCTGCAGTAATTGGCAGCAACACCTCAGTGCCATTATAGTGATGCCAGGAAAAGCCTGTGATTTTCAGGTTATAGTCACACAAATAAATCCAACTTCAGATCAATTATGGTTCAACCACACGGCAGTCTGGTTGCCGCCACCACTCTGCGGACATGCAGGCTCTAATTAAACTAATGAAGATAGCCGGTCACCATCATTAATGGCCGCAATGCACCTTCAATACCAAGCGGCCATTAACAATGCAGACTGACTAAATAGAGCTGTCTTCATTGGTTTAATTCCAGCCCGTATCGCACCATGTGGTCTTACCCTCATGCATCTGACATACGTCAGATTAGAACAATCCATGTCATAAATTAGGTGAACGCGGCCTAAAAACGCCCATATGAAAAATACTGTCACAGGGGCATTTAAAAAGTCACAAAAAAGTTGTCATGTGACAATTTTACACAAAAAACACATAACTGTTCATAAAAGAGACAAAATATCTGCCATTACTAGATCCTGGGGCAGGGCAGGACTACTCAAACTGTAAAGAATCCTTTCCTATACGGATGCCGCATTCTCATAAACATTCCCTATTGGTTGTAGTTATGTTGCAAATTTGCAGAGTTTTTCCATTAAAGAAGTTGTCTGGGTTCAGAGCTGAACCCAGACATATCCCCATTTTCACCTGATATGATGCTCCGATGCTTTCCTTTGCCCTGCACAGGGTAAAGGCAGTTTCAGGTGATCCAGTGGGCTTTAGTGCTGCCCAGCTTGTAAAATGGCTAGGGCAGCGCTAAATCCATCCCGTCAGAGACAGTGACGTCACCGAATACACTGCTGGGTGGAAGCCTCCGCCTGGCAGTGTGAAGAGGTAAACAAGCAGCCTTTGCCTTGTGTGATCCAGCGCAGGTCAAGGGAGATGCTCATATCACAGGGTGAAAATATGGATATGTCCAGGTTCAGCTCTAAACCTGGACAACCCCTTTAAGACTCATGCACACAATTGTACTTTGCAACCGTATCTGATCTGAATTTTTAAGATAGATAAAACATGCTATTCTTGGCTGCAAAATGCAGACCATGGACCCACTGAAGAGAATGGATCGGGCCTTAAAGGGGTTATCCAAAGTGTAAATCATGCCCAGGCCCATCATATAGATTATACTTACCCCGCTTCCCAGCACCCGCGTCGCTCCTGATCACTGCACAGCTGGTGAGATGCAGCCGTGGCCGTGCAGGGATCAGGAGCGTCGTGGGTGCCAGGAAGCAGGGTAAGTATAATCTATATGAGGGGCCAGGGCATTAGGGTCATGTTTTAGACTTTAGATAACCCCTTTAACCTCAGTGGTTGCTCAGCATAGGAAAAATCTAAATCCCAGTGCTAAGAACTACTTCCATACAATGGGCCATGTCATAAACCTGCATGGGATCTGACATGGCACCACACGGGTTATATGGAGGCACCTTAGCATCTAAATATGCAGGATTCTGTGTGCCCCCTGAGCGACCAAATCCTACCACCCTGTGACGTGATATATGATCACGGGAGGCGATGTTTCTCCCAATCCATCCGGTACAGTCATGGTACCTACATCACATAGACTGACACCTGTCATTCCCCGCCCCTCCCCCTCTCACCTCCACGCTCTGCTCGTCCATCTCCTCCAGTTTGGGGTCTTTGATCTTGCAGTACTGTAGAGATTTCTTCCTGGACCTGAAGTAGGTCAGGTACTTGATGGTGCTGCAGAGACAGGTGAAGAAATTATCAGTAAAACGCCCCCTTTCAGCTGCAGACATGCAGCAGCCGGGGAAGGGGAGCGTCAGGGGGTTGTGTTGGCACAGTAAACGCTCCCTGCCGCCGTGTGCGCTGAGAATGGGGGAGGGAGGCGGAAAACAACAGCGCCGCCGTTCAGCACATACAGACGCCGGCCGCCATGTTGAACCGCGGCTGGTTACTGAGAAACGAGCGACGCCAAGGCCGAGGGAGCAATGGAAGGGGCGGGGCCAGTGACGTCAGCGCGCCGGCGACCCGACCGGGGCTAGTAGATGGATATGGGAGTGCTGCAGTACTGGCAGGCAGCAGTGAGCGGTGTGCCTGGAAAACACCATGGCGGCCTATGGAATGCTGCCGGATACATCATGTGCACTCCACTAATGAAAAAATTATGTCTCCTAGAAAATGCAGAAATGCATAGAATTCTAGTCAGCCATTCCTGTAGTCTCCCTTTCATGTACTGTCCAAATAGTTACATTAGAGGGCATTTCCTAAAGGCTCAGGTTGCTTATTCTTAAAGGGGTTGTCCTATGAAAAATATTCTACATTTTTCAAACCAGCACCTGGATCTGATTACTTTTGTAATTGCATGTAATTAAAAATTTAGCATAGCCACTGAGTTATTCAATAAAATGTATCTGTATAGCGCCACCTGCTGTTTGTTTTCTCTGATTTCTTTGACCTGCTCATTAAGATGGCTGCACATGCTCAGTTTCATCATTGAACTGCCTCCTGAGCTGTGATAGGGAGCGCTGAGGCACGCCCCCTTAGCTGCAGCAGAAAAGACACTCCTCTTGAGCTTGATATAAATCTAGCAGAGCAATGAACGAGGAGCTCTCTGGATCCATGTGAGGTACGGGGCTGGTTCTAGCTTTGTTAGAAAGAGGTTGTCATGCACCATATGATGTCTGATTTTCATTTTTTACTTTAGTCATGGGATAACCCCTTTAAAAGGACCGATCAGCCCACCTTAAAGGGAATGTGTCACCAGTTTTATTTCTCTAGGTTCTAACAGCGCCAGTGTGTGCCGATGAGTCCCGATATTCATGAGATCCTGGCTTTCTCTGCCTCCTGCCACCGATTGACAGTTTTTTCCCAACTGAATTAACAGCAGGGGGCCGAGAAAGCCAGGAGCTCATGAATATTCAGGACTCATCATGATGCATTTGAACTGTTCAATACAAAAATTTAGCAAAATGAGTCAATGTAAAAAAAGTGACCCAGCATTTAGCTATGGGATCTGTCTGTAGTTTATGTTGTCCTTAGCTTGGACATCACAGAACTGGTGACAGATTCCCGTACCTGCAGAAGAAAGTTTCCGATGCATATACTGTCACAAATTTGAGTGGATTGGCCACTCGGGAACCCAGTTACAAATCATACATATGCCACTTTCTTCAGTCAGAATACCAGATTTCCAGAAGGTCTATAGACGAGCACATCACTTCTACAGGCCATGATGAGGGATCTTCAGTAGACAATGCTAGAACTGACCATCTCCCTGGTGCATTCGCTGATAAGTTGGGTTCAGGAGTTTGTGAGTGCTCCAGGGAAACAAAAAGTAATGGCCCACATCACCTCACCTGTCCTGAACTGCAGAAGTGAAGTGCCCACTAGAGATGAGCGAGCATGCTCAGCCGAGCATGCTCAGGTGCAATTTTCGCGTATTTGCGTATGCATTTTAAAATCGGTACGCTAATACATACGCATATTTTAATCTGTACACAAATGCGTACGCATAACGTACAAATTTTTAAAATGTGTACGCATTAGTGTACAGATTAAAATATGCGTATGCATTAGCGTACCGATTTTAAAATGCGTACGCAAATATGCGAAAATTGCACCCGAGCACGCTTGCTCATCTCTAGTGCCCACCCATAGACCAGACCAGAAACTTGCTATTCTGACTGAAATGTGGGAGTTTGCAGGATTTCCAACCAGGTTCCAGAGTGCCCTATCCACACAAGTTCGCTGCCTCATTCCAGTCCCCCTCGGACCAGAAGTGCCTTCACCCCGTGACCTCTGTGATCAATCACTGGCCTCAGTGGTCACATGTGCAAGAACATTGTGTCATTAGTACATAACTAGTAGTGACGTGCCATTCTAACATGTGACCGCCGAAACCCGTGATTGGCTATAAAGGTCGGGGACAAACCACTACTGGTCCAGCAGGGGCTGGAAGCGGCCGTAAACATTTTATTGGGCACATACTAGGACTATTTGGGTTGTTGACTCCTAGGCCAGACAACCCCTTTAATTAAAGGGGTTGTCCCATTACAAGAACTTATCCTGGGGATTGGCTGTTTTTCAGTCTTTGAATTGAGTAGCATGCATGTCTGCTGATCCATTCAACTCTATCAGATAACGCAAGATATCTCTCACAGTCCCATAGAGTTTAATGGAGCAGCGGAGAGGCATGCTTGTCTTCTTCTCCATTCAAACAGGGCAACATGTGCCCCCAGCATTCAGACCCCTACTGATCAGACACACCTCCTCACTAACCCCTTTAACCCCTTCCTGACAGTGATTTTCCGTTTTTGCGTTTTCGCTTTTCGCTCCCTGCCTTCTTTTCTGTTCACATAGCCGGATGAGCACTTGTTTTTTGCAGGACAAGTCGTACTTTCTAATGCCACCATTAAATATGGCATACAATGTAGAGGAAAGCTGAAAAGAAAATTCCAAATGGGTGGAATTAAAAAAAAACAATGCAATTCCATCATCATTATGGGTTTTGTTTTTACGGCATTCACTTCATGAATTCACTCTTCATTCTCCAGGTCAGTTTGATTACGACAATACCACACTTGTATAGTTTTTCTTGCATTTTAATACTGAAAAAAAACTTTGATCACTTTTTATTAAATGTTTTTGGGAAGTAAAGTGATGTAAAATAGTGAATTGGCCATTTTTTGTTTTCCATTTTGCCATTAACCATATGGGATAATATATTTTAATAGTATGGGTGTTTTTCATATAGTGATGCCCATGTTATTGTTGTTATTTTTTTTTAAATTGTTTATTTACTTTGAATTTTCTCCATTATCCTATACAGAAATAGGAATATTACAGTTCAGTGCGTTGGCGGCCATCATCTCTGTTCAACGTGAATCGACTTTCAGCACTGAGGCCCACTGGTCCCTCGTCCATCGTAGATACTCCCTGGCCCATGCAAGACGATGACACCTGTGGTCAGGTCCCCTTGTAGGTCGTCTATCATGCAGATGTAAATGCTTTCAAATGGTCCGATGTGACGCTTGGGTGCCTCTCACATCCCTTAAATGTGCCTGGAGTTGTGTGGCATTCATCATTGTCACTGTCTGCTTTCAGAGCCTCACTTTGCTCCACTTTGCAATCACGATATAAGAAGTCAGATGTGTCACAGTTTACAGTTCTTTAGTGAGTAAAAAATAAATAAAAATACTCTCAATTCCTGAAGTACTTGTGTACTTTCAAACTTTTGTTATATATCCGGGCAGCATTGGCTTGCAGGCCTTATTTAATTTGAGAACACTGAGCTAGTTCCTATCCCGTACTGTGCAACGTTTCAGGAGTCACGCCCCCATATTTATGCATACTAGTGGGATGTGACCCTGTTCCTTAAATCTGCACAGCTTGTTGCGTCACTCTATTAACATTTAAATATTGCCATACATAACTTACAATATATAACGACATAGTTACAAATCTATAAAAATACAATAGAGTAACTAAACTTTTACTCAAGCTTTTTTTAAATGTCCTAAATGCCCTAAAAATAATTTTTTTAATGTACTTTATTTATTGATTTAGCATTTTTAAGAGTCCTGCATGTAAGCTTTTAGCTTAGCGAAGCAGGCACAGGCAGGAGCCTCTTCGCTCAGCTAATCCTGGCATAGCACATGGTTACAGAGTACCCATGTGCTATGCTGGCATTTAGTAAACCTCAGGGGGGCGCAGGCAAAAGCGGCAATGTGTGCTGCTGCCCATACTCTATTCTCCGCGGCCCCATTGGTAAAGTGCACAGTCCGTACACCGCTGACAAGTCAGCAATGTGGAGAATAGTGAATTTAAAGCGCACAGGAAATCTTCGCTTTAGGGGGGAATATCTTTAGTAAAAATGCAAAATCAATAAATAAAGTACATTAGGAAAATTATTTTTACAGCATTTGGGACATATTAAAAAAAACTGGATTAAAAGTTTAGTTACTCTTTAAAACTAGATATCTCGTTTAACCCCTTTGGTTTTAATGTTCCCATTTTTATAATCCTTTTGGTTTCATGTTGCAACAGTTTCCATTTATCATCTTTCTCTGTTTCATGTGGGGTGGCCCTGATTTCTCTTGTAGTCTATCCAATGTACCACATGCTAAATGGGCACCTAATGCCATAGATTACATTTTTGGTAGCATAGTGGCACATAGGGATATTATATCCTTGCCTAGGATGATTAATTACATCTCTTTTCATGCTAGATTTACAATTCATACAGTATAGCCATGGGTACATCTCTCTCTTTCTAGTGGCGAGAAAAGTCTGTCTATCTTTATCTATTTTTCTTTTTTGTCCTTATATCACCCTTATTTAAGATGTTGCCAAGTGTTTTACCTTTAAGATATGCAAATCTAGGTTTATCTCTAAATAATTTTCCATATTTTCGATCATGTAATAAATCCCAATATTTAGGGATGGTATTTTTGACCAGTATAGCATCATAAGTGCCTATGTACATTGTGCGGTCATCTGCGTGAGGTGGGTCCACCTCACTGAGGGTGCTGCCACATGCTGCAGCTGTACTGTGGCACACGCAGGGGTGCACCTAGCCTTTCTGCTCCCTGAGGCGAAAGCTAAAACCGTGCAATTTTCTTAACTCAACTTCACCCCTTCCCTCCAGCCCAATTGTAAAAGACATACTTAGAAAACATTACATACAGCGCTACAAAACATACAGGGTAATACAGCGCTGCATACCTCTTAGGCTACTTTCACATATGCGTTTTTGCCTGATCTGTCACGGATCAGCAAAAACGATTCCGTCACGATAATACAATCATCTGATCTAGTTGTATTATCTCTAAAATAGCCACGACTGATCCGTCACTAAAACCACTGACCATCTTTTGTGTCAGAGAAAACAAATCCGTCACCATTGACTTACATGGTGGGTCAGGACAGATCCGTCTTGCTCCACATCCCAGGACACGCTCAGAAACGCTGCTTGCAGCTCTTTTATGTGTGTCATGGGAACGCAATTAAATGGAACGGAATGTATTCTGGTGCATTCTGTTCCTTTCAGTTCAGTTTTGTCCCCATTGACAATGAATGGGGGACAAAACGGAAACGTCCCCCCCCCCCCCCCCCCGCTATTGAGATCCTATGACGGATCTCAATAGCTAAAAGGGAAAACGCAGATGTGAAAGTAGCCTAACATCCAGTGATGTCTCCTCTGACGTAGATGTTCTCTTTCTTTAACTTCTCCATTCACACCAGACCCCCATGATGACTTCATTCAGCCATCTATTGTCTTTGCAGAGTTTGATAACTACTTTTCCATCCCCCTCCCCACCTTCTGAACACCCCATCCTGCCACCTTTAATACTGTGCCCACTCCTCAATACTGTACTGCAGAAACAGATAATTCTCCTGAAAATACTATTACCACACAAACTATTCCTCTTCAATAATTATTGACACACAACTTAAAAATAGCTGTGCCCAGCAAATAGTGTCCCTGAAATTTATACTGCTGTAAACATAGGGTCCTCCAAAAATAATTGTGCTAAGCTGATACTGTGTCAGGGTGCCTCCAAATGTAACAGTCCACCCAAACGTCAATAGTAATAATTCTCTGCCAGAGAGCACTATGTGCATGAGTGCACCCAACAGTAATAATGTCCCTCATTTTTCCCCCAGAAATAATAATGCCCCATAGTAATAATTCCCCTATAATGTGTGCCTGTACAAAAAATACCCCCTTATAATGTGTGCAAGTACATAAATGCTCCCTTACAATGTGTGGCAGTACAAAAATACCCTCTTGTGTGTGCCAATACAAAAATGCTCCCTTATGATGTGTGCCAGTACAAAAAAAAAAACTTTTAGTGCCTCATGTAGAACAAATGTCCTCATAGTGGCCACCTTAGAATGTGTGCCAGTACAAAAAAATGTTCCCTTATAACATGTGTCAGTACAAAGAACTACCACGTTTTAGTGCCCCCAGTGGATTGAATGTCCCCATAGTGGCCCTCTTATAATGTGTGCCAGTACAAAAATGCTCCTTCTTACATCTGCAGTGTCCCCATAGTGCTTTCTCCAGTTACAAAAAAAATGACCCCCACCCCATTGTGGCACAACAGCATGCTGCTGAATAAAAATAATAAACTCAAATACTTACCTCCATTCTGCTGTCAGCGATGCAGTGCAAGACACAGACCTCTTCCGGTCTTTGCCCTGAGCTCTATGCAGCCCTGCTCAGGCAGCGCGATAATGATGACACCGGCCTCTGATAGGCTACAGGAACTAGGACTAAAGCCTATTATAGGAAACAGTGGGCCAGGGGGACATCCCGTACCTTGTTGCAGCATTCAATTGTATTGCTTTCCTGAGTACAGCGATGCAGTTGAATATGTACAGATGGGTGTTTTCACAATGGAAGCACCCATGGCCCATCTGCTGCCCCCCTCTTGCCCTTTCCTGGTGCTGCCTGAGGCAATCGCCTCACCTTGCCTCATTGGCGGTGCACCCCTGCATATTGACATCAAAATCCACAAGTCTTACATCAGGATTTTGATGCAGACTTCAAGCCCATGCATTGCATCCCTTCTACCGCCAGTGTAATGCATCATGTTATTTGTGAATGCAGAACAATGTAAAAAATTGTAAAAAAATTAGTGCAGCATTGCTGTTTTTCTCCTGTCCATAAAGAGTTAAAAGTTTATCAGTAAGTTATGTGTACTTCAAAATGGTGCCATTAAAAAGTGCAAATTGTCCCACAAAAACCAAACTCTCATACGGCTACATAGATAGAAAAGTACAAAAGTTATAGTTCTTATAGCGACGATGAAAAAATAAAAAAAATCTCTTGGTCAATAGGGCCTAAAACAGGCTGGTGATGAAGGGGTTAATTATGTAAACTACCCTTACAACACATCAGTCCAGAGGGTTAGAGTCTTGTGAGCCGGCATTACTATATGTAGCCCCTATTTGAAACCAGTGGCATAAAATCAGATAAGTTAGCGGTGGGCCCTGGTTTGCCTCATCCGCACAGACTTTGTACATTCTCCTTCCCTTCAAGATGGAGTTCATGACATCACAATCCACTAATGACCTCTGTCCACTGAATATGCAGATCTCATGACATCACAATCAAGTGTCAGCTTCCGTCCACTGAATATGCAAATATGATGACATCACAAACCAGTACTTGGCAACCTCCAGTTGACTATGACATCACAATCACCAATGACATCATAGAGTTCCTGTTTACAGTTCTGAAACTCCTGAAGCTCAGTCTCACCAGACACTTCAAACTTGAGTGACACTTCTGTGTAATTTGCAAGTTTGGCTGTAAATTTACTTTTTTTTTTAACATCTTTTGGTCTAATTGACAATGGAGGAAAATGAGGCTGAAAACGAGGAAGAAAAAGATTCAGAAGAGTTCCACATAAGAGACCCAGGATCGGAACCGAAAAAGAAGCACCAGATGGAAAAGCACAGTCCAGTCTATCACCACCAAAAAGGAACAGATCAAGCAAGCAACTTTACGTTAGCAAAACTGGAGAACCCAGACAGGGTAAGAAAAAAATCAAAAGTGAGGAACCTGTGCTAGACCTCAGCTCTGGTCACCAGAGAGTTTGTGCCGCTTTAAGTGAGGACAAGTTTTACTATCATCACATACTCAGAGAGGGTGGGTTCGCCAAAGCCATCTTGGCGACGGATGTCGTCTGTAGAGAGCAGGTGGCAATTAAGATACAGCCAAAATCCAAACCATCAAAGTCCCACCTTACTGAGAGATACATCCTAGAGCTGTCCAACGGGAGCCCCTTCTCAGACCACGGGTATGGCGTCTTCCACACAACCAGCTTACGTGTTCTATGTCATGGAGCTGGCCAGAGGTAAAAGCCTTGCTGGTTATCTCATGAATACCCCAAAGGTGGACATTCTCACCATCAAGTTCTTGGCTGCGGAAATCGTTTCAAGTTATATTGGATGCTGACCAGAAGGTATCCCTTTTCAGGGAAAACTAAAGCAGATATTCGCAGATCAGTAACAGACAAAGAACCAGCATATACAGGTCTTGACCAAGACAGCACGAACCTCTCAAAGAAACTTTTTTGCAAGCAGGATTCCCTTCATCTAGGTGAAAACGGGAACATCCGTCAGCAGGCATTTTTTGCCTCTATCAACTGGGTGGACCTGGAGGCTGCAAGAACCGAATCCCCAGTAACAATGCCAGCAGATGATCTAAAGGGAGTCTTTCACCTGTATTTCACCTATATAACTAACAGCAGTGCCCCACAGAAGATTGCAGACACATCCCAGACATACCTGTGCGCACGGTGTGTCTGTATTAAATGTCCAGGAAAAGCACTTTTATTCTGCAGGAAAACAGCTCCCAAGTGCCCGGCTCTGCTGCTGCAAGTGCTCAAAGCAAACGAAACTGAAGAGGGGAGGGCTGCTTTAGCTGCTCATATCTTGGCATTGGTAGCAGATAGAAAAATGGTTCTGACCTTCTTTGAAAGCTGGCAAAGGAAAGCAAATGAAAGCTTTCAAATGATACCAAAATAATAAAAGAAAAGAATAAAAGTGCTGTTTCTGAACATGGAATACAGACACACAGTGCACACAGGTATGTCTGGGATGTGTCTGCAATCTTCTGTGGGGCACTGCTGTTAGTTATATAGGTGAAAGATTCCCTTAAGTGACGATCTAAACCAAGAAATTTCAGTGCCTTAAAGTGAAGTCTACAAAAACGACATATAAGAAATAGACCAATGTCCCTTTAAGAACATCTGTTTTGTGGGTCCCGAATGGGCTGAAGATTACACAAATACCACCGTCCATTCAGATTTGTTACCACCAGGTATAGCACAGGATCATATATCTGATTCAATTAGCTAATCATACCTGAGAAACACCATCATGCAGAGGACCACCATCCTGCCAGATATCCCATGATGCAGAGGATCATCATCCTGCCAAATATCCCATGATGCAGATGACCACCATTCTGGCAGATATCCCATGATGCAGAGGAACACCATTCTGTCAGATATCCCATGATCCAGAGCTCCACTAACATTTCCAGCATTTCTATATTTTTGAATGAACTCAGTTAATAAAATCTTTCCGCATTTTCTAAGTTCTTTGGCTCCTTTTTAGTTGAGGTTTTAGTTTACCTTTGTAGTTGAGGTCATTTCACATGGTACAAGGAGACCCCATCCACGAGTACAAGCCACACCCCAATAACAGCCATAGTGTCTCCATTAAGAGTACTGTTAGAGTGACCCTCATTATTAATGTCAGCACAGTGTCCCTATAAACAGTATGACCGTGCCTCCCAGCCATTCCAGATCCTGAAGGACTGTTCCTAATTTTGCTCTCTGTCTTACAGTCCCGGAGAGCTGACGCATATTCCGACTTCATCTGTATATGCATCTTCAGGACACAGTGGTGAAGAAGGAACCATCAGCTCCCTGCTCTACTATTTAGCTGCTGCCAGAGGTTCAGCACAGGCGGGTGCAAAACAGTGACATCACCGAACTTGCTGTGCCTAGCCACAGGTGACATAGACCGGAGTCCTGCTGGGTGGAGTAAGAGGCTTGGCTTAGTGTAAAAAAAATTATTGTGATGATGTGCTACACATGCCACAGATTCTGTTTCTCATCCTGGGCTTTTCAAAAGTCTGGAGGTCTGAATATTACCAGCAGGGCCTCCATTTATGTAATTATAAAATTAATCCAAAAACGCCTGGCTACCTGCAGCCACCACCAGGATGAGCTCAGAACATATCTATAAATATAGGTATACTGCAGACTGAACCCCTGCTGCTAGAGTGAGACAATATTTTTGTCCTGCCATGTCTTCTGCTCTTGCATTGTGTCTGCGCCATTTATACTCGCAACTCACCTGTGTCACTTTACACGCTACCTGTGGGGAGTAGTAATCATTCACTAGGCTGACACATATAGTCACATATGTTTTAGGCACATCCACGTGGGACTGATCTACTGCTACATTGCAAAGGGAGATGTATATCGTATTAAAAGGGTTAGCACTGCCACGACTCTTGGTATTTATACTGGCATGGTTAGTGTAACGTTATAAGCCAATGAAAGACTATTGTTACCTCTATCCTGAGGATCGGCCATCAGTATTAGGTCGGTGGCACTCTGACTCTTGGCACCCTAGCTAATCAACTGTTTGAAGGGGTTCCAGCAGGACAGGTAGTGTCACGTACCGTGTGGTTATCGTGACACGTGTTCAATGTTGCTCATGTTTGTGCCCTGGTATTCCGGATTTGGTTGTATGCTGGTTGCCAGGGGCAACGTGTAAATTGGTGGTGTCTCGGTTGTTCTCCGTGACACGGCTTCCATGTTGCTCATGTTTGTGTCCTGGCATTCTGGCTGCGGTAGTAGGCCGTGGTTGCCAGGGGCAACGTGTAGTTTTGGTTGCTGGTATGTTCCCTGATTGCATACTTCCCTCCTTCCCTGTCTGGTTCTCATGGGGTTAACATATTGACCTGGGTGTGGTCACTAGGTGCTTTTATTCTGTTGTTGCTAGCCTGGTGGGTTAGTTGTGCTCCAGCCTCCGTTGGTGCTGGAGCTATGCACCTTTCCTGGGATTCCATCTGCCCACTTAATATGTCAGCGAGGTCTTCCCGAGGTCCTCTCATCCCCTTCCCTTATTCCTGTTATGTGGTTTATGTACAGCGGGGTGTTTGGTCTGTGACTGCCATGTGTCTTCTGACATGGAGTCCAGACATTTCCTGTATGTATGTGCCTTCGGTGAGAGGGCTCCAGGGTTCCCCGGAGGGGGAACAGCGATACTGTGAGTTGTTGCTGGTGTGCTGGTTCCTGGGTGTGTTGTGTGTACTGAGTCCTGTTAGGTGTTCGGGTTCCAGTACATGTGCCTGGGCTCCTGTCTTTGGTGTATGGACTGCTGGTGCTTCTATCAGCAGTATCAGCAGGTAAGTTGCCAGGTGCACCGGGACCATCCTGGAGGTGCAGTCAGTGAGTTCTGGATAAGTGCATCCCTACCATCTGGGGCTCTGTGAAGAACGGGGCTCACTGGGTTTCTGCCCTCTGGGTTTGGTTTCTGGTGTTTCCGGTGCACTTGGTTCAGTGGTTTTCCTTGCCACTGGCTTCTTGCCTGCTGATCGGTTTTCATCTCACTGTAGTGTATTGGTGTATGCTCGGTGTGGAGTTTCCCCTCCCACACCGTAGCGTCGTGACAGGTAGATGTTTAGGGCTGCCGGTTTTTGACTGCGGTCCCTGCACTCAATTGTATCTGCTTCCACTGGATGCAAATACAATTGAGCTTGTGGCAGCAGAACAATTCCCAGCGCATAAATGTGACCTAGGCAGCATGATGACATCATTGCACCACCTGCTTAATTCCACAGGAGCAGACCCTCCAGAAGAGGCTGGGTCTACATAGCTGCATTGTGGGACTGCTCCAGGACAAGTGAGTAGTGGCAGCCATCCACTTTTCTCTCCATGTGCCCTAACCCTAATACTTAACCCTGGCCCTAATACTGGCCCCTAACCCTAATACAGAGATTTAATGCTAGTACTGATCCCTAACACTGACCCTAATTCTAACCCTAATACTGACCTTTAATCCTAATACTGATCCCTAACCCTAATATTACCCCTAGCTCTAATAATGACCCCAACCCCAATTCTGTCTCCTTAATACTACTCATAAAGCTAATACTGACCCAAACCCTAATATTGATCCCATGGGTGCACCTAGCCTTTTTGCTGCCTGAATCTAAAACTGAACTGGTGCCCTACACCCCCTGCCCCCTTCAATGAAATGACAAATTCTCAATTTACCTACTATCCTTCAGCACTACTCTTAAAGGTATACTTGGAAAACATTACATACAGCTCTACACAACATACAGGGTAATACAGCACCACATACCTCTTACATCCATTCAGAGCAGAATGCCATGATGATTCCTTGCCACCTCTTGTCTGCAGAGTTTGGTACACAGACATCTTAGTTTCCTACTTTTCCATCCTCCTTCTGCACACCCCATCCTGCCACCCTCAATTCTGTGCCCACTGTGCTCCCTAATACTATACTGTAGAAACATGCATCCCCTGACAACAGAGATAGTTCCCCCTTCAATAATTATTGACAAACAGTGCCATGAAAAAACACTGACACTGACACTTATAATGCCGTAAACAGTGTCCTCCAAAAATAAGCTGATACTGTGCCAGGGTGCCCCCAACTGTAACATTCCTCCCAAATAATGAGTTATAATGTGTGCCAGTACAAAAATGTCCCTTTTTAGAGCCCCCAATGTCCCCATAGTGCTTCTCCCAGTCACAAAAAATAATGACCCTCATTGTGGCCCAACAGCATTCTGCCAAATAAAAATGATAAACTGAAACGTTCTGCTATCAACGATGTGGTGCAGGACACAGATCTCTTCTGGTTTGTTCCCTGAGCTCTATTAAGCCCTGCTTAGGCAGCGCGATAATGATGACGCCGGCCTCTGATAGGTTACAGACACTAGGACTAAAGCCTATTAGAGGGAATGGTGGGGCAGGGAGACATCACTCTCATGCTCTGCCACTGTCACGCTCTGGTGTGGGGGGAATAGCCACACCGAGCGTACGAGGGAAGGGAAAAGACCAAAACCAGGGAAACGGTCACCTCCTGCAGAGAACCCTGAAATTAGGCCCTGACTGACTACCAGTATGAACAAACCTGGGTTGTAGGAAAGTTCATACACAGGAACCTAATAATAAATGCACCCTAGAAAACCCTGCAGCTAGTGACAAGAAAGAGTAAACCTGTTCCTCCAATAATTAGGACGAACAGGAGACTCCAAAAGGAAAACCACAAAAGGGGAAAAGTCACTTATCTTAAGCAGATATCGCAGCAACCGGATCTCAGCCGAGATCCACACCACACACTACTAAGAAGGCAGAAAGTATAAACCGCAAGGGATACTGGGAGAGGAAGGGATAAATAGGAGAAAGCTAATTACCACAGCGGCAACAGCTGAGGGGAAGGGGTGTGGTGAACAGGAACGAAACCAAGGGAAAAGCATGTCAAATTATGTCACTTTAGAAAGCCGCGCAGAACATCTGATACCAGACGCAAGCCCACTCGTGACAGCCACAGCATTTAACTGTTTTACTGTCCTGAGTACAGCGATGTAGTTGAATATGTAGAGATGAGCATTTCCACAATGGAAGCGCTCACTGCCCATGGCCCTTCTGCTGCCCCCCCCCCCCCACACACACACACACACTTGTCCCTACCTGGCGTTGCCTAAGACAATCGCCTCACCTTGCCTCATTTGCGGTGCACCCCTGGGCACACATTGTGGCTTGGTTGAATCAAAACACACATCTGTTTCTTGATTAGTTTTTTTGCTGCATCCAAAACGCAGCACAGCGGCGACATATGGCAGCACCCTGAGGTGGACAGAGAAACTAGAAAAAGTGCAAACAGCAGGTGACACTAGATGGATCGCATTGAATAACTAAATAGTTATAATACATTTTGATTGCATGCAGTTGCCGAAGTATTCTGATCCAGGTGTTGGTTTAAAAAATAAAGAATAATTTTCATGAGACAACCTCAGTAAAGTGCTACTGTGTTAAACAGTCTTAGTCCACTTTCATGTGGTACTATTTTGGTCAGCAGTTGTAAGTCGCTTGCCAGTGGCTGCTGAGGCCAGTGACTGACTGAGTGGTCATTTGAGCAATGGACACAATGACATCATTTCCAATCCATAGGGGACCGGACCCTCAGTGCTACAGGTGAGTAAAGCTTTTTTCTTTGTTTTAAAGCCCATATGCTCCCCTGAAGGTTTTGAAAACTTCAGGACAACCTCAGGACCCACAATTTTCGGTTGTTTTTTGGGGGGCCAAAAAGCCTCAAAACACTCCCGTCCTGGTCAGTGTTTTTTTGTAGCCAAAGTAGCATCTTCTTTTATTTTGTATGCCTTGATTTTTTTCTTTAGGAAAGCATGTACCCCGTGTTATGGCATTTCCCTATAGGACAGAAATAACAGGCAATATGGGAGAAGGCTCTAGTCCGAGAGCATGATGCTGTTATTTCCAAAAAAAAGGTGAAAAATGCCTGTTTGTTGTGCATTTAATAGGAGGGATGTTCAAGTTATCTACTCCAACATGTTCTATACAGGTTGGGAGATGTCTGGAAATGCAACACACACAGTAGCTGTTCAGTCTGATGAAAGCAACGGAAATGACAGGATGGCAAGTGCAGTACAGTGCGGGTCTGCAAATAAAGTGAGGGATTTGGCGCTTAGTTCCATGATTAAATTTCTTACAAAAGAAAAGAAGCCTAAAGAAGTCCATGAAAGGGTGATTGCTGTATATGGTGATGATGCACCTTCCTACTACCAAGTAAGGTTTTGGGCCAAGCAGTTGAAATGGGGTAGGGAATCAATTGAAGATGACTCCTGTTCAGGGTGACCTGTCGAGGCATCTTCACAGGAAATGTGCTGTAAAGTTGAGGCCATGATTTGTGAAGATCGTCGGGTTAAAGTCAGTGTCCACTTCAGGGAAACGGATGAAGAAATAAGGAGAAAAATAAACAGTAGGTGGCGCTATACAGATACATTTTATTGCATAATTCTGTGGCCATACAAAATTTTTAATTCATCCAATTACAAAGGTTTTCATTGTCATATGCCGATTTGAAAAATGTAGAATATTTTTTGTGAGACATACACCTTCAAAAACTAAGCCTGACAGCTGTTCCAACTAGGGCTGGGCAATTTTGCAAAAAAAAAAAAAAATCCATCACCAGAAAATGCAATGCAATCTGAAAGCACCATGTTATAGAGCAGGAGAGACTGAACGGATTGATATATAGTTTTGTGGGAGGCCAATAAGATAATGGGCTGCATCAAAAGAGGCATAGATGCCCGTGATGAGAACATAGTCCTGCCACTTTACAAATCACTAGTCAGACCACACATGGAGTACTGTGTACAGTTCTGGGCTCCTGTGAACAAGGCAGACATAGCAGAGCTGGAGAGGGTTCAGAGGAGGGCAACTAAAGTAATAACTGGAATGGGTGGACTACAGTACCCAGAAAGATTATCAAAATTAGGCTTATTCACTTTAGAAAAAAGACGACTGAGGGGAAATCTAATAACTATGTATAAATATATCAGAGGTCAGTACAGAGATCTCTCCCACGATCTATTTATCCCCAGGACTGTGACTGTGACGAGGGGACATCCTCTGCGTCTGGAGGAAAGAAGGTTTGTACACAAACATAGAAGAGGATTCTTTACGGTAAGAGCAGTGAGACTATGGAACTCTCTGCCTCAGGAGGTGGTGATGGTAAGTTCACTAAAAGAGTTCAAGAGGGGCCTGGATGTATTTCTGGAGGGTAATAATATTACAGGTTATAGTTACTAGAGAGGGGTTGTTGATCCAGGGAGTAATTCTGATTGCCTGATTGGAGTCGGGAAGGAATTTTTTTTCCCTAAAGTGGGGAAAACTGGCTTCTACCTCACAGGTTTTTTTTGCCTTCCTCTGGATCAACTTGTAGGAAAACAGGCCGAACTGAATGGACAGATGTCTTTTTTTTGGCCTTATAAACTATGTTACTATGTTACTATGTAAAAACTGTAATTTAAACATTTACATATTTGCCTTTTCTGCTTTCTGTGAATACCCGACAGTCGGCTGCTAGTTCAGTGGAGGTGAAGCACTGCATTTACATACTACGATCACCTCCACAGTATAAAAATGATTCACTATTTCTGGGCAGCAGATCGCTGTTTAGACGCACAATCTGCTGCCCAGAAACAATAATTTACTTGCCTGCACTAACGTCAGTTTCACCCGATGAAGGAGCGTTTCACTCAGGTACCACCTTTAGATGGGCAAATTGTTGGGAACGATCTGCCAGAATATCGCCCTGTCTAAAGCCACCATTATACACACAGTAGTATCAATCACTGATAACACCTCCCCTCTCTACCAGTAGGTATTCACAGGAAGTGGAAAAAGCAAAGTTATAAAGTATGAACTACAGTATGAATTACAGTTTTTGCTAAATCGTTGCTCACAAAACTATATATAAATCTGCTCAGCTCATGATCTATAACACTGTGCTTTCAGATTCCACTGCATTTTGTGGTGACAGATTTTTTTTTACTATTAATTTTTTGTGGGAAAAATTGTATTTTTAGGGAAGCTTCTTTTATGAACTTTTTGGGAGACAGTCATATAAAAAAAACAGTTATTCCAACATTAGGGTTTTTTTGCATGTTAAATTTAAACGTTCACCGTGCAACATAACTAGCCTGTTACTTTCATTCTATAGGTCACATACAGTGCCTTGAAAAAGTATTCATGCCCCTTGAACTTTTCCACATTTTTTGCACGTTACACCCACAAACTTAATTTATTTTATTGGGATTTTATGTGATAGACCAACACAGTAGCAAATATGTGAGAAGTGAAAAGAAAATGATATATGGTGTTCAAATTTTTTTAGAAATAAAAGTCTGAAAATGTGGCGTGCATTTGTATTCAGCCCCCTGTATGTACTCTGATATCCCTAAATAAAATCCAATGTGACCAATTGCCTTCAGAAGTCACCTAATTAGTAGAGACCACCTATGTGTAAATTATTCTTAGTATAATTACAGCTGTTCTGTGAAGGCCTCACAGGTTTGCTAGAGAACTTTAGTGATCAAACAGCATCATCAAAACCAAGGAACACACCAGACAGGCCAGTGATAAAGTTGTGATAAAGCAGAGTTAGGTTCTAAAAAAATATCCTAAGCTCTGAACATCTCACACAGCACTGTTCAATCCATCATCTGAAAATGGACAGAGTATGGCACAACTGCAAACCTACCAAGACACGGCCGTCCACCTAAACTGACAGCATAGACAAGGAAAGCACTAATTAGAGAAGCAGCCAAGAGGCCAATGGTCTCTCTAGAGGAGCTGCAGGGATCCAAAGCTCAGGTGGGAGAATATGTCCACAGGACAACTATTTATGCCCCTTTCACACGAGCGGGAGACTCGCATGTCTCCCAAAAAACGCATCTATAGGGCTGGACTCGGCACTGACAGGGATCGCATAGCATTATATGCGATCCCAGTCAGTGCCGCAGTCCAGCCCTGTAGATGCGTTGCGGGAGACATGCAAGTCTCCCGCTCGTGTGAAAGGGGCATTAGTCTTGTACTCCACAAATCTGGCCTTTATGGAAATATAGCAAGAAGAAAGTCATTTTTGAAAGCAAGCTATAAAAAGTCCCATTTGCAGTTGGCACAAGCTATTTAAGGGACACAGCAAACATGTGGAAGAAGGTGCTCTGGTCAGATGAAACCAAAGTTGAACTTTTTGGACTAAATACAAAATGCTATGTGTGGTAGAAAACTAACACCACACCCTGAATACACCATCCCCATCGTGAAACATGGTGGTGGCAACATCAGGCTGTGGGGATGCTTTTTTTCAGCAGGGACAGGGAAGCTTGTCAGAATTGGTGGGAAGATTGATGGAGCTAAATACAGGGCAATCCTGGAGGAAAACCAATTAGAGTCTGTAAAAGACTAGGGGAGAGGCTCTTCTTCTAGTAGAACAACGATCCTAAACATACAGCCAGAGATACAATGGAATGGTTTAGATCAAAGCTGTGATTGGAGCAAAAGTTGGTCCTACAATGTATTAACTCGGGGCTGAATAAAAATGCATGCCATACTTTTCAGTTTTTATTTATTAAAAATTTAGAAAACCACATATTTTCTTTTCACTTCACACATACTTGCTACTTTGTGTTGGTCTATCACAAAAAAATCCTAATAAAATACATTTAAGTTTGTGGAAAAGTTCACTGAGACATAAATTTCATTGGTAACATTTTGGGTTACATGGGCTTTATTGATTAATATTTTTTCTCGGGGTAGGAAAAAAAACACTATTTTGTTTTTTTTACGTTATTCATGTGGTGGTTTAAACTGGTGTAAAGTAGAACTAGCTTAGTTGCCCATAGCAACCAATCAAATTCCACTTTTCATAGCTCCTTTGGAAAATGAAAGGTGGAATCTGATAGGTTGCTATGGGCAACTAAGCCAGTTCTACTTTACACCACTTTATTAAACCTCCCCTGTTATCTTTATTATATCGGTGGTGACAAACAAAGCAATATCATATATGTCTGTGTAACTTTTACAAAATAAAACCAAGTTTTAGAAATAAAATGGTTTCATTTAATTTAATCGCTTATATATAGCGCTGACATATTCTGCAGTGCTTTACAGACATTAGCATCAAGCTGTACCCATGGGGCTTTCAATCAAAGTCTTTGGAGTGTGGGAGGAAACCGGAGTACCCGGAGGAAATACACACAAACACAGGTAGAACATACAAACTCCATGCAGATGTTGTCCTTGATTGGCTTTAAAGGGGTTATCCAATGTCTAACACATTCCCCCCAATGTCCGATTCCCTCATAAAGATTATACTTACCTGGCTCCCGTGTCACTCTTGATCCCCGCTACATCGCGGGTGACGGCCAGGGAGGCTCATCCCTGTTAGGGTCAGATGGGGTCCCCTCTATTTAATTGGCCACAGAATCTAGAGGGTTAAACAGCCTCAGAACAGAGTTCTCTATGATGCCGGCCATTACAACAGGAGCTTGGCTTCAGTCAGCGCCAGATTCCTGTGGTGTTCATGCAAATCAATATTAGTCCCACCTATAGCAGCAGGGCTAATATTGATGTCACAATTTTGTTAAAATCAGAATCAATTTCAACCAAAATCAAGTCAATATGATTAAACGGGTATTCCCATCTCACAAATGTAGTTTGTATAGTTAGATATAGCCATACCAATATTATTACTAATAGAATGTACAGTCATGGCCAAAAGTTTTGAGAATGACACAAATATTATATTTTCACATGATCTGCTGCCCTCTGGTTTTTATGTGTGTTTGTCAGATGTTTTTATCACATACAGAAATATAATTGCAATCATATTATGAGTAACAAAAGCTTATATTGACAGTTAGAATGAGTTAATGCAGCAAGTCAATATTTGCAGTGTTGACCCTTCTTCTTCAGGACCTCTGCAATTCTCCCTGGCATGCTCTCAATCAACTTCTGGACCAAATCCTGACTGATAGCAGTCCATTCTTGCACAATCAATGCTTGCATTTTGTCAGAATTTGTAGGTTTTTGTTTGTCCACCCGTCTCTTGATGAATGACCACAAGTTCTCAATGGGATTAAGATCTGGGGTTTCCAGGACATGAACCCAAAATCTGGGCACCCTGGAGCCTTTTTGGCAACAATGGAACCTCTCTCCTTGAAGTTCTTGATGATGCGATAGATTGTTGACTGAGGTGCAATCTTTCTAGCTGCGATACTCTTCCCTGTTAGGCCATTTTTGTGCAGTGCAATGATGACTGCACGTGTTTCTTTAGAGATAACCATGGTTAACAGAAGAGAAACAATGATGCCAAGCACCAGCCTCCTTTTAAAGTGTCCAGTGGTGTCATTCTTACTTAATCATGACAGATTGATCTCCAGCCCTGTCCTCATCAACACCCACACCTGTGTTAATGGAGCAATCACTGAAACGATGTTAGCTGGTCCTTTTAAGGCAGGGCTGCAATGATGTTGAAATGTGTTTTGGGGGATAAAGTTCATTTTCTAGGCAAATATTGACTTTGCAAGTAATTGCTGTTAAGCTGATCACTCTTTATAACATTCTGGAGTATATGCAAATTGCCATTATAAAAACTGAAGCAGTAGACTTTGTAAAAATTAATATTTGTATCATTCTCAAAACTTTTGGCCATGACTGTATTTATATAAATTGTACCGTTTAGAAGATTTGCCTATTTGTATATCCATTGTCCCACACATATCAGTCAGGCCGTTGCCCCTAGTTACGACTACCGCGGCCATGTAGTAGTGGTGGCTGGCTTGCTCTTGTTCAAACCCGCTCTGTGGTAACTGCTGGACTCTGAATGCACATTACATGAACATGCGGAGACACATCTTAGGGTTGTAGCATTTTTGCCTGCGCTTCCAAAATGCAGAGAAACGGATCCTGTTCCGAGATCAATTCATCTCTATAGAGCAGGATCTGTTTATAAAGTCTGCGTTTTGGACGGATCCTGACCATTGCGTTTTGGACTGGTAGCGTCCAAAACGCAGATGTGAATATACCCTAAGATGTGTCTCCGCATGCTCATGCAATGTGTGTTCACAATACAGCAGTTACCCTAGAGCGGGTTTGAACAAGAGCAAGCCGGACACCATTACTACACGGCCGTGGTGGCTGTAACTAGGGGCAACGGCCTGACTGATGTGTGTGTGGCAATGCCTATCCAAATAGGCAAATCTTCTAAACGGTACATTTTATATAAATACATTCTATTAGTAATAATATTGGTATGGCTATATCTAACTATACAAACTACATTTGTGAGATGGGAATACCCCTTTAATTGCCCAGCCCTACTTCCAACCTGCCCCTTAGGGCCCGTTCACACGACCGTGTGAATGGGTCCGCCCCTATTCCACAAATTTGCGGAATAGGGGCGGGCTCATTCACCTCTACGGGCGGCACGCTATCTTAAAGAGCCGCAGCTCCGTGCCGCGGCTCAGCAAGAAAAGATAGAACATGTCCTATACTTGTCCATACGCACGGACAAGTACAGGCATTTTCAATGGGGCCGCACAGCATGTGTTCCGAGCGCTGCGGAACACACGCCAGGCGGCCCCCGTATTTTTGCGGGTCCGCAGTAATGTGGACCCGCAAAAATACGGCCGTCTGAACGGGGCCTTACACATGCATGTGTTTTCAATGGAGAGGGGAATAAGTTGCTGCCAGACATATCTCGCTTACCTCCTGTATAAGCAAAGGATCAGGTATTTAGAATTTTTTTTTTAAATCAAATCATTTTTTATTGATTTTCTTTTTGCAGTTATACAGCAACAAACAAAGATTACACAAGGTCATGTACATAAAGTGCATGGCTAACAGAATAGAACCCTGCAAGGGTCAAGTACAGTATAAACCCAACATCCCTAACCCAACCCCCCGGCTCCTCCCCACCCAAAACTGCACCATAGTGCACCTAAAACGATCCTCCCCTCTGTCCTGCATAGTAGACGTGCATTTCAATTACAGCATACTTTTAGTGCCTTGCGGAGTTGCATCCTCCTTTTATTTTATTTTCATCAGGTATCTCTCCTTAATTGAAAAGACAGTAAACGTCTGGAAGGCAGCCCCAGTGTCATTATCCATGGACCCCAGATAGACTCAAACTTTTTAAGTGTGCCTCTTTTATAGTACCCCCCCCCCCCCTTCTCCAAGCTAATGGTCACATTCATGCAGGCTATGAACTCCTCTTTAGACAGTACAGTGGTAGAGATCCAGTATTTGACAATCAGTTTTCTGGTGGGTGAACGGGGGACTGCACCTGCGACGCCTTTTGTGATTATTCTGTTATACTGGTAACGTACTGCCATGATTATTTGTGTTCCCCCTCTTTTGAGCTCTAATTTATTGGTAAACCGTTTGGTTACTTCTTTATAAATCCATATATGAGCCTTGGGGACATTTTTCTTTGCTATGGCATTTTTGAGTGTGGCCTATTATTAATCTTATTGGCCCTCTGTACGTTTTCCAGCCTGTGTGACCTTCTTGGGGCTTGGGCGCAGGTGTATTGTCCCCCTTTAGTGGGGCTCATTTGCCTTTTTATCTGTATGTCTCTTATATGTATGGACTCCTCCATTTTATGATGTAATTTTTAGTATTTAATAAAGATTGGATATTTGTTATTGAATTTGGTTGATTCTTTGATGGCATTATACAGTCCTTTTTGTAAATATAATATCAGGTATTTAGAAATGTAAAGGGATTCTGCACTTTTGTAATATTGATAGGTCATCAATATCAGATCAGTTGGGTCCAACTACCCTCACCGACAAGCTGTTTGAAGAGAACGCAGGGTAGGTATCAGCGCTGTGTTCTCACCAATGTTCACCTGTTCGCCATCAACATTGCAGCGGTGAGCAGGTGTAGTTACAACTTCGCTGTCCCAGTCTCTTCAGTGGGACAGCTCCTTCCTATTCAAGTGAATAGCTGTCCCATTGAAGTTAATAGGGACGGTGGAGTTGTCACTGCAATGTCGAAGGTGAGCAGCTAACATTGAAGAGAACACAGTGCTCATACAGACTCTGCATTCTCTTCAAACAGGTGATTCGTGAGGGGACCCAGCTGTTCTCTTCTAACTCCTGATTGGCTTTGGTGCCGATCGGATATTCATGACCTATCCTGAGGATCGATCATCAATATTACAAAAGCAGACAACCCCTTTAACAGGCACAATCGTTCTTCCCCCCGACATCATGTAAGGGATGAACTGGCATACCCCCATGGGTTGGTTGGCTAATCCCACCAAATGTAACTAATTTGGCTGACTTTATTCTTATGTGTATGGACACCTTTAAGTAAAACCCAAATTTGGTGCATTGGAAGATGCCTATGAAGAAGGTGAATGCCATAGACAAGTTTTAAATCACAGCATACTTCAGACTAGAATGAGGCAATACGCATTTGTCTTTATTTAGAAGCTCATAGGGTAAACAGTAGGATATGCAATGGCATTATCTGTGCATTTCTGCTTCAAGGATGAATCTCTAATGCTCACAGTCATAAGAAGATAAACCAGTCTTAGTCTTAGTGCATACAACACTAGTTAGATTCTGGAGGAGTGCAGCGTGCGCTGGCATACATTTGCTGGCTTGATTCATTTTTCCATCACATTATAGACTACTCATATGCAGGGGTTATGTCTACCCTTTTCCATCTCATCATAGACTACTCATATGCAGGGGTTATGTCTACCGTGCAGTCCAGCAGTGGTGGCCGTGCTTGCACACTACAGGAAAAAGCTCTGGCCTCTCTGGTGGCCCTGACCATGAGCTCACATAGACTGGTGCTTTTTCCTTTTTTTATACAATATTTTATTTTATTTTTTCATATTAAACAAAGTTGTACATTATAAAACATACAATAAACAACCTTTAACAAACAGGTCATGAATGATTTTCTTGTTCTTTGCAGTAAGTAAATACACAGGGATATCCAATATGTCGTAGAAGAGTTGGACATAGTGTTACAGAGCAACATTTCACATCTACGTTCATTTTCTCGTTTACACTGACCTGACTTCTCAGGGATGTGATGTTGATATCAGATAATTATGGTTATATTGATCTCGCATGTGAGATATGTGTTTTGTTCAGGGAAGATATATTGTCTGTATTTAGCCTAGGGACTCCATATTTTGGAGAATTGAAGTGGGGTAGGAGTTTCCAGTGGCCTTCCAGTGCGCCAGTTGTGGTGAGTCTGTCTGTTTCCAGTGTTGTGCAATTAAGATTCTGGCTATAACTAGAAGAGGTTGGAGCATCTTCTGTATTGCGGAGGGTGTATTCCTTTCAGTAAGGAGACCTAACAAACATATTTTGGGCGAAGTAGGGATCTGTGTCCCTGTTATGTTGTTTAGAGATTGGCAAACCTCTGACCAGAATTTCCCTATCATTGGGCAGTTCTACCAAATATGCATATAAGTTCCTCTTTCTGATTTACATCTCCAACAAGTAGGGTCTACATTGGAGTACCGTATTTTTCGCTTTATAAGTTGCACCCGAAGATAAGACGCACCCCAGATTTTAGAGTAGGAAAATGAGAAAAAAATATTTTTCATCAGACCTCATATCAGACCCCCCCATAAATTTCAGGACATCACATCAGACCTCAAATCAGCCCAGGGTGTTCCCATCAGACCTCAGATCAGCCCAGTGTGCCCCCATCAGACCTCAGATCAGCCCAGTGTGCCCCCATCAGACCTCAGAACAGCCCAGTGTGCCCCCATCAGACCTCAGATCAGCCCAGTGTGCCCCATCAGACCTCAGATTAGCCCAGTGTGTCCCCATCAGACCTTAGATCAGCCCAGTGTGCCCCCATCAGACCTCAGATCAGCCCAGTGTGCCCCCATCAGACCTCAGATCAGCCCAGTGTGCCCCATCAGACCTCAGATCAGCCCAGTGTGCTCCCATCAGACCTCAGACCAGCCCCCTGTGTCCCCATCAGACCTCAGAACAGCCCAGTGTGCCCCTATCATACCTCGGAACAGCCCAGTGTGCCCCCATCCAGACCTCAGATCAGCCCAGTGTGCCCCATCAGACCCCAGATCAGCCCAGTGTGTCCCCATCAGACCTCAGATCAGCCCAGTGTGCCCCCATCAGACCTCAGATCAGCCCAGTGTGCCCTCATCAGACCTCAGATCAGCCCATTGTGCCCCCATCAGACCTCAGAACAGCCCAGTGTGCCCCCATCAGACCTCAGAACAGCCCAGTGTGCCCCTATCAGACCTCAGAACAGCCCAGTGTGCCCCCATCAGACTTCAGAACAGCCCAGTGTGCCCCTATCAGACCTCAGAACAGCCCAGTGTGTCCCCATCAGACCTCAGATCAGCCCACTGTGCCTCTATCAGACCTCAGATCAGCACACTGTGCCCCCATCAGACCTTAGATCAGCCCAGTGTGCCCCCATCAGACCTCAGATCAGCCCAGTGTGCCCCCATCAGACCTCAGATCAGCCCAGTGTGCCCTCATCAGACCTCAGATCAGCCCATTGTGCCCCCATCAGACCTCAGAACAGCCCAGTGTGCCCCCATCAGACCTCAGAACAGCCCAGTGTGCCCTATCAGACCTCAGAACAGCCCAGTGTGCCCCCATCAGACTTCAGAACAGCCCAGTGTGCCCCTATCAGACCTCAGAACAGCCCGGTGTGCCCCCATCAGACCTCAGATCAGCCCACTGTGCCTCTATCAGACCTCAGATCAGCACACTGTGCCCCCATCAGACCTTAGATCAGCCCAGTGTGCCCCCATCAGACCTTAGATCAGCCCAGTGTGTCCCCATCAGACCTTAGATCAGCCCAATGTGCCCCCATCAGACCTCAGAACAGCCCACTGTGCCCCCATCAGACCTCAGATCAGCCCACTGTGCCCCCATCAGACCTCAGAACAGCCCACTGTGCCCCCATCAGACCTCAGATCAGCCCACTGTGCCCCCATCAGACCTCAGATCAGCCCACTGTGCCCCCACCAGACCTCAGATCAGCCCACTGTGCCCCCACCATACCTCAGATCAGCCCACTGTGCCCCCACCATACCTCAGATCAGCCCACTGTGCCCCACCATACCTCAGATCAGCCCACTGTGCCCACCATACCTCAGATCAGCCCACTGTGCCCCCACCATACCTCAGATCAGCCCACTGTGCCCCCACCACCCACGCTGTACGCAGTCAGGACAGTGCAGCGCCGGCCTGGGAAGCCAGAGGAGCGCCGGACCCGGAGCGGAGCCGCAGCACAGGATAGGTAAGAGAGGTTTTTATTTTATTGTTATGGGGCTGGGTGGGCTGATCTGAGGTCTGATGGGGATGCCGCAGCTAAAACATACAAGTGAGCACTTCCATAATGGAAGCGCTCACTTGTATTCGCTTTATAAGACGCACCGCAATTTTCCCCCTACACCTACAGTATATTTTTGATAATCTATCTGGCGTGTAGTGCCATCTGGTGAAAATCTTATAATAGTTCTCTTGTAATTTAACACATCTAAACATTTTATGAGAGGCCGTCAAGAGGAATTTCACTTCTTTGACTGAGAATGTGCTCTGAAGGTCGGTCTCCCATTGAGATATATACCAACGTTCATCGTTTGGTAAGAGGGTTATTACGTGTGCATAAAGCAAAGATATCATCTTTTTAGGTTCTCTCTTCTGAAGTGCCAATTTTTCAAAAGGGGTGTGTGTTATCCTTATCATATTCAACTCTCAAAGAGTTGATGTATTTCCCCAGATGTTGTATGTGAAAGGATGACAGTGTACTCAAAGCAGGTATGGGTTTCAGTGTGTCAAATGTCAGCGGTGAGTCATTCGAGCATAAATCAAGGACAGGGGTGGTGAGGGTTCTATGGTTCTTTGGGAGTGTGTCCCTGAAACTTTTAGGTGTATCGACTGGTGCTTTTTCCTATCGTGTGCATGCACGGTCACCGCTGATAGATTGCTGGGTGGCCGTAACCATGGAAACAAGTAGTGTATAATGTGATGGAAAAATGAATCCAGCCAGCAATATGGACAATCACAATACATTAGTAAGTGGCTTGTATCAATCTACTCTACATGATAAATGCCATTTGCTGAAGTGAGACAACCACTTTTAGGGGTGAGGCAACCTGTAAAATTATCTGTATCTAGTGTTTTTTAATCCAATATGGATCTCTTATTTTATTACCCAAGTGGGGTTACCATTGCACCTATGCTGTGCCTTGTAAAATGCTTTTATCTTCTCTGTTCTGTACTTATGTTCTGCCATGTTTCTTTAAAAGAATGAAAGTCTGGCCAGTCCTATGGAAATCTTATAACCCCCCCAACATTTTACTTACCTAAATACTAACATAGTCTTCTACTAGGCCACAGATGAAGCCGGTGCTGACCCATGCACCGGGTGCACAACCAAACAGCACTGGCACAAGCCACTTTGAGATTTGAGACATCTGCAAAGGTGGCTTCTACCGCAGGACTTATTTAGGATTTTTGAATTGAATTTGGAGCACCCAGTAAGCAAAAGGGTGATGGTGTGGGGTGGGGGGGTAATCATTGGTATAAGCACATGGTATGGGGTGTTAAGCATTTCCAAAAGGGGGTAACAGATTCACAGTGAGAAGAATATTACAGAGGAAAATAAAAATAAAACTGCATTTGATGCAGGGATCTCTGGGTCAGGCACAGGGATGATAATGATATTAGAGTTCCTGGCCCTCAAGTATAATGGAAAATGGCCTGTAATCATACTCTTTAGAGTACACTTCTATTCTTATCACACTTTTCAATTTTTCTCTGTAACACAAAGTGGTTGTTTTTTGTAGTCTCCATTTCATCATGTAAAAATGTACTCACGGCACTCTGATAATGCACAGGACACAAGGATGAATGTTAGCTTATCATGTACCACTTCTCTTCTGACCATTATCAGCTTGGATGGTTTTTACTTTTTTTTTATAAAGAATGAGAGTCAACAGGTGATATATAGGCAACTATCTAACATACAGGCTCAGATTTACTAATCTTATCACAGGGGCTCAGACTGGATGATAAATGAGGTGCAGGGAGAGACACTTCTCTGACTCTAACCAGGGATGCTCAACCTGCGGCCCTCCAGCTGTTGCAAAACTACAACCCCCAGCATGCCCAGACAGCCTACTGCTATCAGCAGAGCATTATAAGGTTTGTAGTTTTACAACAGCTGGAGGGCTGCAGGTTGAGCATCCCTGAAGTATACCAACTACCGTATTTTTCACCCCATAAGACGCACTTTTTTCCCCAAAAAATGCCCCTGCGTCTTATGGGGCGAGTGCTAATGAGCGCTTTCATTATGGAACCGCTCATTAGCACCAGAGGACTGGGAAGCGGTGAAGACTCTGTACTCACTGCTTCCTGGACCTCCGTTCGGCTGTGCTGTGCACAGCGTGAGGGCGCTCTGTGACCTTACGCTGTGTGGGCAGGGTCACAGCACAGCCGACAGGAAGAAGAAGAGAGAGCGCTGGCAGAGAGGAGCGTCGGCGTCTAGGAGCAGGGGAGGCAAGTGGCTTTTTTATTTTTACTGGCATGCTGGGCTCATGGGGGCTGAAGTGAGGCATAGGAAATCATATGGGGGCTGGAGTGAGGCATGGGGGCTGATATGGGGGCTAAAGTGAGACATGGGGGCTGATATGGGGGCTAAAGTGAGGCATGGGGGCTGATATGGGGGCTAAAGTGAGGCATGGAGGCTGAAGTGATGGGCTGATATGGAGCCTAATTACAGGCATGGGGGCTAATTATACATGGGGGCTGATATGGGGGCTAATTACAGGCATTGGGGGCTCACATGGGGGCTGAAGAGAGGCATGGAGCTCTTATCTGGAGGTCTGATTGGGGGTCATTAACATTTGGGTCTGAGCTGAGGTCTGATTGGGGTCTTACTAACATTGGGCGGTCTAATTGCTGGTCTGACCTGAGATCTAATGAAAAATATTTTTTTCTTATTGCCCTCCTCTAAAACCTAGGTGCGTCTTATGGGCCGGTGCGTCTTATGGGGCGAAAAATACGGTATTGTTAGCTAATTTTAGACAAATGTTTAAGCCAGAATTGTGGTGTAATTGTAGCACATCTTAGGCCCCACCACCTTTCTCAGCTTGTCAGAAAAAAGTGCAGAAAAAATAAGATATGCCAAATTGTGCCACTGTTTTTTAAGAGGGGTTTTGGGTGGAGACACAAGTAAATCTGGGTCTCGGTGTACATAGCAAATGCAGTGTCAACACGCCTAAGCCCATCTCTGAGAACTGGTGCAAACTTGGATTATTTTGCATAATTCAACCACATAAAAGGCATATTCCCATCTTGTAAAATGAATAACCCATCAGATTATGATCAGATATATCGCTGATCAAGAGATAGATTAAAATGCAATGGCATACCCTGGCAATACGTCAATACTTGTGTTAAAAATATATATCAATTCCATCAATCTAAAAAAATAACTATGGTTTTTCTGCTATTTCCTTACTAAGTTTGCCTCTGGATTGTATTTACGATTCACCCACATAACCAAAATTTGATATGCAGACAGCTGCAAAATGAGAGAGATGGTGGTGGGCTTAACATGAGCTACAGAAGCAATGTGTGGCACAAGGAAATAAAATAACACTATAAAGAGCACAAACATGCACAAAAAACAGTCTTTAATATAAAACTATATACATTTGATATTACAAATAAATCAATAACAGTTACATGAGCAAATGGAAATCAGAGGATACAATCCTCCAAGAATTCCCTGCTACTTTTATCACAACAGCAAGCAAAGGGCTTATTCACACGACCAGTTTTCTCTTCCTTGTGCTGCAGACAGTACATGGACCCCATCAGATACACTGTGTGCATGTCCTGCCTGGTCAGTCTTTGCAGATCAGACTCTCCCTTTCAAGTCTATGGAAGGGAGAAAAAAATGGAATGCACCGTTGTGTGTGTGTGAATAAGGCCTTAACCTGAAGAAATAAATCATAAGATAAACCAATACAAAATAACAGTTGTCATTTACAGAAAATGTTTTCCACACGTTATGTGCAGGGTTTTCCCTCCTTTGAAATAAATAGGTGGGTGTCCTGCAGTTAGATGTATCATTGGGAGTCACCAAGCTTGTGCTGACAGATACACAGCATTACACAGTTGTGTTGTCGCACACTATCTTTTCCATTTCTTCACGCTTTGAAAACACTAGAAAATAAAAAAAGAGTGAAATGTAAGTCAATTATCAGAGGCGGTGTACGCATGAAATAAAATTCTAGAGAATTGCCTGGACAATCACATTGTGGCTTAAAGGGGTATATACTCCTTGAAACCCCCAAAATGAAACCATAGAAATGAATGGAGCGTTTGCGTGCATGCCCAGCTAGCAGCTTAGTTCATTTCGGGAGAGGGGAGGGGGGTGCTCCACCAGGAACTGGGTCCCCGTTCTTTTGCATGAAATCTGAGGTATATAGAAGTACAGTACAGTGGCACGGACATCTCAAGGTGCTGTATGGCATCTAGCATCCATATGAAGCATTCAGCTCACCTCTCCTACCTGCTCTACACAGAATCAGACAAAAATAGAAAGATTCCAGAACCATTGGTAATAAATGATAAAAACAAAAAACTTCACAAAATGATAAAAGAAATCCAACAGGGAACACATCAAGCAGTCTGCACGTTTCAGCGTACAGCCTTACATATGCCACACAACTTGAGCCATTTGATTTTGCCGATTTTTATTTCTTGACTCCTAATACGTTTTTTCCCTGACTAGTTAGGAGCTTCAGTGCATAATGACGGGCACACAAACAGCACAACCAGAAGTCTACAAATTGGTGTCTGAAGCCTGGATTGTGTGCCAACATCAACAAACTGTGACCACGTGGTCCAAGAACAAGAGAAGCATTTCCAAGGCCTGTGAAGGGCACCATTCAAAATGACAACTTGTAGCCAAATGATATAGTATTTTCTACAGATACTGCCAGTTGTACTTTAACCACTGGCTAACTAGGACATTGACCTTGTGAGACATGTACACTAAAGATAACCTAAAAAGCTAAATAAGCTAACAACACATTGTTGGGGATTTCAAAGTTCTCTATTTGAGCAATTTTTGAACTATTTTTGCATAACAAGCTTCTCTGTAGCTACAACTGAATAATAAAAAACATTACCTGTTTATTTCAGGTTCATGCTCTTCAACGCTAGAGCCTCAAACTGCTGGAGAGCTCGAAGTTCTTCCTCTGACAGTGGGGGTACCTGTATACATATAATGTTAAGGCATATTGTAGTTCCTCACGAGTTCCGTGTAAGCAGTATTCACGTTGAACATACCCAGTTACTGTTATCTACAGAGAGAACCTATTTTGATACAGTATAACAAAGCCTTAGATTATATGGGTTTCACCTACTAGACCAATCCTACGTATATGCCACATGTCCAGTAGGGGCAGGGCCCACAACCATATAATAGTGAACGAAGAGAGTCATGCATGCACAGTCTCTTCTAAATTCCTGGCGGTGCATGATGGGGCCCTGTTGTTCATTTATATGCAGGTCCCATAGGCCTACTGGACATATGTGGATATTCCCCAGGTGGGAATACCCCTTTAAATGGAATTTGTAACCAGAAAATTCACTGTTAAACCAGATACAATTGTATCAAGACAGGTGCAAGAGCAACCAATCAGACTGAGCCTTCCATAGGAGCTCTAAAAGAAAAAAAAAAGTGGAATGTGATTGGTTGCCATGGGCAAATAAGCCATTTTGCACCACTCTTAATAAGTTTCCCTCAATGTCTTGTAGGGTTAGCTCAGCTGAATGGGCACCCTTGGTCCTCTTGCTTCCACTGCCAGCCCCTCCCTCTTTTCTTGATTAACAGGGCCAGGAAAGAAGACTATGCAGGAACCTGGCCCTGTCAATCAAGAAAGAGGGGTTAGCAACAAAGGTGCATAGAGTGACTTTGACCCGCCCTCAGTGCACTAAACTACTAATTTGCATAATACTTTTTCTCCATAATGAAGCAACGGATTGCCACAAGCAAGTTTCATTACATTCAGCTGAGCTACAAGACATTGTATCTGGTTTAATGGTGCATTTCCTGGTGACTCCAGTTAATCGGGTAGAACTTTAGCCCCTACAGCTATTACCACGTGTTAGGTTATACACTAATGACCAATTAAGGCTGCTAGATGGATTCAGTTTAAAATGACAAAGCCTGTGGTAGAAAGAACTAACAGACTAGCTTCCTCACTTGTAGTTACATAGGTCTAATCATATACAATCTCTGAGTGGTACCTGAAGATCTGTCTGCTGTTGTAAATGCTGCACCATTTTCAACGTGTTTGCTATTGTTGTCTGAATATCTTCCACTGACTTCTGCTGGTCGGCAGCAATCTTATCCAGCTGGGAAGACAAACTCTTAAAGCGAGACTTCACACTGGCCAACTGCTCCAGCAATTTGGTGGGGTTATCCTAAAATGAAAGTTTTCATCAGTATTAAGATACTCCTCACAGCTAACACAGTTCATATTAATGGGGTTTTCCAGAATTTAACTATTAATGACCAATCCTTAAAGGGGTTCTCTGGGAATTAAGAAAATGAAAATACTTAAGTATTACTTTGTTAGAAATACATTCCCAAATACCTTTCATTAGTTATATCGGCTCGTTGGAGCAATCATTAGGAGAAATAAAATGGCCGCCGTCCTATAGGTACACACAAACCTGTCCTAATCACACAGGAGGACAAGTTACTTCACAACACTGAGGAAAAGAGCTGCCTCATCCTCCTCTCTGCTCGTCAAGAATCATGATCCTGAATACAGCTGATAAGATCTTCAGCTGAATCTCTGTAGGAATAAGGTTCATGAGGAGACATGAAGTATCCTCCTCTCTGTACTTCATGTCTCCTCATGAACTCCATTCCTACAGAAATTCAGTTATAGCTCTTATCTCTATTCAGGATCATAATCCCTGACAAGCCGAGAGGAGGATGAGGCAGCTCTTTACCTCAGTGTTGTGTAGTAAAGTAACTTGTCTTCCTGTGTCATTTGGACAGATTGTGTGTGTACTAATAAGACAGCGGCCATTTTGCCAAACTGTTCCAAACTGAACACTCATGCTCATAAGTATAGTATGAGGATGCAGATACCTGTGACGATCCTTCCGGGAGGCTCTTCCTTATTTCAAACTCCAATTTTTGCTCAATGTAATCCAAGTCAGACTCAGCCTTTTGAAACTGAAATTCAGATTTTCAAAAAATATCACAACGTGTTATCAGATGGAAAATGTAATGAACCACCACCGCGTCACCACCTCCAACCAGACATTACAGCTCTCCAAACCTGCTTGCTGTATGAAGGGGTGCTCTGCTTCCAAATGCTTTGACAATACTATTGCACTGCTAGCTGTATAGTACAGTAGTGCAATAAAGTCAGAGCAATTATTAGCAGAATAATCTTCACCGTTCAGGAACAGGACGATAGATGACCATCCCATGACTGGAAAAGCAGCCCTCATGGACTTCCAGAACGTAGCTTGGGTCGCTGGCCAATGCCCTTTTAACATTGCACTGCTTTTTGTGCCAGGCCACTAGTAGTACAACATAAAAAGGGCCCTGGACAGAAATCTTAACGGAATGAGGAGGGGATTAATAAAGCAAATCATTTCACATTAACATTAAAAATGCAAGGGTAAAGGGGTGTCCACTCCTTTTATGTGAAACATTGTTTATTGAACATTTAAACTTTATATCACCATATAAAAAAGAATCCTCAGAAGAATAAGTATTAAGTAGTCAAGCACTCAAGTGTATAAGTTAGCAAAGACCGACAGTTCGTATTCACCAACAAAGGCGACTAAGAATATCCAGAGGCAAAATAAGTAGAAGAAAGAAAAGGAATGAAGGCAGAAGAAGGAGATGAAGGAAGGAAGAGAAATAAACAAAGGAGACAGTGGAGGAGGATATGTGGTTCTCTACAGGGGCTTTCCCCAAGGTGGAGCTAAACACCGCAAATGATGGACAGGCGGCTATATGTTCAAGCGGCCATTAAAGGGGTTCTCTGGGAATTAAGAAAATGAAAATAAGCAAATATGACTTCATTATATATATATTTCCAAATACCTTTTATTACGTATTATGGCTCGTTTTGTCTGTGGAGCAATGACTAGGTGAAACAAAATGGCCGCTGTCCTATTAGTACACACAAAACCTGTCCTAATCACACAGGAGGACAAGTTAAGGCCCTTTTAGACGGGCCGATAAGTCTCCCTGAACGAGCGCCGATCAGCGACATCGGCGCTCGTTCAGGGAGCCTTTACACGGCCCGATTAATCGAGCGCCGGGCCGCACGAGTGATCGCTGTATCGCTCGTGCGGCCTGGAAGCTCCATACTGTCAGGCGCACATCGCCTGTTTACACAGGGCGATGTGCGCCCGACAGATCGGATCTTTTGGTTTCTACAAAAGATCCAATCAGCCGACGAACGAGCGTTTTGCTCGTTCGTCGGCTGATCAGGGCCACTTTTACACGGGCCGATTATCGGCACTAGCGTTCCTAGGAACGAATTTTCGGCCGATAATCGGCCCGTGTAAAAGGACCTTTACTTCACTGAGATAAAGAGCTGCCTCATCCTCCTCTCCTTCTTGTCAGGGATTATGATCCTGAATTCAGATAAGAACTTCAGCTGAATCTCTGAAGGAAAGGAGCTCATCAGGAGACATGAAGTACAGAGAGGACAGACAGGACAGACTGTGGTAATGGAGACTGCATACAAGAGCTGCTGCTTATCAGCCACATCTGCTCATGAACTCCATAACTACAGAGATTCAGCTGAAGATCTTATCATCTGTATTTAGGATCCCTGACAAGCCGACCAGAGAGGAGGATGAGACAGCTCTTTATCTCAGTGCTGTGAAATAACTCGTCCTGCTGTGTGATTAGGACAGGTTGTGTGTACTAATAGGACAGCGGCCATTTTGTGTCTCCTAATTATTGCACATCAGACAAAATGAGCCATTATAACTAATAAAAGGTATTTGGGAATATATTTATTCTGGCAAGTGCCAAGGGGCGGTGTTCAGTGTGTAGGAGCCCGGGCTGCTCTGCCTTCTTTCATGGTTATTCCTCCCCAGCCTCTGGCTATGCACGCCCTCCCTGTATGACACAAGGAAATAGGAGGGCGGGGAAAGGCAGAGGCTGGGGAGGAGTAACCATGAAAGAAGGCAGAGCAGCCTGGGCTCCTACACACTGAACACTGTACATTGTACAGCGGCTGTGCTTGGTATTGTAGCTTAGCCCCATTCACTTGAATGGGGTTGAGTTGCTCTTAGGCCATGTGACACATGAACATGTCATCGCTTGATCTAGGAAAAGCTCAGAGAAGGCCACAGCGCTCACAGTTGATCAGCAGGGGTCCTGGGTGTCAGATCTCCACCAATCAGCGCACTTGGCAGCTGAATACATCTGTGTTGGTCCTATGTTCGTATATAGCTGCATTAATGAAAAAAATGATGTTTTAATATATGCAAATGAGACTCTAGGAGCAACAGGGGTGTTACCATTACACCTAGAGGCTCCACCTTCTGTGCAAATGCTGCACCCTCTTCACTTTGACGGAGCCAGGCAGTGAAAACATCATTACACCTGGCCCTGTCAATCAAAGTGGAGAGGGCGCGGCAGCTGCAGAGAAGGTGGAGCCTCCAGGTGCAACCATAACACTCCTGTTGCTCCTAGAGGCTCATTTGCATATATTAAAACAAATTTTTTTCTCAGCAGCATGGGCACATATGACCATGGGACCAACACAGATTCCTTCAGCTGCCAAGCACACGTTACAGGTCAGCCAGTTTCATAGGTACAAATCTGCTGACAGATGTCCTTTGACATTACATTTTTTCAGCTAATCCCTCTTGTATCTGAAACTATAGGCCCCTGTTACAGGGGGAGGCTGCTGGCCTCGCTGGGTCTACTAATACTCCCAGCCTCCGTGATCGCTGGGTCTACTAATACTCCCAGCCTCCGTGATCGCTGGGTCTACTAATACTCCCAGCCTCCGTGATCGCTGGGTCTACTAATACTCCCAGCCTCCGTGATCGCTGGGTCTACTAATACTCCCAGCCTCCGTGATCGCTGGGTCTACTAATACTCCCAGCCTCCGTGATCGCTGGGTCTGGGGCAGGAAGCAGAATTTCTGCTCCTGATCTGTATATACTGCAGTCACTGAGCTCTGTGTATACAGCGCGCGCCCTGCTCCTGCATGACTAGGGTGCACAAGGAGGTTCAGGAACATTAGGGTGCGAACCCACTGCGCAGTCAAGTGGCGTTTGCAATTGTGTAATGGCCATGCGATACTGAAGGTGCCACATAGTACACGACTTCGTAACCGCCACACGACAGCTCCATGTGATCGTACCATAATATGCTGACCACCTGGATGTTTAAAGTCTATGGGCGGCCATCAAGTTGTCATAAAAGGACCTTTTTATATCAGTCCATCTAGAAGATGCTTTAAAGGGAACCTGTCACCATCTGGACGATGCCCTCACATTGTCATATCTTCTACGGTTGCTTTCAGAAGTTTACGGTCACATCCAACTTCAGGGCACAAACTGCTTGTTTCCAATGGCAACCAGCATTTAGTGGAGCGTGGACTTGACTGAGAAATCACAAGGTGCCTGGACCCAGCGGCCATACATTATGTGGGTAAGGTATAAGGGAAAGAACTGATCCTGTTCTACATGGTTGTAGCTCACGATCATTGGGGGAAATCACTGTGTGAACAGTGCCTAAGAGGTGTGGATTTCAAGGCATTCTTGGGTCGGCTCATCTACTGTGGTTCACCACTTCATCTGAGACTGGATCATAGTCCTGTGGCCTCCAGATAACCAGGGGCACCCTGCTGCCACCGGTCAGAGCTTCTACAGAACGGGGATGGGTGGCAGGACCAGCAAATAAAGGTAGTGGGCGGGGCGAGGTGCAGATAATGAAGGAGGGGGAGGAGCCGAGGAATTGTGTGAGAAAATGGAGCCCTGGGGGCAGGTAACGTCTTCAGGTGGCTGCTGTGAGTGACAAGTGAAGGGCAGAGGGAGGAGCAGCATGGAGCTGGCCGCAGATGATGGCGGGCAGCACCGGCCATGCACGCTCAGCACACAGGATGCAGAGGCGTCTCCTGCTCCCGCCATTTCTCAGCCCAGGCCCGCTCCTCGGCTTCCTCTAGAGACCGCGCGCTGAGCCGCCCCTTCCTCCTGTCCATCGGTGTGTCCGCAGCCTGAGGCCGCCACCAGCAGGTGACAGAACGTGCTCCCCATCCTTCACCCGCCGGCGCCGTCTTCCCCTGCACGTAGCGCTGTCGGTGCACACACCCCCGCCGCCCTCTTACCAGAGCCTCCAGCTTATTGACTGCTGTCTCCATGTTGAATAGTTTACATTCCTCAGGCGGACCCGGGAATACGAGCGGGGGAGGGTACAAAGGAGGAGCCCTGCTTGTGCAACACTCACTGGGCTCAGACGGCTGGTGCCGCTCATTGGCCAGCTGTCACTTCAAGCAGGGTCCTCATTGGTCAGCTGGAGAAGATGGCGATCAGCTCATTGGTTAGAGCTTAATGTAAACCGCTTCAGGGCTTCCAGAGTGTGATTGGCTGAGAATAAAGTGCCGGGAGGCTATTGGCTACAGTTTTCTCGAAGTGATCTCTAATTGGTTGTTTAGTATTTCTGCGAATTTAACCCATTAATAGAATAATGTGGGAGGGGAGATGGGAATCCTGAGAGACGATTAGCTGGTGAGTGGACACCTCCCACGTTCTGTAAGAAGACTGCAGGTAGAGCGCAGCCGCGTCTTATTGGACAGCTCTTCAGAGAGCTAACGGCTGGGGGCGGGCACGGGTGTAGCCGAGGCTGGTGATTGGCTGCCGAGCGCCGTCTTGTAATTTTGAATGTAGAAGATTTGTCCTGCTGCAGGCGAGGACTGAGGGAGCGGCCGCCTCTCATCAGGAGCACGGTGAGCACCTCTGCCACATACCTGGCATCCCTTGTAACTGCCAGCTCAGCATCACTACAGGCATGGTGCCAGCAGGGGCTTCCAGCCATAATTATTCACAGTAAACTCCCTGATCCCCCATCATACATGTGTTTTCCCATTGTAATGAATGTAAACTCTCTGATCTCTATGAATATAACAGCCTGATCCCCATCATATATGTATTTTGACAATTTAATGAATGTAACTCCCTGATCCCCGTCATATACAGTATGTATATATTTTAATATGTAATGAATGTAACAGCCTGATCTGTCATACATGTATTTTAACATTGTAATGAATGTAACTCCCTGATCCCCATCATATATATTTTGCACTGTACTGAATGTCAATTCCTTAGCTCCATTAGTCACTATTATTTTATGTAATACACATGTATAGAGCACCATGATACACCTCCATATGTGTCTACATCTGGATCTACATCCTAAGGTGTCTACAGAGATGAGCGGTGCTACGTGGATGCTCCTTATCTCTCCCTTCATGAGAGGCCTGTCACACGTAATTATTGCAGGAAGTTCCATACTCTAGTCAACCACTGACTGGCATGAGGTTCTGCAGCAGGTGTAGTGTGTACTATACAGTTCGGTATCCCAGCAGCTGCTAAATATCAGAATATGTATTTTAGATTCTGCAACAGGATCCTCACCCCTGGGGTATATTCATATGTGGTAAGTTTGTCACTATTCCATACCTCTGAATGGGACTTGTAGAAATCTACAACCTCAAATTTTTATGGAACAGATTTTCAGTTGCAGAAAGGCTTTGTTCTCATTGGCGGGGCATAGAACCCCCCGCCACTGATCATGAGAACAGGGGCTCCCCCCACAACAAATAAAGGGGCAAATAGAGCATGCACATTGCCACTCCATTAATCTCTAGGGTAGCAAAACACTGTATTTGGCCAGTAGTCCTATAGAGATGAATGGAGGAGCAGTGCACATGCTTTATTTGCCACTTCTTTCGTTTCAGGGGTCCTCGTGTTGTACCATGACCCCATTCTCATAAATGATCGGGATCATAATGGTTGGACCCCTACATATCTAATAGTTATCTCCCATCTTGTGGATATAACACAATTTATCTGAAATACCCCTTTAAAGGGGTTATCCAAATCCTATAATGCCCCCTCTAATGCCTGGGCCCCTCACACAGGTTGTACTTACCTTCCTCCCTGGCACCCGCGTCGCTTCTGATGCCTGCATGGGCGCTGCTGCATCTCCCCGTCGCACAGATCAAAACATCTTGAGACGGGGAGCCTTCCCAGCATCCCCGGTGATGCTATGAAGGCTCTTCCCCCCCCCCGTGTACAACCTGTGTGAGGGGGCATTATAGGGTTTGGATAACCCCTTTAAGATTATAATTACATGCAGTATTAAAGGGGTTGTCTGGGCTTTTTATATTTATGACCTATCCTCAAGATAGGTCATCAATATCAGATCGGCAGGGGTTTGACACCTGGCACCCCCTCCGATCAACTGTATGAGGAGACAGTGTGCGCAAGTGCCGTCTCCCTTCTCTCTTCCTGTCCACTGCTGTTGTCTATGGTCTTTGCCAGTGGGGGTCTGACTCACAGCACCCCCACCGATCAACAGTTTGAGGAAGCCTTGGCACTCACTGGAGTGAGCCCCATAGCCTCCTTGTAGCTCACCGAACACAGCCCCGTACATTGTATAGCAGCTGAGCTCCATTCACTTGAATGGGACTGAGCTGTGCCTAAACCATGTGACCAATGAATGTGACGTCACTGGCCTAGAAGGAGGTCTAAGCCCTCACAGAGCACTGTGGCTTCTTCATACAGCTGATCAGTGGGGATAGGCCATCAATATGTAAATCATAGAAAAGCACTTTAAAGGCAAACTGTGGTTCGTGATCCAGATATGCTAGCATAAACTAGGTGACCGACTAACTTAAAGAAGTTGTCCAAGCTTGTGATGATGATGACCTATCCTCAGGAGAAGGTCATTAATTGGTGGGCTCTTTTAATTCACTGGGAGCTCAGCTGCAGTAACCAAGTATGGCCACTACACTTTCAAAGGCGCTGTCTTAAAGTGCTAGGTCTGGCATTGGAGCTTGGATGTAACAGCTGAATGGTGGAGGATGCGGGGTGTTGGACCCTACCACTCAGATATTGATGACTTATTCTGAAGACAGGTCATCAATATCAGGAGTGGGGAAAACCCCTTTAATGGTTCATCCACACTGGAAGGAATTTTTTGTGGATATGATGTGAATTTCACCCTATGCGTTGCAAAGGTTGAAGTACGCAGTATAAATTGACATGCTGGGGATTTAAAATCTGCACCGCAGTTCAATTTACTCACATCCATGATGGTAAAACCAGAATGTATCCATCTCATGTACCCTTATGCTTTTCAGATCTACCATTTCCAGCTATACTGAGAACAGAATATTTCACGAACTTCCAAAGTTCCACCCAAGGGCTTGTTCACACGACCGTATGTATTTTGTGGTCCGCAAAAATGGATATACGCAAAAAATACGGATGACGTCCATGTGCATTCCGACTGTTACGGAACAGCTGGCCTCTGATAGAACAGTCCTATCCTTGTCCGTAATGTGGACAATAATAGGACATGTTCTATATTTTTGCGGAAAAGAAATACAGACATACGGAAACGGAATGCACATGGGGTACCTTCCGTTTTTTTTTGTGGACCCATTGAAATGAATGGTTCCGCATACGGTCCGCAAAAAAAACGGAACGGACACGGAAAGAAAATACGTTTGTGTGAATGAGCCCTAAATATGAGGGGCCAAAATGGCGGTCGATAAAAGGACACAAGTTACTAATTACATAATCATTCAATTACAAGTAAAACTCATGCAATATGATGAGACTTATTTAGTCAGGTTTAATGTTCACAGAAATATCTATACAGAGGTTATGGCAAAGTTCCTGCAAGCCCGCAGAAGACCAGGAAAACAGAAGAAGCGGAAACAATGGACAGTAAAGAAGACTATAGTGCCCAGTGTTAATGTTGTGTAAGTATGTTCTCTACTATGTACCAGTACAGTCTATAAGTGTGGGGTCTCCTACTTACCATATATAATTCATGTTTGCAGGGTAACAGAACAGATAGAGGCAAAGCAACCATGGTATTCCAGCCTGGTCCATCTTTTATGTCTTACATTGTCCAGTATTAGATATGTAGTGAGTTCCGTCATGGAAGCTTTCATATCATTATGCTTGTGGAGCCATAACAGTGTGAAAAAGGTATGTAAATGATCATTAATTGGTGGAATTAAAAGCCATGAGGAGGCTGCAGCACTTGCCAGAGCACCATGGCCTCTTGAAACAGCAAATCGGTGGGGGTGCCAGGAGTTGGATCTCCACAAATCAGATATTGACGGGCGGATTGGCCATAGACCTTAAATTTCCTGGAGGGCCGATGCCCAAAGGGCTGTCTGGGCCCCTCACAGCCGGCCAGTGGAAGTTTTTGTGGATGTATTTTGTGATGGACTGTGGTATTTGGCTCTCTTGGGGTGATATAATGTGCCACGATATGGTATTGATGGCTCTGCCTTCCATCAGTTTGGACCCGACTTCAAAACGGGGCCATGTTTAGTATTTTTTCCAGAGCCATGTTAAGTTCCCAGTCCACCCCTGGATACTGATGACCAATCCTAAGGAGAGGCTATATGTATTGTACACCCAGAAAAATTCCTTTAGGCGGCAGCTATTTTTCCTGACTAACCCATAAACATATGTGTTCAATCTAGCAAAACAGGCTTGTTGCTTTAATAGTGATCGGGGTGAAGGGGTTAATAAACGTCACTTATACTTTGACTGTCACTATACATGAGATTGTCTGTGAATCTCATCAAAATCGCCAGAAACCACCAATCAATATCTAATATATATGACCAGCTGTATAATCCCATCAAATAGAGGTAACCTATATTAGTGTCCAATCCTGTGCCTTCTCAACTGTTGCAAAACTGGTACTTTCAGTTCGACAAACTTGTTGAGAGTTGTAGTTATGTAACAGTTGGAGGCCCACAGATACATATTTGTGGGATAACAGATATAAGCTTTTTCTTCTCACATAAGCCTGTGACTGCCGCCAGGCCTCAGTAGTTGAGTTTCTCACTCAGCCATGGCCCGATTCCTATGTTATTTTTAGTATTACGATATATCTATTTATGAATCCTACTTTAGATGGGTTGCTTTTTAGAGTTCTAGGCACAACCAACTGATTCTTTTCCTTTATTTTACAACTTTTCATTCCAGCGACTTATTTTTGTAAAAAATACCATTGCTCCACCTTTCACCTACCATCTTCAACAACGCACATTGAAACGGCGCTTACATAAACTTGAAGTGGAGTTTCTAAAGCTGCAGCTAACACTTCAGGTGAGCACTGATGTCACCGGCTCTGCAGCTGGAAGATAAGCACAAGACCTCTTTACAAAAGTCAAATGTGTGTTAGTGTTAGTGACAAAACTGGAGTTTGAAATGTATTTTACTATTTTGTGATTTTCTTTCAGACTAAAGACACTAAATCAAGTGTATCGGGAAGTGCCTGCTGCTGTAGTTGTCAGCAAGCCAAGACCCTACCTTCTATAAAAGAGTCTAAGGTGGAAGCAGCAGGAGCAGGTCTCTTGCCTTCTCTACCACCCCCTCCTCCACCACCACCACCTCCTCCACCCCCTCCACCACCAGGTCCACCACCGAGCTTTCCACTTGAAAAACGTCTGCCACTTTTGAAGAAAGTGGCAAGCACTCAACCACCAAAGGTTGGATACATTTCTTATTTAAAAAATGTTATATTTAAATATATTCAAAATTATATTGATTTTTATATTTTTTTTTTTAAAGCGGTTGTGCATGCAGTATATATTCAGGACAGGTCATAAATATCTGATCAGAGGAGGTCCGACATTTGGCACCTCCACCGATCAGCTGTTTGAAGAGGGGCTGCTTCCTCTTCAGTAAACTCCCATCATCTCAGATAAGCGAGTATTTGTAATTACACTACGCCACCTTTGGAAGGGAGACGACGTGCAGTGTAATAACATAGTAACATAGTAACATAGTTTATAAGGCCTGTCCATCCAGTTCGGACTGTTTTCCTACAAGTTGATCCAGAGGAAGGCAAAAAAACCCTGTGAGGTAGAAGCCAGTTTTCCCCACTTTAGGGAAAAAAAATTCCTTCCCGACTCCAATCAGGCAATCAGAATTACGACCCCTCTCTATTAACTATAACCTGTAATATTATTACCCTCCAAAAATACATCCAGGCCCCTCTTGAACTCTTTTAGTGAACTTACCATCACCACCTCCTCAGGCAGAGAGTTCCATAGTCTTACTGCTCTTACCGTAAAGAATCCTCTTCTATGTTTGTGTACAAACCTTCTTTCCTCCAGACGCAGAGGATGTCCCCTCGTCACAGTCACAGTCCTGGGGATAAATAGATCATGGGAGAGATCTCTGTACTGACCTCTGATATATTTATACATAGTTATTAGATCTCCCCTCAGTCGTCTTTTTTCTAAAGTGAATAAGCCTAAATTTGATAATCTTTCTGGGTACTGTAGTCCACCCATTCCAGTTATTACTTTAGTTGCCCTCCTCTGAACCCTCTCCAGCTCTACTATGTCTGCCTTGTTCACAGGAGCCCAGAACTGTACACAGTACTCCATGTGTGGTCTGACTAGTGATTTGTAAAGTGGCATGACTGTTCTCATCACGAGCATCTATGCCCCTTTTGATGCAATCCATTATCTTATTGGCCTTGGCAGCAGCTGTCTGACACTGGTTTCTGCAGCTTAGATTTCTGTTCACTAAAATTCCTAGGTCCTTTTCTATGTCAGAGTTACCCAATATTTTACCATTTAGTATGTACTGGTGACTTGCATTATTCCTTCCCATATGCATAACTTTACATTTGTCAGTGTTAAACCTCATCTGCCACTTCTCTGCCCAAGCCTCCAGTCTATCCAGATCCATCTGTAGCAGTGTACTGTCCTCTTCTGTGTTAATTACTTTACACAGTTTAGTGTCATCTGCAAAAATTGATATTTTACTGTGCAAGCCTTCTACAAGATCATTAATAAATATATTGAAGAGAATAGGGCCCAATACTGACCCCTGTGGTACCCCACTAGTGACAGTGACCCAATCTGAGTATGTACCATTAATAACCACCCTCTGTCTTCTATCACTGAGCCAGTTACTTACCCACATACAGACATTTTCTCCCAGGCCAAGCATTCTCATCTTATATACTAACCTTTTATGTGGTACAGTGTCAAATGCTTTGGAGAAGTCCAGATATACGACATCCATTGATTCGCTGCGGTCCAGTCTAGAACTTACCTCCTCATAGAAACTGATTAAATTGGTTTGACATGACCGATCCCTCATGAAGCCATGCTGATATGGAGTAATTTGCTTATTTTCATTGAGGTACTCCAAGATAGCATCTCTTAGAAAACCCTCAAACAGTTTACCCACGACAGATGTTAAACTTACCGGCCTATAGTTCCCGGGCTCTGTTTTTGGACCCTTTTTGAATATTGGCACCACATTTGCTATGCGCCAATCCTGTGGAACACTCCCTGTCAGTATAAAGTCCTTAAATATCAGAAATAAGGGTCTGGCGATGACATTACTTAATTCTCTTAGGATACCGAGGTGTATGCCATCCGGTCCTGGCGATTTGTCTATTTTAATCTTTTTAAGACGCAGCTCTACTTCTTCCTGGGTCAGACAGGACACTTTTAATGGGGAATTTACTTTTATATTCTGCATTTCATCTGACAGTTTATTTTCCTCAGTGAATACAGTGGAGAAAAAGATATTTAGTAGCTTTGCTTTCTCCTCATCGCTCTCTGCAACTCCCCCCTCATTACTCTGTAAGTGGCCGACACCTTCAGGTTTATACTTTTTACCATTTATATAATTAAAGAACATTTTAGGGTTAGTTTTACTTTCTTTGGCGATTAATCTCTCGGTCTCTAGTTTGGCTGTTTTTATTTGTCTTTTACATATTCTATTTTTTTCCTTGTAGTTTTTCAATGCTGCCTCGCTCCCCTCCTGTTTTAGTGATTTAAATGCTTTCTGTTTGTCATTTATTGCTTTCTTTACAGCTCTATTTATCCACATTGGTTTTTTCTTGTTCCTTAACCTTTTATTCCCATAAGGTATGTACCTCTCACAATTAGATATTAGAATGCTTTTAAAAATATCCCATTTTGTGGCTGTATTTTTATTTTTGAGGACTTTGTCCCAGTTAGTTAGGCCTATGGCCTCTCTTAGTTGGCTAAATTTAGCTTTTTTGAAGTTAGGTATTTTTGTTCCACCCTGAAGAAACGCTCTTTTGAATGACAATTGGAAGGTTATTATATTATGGTCACTATTTCCTAGGAGTCCCCTGACCTGCACATCTGTTGTTCTGTCAGGTCTATTGGTTAATACTAAGTCCAGTATGGCCGTCCCTCTATTCGGGTCCTGAACCAGTTGGGAAAGGTAATTGTCTTTTGGTTATTTCCAAGAACCTGTTTCCTTTATGAGATGTACAGGTTTCAGTTTCCCAGTCTATATCTGGGTAGTTGAAATCCCCCATAATAACGACCTCATTAAGATTTGCCACCTCGTCTATTTCGTTTAGAAGTAGATTTTCTATGGGCTCTGATATAGTAGGTGGTTTATAATAAACTCCTATTAGTATTTTATTATTGTTTTTGGCTCCATTTATTTCTACCCACAGTGACTCCACATCTTCATGTCCCTCACTTATATCTTCCCGCAGTGTGGGCTTTAGACAGGACTTTACATAAAGGCAGACCCCTCCCCCTCTCCGGTTTTGGCGATCCTTTCTAAAAAGACTGTAACCCTGTACGTTAACTGCCCAGTCATAGGTATCATCCAGCCATGTCTCAGTTACTCCCACTATGTCATAGTCCTCCTCACACATCACTAATTCCAGTTCACCAATTTTATTAGTCAGGCTTCTGGCATTAGTGTACATACACTTAAGAGGTCTATGTATATTTTTTACCCCCCTTTTTAAATTACTATTACCTGTGAAGTGAATATCCAGGGTTTTTGGGTTACTTTGGTTGATGTTTTGCCCAATATTCTCCCTAAATTCCTCACTAATCCCAACCCCCACTAACCCCCCACTGTCCCCTCCTATGACCCACTCTCTATCTACACTATCTATCCCCTTATTAATATTACCCCCCACCCTCCCCCCAGATCCTAGTTTAAAAGCTCCTCCAGCCGTCTAACCATTTTTTCCCCCAGGGCAGTTGCACCCTCCCCATTAAGGTGCAGCCCGTCCCTACTGTAGAGTCTGTAGCCGACAGAGAAGTCAGCCCAGTTCTCCATGAACCCAAACCCTTCCTTCCTGCACCAGCCTCTGAGCCACTTATTTAACTCCCTAATCTCCCGTTGTCTCTCTAGTGACGCTCGTGGCTCTGTTAGTATTTCTGAAAACACTACCTTGGAGGTCCTGGACTTGAGCTTCTCTCCTAGTTCCCTAAAATCATTTTTAAGGACCTTCCATCTCCCCCTGACTTTGTCATTGGTGCCAATGTGTACCATGACTGCCGGGTCTTCCCCAGCCCCACCCAGCAATCTGTCAATCCGATCCGCGATATGCCGAACCCTCAGATAGGAGCGAAAGACTGAGGAGGAAGCAGCACTTGCATGGAATGCTACCTCCTCTTCAAACAGCTGATTGGCAGGGGGGGGCGGACCCCTGCCAATCGGATATTGATGACCTATCCTTATGATAGGTCATCAAACTATACTGCCTGCACGACCCCTTTAAATACTAAGGAGTAGATTTATCAAAACTGGTGCAAAGGAAAGCTGGCTTAGTTGCGCATAACTCCTTTGAAAAGTGAAGGGTGGCTGGTTGTTGTGAGCATCTAAGCCAGGTTTCCTTTGCACTAGTTTTGGTAAATCTCCCTCTAATTTCCTATCGCCAAGATTTGTGTGTCTATTTTCATTTTGTAATCAAGAATAAAATCTTGACTTTTTTTACAGGCACCATTGGTAAAGCAAGAAGGTCCCATTCAGATAACCCTTAAAGATCTTCTGAATGTCAAATTGAGAAAGACCAAAGATAGCATAGACAAGCAAAAAGTATGTTGCATAAAGAGTTCATTCCATGTGTGCTGTTACAGTTCTGTAGTATGAATACATACAGACCCATCCTTAGAAGTAGAAGCTGAAATCTACATTTAACTATCTACATTTTATGTGGTTTCCTGTAATATGGCTTGTAATATGTTGAATTTGCAGTACTTTAAATGTTTGTTCCATTTGGGCAAGCTCCATTACTTGTGTGATGCACAACCATACACCATATGGACTATATACTATCGACTTGGTAATGAAATTTATCTATGATATGGGTTTTATTGTTTTAATGTAGGCTTAAAGGGGTTGTCTCATTGCAGACATCGCTAGGTTATGCCCCCATTGACTTATAGGTGCGGGTCCCACTGCTGGGACCCGCACGTTTTTTGGGAATGGTGCCCCACAAGGTGGTGGCTGGAGGATACGGCCACCACCAAGGGCACTCCTGCTAGAAGTTAATGGGAGCGCACCGCACATGACCGTCCACCGCTCCCATTCACTTCTATGGACCCGATGGAAATAGTCAAGCCAGTGCTCTGCTATTTTCGGTGGCTGGGACCCGCACCTATAAGACAAAGATGAGCTTTAAATCATTGATTTTGGATGACTCCTATCTAATGCATGTGACCATCCTTACTGATCCTTGAGATCAGTGTTAGGAGTTGTCATAATAGCCTGTGATATCTTTTTATTTCATAATTTTATATCCTATTTCTTTGTGGTTTTTTTTTATATATGTTCTGTATTATATTTTAGAAGGTATTAAAAAGAAGCCTTTTTTCTCCACTGATCACCGTGTCAGAACTGGAGGGAGTTAAACTGAAAATGGCTTCCAGAATGGCACCAAGGCGTCTCACAAATGTTTCTAAGTAAGTTTCTGAACTGGAATTTGTTAAAGGGGTTGTCCGAGTTATGGAAAAAAAAAGATACGCAAGTTTTAGGCAAAACAAAAATCTATATTTCCTCATTTCCCTGGTTCTCTTCTGGCCCTTTGTTTACATGCAGTAATAACAATCTCAGCCCCTCCCCCTTCCTGCTCTGCAAAGGGAGTGAATACAAGTGCTGCCCTGAGTGACATGTCTGCTGGAATACTCAGCAGCATGTTGTATGTGTAGGACTACAAGTCCCAGCTGTACAATGACACTGCTGATACACACAGGATCTTCCCCATACCTTTCTTGTACAATACAATACTTTGCAGATCTCCTCCAGATCAGCTCCAGTGTCAGCTCTGTGTATGTAGGATGAGGAGGGCAGATCCTGTGTCTCTTTACATCTGCAGCTGCTGTTGTAAAGCCTTCAGTGTGTTCTGGCTGAAGGGGTTAATGTTTTATCTGAAAGAATCCAGGGAGAGAGCAGATAGCAGCCCTAGCAGAGCAGGGGTGTGACCAGCACATTGACGTCTCATTTACAGGCTCTTATCTGCTTGTGCACGAATAAAAGATTATCAGGGAGGAAAGCTGACATCACAGGTCATGTGACCCTGAGTGAAATCTGCGAAACCAGCAAGTTCAGAAGCAGAAAGTGTATTGAAAAGCTGTTGTATTTGACTAGTTAGAAACATACAAAGGACAAAAAATAACAACCCCGGACAACCCCTTTAAAGTTGAATTATAGACATTTATTGCTGCTAATGTTGTATTTTATTTATACAGAGACAAGCTTCATAGCCCACAGGATGTCAGGCAACGTCTTAGAAAGGTCAACCTGGAAAGGTAAGCCTGTGTTTTTTACTGACAATGGTAACTATTGCAGATTATTGTAACAAACATTCTTAAAGCTGTGCTAAAGGGGTGGCCAGCTTTTTTGTAAATCTGCCGATGATGTGGAGGGAAGCACATCTACCTGCTCCATGAAGCTCAGTTCCAGCTGCTTCAGTCCACACTGCATCCGATGGACTCCAGTCCATGCTTGTAAACTTGGCATGGACGGGATCTCGTGTGCTTCTGTAACCAGAGACTGGCTGCAGTGGTGAGGTGTCCCCCAAGTGGCACATGACCCAGTGACATGCTGCTTGGGGGGATACTTGATTTAATTTGATCTTGAAAAGCCCACTCTTGTCTCTCTACTTTTATAATTGTCATAACTTCATATTTTTGTTCAGGAGTCCAGGAGGAACCCCTCTATACGACAGAGAAAACAAAGAGAATGGAGCTGGACTAACTCCATTAAAGACAAAGACTTTAAGGCGGAAATTCCAGGTACGTTTGTAGTTAAAGTAACAGATGTAGTAGACATGGACTTGTTATTTAATTACCAATGACAGTGTTTTAATCCCTACAGTCAATGAGTTGACGTAATGACAAATTTCATACTTTTTTTGCCGTCACTGTATAAATATGTCAATTTTCACAAAAAAATCTTAATTTGCTGTTTTAGAAGCTGTTTATTCACAGAACATTTTCTGGCAAATTATAGGGGAACACCCTAATAAAATGTTATGTCATGTCTCTAGGATAAGCATTTTCTCATAATCTGAATTAAATGAATGGGGATGATAGGATGCCAATGTGCAGTGAAGGAGCTGCAGTGCAATAGAGGATGGTACATTCACACGACCGTATGTCTTCCGCAATTTGCGGATCCATTGACTTGAATGGAGCTGTGGACCGTTCTGTGCAGACAATAGTAGTACAAGCTTCATATTTATGAGGACGGGAAATGCAGATGCGGACAATATACTGAATGTTGTCCGCACATTTTATTTATACAGTCGTGTGAATGTACCCTTATTTTGAGGACTTATTTGAGGAAGTCAGACTTCCATGAGCAGGCAGTGATGGCATTTGCTTTATCTTCAGATTGGAATACATCATTACTCATATATATTTTGTTTGAAATTATTACAAATACAAAAAAATTCCTTTAAATTAAACCACCACCTTGAAACTGAAATCCAGTTTGTACACAGCTAGCTATAGAGGAGGAGGAACTGAGCAGATTAATATATAGTTTAGTGGGAAAAGTTTCAGTAGAACTAGAAATTTATTCATTCAAACCTCTGCTTATTCTGGGCTTAGGAGTCCAGTGGGCGGTTCTCTTGGTGATCGAGAGAGTTCCCTGCATGATAGTAATTACAAAGATAGCTGTCAGTCACTGACAGAACAACCCACTGGACTTCTTAGCCCAAAATAAGCAGAGGTTTGAATAAATAAATTTCTAGTTCTACTGAATAGTTTCCTCTAAAACTACAGTAAAAATCTGCTCATCTCGTGCTGCTAACAAATTGGACTGCATTTTCAACATGATGGGTTTCCTGATGGGTGCCGGATTATTAGGTACTCTGGATGACAGGACTGTCAGATGAGAAGAAATTGTATGGGTATCCAATCTTCAAGAAGAAAGCCCAACATAAAAGGGTAATAGTAAATATGCTACTTTAGCTATACTTCTGGGACCACACAATAGGGTTGGAAATTTTTCAAATGTTCTGGTCAGTAGGCCATTCTAGAAAAGTCAGCTTTTCCTAAGCCTGAAATGGTTGATGTCGAGAAGCATTAGTTTACCTTTGATTTACTTCAACCATTCTTCTATTATTCGATTTACAGCTCGCTTACCCAAAAAGTCCATCATCGCTGAGGAGTTCTCCAGTAAACCATGGTCTTGATCAAGCACGCTAGTAGTACACAGTCGTAAATGGAGTCTGTAATACCACACCACTGTGTATAGATCTAAATGATTAAGTCAAAGTAAAGTGCACTAACTGTTTAGAATGACATGTTGTCTCACCTCAGACATTGGTGGCATGTCTCTAGAATATGCCACCAATATCATTTGGCTCGGGCCCCACCTATCTCCAGAACAGGACCCCCGAAGTAAAAGGAGGGCAGCCGCACACCATTAATTTCTATTGGAGCTCCGAAAATAGCTGGCTCGGCTTTCTCCAGCAGCCCAAGGTGGTGAATGGAGAAGTGGCTGTGCTTGAGCAGTGCACTCTCCATTTATTCCTATGGAATTTCCAAAAATAGCTGGCTATTTTTTGGAACTCCCATAGAAATGAAGGAAGTGTATGCACGTTGTACTTTCCATCATTTTCGGGAGCCCGTTCTGGAGAAAGGTTCGGGTCCCACCTCTGGGACTCTTTCCTATCTTTCCAATGTCTGAGATGATAAAACCACTTTAAACTGGAAATATGATTGGAAGAAACCACTGATTTATGCGACACTTTTACTCTGTTCTGCTGTTGAACGGGTTGGTGTTTTTGTTTCTTTTATAAATTGACCAAGTTATTTAGGTGATGTATCGCATGTAGCTGCCTATGAAAAACTAAGTGTAATGGAGCTGGCTCTCCGTTCCGTACTGTAATCATCTTTAGTGCACGTTATCATCATCCATTACTGTGCATTGAAGGGTGACTTTTCTGTGTCTGTTATATATCAGTGAGTTTTATAAAAGAGACACAGCAATTGATAAGGATTTTAATTTGGTACAAATGATCCAACAAAATTTATGTTTCTATTTCAACAAAAAAATGCACAAAAATGTTGGTTTCAGACCCTGCTGTGATGAGCTGATACCAAATACTGGTGGGGACGTTATTCTTAATGTACAAGTTTCAGTGTTTTTATGTTAATTTTATCTGTGCCGTATTTCCATGTATTCTTTGTTGTTTGACATTATGAATGTTAAATACCGCAATGGTGGTGTTCTTACCATCCTTTAGAAATGGGCACTTTACCTTTGGCTACCCCATCATAGTTTTTGAGGATGGAAGTAGTAGCAACTCTTAGGCACTCTTAACATCATGTTTGGTGCACACATTGAGAGGGTTTCCCAACACATACCTCCTTCATATGTCATTGTATAGCCATACAATTGCATACCTCAACCATTGGCCACAATGGTAAAAAAATGTTTACCTTGCAGTATACTTTTATTTTGCCATGGCCCTTTGTATAGGAAAGCGCAGTCTGTACAGCATACCATCCTGATGGAAGGCCAGTGCTTTGGCCTCTATTGGGTCAGTGGGCACCTATGGATATAGTCAACGTATGCTGTGAGAGATTTCTTGGTGCACATACCAAATCTGTTCACAAAGCACTATGTGAACAGAGCCTTATGTTTAGCATTATAAAAGTTCTGTGCTGCTGCTATTGTGCTATTTTTTTCTACATTTAAAGAGCACCTTTCATGTGATTTGACTTTTCAAAATCAGTACCTGGCACTGTAGCCAATGTTTACTAGAGGAGAGAGAGCACATTTTTTTTTTTTTTCCAGATCCACTGCTCCGTTTCGCTGATGTGCCTGGCGTTCTGTTTGGCACCCCATATACTAATCTATAGCATCAGTACAGGGAGGAGGAGACGCCAGCGCTTCTCCGGGGGCGTCTCCTTCTTCCTGGCTGTGAGCTGTCCAATCACAGGGACCGTGTCACAGCCAGGGAGAAGGTGAGGTGTTTTTTTTTTTCTCTTTATTTTTTTTTTTCTCTCGATGGCTGTGATGTGGTTCGCAGTGATTGGAGTGTGTCACAGCCAGGGAGAAGGAGTTCACCCTCCCCCCCCTTCCCCCTGAAAAACGCTGGCATCTCATCCTTGCTGTACTGATGCTATTGATCCTACAAATAAAACGCGGGGCACATCAAATGGAGCAACAGATCTGGAAAAAATGTGCCCTATCTAATCTAGAAAACATCAGCTACAGTGCCAGGTACTGATTTTGAAATGTCAACTCCAATGTAGGACGTGATGGCAAATATACCTAGTAATGCAGTGATCGCCTCTATCCTACATATCTAGGTAAGTTTACATTTTCTGGAGTCTTGGATTGCTGGGTGGGTGCTCCATTGAGCTGCACTGGAGGTCATATTGGTTGTCACCCAGATTTCCCAGAAGCAGTTATAACAAGATATCTGAACCGACTTTATTAACATCCTGACAGATTAGTCAAAGTGATTTTAAGGTGAGGAATGACTAAAAGGTACTGTTAATGGGGGTATCTAGTTTAGAAAACCCATTTTCATATATCTTAGGGAAGCCTGAACTAATAGAAGTAGGGGTTCCCCTTTTCAGGATTCTTGTCTCTTGACCAGAGAGCGGTTACAAAGAGTCTCTCAATCTGGAGGAACTGTCTTGTCCATGAATTACACGGAGTCCTCTGATCCTAATGGGTACTGTGTAATTCTTCACTTTGGTGTTACAGGGAAATTGGACACTTGCTGCTTGGTTTTCCCTCAGATTACAGCTGATCCCTGGGCTGACAGCATAGAAAAACTTTAGCTTTGTGAAGTCCTTTTTATGTATGGATTGTCTAAAGTGGAGAAAACCTTTAGGGTGCCTGCATACAGTGCAGATTTGTGTGCGTTTCTTGGTGCTGCTTTAATGCGGCTTGCCACAGATCTCACCCTTCCATTGAAAAGGGTGAAATCCGCACCAAAAAAAAAAAAAAAGCAACAACAATTGACATGCTGTGGATTTCCAAATCTGCACAACAGGTCAATTTTTGCAAAGTGTACGTGAGATTTGTTTAATCTTATACACTTTGCTGGTACTATATTACACTGTGTTTTTTCCATACAGAGAAACTATGTGTAATCCGCACTGTGTGCAGGCACCCTTAATGTTTAACAAATTTGTGTACTCGTGTTAGCCAGCAGAGTACATGCGTTAACCGTTTGCTTTCTGTTGCTGTAATACATTTCAAGGATTTCTGTCCTACAAGTATACATAAAAGCTCAAAACCTTCTATATGCCTATGTTATAATTGGACTATATCTAGCAATACTTTCATACTGAGTAGGTTTGGGACACTGTACTGTCAAGTCACTCTGGAAGCTCTACAGTGACTGGTGCATTACTTGTCGTCTGCCTCTCACAGACAAAACTGCTTTTTTAAAAGCTTATTTGCTGTTTATGCTTTTCAGTGCACTATTAAAAGAAAGAAATACTGTGTATGTTCATAACTGCAGATACTGTATATTCAAACATAATTTGTTAAAATATGGCATATTTTATATATTTAAATAAAGCATTTTAAAAATGTAAATGTTTTCTGTATTTTTATTTCCTCCTCTAGTAGTACAAAGTCTTCTGTTGTGTATCTACAGCCCCAATGCATGTGTTTCCATGGTTACAGACTACAAACAAACCCTGTGTAGTCTGATCCTGATGTTATGTGCCACTCATCTCCCTCTGCTCATGTGGGCTGACAAATGTTATTTTTGCTGTAATAACCCAACAAATGTAGTGATTTTCCATTCCATCCACCATGATGGCCACAAGTGAGAGATGGCCCTTGACCTCTGTAAGGGCAGGAATACAGAGAGAGAGAGTGAGTCTAAAACGCCCCCACCTCTTTCCTCCCTTTAGTGTTTTCCTGTCCCTACGGGGTCAGTATACAGAGAGGCCTCCCTGTGGGGAGACAAAGAGTTTTTCTTTTACTTTGTTAGCTTCATCCCCCGCTGCCTTCCCGTGGCAGGGGCTAAAGGTCCTTTTACACGGGCCGATTATCGGCAGAAAAATCGTTCCTAGGAACGCTAGTGCCGATAATCGGCCCGTGTAAAAGTGGCCCTAATCAGCCGACGAACGAGCAAAACGCTCGTTCGTCGGCTGATTGGATCTTTTGGTTTGTACAAAAGATCCAATCTGTCGGGCGCACATCGGCCTGTGTAAACAGGCGATGTGTGCCTGACAGTATGGAGCTTCTCGGCCGCACGAGTGATACAGCGATCACTCGTGCGGCCCGGCGCTCGATTCATCGGGCCGTGTAAAGGCTCCCTGCATGAGCGCCGATATCGCTGATCGGCGCTCGGGCAGGGAGACACATCGGCCCGTCTAAAAGGGCCTTAAGGCTCTTCAAACAGCAGATCCGCAGGGGTGCCTGGAGTTAGACCTCTGCTGATTTGATATTGATGACCTATTCTGAGGGTAGGTTATCAATATTAACCTACTGCACAACCCCTTTAGTAGAGATCACCTGTAAAGATAATTGGTTTATTATGCACTTAAAAATATAAAACACAAATTTTCTGGAAAGTTAATTGTTCCTGCTTGAAAATATAGGTCAGCTGGAATTTAATTATCGCACTCATGAAGTGATCATCAATTTCAAGAAGATAACCACAAGATTCTATAAGAAACTCTGCTGATTTTCTGCATTTCAGTCATATGTGGACCTACTGTGTGCCTGCATTTGTATGCTGAAAATCTGCAACCTATCGGAAATGCACATAAATTCACACTATTTATTGCAATGATTTTGGTGCAGTTTTTCTGTTTAACAACCCCATTGACGTCTATGAGGTAAACCCCTCTACAGAAGGTGCAGAATTGCACAAACAATTGACATGCTGTGGATTTTAAAATCCAGACAACAGGTCAATTTCAACACCTAATAAAACAAAATGTACATGGGATTTGTTCTCATTCACTTTGCTGGTACTGTATTACACAGGGTTTTTTCCGCACAAAATTGCGCAGAAAAAACCACGCATAACCCACACAGTGTGCATAGGGCTCTTTCACACAACCCCGTGTGAAGGGAATGCAGAGCATCCAAACTAAATCCTAACCCATTCATTTCAATGGGTCTGTGTGCATGAGCATCGTTTTTATGCATCACCTTTGTGTTCTGGAAAAGTTGCAGCATGTTCTGTACTGTACGTTTTCTGGCAAGCCCCATTCATTTCTATGGAGCCAGAGCTGCGTGAAAATGCACAATATAGAACATGCTGTGATGTTTCCTGAGCACAGAGATTATAGGTAAAAACGAATGAATGGGTCAGGATTCAGTCTGGATGCTATGCATTTCCTTCATAGAAGGCATCTGGATACAAACGGGGGCATTTATCAAACTGGTATAAAGTAGAACTTGCTTTGTTGCCCATAGCAACCAAATTAAATTCCACCTTTCATTTTCCAAAGCAGCTGTCAAAAATGAAAGGTAGAATCTGATAGGTTGAAATTGGATAAACGCATTTAGAGTTACCAGTTAAGAGTGTTCTGTCAGCTTGATACTGAAGTGTGCTGGGAGAAGGGGGGGGGTCGTTAGGTCGGGTGGGGTTCGTTGTAGGGGTAATATGAAAAAGGGATAAGCTCGAGGAATTTTAATGTGTTGCTAAACTTATAGAACTGATTCCTGATTGTTGGATTCTGTAACTTAGTGCTATATGCACATGATGGGTGCAAATGTCTATTATTGTAATTTGCCTTCACTATAAAATAAAAATTGATCTGATTTAAAAAAAAAAAGAATCTGATAGGTTGCTATGGGCAACTAAGCCAGTTCTACTTTATACCAGTTTGATAAATGTGTTTTTCACTGACTGTTAGGAGATGTAGAATGCTATTCTTCACTTTTCTTTAAGTGTGTGAAAAATTCATACAATCTGGATGTGAAAAATGGAAACCATGAATGCAATCGCAGAAAAACAGATTGAACTTGTGTGCAAAATCATCAGGTTTTTCCCTGAACAGATCCTGACATCATCCATATCGCTCATGTGAAAAAGGCCTTAAAGTCATACAATTTTTGCTTGGCAACGTCAACCAGTCATCTTGAGTACGCACAGGACAAGGGGTGGAGTGGTAGTGGCATCTGAATACAACTTGCCCTCTGTACAGTTCCCTGGTATCTATTCTGTGCCACCTTCTTTTCCTAAGGCCCAGCTCCTGACTTGCGTCATTTCACTGCTGCCCATGCTCCCAATGTCTGCTGTAGCCTCTGCTTTTACTGCATACACCGCTCGCTCAGAACCGCTTCTTGGTATATTTTATACCACACCACATTCTTCTCCCAGCTGGCTCTCCCGGTAGCACATGCCATCCACCCTCACTGGGGAGACAGGGTGAAGGCAGCTTACCACCTTCACTAGTATGGTGGAATTGTAGTTTCACAACAGCTGGAGTGCCGAAGGTTGCTGATCCCTGCTTTACAGTCTCATTGCTTGTATAGTAAAGAATCCCCATCTATGTGTATGATGAGCGCCGTAGTGTCTATTTTCCTAAGGGCTCATGCACAAGACCGGTGATGGCCCGTACCCATATTGTGGCTCGCATACGGCAGGTCCGCAATACATGGGCACCGGCCGTGTGCAGCCCGCATCACGGATCGCAGACCCATTAATTTCAATAGGTCTGCAATCTGAGAGAGGCGGAGCGGAGGCACAGATCGGAACACCACAGAAGCACTACGGTGTGCTTCCATGGTGTTTATGGCTGTGACTCCGCACCGCAAAAAGGTAGCGCAAGCACTACTTTTTTGCGGTGCGGACCGTCAGATGCAGATCGCGGACCCCATTCAAATGAATGGGTCCATGATCCGAATCCGGCGGCCCCACTGTCAGTACCCATGCATTGTGGACAGCAAATTATGATCCACAGCATGGGCATTGACTGCACACGCTCATGTGCATAAGCCCTAAGGCTGAGTTCACACTTCAGTTATTTTCATCAGTTATTGTGAGCCAAAACCAGGTGCAGATCTTTACATTATAGCTTATCTCTGTGGAGGCTTCTCTACTGGTTTTGGCTCACAATAATTGATGGAAATAACTGAACTCAGCTGAACTGCATAAGGGCTCATGCACACAGCCATGCCCGTATTGTGGCCTGCATCACGTATGCAGACCCATTCACTTGAACGAGTCCACAATCTGGAAAGTCTGGTGAGGAACGGAGTCACGGAAGCACTATGGAGTCCTTCTGTGGGGTTTCTGTCCATGCCTCCGCACCGCAAAAAAGTAGTGAGTGCACCACTTTTTTGTGGTGCGGATAGACCACGGAGGATCCGTGCATGAGCCCTAACCCCCAAGTTTGATGACCTGCCTTGGTACAGCAAGAAGGTTATCAAAGGTGCTCTAATGGCTTTGATCCTTTTATGGCACCTTGATAATTGCTGTATTTGTATGATTGGATGATGTTAACTACATATGGAAATAGTGGATTAGAAGAAAAACGCTACGTTAGGCTATGGCCACACGCTCAGGTTTTCTGATGCAGTTTTGGAAGCTGTGGGAATGGTTTCCAGACATTTTGGCTACAGTTAGCGTGCCACTACAGTTTCCTATACTATTTAGAGCCCCTATTGGCACCAGTGGTGATATCACAGTGGGCATGGTGTTGATTCTGACGACCCTGGGCATAGGGCTGAAATTAGTGCCCACTGTACTGCATGTGAGGACCGATGGCGGTCGGCAGAGGGCGCTCTGCACAAATCACCGTCAATGTCGCATAATGGAAAGACAGTGCGGTGCTCTTGTTCCCAGCCGGACGTTTGCATTGGTAACACCATGATTGTGCACCATTCATTTGTGTCCCCCAGCTGTCGCTACCGATAACGGGGACCATGAAGATGTTGACGAGCGGACCTTCGCTCCTACGGGAGCTGCTGAGCTCAGAGCCGGCGTGGAAGGAGGATGAGGTGTGCGTGGTGGGGGTGTTCGGGAAGACGGCTCTGCTGCAAGGGGGCTGGGACAAAGGCTGCCTGGTGAACTCCCTGTGTGACCGGCATGTCTTCCCCCTCTTCCAGCAGCTGCCAGAGCAGGCCCGGGAGCGGAGTCTCTTCCAGACGTACTACGAGCAGGAATCCCGGGTGCTGTATGTGGTGTTGACTGGCATCAGCGACACTGGGCAGCTGGCAAGGGCATGCGAGGAGCTGGGGCGCGGGGTGTCCCATGCAGAGGCACATGAGTGGTGGAAGGATGAGGAGAAGCTGCACTGCATGCATATGCTCTACCTCTTCTCTGTGTGCCACCTGCTGCTGCTCCTGCACCCTGCCTGTTGCTTCGACATTGCTTATGAGAAGCTCTTCCGGGCACTGGACAGTGTGCGTCAGAAGCTTCTGCCCTCACTCAAGCCAGCACTTAAAGAGTGCCCTGTTGGGCTGGAGTGGAAGCTTAATGCCCGACCTTGCCCACCGCGGCTGCTGTTCGTCTTCCAGCTAAATGGAGCCCTACGTGGAGTGGAGCCCAGCCGGGGTGCGGGTCAGACGGCCACGGAGAAGCCCAAAAAGCATTCACCGAAAAGAAGGCTGCAGCACGCACTGGAGGACCAGATCTACCGCATCTTCCGCAAGAGCCGTGTCCTTACCAACCAGAGCATCAACTGCTTGTTCACCGTGCCCGCCAACCAGGCCTTTGTGTACATTGTAGCAGAACAGGATGACGACCCAGTGGGTATGCTACTGGATGGCCTGAGACAAAACTGTACTGTAAGGGACACAGAGCCCAGCACTGGAGGCATCTCGGGGCCCCGGCGCTACCACATGATGAGACACAGCCGTCAGCAGCTGTCCTTCACAGCGGAGAGCAGCTCTGGGCTTTCTGGCCAGCTGGTGGACTGCACCCTTCGTGAATTTCTCTTCCAGCACGTGGAGCTGGTGCTCACTAAGAAGGGTTTTGATGACAGCGTGGGCAGGAACCCACAACCATCCCACTTTGAGCTACCCACCTATCAGAAATGGGCCAATGTGGCCCTGAAGCTGTATGAGGTGATCATAGAGAACAAGGATGACGACCCTCCAGCCTTCCCAGGGGGCTATCCTCCAAAGCTGCTGGCTAACATGAAAGTGCTGGAAGGTTATTTGGATGCAGATACTAAATTTTCAGAAAACAGATGTCAGAAAGCTCTCCCAATGGCGCACAGTGCCTACCAGTCCAACCTGCCCCATAACTACACCACCACAGTCCATAAGAACCAGCTGGCACAAGCACTTAGGGTGTACAGTCAACACGCCCGTGGGCCTGCATTCCAGAAATATGCCATGCATCTCAATGAAGATTGTTACAAATTCTGGAGCAGCGGGCACCAGCTTTGTGAGGAAAGGAGCCTGACCGATCAGCACTGTGTCCACAAATTCCACTTACTTCCAAAAGCAGGTAAATGCTGTGAAAGGTATATATCACACCAGCTCTTTACTATCTAAATGATATGTCCTACAAGTTTACAGAATGATCCTCCATGATGGCTCCGTTATATTTAAAGGGGTAATATCAAGTTTTAAACTGATCATGACAACAGGGGCCATGTATGAATGGAGGACAGTCAAACTTGCTCAGTGCCATTCCATTCATCTTATGGGACCGCCAGAAATAGCTGAGCACTGTACTCGTGACCAGTGGGGTTCCCAGCAGCTAGACCTCCACCAATCAGTCACTCATGTTCGATCTTGTGGATAGAGGCCACGTTTAAAACTTGGCACCAATCCTTTAAAGGGGTTGTCCTGGTTCAGAGCTGAACCTGGACATAACCGCTTCTTCCCCATTCAGCCCCTTTAAGTTGTAAAACAGCCTAGGGCAGCGCCAATGCTCGCCCATTAGTGCCTGTGATGTCACAGGGCTAACTGCTAGGCAGAAGCCTCCACCTAGCAGTGTGAAAAGGTATACAAACAGCCCTTGCCCTGAGCGATACAGAGCAAGACAAGGGAGAGCATCGAAGCATGAAATGAGTGGGGAAAGAAGGGGTTACGTCCGAGTAGAGAGCTGAAACCCTTTTAAGAGAGAAGTGGAACTGCATGGGTCTACAAAGTGCTGTCTCCCTACACAGCATTGCTAGACTAAAGATGGCTCAGAGCGTATGCAGTAATATGCTAAAGCTCGTCCATTAATGCCGATGACATCACCGGGCTCACTGCTAGGTGGAAGCCACTGCCTAGCATTCCCATACGTCACTGGATCTGCTTAAAAAGCCCTTCTCCTGCGTGATTCGTCACAGAGCAAGGGAAAGCATCGGAGCACAAAATGCTTCAATGCTCAACTGAAAAGGTCTACCTCGGTGAAGAAGTGGTTTTGTTTGGGTTCAGCTCTGGACCCTGACAACCCCTTTAAATATTAGTCTCTTCTAATTTAGGCTGTTGTCATAGGCTTTAATTTGTAAAAACTTCGGGGGAGATTTATCAAATTGGTTTAAAGTAGAACTGGCTTAGTTGCCCATAGCAACAAATCATATTCCACCTTTCATTTTGGACAGCTCCTTTGGAAAATGAAAGGATGAATCTGATTGGTTGCTATGTGTAACTTAGCCAGTTCTACTTTAAACCAATTTGATAAATCTCCCCCTTTGTTTTTAGCATCATTTTGAGGCCTTATTCTTTGGCTACAAGAATTACGCCTTACCTGTTTTTGATAGTTTCTTGGCATTTTTTTTCAAATTTGCAGCATGATCAGGTGTTCTTTCATAGACCTCTGTTTAGGAAAAATATATGTCTGACAAAAAAAAAGCCACAAAAATGCTGTGTGACTACAAAATACAACCGCCACATGACTTTAATGAGTTTTATTACCAGTCAAAAAAAATTGCTAAAAAATGTAGAGTGGCAGCATCCTTATACCATTATAGACAACATCAGAGCCCCCCCCCCCCAAATGAAATGAATGGAGACATCCTGGTTTAGAAAAATCACAATGTATCGTTATTTACACACTGGAGATTTTTAACCCCATAGGATAACATGGGGAAGTCTTTATGTCGTGTATTTTCTGGCAGATTTTTCCACCACGTGTGAGGTCACTCCATTATACTTTTTGGAGTGAATTTGTAGCTCATTTGAGTCAAAATAATCAACAGCAAACCACTTTTCCACCCACTTTTTAAAACTGGAGGTAGTAGTGTAAAATTTGCAACATTTTTTGTACAAGGAAGCCAAAAAAGTTGCAAAAGCCCTATTTGTGACTTTTTGAAACAAATTCTGGAGTGCAGCGCTTGATAAATTGTACCCCCTTCATGCTTTATCAGTCATTGGAAGCTTGGAGGATGGTTGGACCTTTGACACAACAAAAATGTAATCGCACAGTTATTTGCCGTCATAGTGCTTTAAGAAAACTAAAAAAAAACCTCAAACTTTATTATTTTTTTATTTTTTTTATTTCATGTCATGATTTCAGGTGAAAAAATTGAGCCAGAAAGAAATCCACCTATTCTGTACCATAACAGCCGAGCACGGTCTACTGGAAACTGCAACTGTGGAAGAAAGCAGGCACCTCGTGAGGATCCATTTGACATCAAGAGCGCAAATTATGATTTCTACCAGGTACTGTGTAATATTGTTTGTGGGCCTGACATGTTAGCTGCGCTGCCTTCTTTCTCAGGGCCACATACCATAGGGATCAGGCCACCGAGATCAGGCATAATTTAATATTGCTGCAATGTTTTCAAGGTACTAAATTGAGTAAATGCTTAAAGAAGAACACAAAAATTTTTACCTTCTGACTTGTTAGAAAGGTGCATGATATAATCTGTAGTGAATGTAATCTTCTCATCAGTGACTGTATTTGTGAGTTATCCCCTCTCTTCTAATTGTAGCTGTGTCATGTGACCAACTCCCTGACCTCCAACTGACCCAGGACAGGAAGCCAGTTACTTCTCTATTCATTCCTATGAGACTGAAAGCGAGGCTCCCATAGGAATGCATAGAGAAATAGACTTCCTGTCCACACATAAGATGCTGTGTGAGTTGGTAGGTCTGATTGCTGGTCACATGACACAGATGAGAAACATCAGGGAGATATAACTCACAAGTACAGACACTGGTAAGAAAATGACATTCACAACAGATTACATCATGTACATTTCTAGCAGGACATGGAATAAATTTTTTGGTGGGAGTTCTTCTTTAAGAAGACTTAAACTCGCACTTAGGATATGTCTACCCATAGTATTTTTAATATATTGATCTTAGAAAGACGAGATACTTGAAAACCTCTGTTTTACAAATATTATGGGTCATCTGTAGATCCTTTCAGAATCTTGAATAGAATTTGAGGAAGATGTAGTTGTAATAGCAGTTAAAGGGTGATCATAGGGAAAGGTAATCTTCAAAAGTAGCCTCAGTGTTCAGTTGAATTGCATAGTTTTTGCTCATGATGTTTTCCCCTCTGTGTAATATTTTACAGATGCTCGAAGAGAAATGCTGTGGAAAGCTGGAACACATTAATTTTCCAATATTTGAGCCAAGTACACCAGATCCTGCTCCCGCAAAGAACGAGGCACCGTCTACTTATCAAGAAGGGGATGTGGAAGGGGAGAAGTTGAAAGATAAGGAGCCTCAAACACAGGGTGAAAGTACAAGTCTGAGCCTTGCCCTTAGTCTGGGCCAGTCCACTGATAGCCTTGGAACGTACCCGGCCGACCCACAAGCTGGAGGAGATAATGTTGATGCTCCAGGACATGGTACAGAGGAAAAGGGTGAAAAAAGGCCCAGTTTAGTGGATCGGCAAGCATCCACTGTTGAATACCTCCCTGGTATGATGCATTCAAATTGTCCAAAGGACCTTCTTCCTAAATTTTCAAGCTGGTCACTAGTAAAACTTGGCTCCGCTAAGTCTTATAACTTCCACACAGGGTTAGATCAACTTGGATTTATCCCAGGGACCAACTATCTGATGCCTTGGGACATTGTCATCCGTACGAAACCAGAAGATGAAGGGGACCTTGACACCAATTCTTGGCCAGCTCCAAATAAGTCTATACCTGGTAAAAGAAGCGGAGCGATACCGGGAAGAGGCCGTAGAAGGGATGATATTGCAAGAGCATTTGTTGGTTTTGAGTATGAGGATTCACGAGGGCGCAGATTTATGTGCTCGGGGCCAGATAAAATAATGAAAGTTCTAGGCAATGGACCTAAGGAATCAGCAGTTAAAGCCCTGAACACTGACATGCCTCTGTACATTTTGTCGCCATCTCAAGGGCGAGGGCTTAAACCTCATTATGCTCAGCTCATGAGACTGTTCGTTGTGGTTCCTGATGCCCCTTTACAAATTATAATGACCCCTCAGGTAAGGTTTCAAAAATCGCCCTTATAATAAATGTGTATTAGGAATAATAGAGGAATGACACACTGTAGAGTCATAAGACTTGATGCTCACGGGTTCTATTTAAAGGGATTTTGCCAAGATAAGGGATAATTATGTGCAGATCTGGTGTCTCAGCTCTTGTCTATTTCTAGCAGTGTTGTAGAGATTTTGGGGGAGATTTATCAAACCGGTGTAATGTAGAACTGGCTTAGTTGTCCATAGTAACCAATCAGATTCCACCTTTCATTTTTCCAATGGAGCTGTTGATAATGAAAGGTGGAAGCTGATTGGTTGCTATGGGCAACTAAGCCAGTTCTACTTCATACCAGTTTGCTTAATCTCCCCCTTCATATGTTAATCATTTATGAATATATTGACAACTGGGTGTTAACGCTTGGGGGTGACTACCCTGTCTCTCACTATCTAATCAGTGCTGAGTGCTTATTACATTGATGGGTACCTGTGGTGTTTTCATTTGTGTGTGTGTGGTTGCATAATATTTTTTCACACATTGTTATTTTTATAGTATATGCAGATTGTTAGGCCATTGTTCAACTGTGGAGGCGCTACTGTGGGTTGAGGTGGCTTGCTATTATAATATACTTTAGTGCTTTTTTTTATTGTATTTAAAGAACTCCCACAAGTTTTTTTTAAATTCTCTAAACTGTTAGAAAGGTACATGATGTAAACTGTAGTGCATGTAATCTTCTTACCATTTCTGAGTTATTCCCTCTCTTCTGAACCTCAGCTGTGTCATGTGACCAGCACTCATACTTTCCAAATAACACGGAAGTCAGTTTCTCTATGTATTCTTATGGTAGCCTCAATGTTTCATAGCAATAAATAGAGAAGTAACTGAATTCCTGTCTTGTGTCAGTAGGAGATCAGAGAGTTGGTCACATGACACAACAAAGGATCAGAAGGGAGGTTATAACTCGCAAATAGTCACTGTTAAGAAAATTGAGTCGTTCTGTTTTGAATGCCATCATAATACAAGTGTATGCAGGGCTCCAGATGGCGACCAAAATGGTTGCCAATGCGACTCAGAATTTGCAAATGGCGACAAGACTTTTTAGTCTTGTTGCCATTTGCGCCTAGATCCGGCATTTACCGATACTAGGCTGCGCTACTGGGGAGGGCGCACTGTGCCACCCGGCCTGTATTATAGGGAGCTCCCATATGCCGCAGTTAACCCCTCAGGTGCGGCACCTGAGGGGTTAACTACCGCTGACTGCAGCTCCCTATAATACAGGTCGGGTGCCGTCTATGTGATCCCGCGCTGGCACCCGCTCCTGTACTTTTATTAAACATAGTTAACTTCATTGGTGGTGCAGTGCACCCTCCCCCCAACCCCCCAGTATAATAAACATTGGTGGCAAGGGGGGCGTGGCCAACTGCCGGCATGACTGGACGCGTCTGAGCACAGCTCCAGCTCACAGATCTAATCCTTCTCCATCCTAGCACCCATCCTGCTTTCAAAATAGCGTGGTCAGTACAGAGGAGACGGAGGAGACCCAGGAGCCACACCATGAGTCCCGGGAAGGCTCAAAATGCAGCAGAAAAGCTGAAAGAGTACGCTAGGCAAGAACCTCAACATGGCGCCGCTGCGGCCTCCACGCCGAGACCATCTAGTCATAGGGCTCGGCCTCGCTCACCTCAGACAGAGGGAGAAGAATCGGAGGAACCAGAATTTACTCTCAAGAACGCCTATGAGCAGCTGATGGTGGCTATTACCGCTTGTCAGACCTCTCTCACCGGTAAGATCGATGAGGTAAAAGTGGACTTGGGCCTACTGCGTCATGATGTCCAACAGCTCAGGGACAGGGTGCGGAGCACGGAAGATCGCATATCTGCTCTGGAAGACCTTACCCATCCGATGCCTGAGCGGTTCAACGCCCTAGAAAGATCGGTGGAGTTGTGGAGGCAGAAATGTGATGACTTGGAAAACCGGGCCCGACGAAATAATGTTCGAATATTGGGCCTACCAGAACGGGCGGAGGGATCGGATCCTGCCTCATTCCTTGAGAAATGGTTCAAAACAACCTTCCCTGGTGCCACTTTCTCCACGGCGTATGCCGTGGAGCGAGCCCACAGAGTCCCTGCAAGACCTCCGCCTCCTGGGATGCCGCCTAGGCCTTTGCTTGCCCGCATGCTTAACTGGAAGGACCGTGATCTTATATTGAGCTTGGCGAGGAATACCCCTTCCATACTATTTGAGAATGTATCGGTGTCTCTGTTTCCAGACTTCTCCGCAGAGCTTCAGAAGAAGAGGGCTACGTTTGTTTCGGTGAAGAGGAGGCTACGAGATCTCAGCTTACCATATTCAATGGCCTACCCGGCTCGTCTGCGAGTGGTTGATGGCGGGAAAACCATTTTCTTCACGGATCCTAGAGAGGCGGAGGAATGGGTTTCCAGGCGCCCGAGACAACCTCCTCCACCTTGAGGACAGTGGATTACCGTGCCTTATCTCAGGACCTGTTTAGATCTCAGCAAGGAACTTTACTGGTATCGTTATGTCGTTGAAATGCTGACTTGATCTTTTGTTCCCTCTAGTCTATGGACTTTAATCATATTTGGTTATCATATTTGGTTACCATATTTTTTTATTACTATATTTTATTCTGATATAGCCTGAGTGGGCGCCTTGCCTGAGTATTAGCACCCTCTGGACCACTCATTGATCTGTAATTTTAGCTCACTGATCCTTAACCTGTACGGGCTGGTCTGATACCTGCATTGTTTTACCATCTATATACACAATGCAGGTCCCCGACCTATTTGTCACGTTAACTATGAACGTATATATGCTACACCTTAAAGGGAACCTGTCATCTCCGAAACACCCCCTGAACTAGAGTAAGCGTTGTATAGTGTAAGTGATGCTGAATCCGAATATGTAAGTTTTATCTTCATACTCACTTCCATTCAGACGCTGTGCTCCCACAAACCTGCAGTAAAATGCACTCACTGGACTCCAGTGCTCACTCACATAATGGAGAGGACTCAAAGAAGAGTCCACTGAGTGCATTTTACTGCAGGTTTGTGGGAGCACAGCGTCAGAATGGAAGTGAGTATGAAGATAAAACTTACATATTCGGATTCAGCATCACTTACACTATACAACACTTACTCTAGTTCAGGGGGTGTTTCGGAGATGACAGGTTCCCTTTAAGTGTGCACGATTTAGTTTACATTGTTCTCATATGTTTCTTACTAGTTGTTTGTTCAGGGTACGGTGGGAGTGCAAGACACAATATGCATGCATAAACTGTGAATGGAAGATCTTTCATCCTGGGGATAACATACAGCTGCCCATATGGCGTCTTTAAAAGTCATGTCTTGGAATGTGAGAGGGTTGGGGAGAGATAGGAAGCGAATTGCAGTTTTTTCACATATCCGCAAGTTTCAACCGCATGTTTTGGGACTACAGGAAACGCATCTCACGAAAGACACTGCTAACAGGCTGAATAAACCCTGGGTGCAGTGGAGCGTACATGCCTTCGGTAATTCATATTCCAGGGGTGTTTCCATATTGGTGCATAGATCGGTGAGATGGGAAGTCAGGCAACAAGTGATAGACCCGGGAGGGACATATATCTTTTTATTTGTCTTCATTAACTGTGTCCCATTTGTTATTATTAATATGTACTTACCTCCCCCAGCTAATGTATCCTCCCTGTAGGTAGTGATCAGTCTCGCTTCCCAATACCCTGAAGCGAAATTACTCTGTATGGGAGACTTTAATATGATCTTTAACGAAAGCATGGATAGGTTTTGCTCCAGTGGTCAAATGTCTCAACTGACTAGTCAGTGGACTGCATTTTCCAGATTGGCTGCTGAATTGGGTTGGTATGACTTGTGGAGGGAACGCAATCCGACTCAGAAGGTATACTCCTGCTTCACTCCCTCCCGGGGTGCACTATCCAGGATAGATTACATGCTTGGCTCTGCTTCCACATATTTAGATACCGAAGACATACAATATATGCCACATAGTGTGTCCGATCATGCTCCGATCCTATTATGTTTGAGGATGGTGACTACCACTAGATTAGGTAATAAAACCCGCATCCATCCTTTTTGGCTGACACTTATGTCAGTTAATGACCGTATTCCGGACCAACTGACAGTATTCTTGGAGGTCAATGAGGAGGGCATTGATGACTTACTCAGATGGGAGACACTGAAGGCATTTTTGCGTGGATGTTTTAAGTCATCCATTTCATATATTAAGAGAGAGTCTAGACGCAGGGAAGATGACCTATTTCAGCAATGTAAAGAGGCGGAGGGACGATACACCTCCGATCCCTCTGAAGGGCATAGAATAGATTGGTTGCAGAAGGGCAGACAATACCTGATGCATGTCCGGGAGAGGAGTGATCGCAAATTGTTCTTCCTTAAGCAACAGTCGTTTGAGCAAGGCAGTCAATCTGGAAAACTTCTGGCTCATTTAGTCCGGACTAACAGTGCAGCTCCATCAGTTTTGAGGATTCGGAGCGAGGGAGGTGATATTGTTGAGGGAACTGACGCCATTCTACAGAGGTTTAGAACCTTTTATGTGGACTTATATAGCTCGGTGGCAAGATATTCACAGGATGACCTAAAAGCTTATCTTCAGGATATTTATTTTCCGACACTACAGAGCCAGGACAGGGAATCTTTAGAAGCAAATATTACTTTGGAAGAAATAGAACAGGCTATACAGGGACTGGCGAATGGCAAGTCTCCTGGCCCGGACGGGATACCGCTGGAGGCATACTCTAAATATGTTAATATCCTAGGGCCGCAGTTGCATAAAATGTATGTGGCGGCGCAGCAGAGGGGACAACTACCTGAATCTCTATATGATGCCACTATAGTGATACTACTGAAGCCTGACAAGAACCCGCTGGAATGCGGATCCTATAGGCCAATTTCCTTATTGAACTTGGATTATAAGATACTTACCAAAATATTGGCCAATAGACTAAATAAAGTTATCGCATCCGTTGTCCATCGGGACCAGTCTGGCTTCATACCTGGCCGCTCAACATCTAGTAACATCAGACGAGCGCAGGTTATAACACAGGTGGGAGTGGGCTCTGGTTCTCGTTGGGCCCTGGCCTCTTTAGACACAGCAAAGGCATTCGATTCGGTCGAGTGGCCATACTTGCTGGAAGTCTTGACCCACTTTGGGTTCGGTCCATCCTTCATAAACTGGATTTCCATCTTGTACAAATGCCCTAAGGCGCAAATTTTGGTCAATGGATCTAATTCTACCCAGTTTGGTCTTCATAGGGGTACAAGGCAGGGTTGCCCGTTGTCCCCTCTGCTGTTCGCGTTGGCGATTGAGCCCTTGGCACTTAGGATGCGACAGGACAGTATCTACAAGGGTGTTCAGCTAGGTGCCAGGAATGATAGGTTGGGATTATACGCAGATGACCTCATTTTATTCATGGATGATGTTGACATAACCTTGCCGAGAGCTATAGATTTGATTGACACATTTGGTCAATTTTCTGGGCTATGTATTAACTGGTCCAAATCGGCTCTTATGCCTCTGTGGACGCAAGATTGGCCCGCGGTGTATCACAATCTACCAGTCGTAGAGTTTTTTAAATACTTAGGGGTGATCATTGCTAGGGATGCCCATCTCTCTCTTGAGAAAAATATATTGCCTATTGAACAGCACTTTGTGCACAAATTCCGAGCTTGGAAATCTCTGCCCCTGTCAGTAATGGCCAGGATAAACCTGGTTAAAATGATATTGCTACCTAAGGGATTATATCTCCTGGAACATGCTTGTACACCAATACCACGTAGTTTTTTTAACAGACTTCACTCATTAATAGCCGGCTTTATATGGGGATCTGCTAGGCGGAAGTTGGCAGTACGTACCCTGCAGCGGTCAAAACAACAGGGTGGGACAGCCCTACCTGACTTTTTTCTGTATTTCATAGCCGGGCAGTTGCGCTTTCTCGCTTCATGGGTAACACAGTCTGACTTATCTAATGCGGAGTATTATTTATGTCATTATCTGCAGCTGAACACACTATGGCCTGTACTTGAGGGGATACACCTCTTTTCCGGGAAAGCACTCCTTTTGCATAGGTTGGCACATCAGGTGTGGTCGGCTGCAAAACTAAACCAATATAGGGACTGGGCGGATGCTATTTCGCTTTGGGATAACCCTCTATTTCAGCACCTTACAGATCATGAGGGATCAGTTATTTGGAAGAGTCATAATGTGCTACGACTATGTGATGTATATGAGTGCGGAGTCTTGCGTTCCTTTACACAGTTGCAGGAGAGATATGGAATACCACGTAATATGTTTTACAGATATCTTCAGGTGCGGCACGCACTCCAGGCACAATTTCAGAAAGATGGACGAGCTATTTCCAATTACCCTTTGATAGGCGTTTTGGCAACTCAGGGTCCTAGAGGTATCATCTCAGCCTTATATACCCACCTTCTGGGCAATCATATGGCCTTGATGCAATTACCAGCAGAAATCAAGTGGAGAGAGGATTTGTCAACCCTATCTACGGAGGAGTGGTCTGAGGCCTTGGAGTCTCCTCTTCTTGTATCCCCTTCAGTCAATAACAGACTTATACAATTGTTTATGCTGCATAGATGCTATTTGACACCTACTAGGCTGTACAAGATGGGGAGACTGCCACACACTAGATGCCACAGATGTACGCAGTCAGATGCTAATTTTTGGCATATGATGTGGGATTGTCATTATATTCAGTCATATTGGCGTGGGGTCATTGACATATTATCTCAGATTATGTCCAGACCTCTCTCTACTGAACCTAAATTGTGTTTATTGGGACTAATGGAGGAGGAGGAGTGGTCCCACTATGACCGTATTTTCCTAAGGGAGACTCTATTCATGGCAAGAAAAGCAATAGCTATTAGATGGATGGCTGATCGTCTTCCGACTGTCTCTCAGTGGAAGGTGCTGGTAAATCAAATAATCCCTTATGAAAAAGTTATATTTCAACATAGAAGCCGTCCGGAGAAATTCTGGAAAGTCTGGGGTGCGTGGTGCTCCTCTCCTTCAACTATCTCTCAGCCGGGGCAGTTACAGTCCGCGTTGGTGGCCTTGAATTAATGTATTACCGATTGCTATATATGACATTATGATTGTACAAAATTGCATATCTTGCATTTATGTATATTGGCAAATTGTATTGCCTGCTGTACCCTTTTTACTTTGTTTTATCTTGTCTGATTGAATTCTTCAATAAAACGAGTTTAAAAAAAAAAAAAACATTGGTGGCAATGGCCACAGGTTCCCCTCTCCCCCTTCATTGGTGGCAGTGGCACTTCCAATCGGAGCCCCAGCAGTGTAATTGCGGGGCTCCGATTGGTTACCATGGCAACCAGGACACTACTGAAGCCCTGTCTGCCATGGTGAGCTCTCTGCTGCCCTGTGCACAAAGTACAGGGCAGCAGGTAGCTTGTAAAGTCCTATTCACCCTAATAGAGCTCTATTAGGGTGAATAGAACAAGGGATTAAAAGATCCCAGGTTCTAGCCCCTAGGGGGCTAAAATTTATTAAATAAAAAGTTAAAAAAAAAAAAGTTTAAAAAAACCCCAAAAAAACAATGAATGTAAAGCACATTAGTTCAAGCATAGGAGGCAGCGGTATAACATACCCGGTCTCAATAACAGGGCAACGCAGCTGTTATACCGCTGCCTCCTATACTTGATTTAGTGTGCTTTAGGGTCCATTCACACGTCCGTATTTTTTTTCCCAGATTTTCGGTCCGTTTTTTGCGTATCCATGTTTCCGCAAAAACCTTCCGTTTTTACCAATTGTACATCCGCATCCATTCCGTTTTTCCACAAAAAAAGGAAGGAGAAATATATGTTGGTAGGGTATTTCTTTCTATTTCCTGGAAACGGATCCGCAATTGCGGATGATATGCGGATGACATATTGATGCATTCCGCATATCATCCGCTTTTTTGCGGACCCATTGACTATAATGGAACCACGGACCGCATATACGGACAAAAGTAGGACAAGCTCTATCTTATTTGCGGATCCGCATAACGGAACAACGGTTTGCGGATGGTATACGGAGTGCTGTCCACATTTTTTCAGGACCCATTGAAATGAATGGATCCGCATCCTATCCGCATGATTATCGGATCAGGAAAGAAAAACAGGACATGTGAATGGACCCTTATATTAATTGGCGGCGCAGTGCTTCCTCCCCCAGTTACTAGTCTCATTGGTGGAGCAGTGGCCACAGATGACCCCTGCCCCTGCTTCATTGGTGGCAGTGGTTACACTGCTGGGGCTCCGATTGGTTACCATGGCAACTAGAACGCTACTGCCATGATAAGCTCCCTACTGCCATGTGCACAAAGCCCAGGACAGCACGATCGTGTGAATGCGCCCACATCTATTCCGCAATTTTGCAGAATAGATGCGGCCGCATTCACTTCAGTGGGCGGCATGCAAACTTGCTGTGGCTCCACAAAATATGGCCAGCGGAACGGAACTCTTGTATTATACGGCAAGCTGGCATTGAATGGTGTAATAGATTCCGTGAGAACGGATTCCATTATGTAATTCACTTAAACCCCGAACTGGAACCTGCCAACAGGTTGTCTGTGAATGGGAAGTAACTTCTGTTTGCTCTTTTTCCTAGGTGCAGCCAGGCCCACCTCCTTGTCCTATTTTTTATCCCGAAAAGCAGGACATTATTCTGCCAGCGGATGGATTATGGGTTTTACGATTCCCTTACTCATATGTGATGGAACGAGGACCGTGTTACCCCCCAAAAGAAAATCAACAACTGATCAGCTTCAAAGTTATGAGGGGGATATTAAAGGCGGTCCCTCTATAGTACTGCTACTCTGCAGCTGCGTTACATGTTGTAGCGTAACATGTAGCATAACATAACGTAACATGTTGCGTTACATGTTGTTACCCATGTTGAATTATGTTTCTCTTGAATGAAAGAGGTCATCTTATAAATGCATATGTCGGTTATTCTAGTGGCTTATTTCCAAATCCTGGCAAGCAGGATCAAGTGTTGCATTATTGTTTTGTTGTGAGTTGTATGGGCATATTTCATTTTTGCCATTTACTAATATGTATTATATGTACAGTTACATAATTGAATGGGCTAAACCAGAAATGAGTGTCTCTAGGTATATAGAAAATAGGGGTGGGGAGTTCTAATAATAATTGAATTGTGATCTTCTGACATGGCTCTTGCCTTACATGAATCATTGAGTGGTAAATAATAGAGGTTCCTCTGACCTTAAAGGGGTATTCTGGTTATGTAAAGTTATCCACAGATCAGTGGGGTTCCTACCACCAGTCCCAAGAATGACGGCCCTATACTCCTGAAATAAACAGCGGCCAGTCGGGCATGCACATGGCCGCTCCAATCATTTCTGTGGGAGTTCTGGAGAGAGCCAAGCACTATACAATCTCCTGAACTCTCGCAGAAATGAATGGAGCGGCCACACGCATGCCCGACCGGATGCTCCATTTTCTTGATTGGTGGTGTCCCAATGTTAGGCTCATCCCCCTCCCAGAATAACTTTACAGAGCCACAATAGCCATTTAAAGGGTTATTCCTTCTCGGCTTTTACGGTTGAGAATGGAATATCCCTCCTAAGCACCCAGTGGGCTGTGCTACGCTGCGTCCATAACTCCCATAGAAGTAATAGGAAGCCACGCTGTTTCGAGTTGTTCAAACAGCATAACTCACTCTACTGCACTGTTTGTGTAGCTCCAGTTCACTGCAGCAGCATAGCGTAGGGAATAACCTTTTAACATTGATTTTGAGAAGTTTTTCCAAAACTGGATCACCTTTTTCATGTTAGTTATACATCTGCACAACCCAAAAGCTAATTCACCCAGATATGTTATTTGTCAGAGCACACTGATTTATATTTATCCGCCAAGCATGTAAGGAGACCAAAAGGGGATAGCTACAGAATTTCCGACAGACTTTACCCCAAACATTAAAGGGCTATTCACATCTGGATATCAACACAATATAACATAATTATCTGGTAGGTTCAGAACCGACCCCTCAGACCTGTACCCATATCATGCTAACGGAATGGAGAGTCGGCCACGCTTGCTCTCCCTATTTATTTCAATGGGACCCCTCTTTTCTCAAGTCCCATAGAAGTAAATGTAGAGAGTCACTCTTGCGTAGGCGTCTATCCATTCCCATTGTTAGATGGGGCCCTGCTCTTGAGATCGGTATGGTACCCACCTCTGAGACCCGCTATTTATGGATATGCCATAAGTGTTCAGATGGGACATCCCCTTTAAAAAGATTTGTTGAGTTTTTTTACCACTACAACCCACCCCAGTAAATTGTATAAAATAAAAAATAATCCTACGCTTGTCTGTTTCTTATGTGATATTCTAAGCACCGCTCCTCCAATGCCTCACCTGTTCTTGCGATACAAGGCCTCAGTGGCGATATCGAGTTATACGCCATATGTCTGCTGCAACCTATCATTGGCCCCAGCAGTCTTGTATACAAAGAGCAGAAGGAGGGCCAGAGATGAGGCGCTTAGAATGTCACATGACAAACGGGTGAGTATAGGATTATTTTTTTATTTTAATTTGCTGGAATGGGGCATATTTTTAAATAACTCAGACAACCCCTTTCAGATTACAGTACAAAAATGTTCTTGGCAACGGTAGTGTAATATGTTTTACTGAGGGTATTATGTTCTCTTTAATTTACAGTATTGTTACAAAGATTATTTATCCGAGTGTGCTGGGATAGATTGTGAGGAAGATCATGATGCATAAAGCTGTAATAAACGTCTAAATAATTGTGTATGATTGCATGTACGTGGTCTTTTCTGCCTGTAACAGTGTCATTGATCGTGCTGGGCTCTATTTCACAGCACTTATATGAATAGCTAAATCATGGCTTGCTCTGTTATCTGATATTTCAGATGTAATTATGTCATTGTACTTTGTAGTATCTAAGTGAAATGTAAAGTTGAGTAGTTTATAAAGGAGTAAGTTTGAATGTTGCATTTTGTCATCGATGACCATATTTACTGAGAGAGATGCACATGGTTGGTTTACAATAGAACTTAAAGGACAGGTAAAATTTCTCAACCAACTATGTTAATTCTGTAGATACATCTAAAAATGAAGCAGCTTTGATTGAGGTCTTAATTAAAAAAATCTCTGCCATTTTATTTCTATGTGTACGGTGCGTCTTCATCATTCACAAACAATCCCTTTAATGCAGAATGAGATGTACCGTATTTTTCTCTTTATAAGACGCATCTGATGATAAGACGCACCCCAGATTTTAGAGTAGGAAAATAAGAAAAAAATATTTTTCATCACACCTCATATCAGACCCCCCATAAATTTCAGGACATCACATCAGACCCCTATATCAGCCCTCCATGTCAGACCCCCATCAGACCTCAGACCAGCCCACTGTGCCCCCATATCAGCCCACTGTGCCTCCATTAGACCTCAGATCAGCCCACTGTGCCCCCATCAGACCTCAGATCAGCAGAATGTGCCCCCATCAGACCTCAGATCAGCAGAATGTGCCCCCATCAGACCTCAGATCAGCAGAATGTGCCCCCATCAGACCTCAGATCAGCAGAATGTGCCCCCATCAGACCTCAGATCAGCAGAATGTGCCTCAGACCTCAGATCAACAGAATGTGCCTCAGATCAACAGAATGTGCCCCCATCAGACCTCAGATCAGCAGAATGTGCCCCCATCAGACCTCAGATCAGCAGAATGTGCCCCCATCAGACCTCAGATTAGCAGAATGTGCCCCCATCAGTCCTCAGATCAGCCCACTGTGCCCCCATCAGACCTCAGATCAGCCCACTGTGCCCCCATCAGACCTCAGATCAGCAGAATGTGCCCCCATCAGACCTCAGATCAGCAGAATGTGCCCCCATCAGACCTCAGATCAGCAGAATGTGCCCCCATCAGACCTCAGATCAGCAGAATGTGCCCCCATCAGACCTCATATTAGCAGAATGTGCCCCCATCAGTCCTCAGATCAGCCCACTGTGCCCCCATCAGACCTCAGATCAGCCCACTGTGCCCCCATCAGACCTCAGATCAGCAGAATGTGCCCCCATCAGACCTCAGATCAGCAGAATGTGCCCCCATCAGACCTCAGATCAGCAGAATGTGCCTCAGACCTCAGATCAGCAGAATGTGCCTCAGACCTCAGATCAACAGAATGTGCCCCCATCAGACCTCAGATCAGCAGAATGTGCCCCCATCAGACCTCAGATCAGTAGAATGTGCCCCCATCAGACCTCAGATAAGCAGAATGTGCCCCCATCAGTCCTCAGATCAGCCCACTGTGCCCCCATCAGACCTCAGATCAGCCCACTGTGCCCCCATATCAACCCACTGTGCCCCCATCAGACCTCAGATCAGCCCACTGTGCTCCCATCAGACCTCAGATCAACAGAATGTGCCCCCATCAGACCTCAGATCAGCCCACTGTGCCCCCATCAGACCTCAGATCAACAGAATGTGCCCCCTTTAGACCTCAGATCAGCAGAATGTGCCCCTATGAGACCTCAGATCAGCAGAATGTGCCCCCATGAGACCTCAGATCAGCCCACTCAGCCACATAAGGTTAAAATAAAAACCTCTCTTACCTGTCCTGCGCCGCGGCTCCGCTCGGGGTCCAGCGCTCCTCTGCCTTCTCTGGCCGGCGCTGCACTGTCACCTGACTGCGTGCAGCGTCAGGTCATAGTGCGTGCACTACGTCCTGACGCTATACGCGGTCAGGACAGTGCAGAGCCGGCCCGGAGAAGAAAGAGGAGTGCTGGACCCTGAGCGGAGCCGCGGCGCAGGACAGGTAAGAGAGGTTTTTATTTTATCCTTATGAGCTGGGTGGGCTGATCTGAGGTCTGATGGGGGTCCTGGCACCTTATACATACAAGTGAGCGCTTCCATAATGGAAGTGCTCACTTGTATTCGCTTTATAAGACGCACCGCAATTTTCCCCCTACTTTTGGGGGAAAAAAGTGCGTCTTATAAAGCGAAAAATACGGTACATCATATGTGTGTGGGGCATGTATGGAGTGGGCTCAGAAACTGAGCACCTTCCATACACATCGACTGTGTTATACAGCTGACACCAGCCCGCAGCGACCGTTCACTTAACCCTTCAGATGAGTGGTTAGAGAGAGAGAGGGAAGGGGTCACATCCAGAGAACCGCAATAAGAAAGTATCCTGCACATTGAATAGCATAATGAAAAAATATAAAAATGTCAGAATTACATTTTTTTTTTCACACCAACCAAGTGAATAAAAAGTGATGAAAAACTTCTAATTGGTGTGAAAACATGGTGACACAAAATATTTTTTTTCCTGGGGCTATTAGTAAGGACAGTCTGGGAGATTTATCAAAACTGGTGCAAAGGAAAACTGTCCTAAAACTGCCATAGCAACCAATCACATTCCACCTTTCATTTTTTCTGAGCTCCTTTGGAAAATGAAAGACTCAATCTCATTGGCTGCTATGGGCAACTTAACAGTTTTTCTCTGGACCAGTATTGTTAAATATGCATAGTTTGAAACATACGGACATCTTTTAGGGATGTCTACCATGTTTTCGAAGGATGGGAAATAAAGTACCTATGATTTTATTTGCGTGGTGGAAAAATGATTTTATTTTGGTGGACTTTTCCCCTGTGGTGCACTCAGGATTTTTCTTCTCTCCCTTTATCCTCAAAATCATTGTCAGGGCTCATTCAGACTACCATATGAATGGTTCCGCATCCGCTGTTCTGTTCCACTGCCCCGCAAAAAATATAGAGCATGTCCTATTCTTGTCTGCGGACAAGAATAGGCATTTTTTAATATAATAGTGGCCCTGTGCGTTCTGCAAAAAGTGGAAAGTACTCAAGTCGGCAATTAGCGGAAAAACACAGCACAGTCGTGTGAATGTACCCTAAGGCCCCTTGCAGACGAGCGCGTGACACGCACGTCTTCCGCATCGCAGCCCCTGGCCTGAACTCCCGGCACTGACAGGGTCATATAGCATTATACTGATTTATGATGCTATGTAACCCTTAGAAGTCTGGAATGTGTTGGATAACACTGACATAATGCTGTTAGTGTTATCCAATACATTCCAGAACTGTAAGGGTTACATAGCATCATAAATCTGTATAATGCTATGTGACCCTGTCAGTACCGAGAGTTCAGGCCAGGGGCTGCGATGCAGAAGGCGTGTGTGTCACACGCTCGTCTGCAAGGGGCCCAAGTGTGAGGACACTATGCAATGAGGTGACCAACATCTTTTTTCCTATATCAAACTGAATATAGGAATATATATATATATATAGTCTATGAGCAAAAAACGATACAGTACTTATGTAATCAGTGCAGAAACAACATTACAGAGGGATTTTAAATAGAAATATACCCACAGGCCACAGTTTATGGTTTTATATTTTATTAAAAAGGGAACAAGCAGGTATGGTCAGAACACAGGTACATAATGTGCCATTTCACTGTCAAGATCATCACACACGGCTCACTCTGTTAAAAATGGAAATGATATATGCCGAGTGCACTTACCCATCTGGTGCCCACAGACAAAATAAAGGATAATACTAGCAAAAAGAGGTAAGGCTCCAAGGACATAAATGAACGAGCTTAAGAGCATGTTCACATCTGTGTTGGAGGCTCTGTTTGGGGCTCCTCTCACAGATTTTTGTCAAAAATAGAAAAAAGTCCTGCGTGTAGGACATTCTGCTATGCTAAAAAATGTTCCCCCAACAGAAGCTGAATGAATGCCATTACAGTCAATGGGATATGTTAGGCTCTGTTCCCATCGGCACCTCTATAACGGAGCAGAAATATGGAAATAATAAGCGCTAAGTGCCCTAATAAGAACAAGCTGGAGTGCTCTTGAGAACGCTGGCAGAAGATTCCTGCCTACCCATTATTGTATTACCACCCGTATTAGAAGTGGTTAGTGGATACAACTGACATCCGTCTGCTTACTGTTGTAATGTGGTCTTATATAAGACTATATAAACTAGGTGCTCTCCTGTCACTCACATATCCGAAAACACGTGTACCGCAGACAACGGACTACACTTATTTTATGCGTATATATCCTAATCTTTAACAGGAGATTTTTGGAGGACAATCCTGGTACATTTGATATAGGTTATACCTAGGGCTGAAACGATTCATTGAGGTACTCGATGAAATCGAAAAAAAAAAATCCTCGATGCAGTTTTCCTGCATCGAGGATTCGTTTAAATCACGTGGCAACAGAGGGTGAGTGAAAAAGGCTTTCACTCACCGCTCCGTGGCCTCCTGTTGGCACCGCGCTGCCTGGCTTCACACACAGTGTCAGCGCGCGCGCTGCCTGGCGCTGTGTGTGACGTCAGGCCCCTCCCACTGCATGCTGGGAAGAAGCAGCGGTCGTCTCCTGCGGACTCCATGTCGCCCAGCAGCGTGGTGAGCGGACCCTGTCTGGTAAGGTAAGTATTGTTAAAAGAGTAGGGGGCTGGCTCATGGCACTGGGGACATGAAGGGATTAATTTGATTGCCCTGGGGGACATGGAGGGGCTAATGATGGTGCTGGGGGACATGGAGGGGTTAATTTGATGGCCTTGGGGGACATGGAGGGGCTAATGATGGTGCTGGGGGACATGGAGGGGTTAATTTGATGGCGCTGGGGGACATGGAGGGGCTAATGATGGTGCTGGGGGACATGGAGGGGTTAATTTGATGGCCTTGGGGGACATGGAGGGGCTAATGATGGTGCTGGGGGACATGGAGGGGCTAATGATGGTGCTGGGGGACATGGAGGGGTTAATTTGATGGCCTTGGGGGGCATGGAGGGGCTAATGATGGTGCTGGGGGACATGGAGGGGTTAATTTGATGGCCTTGGTGTATAATAGATACACAGACTGGCAAAAGAGCAGCCTGCTGTATATACCATATTGGGTATAGCCGCATACTCCAGCTGCTATATGCTCTCATTGACTATAATGTGGTCCAGGGCAGGCCATCTGTCCATGTTCTAGCTTACACGATGGGTATGGTCCAAACAAAAAACGCTACTTGAAGCATATTTTTTGTAGTATCCAGCCAAAACCCAGCTTGAACGCTGTAACAAGGCCGGACCCCATTACAGTCAATCACTGCAGCAGCCGGCAGTATCCAGTTATACCTGATACGGTACATTCAGGCTGGCTGTTCTTCTGACAGAATGTATATTGCATCTATGAAAGAAGCCTTATGTGCATTCAAAACACTGTGTACCACAGTAAGTAATAATAAATATTGTTTTTATAAAGCAATACGTTCTTTTAAGATGTTTTTTCTTATTAGAGTACTCGATTAATCGTTGGAATAATCGATAGATTACTTGATTACTAAAATAATCGTTTACTGCAGCCCTAGTTATACCAACCTTAAAGGGTTGTGTCACTTCAGCAAATGGTATTTATCATGTAGAGAAAGTTAATACACAGCACTTACTAATGTATTGCTATTATCCATATTACTTCATTTGCTGGCTGGATTCATTTTTACATCACATTATACACTGGTCGTTTCCATGGTTACAATCACCTTGCAATCCAGCAGCAGTGACAGTGCTTGTACACATTTTACAGACCAAGTGCCCAAAGTGCAACCCAAAACCCACTTATTTAAAGCAAAGTGCCAACACGTTAATTTAACCTCAATACCAATATAGTATGTTTTCCATGTACTTTATCATTTAGCTATCATAGTCTGCCTACATTTAATGCGCTGCCTGTACCGTTCATAGTGCGCCCTGTACTGATGAATGGCAGGAGAAGTCTAAGGCATACTGGTACACCATAGACTTTTTCCAGGGTTTGGGTGCAACAGAGGGGACTCTGAGTGCCGCCTCGGGCGCCTGTGTCATAGGTTCGTCATGACTGCACTAGACTCTCCAGAGGTTTACAGCAAGTTGTCAGGTGTCAGCAGGTAATGGAAGGGAGATAAAAACAGGAAATTGTTATTAATAAAATGCTTTTAGAGGATCTTGTCTATTTTGACAGTCCACAGCATGGCAAACCAGCCAAGTTTAGCCGTAATTCTTTGTCTATGTACTAAAGTTGGGGAAAGTTGATCTATCAATAAGGACAATCCCCTCTTATGAGGAAATGGTGTTTATGGTAGACATTGTGGGCATTTCTAGTTCATAACATAAAAGCAGATATAGAGGTAGAAGGCCACAAGCACAAACATAACTTACTCCGACTAAGGCCTCTTGCACACGACCGTATGAAAAACCGGATCCGCAGAAGATACGAATAACATCCGTGTGCATTCTGTATTTTGCAGAACGGAACAGCTGGCCCCTGATAGAACAGTCCTATCCTTGTCCATAATGTGGACAATAATAGGACATGTTCTATTTTTTTGCAGAATGGAAATATGGACATACTGGAAAGGAATGCACACGGAGTACCTTCCATTTTTTTTGTGGATCCATTGAAATTAATGGTTCCGCATATGGTCTGCAAAAAAAAAACGGAAACGGAAAGAAAATACGTTCGTGTGCATGAGCCCCTAAAGACATTTGTCATCTGCTCTAGTTCACATAATGCATTTCTCTGAGCCAAAGTTAAATTAAAGGTTCCTTTTCAACTACAGTCTTAAAAATGTCACTATTGAAGGTCCGTGACTGAAGGATAGAAGTGATAATAAATAAAACTTTAATACTCTAGGAAGAAAGTTGTAACTAGAACTGACAGCTCTGTCTGACAAGCGAGAGACACTTGTTCTCTAAAAGAAAAAATGTTGTACTGGTTATTACTCTTGCTATGTGTGGCGGGCTCTGTGTAAAAAAATGCTTCTTGATTGTCAGGCTTCTAATAAACGTATTAACCCTTTTTTTAATTTTTTAATTTTAATAAGTTTTTTTCCCCCAGAATGCCTTTTACTCAACAGGAAAAACAAGGTGTAATACAACTTAACACCGCTAGATGGTGCTATAACCACATTAACCCTTTCATGGCCAGAGGTTTTTTCGGTATTGCGTTTTCGTTTTTTGCTCCTTGCCTTCATACAGCCATAACTTTTTTATTTTTCTGCTCACATAGTTGTATGAGGGCTTGTTTTTAGCGGGACAAGTTGTACTTTCAAATGCCACTACATTTGAGTGCGCAGGCGCACTGAGAGACCCGGGAGCCTGGCGGCCGGCGGAACTCACTGCGCCTGCGCCGCTTTTACTCCGCACGGCGCAGGCGCAGTGAGAGAGGCAGGAGCCGGGCGGCCGGGTGAACTATCTGCACCTGCGCCGAATTTAGCCTACACGGCGCAGGCGCGGGATTTCGAGCGAGGACAGGGCCGGCAGCTCATCGAGCAAGCTGCCTGGCCCTGTCAATCAGGAAGCAGGAGGCGGCACTAGAGGTTGGAACACGGCGATTACTAGGTGCAAGGTAAACGCCTCTTGCACCTAGTACGCCTAATTTACATATTATAAAAGTGCTTTTTTTAACAAAACGGCTGATCTGATTACAGTAAGAAAACCAGATTGGGCATCAGGTGGCATTTGCACATTGCAAATGCCATCCTGTTTAGTATGCCCAAATCTGGTGACAGAAACCCTTTAAGGTGGCTTGCTGCAATAGATCTAGTTGCGTGGTCTGCAGGATTATGCTGTGTAGGAACATAGTGCCACTGTTTAGGACAAGTAGAACTCCTTATCTTTAGCACTCGATTGGTCACATAGACGTAAAAGCGTCTGGTTTTGTTGCAAATATATCCTAGGACTAACTTTCTGTCCTTGTAAAACTTGACTTCTTTGAATTCCAGGTTCATTCCTGATGTTGTAAGTTCAGCAAACCCCACTGCACGCTGAAGCTTCGAGAGACTTCCTCCAAACTGTTCACGTCTTTTTTTTCTCCATGGGAAGCAAATGATCCCAATCAGACGTCTCTGTGGTGAAGTCTCTTAACATCATTTTGCCTTGTATAGTAACAGGGGCTACGAATCCCAAAGGATCATGTAAGCTGTTTATGGTTGACACGGTGTGTGTGAAGGGCTTTTCTTCCTTGTTGATTTGGAAGGTGAATATATCTGCCTTTAAATCCCACAGCAAACCGAGGCTCCGCTGCATAGGAAGGGAGCCTATGCTAAGATCCAAGTCTTTTAGATCATTTGAATGGTCTTGGGGTGAGAAGGCCTCCATCAACTCACGGCTGTTGGAGGCGATTTTGTGCAACCTCAGATTAGATAGAGCTACAGGTTGGGACCAGACAGTAAGACATTGTTTAACAAGATCCTATCGACAGAACTTTGGTTTCCGTCCAGCATAACTGCATCCAGACGGATCCGTTATGCTTTCCCATAGGCTTCTATTATGACGAATCAAAACGGAATGCCTCTTAAAGGTGTCCGTTTTGATGTCCGTCCTAGGGATTCCGTTTCTTTCCGTTATAACGATGTTATAATGGAAAGCCTGAACGGAATCCCTAATGGTGATGTGTACGAGCCCTAACAGTTACAACTCCCTGAGTAGCAATTACAACTGTCTGAACAGCTCTGCATAACATAATCTCCCTAAAACAAAGGTAGATCTCTCACCAGATATGTTTTGACAAGGATGGTGGAGTTTGAGAAGGAGACATGCATAGGACAGCTCTGTACTGTGTCCTGGAGACTTCTCTTTCTCAGAATGCCTTTCACTCCCATAATGCAGTAGTCTTTGTAACAGGAAAAACAAGGTGTAATACAACTTAACACCGCTAGATGGTGCTATAACCACACTAAATACTTCTGAGATACGATGACTGACGCAGTAAAGTAAACTGTAATGATTTTCTAATCCTGCTGGGCAGAACACTGGGGGTGTGGTTAGTATAGCTCCTCCAGCCCCTGGTGAAGAGAGTCCCAGAATTTATCCAGGATACAACTGATGTTTTACAGAGTTTTTTTTGATAAATCATGTTAAACCAATATTACATGGTTAAACTGTGATGTTTTGTCTCTTTACATGTTAGTCCTACATGATGTGGCTCTTTTGGCCTTAAAACATCACCTCAACATATATAGTAATTGCTTTTCAGTTCTGAAAGACTATATTGTCACAAGAAAAAGGAAAAATTCTGGTACCGTGTTATCCAGTAGAAAACTAGTTTAGTACTATATTTAAAGGTCACCTGTCAGCAGTTTTGTACCTATGAACCTGACTGACCTGTTGCATGTGCGCTTGGCAGCAGAAGGCATCTGTGTTGGTGTCATGTTCATATGTGCTCGCATTGCTGCAAAAAATAATGGTTTACAATATGCAAATGAGCCTCTAGGTGCAACGAGGGCGTTGCCATTACACCTAGGGCCTCTATTCTCTCTGCAACTGCCGAGCCCTCTGCCCTTTGATTAACAGGACCAGGCAGTGTAAATGTCATCACACCTTGCTCTGGCAATAAAAGTGCAGAGGGAACTTCACTACCTCTAGCAAAAGATTTATATACTGTAGGAGCAACCCTAATATTATACATATATATATATATATATATATATATATATATATATATATATATATATAATAAAACCTCTCTTACCTGTCCTGCGCCGTGGCTCCGCTCCTTTGGCTTCCCGGGCCGGCGCTGCGTACAGCAGTCAGGTGACAGTGCAGCGCCGGCCTTAGAAGCCAGAGGAGAGCCGGAGCGGAGCCACCGCGCAGGACATGTAAGAGAGGTTTTTATTATATATACAGTACAGACCAAAAGTTTGGACACACCTTCTCATTCAAAGAGTTTTCTGTATTTTCATGACTATGAAAATTGTAGATTCACACTAAAGGCATCAAAACTGTGAATTAACACATGTGGAATTATATACTTAACAAAAAAGTGTGAACAACTGAAAATATGTCTTATATTCTAGGTTCTGCAAAGTAGCCACCTTTTGCTTTGATTACTGCTTTGCACACTCTTGGCATTCTCTTGATGAGATTCAAGAGGTAGTCACCTGAAATGGTTTTCACTTCACAGTTGTGCCCTGTGAGGTTTAATAAGGGGGATTTCTTGCCTTATAAATGGGGTTGGGACCATGAGTTGTGTTGGGCAGAAGTTAGGTAGATACACAGCTGATAGTCCTACTGAATAGACTGTTAGAATTTGTATTATGGCAAGAAAAAAGCAGCTAAGTAAAGAAAAACGAGTGGCCATCATTAGTTTAAGAAATGAAGGTCAGTCAGTCCGAAAAATTGGGAAAACTATGAAAGTGTCCCCAAGTGCAGTCGCAAAAACCATCAAACGCTATAAAGAAACTGGCTGACATGAGGACCGCCCCAGGAAAGGAAGACCAAGAGTCACCTCTGCTGTGGAGGATAAGTTCATCTGAGTCACCAGCCTCAGAAATCGCAGGTTAACAGCAGCTCAGATTAGAGACCAGGTCAATGCCACACAGAGTTCTAGCAGCAGACACATCTCTACAACAACTGTTAAGAGGAGACTGTGTGCAGCAGGCCTTCATGGTAAAATAACTGCTAGGAAACCACTGCTAAGGACAGGCAACAAGCAGAAGAGACTTGTTTGGGCTAAAGAACACAAGGAATGGACATTAGACCAGTGGAAATCTGTGCTTTGGTCTGATGAGTCCAAATTTGAGATCTTTGGTTCCAACCACCATGTCTTTGTGCGACGCAGAAAAGGTGAACGGATGGATTCTACATGCCTGGTTCCCACTGTGAAGCATGGAGGAGGAGGTGTGATGGTATGGGGGTGCTTTGCTGGTGACACTGTTGGGGATTTATTCAAAATTGAAGGCATACTGAACCAGCATGGCTACCACAGCATCTTGCAGCGGCATGCTATTCCATCCGGTTTGCGTTTAGTTGGACCATCATTTATTTATCAACAGGACAATGACCCCAAACACACCTCCAGGCTTTGTAAGGGCTATTTGACCAAGAAGGAGAGTGATGGGGTGCTACGCCAGATGACCTGGCCTCCACAGTCACCAGACCTAATCCCAATCGAGATGGGGTGAAGGCAAAAGGGCCAACAATTGCTAAGCATCTCTGGGAACTCCTTCAAGACTGTTGGAATACCATTTCAGGTGACTAACTCTTGAAGCTCATCAAGACAATGCCAAGAGTGTGCAAAGCAGTAATCAAAGCAAAAGGTGGCTACTTTGAAGAACCTAGAATATAAGACATATATTCCACATGTGTTAATTCACAGTTTTGATGCCTTCAGTGTGAATCTACAATTTTTATAGTCATGAAAATACAGAAAACTCTTTGAAAGAGAAGGTGTGTCCAAACTTTTGGTATGTACTGTATATATGCAGTATATAAATCTTTTGCTAGAGGTAGTTGGGTAGTTGTGCATTGTGTGTATTTATATATATATATATATATATATATATATATATATATATATACACTCACCGGCCACTTTATTAGGTACACCTGTCCAACTGCTCGTTAACACTTAATTTCTAATCAGCCAATCACATTTAGGCATGTAGACATGGTCAAGACAATCTCCTGCAGTTCAAACCGAGCATCAGTATGGTGAAGAAAGGTGATTTGAGTGCCTTTGAACGTGGCATGGTTGTTGGTGCCAGAAGGGCTGGTCTGAGTATTTCAGAAACTGCTGATCTACTGGGATTTTCACGCACAACCATCTCTAGGGTTTACAGAGAATGGTCCGAAAAAGAAAAAACATCCAGTGAGCGGCAGTTCTGTGGGCGGAAATGCCTTGTTGATGCCAGAGGTCAGAGGAGAATGGGCAGACTGGTTCGAGCTGATAGAAAGGCAACAGTGACTCAAATTGCCACCCGTTACAACCAAGGTAGGCAGAAGAGCATCTCTGAACGCACAGTACGTCGAACTTTGAGGCAGATGGGCTACAGCAGCAGAAGACCACACCGGGTGCCACTCCTTTCAGCTAAGAACAGGAAACTGAGGCTACAATTTGCACAAGCTCATCGAAATTGGACAGTAGAAGATTGGAAAAACGTTGCCTGGTCTGATGAGTCTCGATTTCTGCTGCGACATTCGGATGGTAGGGTCAGAATTTGGCGTCAACAACATGAAAGCATGGATCCATCCTGCCTTGTATCAACGGTTCAAGCTGGTGGTGGTGGTGTCATGGTGTGGGGAATATTTTCTTGGCACTCTTTGGGCCCCTTGGTACCAATTGAGCATCGTTGCAACGCCACAGCCTACCTGAGTATTGTTGCTGACCATGTCCATCCCTTTATGACCACAATGTACCCAACATCTGATGGCTACTTTCAGCAGGATAATGCGCCATGTCATAAATCTGGAATCATCTCAGACTGGTTTCTTGAACATGACAATGAGTTCACTGTACTCAAATGGCCTCCACAGTCACCAGATCTCAATCCAATAGAGCATCTTTGGGATGTGGTGGAACGGGAGATTTGCATCATGGATGTGCAGCCGACAAATCTGCGGCAACTGTGTGATGCCATCATGTCAATATGGACCAAAATCTCTGAGGAATGCTTCCAGCACCTTGTTGAATCTATGCCACGAAGAATTGAGGCAGTTCTGAAGGCAAAAGGGGGTCCAACCCGTTACTAGCATGGTGTACCTAATAAAGTGGCCGGTGAGTGTATACACCGTATTTTTCGCCCTATAAGACGCACCGGCCCATAAGACGCACCTAGGTTTTAGAGTAGAAAAATAAGAAAAAAATATTTTTCATCAGATCCTCTTATCAGACTGCCCATAAATTTCAGGACATCACATCAGACCCCCATATCAGGGCCGCCATCAGGGGGGTACAGCAGAACCTGCTGTGGGGCGCCCGGGCACAGGGCCGGCATCAGCACCCGGAAAACCCGGGCATGTGCCGGGGCCCTGAGCTCCTCGGCAGTGGCGTAGCTATAGGGGTCGCAGCGGTCGCAGTTGCGACCGGGCCCCTAAGCTAGGGGGGCCCCGAGGTCCCCCCTTGCCACTTGTAGGGCCGCACCGCCAATTAGGCAAGGTGCGGCGCGGCCCTGCAGAGGGAGATGAGCGCTTCCATTGTGGAAGCGCTCATCTCCATAGTCATCTCATCCTCAGGACGGCGATACAGATGCCTGTACTGCGGGGCAGGGGAGGGAGAGGCGTCTCCCCTGCCCGTTCCTCTGATAGGCTGCAGGCACTAGGCTCAGGGAGCACTGGGGGCATTTCTTAATGGCACATGGGGGCACTGGGGGCATTTTTACTGGCACTGGGGGGCATTCTTACTGGCACTGGGGGCATTTCTTACTGGCACATGGGGGCACTGGGGGCATTTCTTACTGGCACATAATTTGGGGGGCATTTCTTACTGGAAAATAATTTGTGGGGCATCTATGGGGGTGGGACACTTTACTGGCACATGATTTTGGGGGGGAATCAATGGGGGGAACTTATGGTGCATTATTGGGGCGTTTCTTACTGGCACATAATTTGGGGGGCATCTATGGGTGGGGACTACTGGCACATTATTGGGGTGAAATTTTGGGGGCACTTCTGGCACATTATTGGGGGGTAGTAAACTAGTAAACTTAGTAGTAAACTAAGATTTTTTTCTGTCAAACTGCAGAGATGAGAAATGGCTGAGAAATGGCTGAGAAATGGCGTCTGGTCTGAAAGGAGAAGATGAGGAAAGAGTAGATCTATATTAGAGGAGACGACACTGGATGTAAGAGGTATGGGGCGCTGTATTATACTGGATGTAAGAGGTATGGGGCGCTGGATTAGGCTACATTCACACGAACGTTGTGTTTTGCAGTCTGCAAATTGCGGATCCGCAAAAAAAGGATGATGTTCCGTATGGCATCCGGTTTTTTTGCAGATCCACTGTAACAATGCCTATCCTTGTCCGCAAAACGGACAAAAATAGGAATAGACATACAGATGCGGACAGCACACAGTGCTCATTGAAGTGAATGGGTCCGCATCTGAGCCGCAAAATATGCAGATCGGAGGCTGCAAAAACAACGTGTGAATGTAGCCGGGGGGGGCCCAAGCTGAACTCTTGCACCAGGGCCCATGAGCCTGCTCCTCGGGGGGCCCACTCAGCCGCTGGCTTTTTTTTTTAATTCATTTTTTTATTTTTGCTGCTCCCTCCCGAGTCCCGTCCCACTGAGCCGCTTTAATGCCGGCTCCGAGTCCTCAATCACCCCACTGCCCTTTAACAGTGCCCAGCCACAGTCTTCTCCGCGGCTCAGCGGGTGCCGCCTACCTCCTTGCCGCGCTTCAGCTGTCTCCTCCTTCCCACCGCCACCAGCAGAGGAGGAGACAGCTGAAGCGCAAGGGAGAGATGAAGACTGAGGCGGCGCCATCTTGGCAGGTGCAGCGACAGCAGCCCAGCAACGCGGTGCAGTAAGTAACTTGCCCCAGCCAGCCCAGTCTGAAGGGTCATTTTGCTTGTATTCATCTCCAGCTCTGGGTCATTATTGAATAAGGTCATCTTCTGTACTTCTGCATTGCAACCTGGGGGATGTAGGTCTAATGGGGGCACAAGACGCCAACCTGAGGTCTAATGGGGGGGGGAGACCCTGATCTGAGGTCTGATGGGGCACAAGACGCTGACCTGAGGTCTGATTGGGGCACAGACACTGACCTGAGGTCTGATGGGGGCACAAGACACCGACCTGAGGTCTGATGGGGCACAAGACACCGACCTGAGGTCTGATGGGGCACAAGACGCCGACCTGAGGTCTGATGGGGGCACAAGACGCCGACCTGAGGTCTGATGGGGGCACGAGACGCCGACCTGAGGTCTGATGGGGGCACGAGACGCCGACCTGAGGTCTGATAGGGGCACGAGACGCCGACCTGAGGTCTGATGGGGGCACGAGACGCCGACCTGAGGTCTGATGGGGGCACGAGACGCCGACCTGAGGTCTGATGGGGGCACGAGATGCCGACCTGAGGTCTGATGGGGGCACGGGGGGGGGGGCCCGCGAAATTTGCCTGTAGGGGGCCCCGAAATTCCTGATGGCAGCCCTGCCCCATATCAGCCCTCCATGTCAGAACTCGATCAGCCCTCCATGTCAGACCCCCAACAGACCTCAGATCAGCCCACTATGGCCCCATATCAGCCCACTGTGCCCCCATACCATCTCACTGTGCGCCCACCAGACCTCAGATCAGCCCACTGTGCCCCCATCAGACCTCAGATCAACAGTATTTGCCCCCATCAGACCTCAGATCAGCAGAATGTGCCCCCATCAGACCTCATATCAGCAGAATGTGCCCCCATCAGACCTCAGATCAACAGTGTGTGCCCCCATCAGACCTCAGATCAGCAGAATGTGCCCCCATCAGACCTCAGATCAACAGTATTTGCCCCCATCAGACCTCAGATCAGCAGAATGTGCCCCCATCAGACCTCAGATCAACAGTGTGTGCCCCCAGCAGACCTCAGATCAGCAGAATGTGCCCCCATCAGACCTCAGATCAGCAGAATGTGCCCCCATCAGATCTCAGATAATAGTCTTGTGCCCCCATCAGACCTCAGAGCAGAGTCTTGTGCCCTGCCCCCATCAGACCTCAGATAAGCATCTTGTGCCCCCATCAGACCTCAGATCAGCCCACCCAGCCACTTATAATAATCTTACTTACCTTTCCTGCGCTGCCGCTGCCCTCCGGTCCCGCGCTCCGCTCTTTTCCCTGCCGGCGCGCACTATGACCTGACCTATTTTCCTACTTTTGGGGGGGAAAAGGTGCGTCTTATAGGGCGAAAAATACGGTATATATATATATATATATATATATATATATATATATGTAACTAGCTGAAGGACCCGGCTTCGCCCGGGTATATTTAATTTATTTCATTTACTGTTTGTGTGTGTGTGTCGTTAAAAGATATCGAGAGTGACCCCTACAGCAGCCCGTCCCTTTAACAGTGACCTCTACAGCAGCCCACCCCTTTAACAGCGACCTCTACAGCAGCCCGCCCCTTTAACAGTGACCTCTACAGCTGCCCGCCCCTTTAACAGTGACCTCTACAGCAACCCGTCCCTTTAACAGTGACCTCTACAGCAGCCCACCCCTTTAACAGCGACCTCTACAGCAGCCCGCCCCTTTAACAGTGACCTCTACAGCTGCCCGCCCCTTTAACAATGACCTCTACAGCTGCCCGCCCCTTTAACAGTGACCTCTACAGCAGCCCGCCCCTTTAAAAGTGACCTCTACAGCGGCCCGCCCCTTTAAAAGTGACCTCTACAGCAGCCTGTTTCTTTAAAAGTGACCTTTACAGCAGGCCGCCCCTTTAACAGTAACCTCTACAGCAGCTTGCCCCTTTAACAATAACCTGTACAGCAGCCCGCCCCTTTAACAGTGACCTCTACAGCTGCCCGCCCCTTTAACAGTGACCTCTACAGCAGCCCGCCCCTTTAACAGTAACCTCTACAGCTGCCCGCCCCTTTAACAGTGACCTCTACAGCTGCCCACTCCTTTAACAGTGACCTCTACAGCTGCCCGTCCCTTTAACAGTGACCTCTACAGCAGCCCGCCCCTTTAACAGTGATCTCTACAGCAGCCCGCACCTTTAACAGTGACCTCTACAGCAGCCCACCCCATTTAACAGCGACCTCTACAGCAGCCCGCCCCTTTAACAGTGACCTCTACAGCTGCCGGCCCCTTTAACAGTGACCTCTACAGCTGCCCGCCCCTTTAACAGTGACCTCTACAGCAGCCCGCCCCTTTAACTGTGACCTCCACAGCAGCCCACCCCTTTAACTGTGACCTCCACAGCAGCTAGAGTGGCCACTGTCTTCACCCCAGAAAGCCAGACCTCACCGGCCATTCCCCCAAACGTGAAACAGCGCCCCCAGTTCCCATGAAGACACACCACTAAACATTAGGCCACGCCCCCCTGGCTCCGTGAAGACACGGAGGAGAAGCTGTCTGAGTGTGAGCTCCTGAAAAGGTGGACATCCCTGTGTCTATCCAGGCACTGTGTCGGACGGAGAACAGGTAGCCAGAAAACTGGACTGTCCAGCCTAAAGCCGGACATCTGGCCACCCTAACATCAGCCTGCCCCTAGGGTGGCCAGAGGTCTTGTTTTAGGCTGGACAGTCCGGCTTTCAGACTCCCTGTCCTCTGTAATGCGCAGGGCCTGGATGGACACAGGGATGTCCTTTTGAACAGCTCACTCTCAGCAGCAGCACTGTGCAATGAGTTGCAGGGAGAAAGTCACCCTCCCTCCCTCCCCTGCAGCTGACAGAAGGCGATTTTTACCTATATTTTTAATCCCGGTCAAATGTGGCATGGAAGGGGCGTGGCTTGACTGGGTCAGGGGCGTGACTTAGTGGGATCTGGGGGTGGGGCTTTTAAGTCCTTCTTTTGACGGTGGCCTGAATTACAGGTCGATGCCATAGTAATTTAGGAGGAAGGTGGGTAGCAGTGGAAGAATACATCTTTTATTCCTACTGAACGGTAAATATGTGAAATTTACATTATATGAGGTAATGAATGATGATAAGTTAGTCTAAAACATAAGTTATAGTTACGGTAACCGGAATACTCTTTTACCATTGTCATCCACAGTGCTCTGCCTCTTAAATGCAGACCTACAGCAGTGAACTGGTTAGGTTGTCATAGAAACCTGGTGTGTGGAGACTAACTGCCTGTGAGCTTCTATTGGCTGATAAGGGTCATGTGACCAGGCTACTATTGGCTAATGCATTTTTTGGGAACATCTCAGCAACGGTACGTCCTGGAGAGCTGAAAACTGTTCTAAAACCTTCCTAGACACCTGATGTACATGTGTGCCAAATTTTGTGATTGTAGCTGCAGCGGTGCGGATTCCTTTAGCGGACATACACACACATACACTCAGCTTTATATATTAGATTACGCTTTTTGTGAGGCAAGGTAACAAAAAATGGCTGTTCTGGCAATTTTTATTTTTTGTTGTTTACAATGTTCACCTGACAGGGTAGATGATATGATATTTTTATAGAGCAGGTCGTTACGGACGCGGCGATACCTAATATGTCTATTTTTTTATTTTGGTTTTAGACAATAAAAGACTTTTTGGAAAATTGTCTTATGTAGGGGCTCATTTTTTGCGGGATGAGATGACGGTTTGATTGGTACCATTTTGGGTACATATGACTTTTTGATCGCTTGGTATTACACTTTTTGTGTTGTAAGGTAATAAAAAAATGGCTTTTTGGCACGGTTTTTATTTTTATTTTTTACAGCGTTCACCAAACGGGTTAGCTCATGTGATATTTTTATAGAGCAGGTTGTTACGGACGCGGAAATACCTAATATGTCTGTTTTTTTAAATATATTTAGGTTTTACACAATAAGAGCATTTTTAGTGTCTCCATTTTCTGAAAGCCATATTTTTTTTATTTTTTAGGCAATTGTCTTATATAGGGGCTCATTTTTTGCAGGATGAGATGACGGTTTGATTGGTACCATTTTGGGGCACATACAACTTTTAGATCACTTGGTATTACACTTTTTATATTGTAAGGTGATAACAAATGGCTTTTTTGGCACGGTTTTTATTTTTATTTTTTACAGCGTTCACCAGACGGGTTAGCTCATGTGATATTTTTATAGAGCAGGTTGATACGGATGCGGAGATACCTAATATGTCTGTTTTTTAAATTCTATTTTAGACACTAAAAGCATTTCTGAAAAAAAAATCATGTTTTTGTGTCTATTTTCTGAAAGCCATATATATATATTTTGGCCAATTGTCATATGTAGGGGCTCATTTTTTGCGGGATGAGGTGATGGCTTGATTGGTACTAATTTTGGGTACATATGACTCTTTTAATAACTTTTTGTACCATTTTTTGGGAAGTGAGGTAGGCAAAATTGCAATTCCATCATAGTTTTTTTTTTTTATGCCGTTCACCATGCAGTAAAAGTAATGTGATCCTTTTACAGATCAGGTTGTTACGGACGTGGTGATACCAAACATGTTGAGTGATTTTTATTTTTTACATTTTTAACCAAATATATATATATATATATATATATATATATATATATATATATATATACTGTATATATATACAGTGAAACCTCTATGACCCTTTTTTGCACAAAAAATCAGTCTTTTATGGGGGTGGACTAGTCAAAGAAAAAAGTATAGAAAATGCAGAATGAAGTGTCTAATTGAAGCAGGAACATGTGCAGTATACATTTAAACATAAATAATGATGATAGAGCACACAATCATGTATTTTAACATGTGTTTAATGAGACAACATCCCTGCTTCCCAATATGGCCCCCATAGCATCCCTAGTCCTCAATATGGCCCCCTCTGACATCCCTGGTCCCCATATGGCCCCCCCATAGAATCCCTGGTCCTCATATGCCCCCCCATAGCATCCCTGGTCCCCATATGCCACCCCATAGCATCCCTGGTCCCCATATGGCCCCCCCCATAGCATCCCTGGTCCTCATATGGCCCCCCATAGCATCCCTGGTCCTCATATGCCCCCCCATAGCATCCCTGGTCCCCATATGCCCCCCATAGCATCCCTGGTCCCCATATGGCCCGCCCATAGCATCCCTGGTCCCCATATGGCCCCCCCATAGCATCCCTGGTCCCCAATATGGCCCCCCCATAGCATCTCTTGTAATCAATATGGCCTCCTATGACATTCCTGGTCGCCATGATAGATACCCCCAACATCCCTGGTCCCCATCTAGGCCCCCCTGACTTTCCTGATCCCCCTGATGACATCCCCTGGGCACTGTACAGTACAGTACAGTAGATCTTACAGTCTCCTGGTGCTTGCGTGGTCCCGTGGCCTAAGTGCTATGGCGCCGTCTTCTTCTTCTCAGTGAGATAGCCACGCCTCCTTCTTCTGCTCTCCAATGATGTGTCGTCCGGCTCCCGCGCTAGCTCTCTCTATCCTCCTCCTGCATCATGGCGCCTGTCAGCGCTGATATCGGTATGTGTTCTCTGCTTCTGGTCTTTATGGGGGGGTTTCCAACAACAAAATATGCACAAAAAGTGCGGTCGGGGGTTGGATCAGGGGGTGGTCTGCTAAAAGAGAGGCATTGGCAATAGAAATGCATTGGGGGAAAATCGGTCGCAAAAAAAACAAAAAAACGGTCGGGAAGGGGGGGGTCTTCTCATAGAAGTGGTCTGCTCGGGAGGTTTCACTGTATGTATATATATATATATATTTATTATATGAAGAAGTTAGTTTTTTTTTAACTTTTTTTTACTCTTTTTTGACCCAGACCCACTTGGTTCTTGCAGATCCAGTGGGTCTGATGCATTGACAATACAGTGTACTGCAGTGTATTTGCATGTACACTTAGCCTGATTAGGCTCCTGCATTTATATGATATACCGTGGCAAGCCGAATGACTGTGAAAGCGTCCGGTTGCCATGGTAACCATCGGGACGCTGCCACAGCAGCCCGATGGTTCTCTCCTTCCATACAGCGGTCCTAAGGACTGCGGCATGAAAGGGGTTATCAAGCAGAGTGTCAACTGTATGTTGCAAGCAAACAGAGACTGAAGGGGGGGGTGGTGGTTGATGGCTGCACCTGCCTTCCTGGGGGGGGGGTTGTTTGGCAGGAGGGATGGAGGACCGCTGGGTTTGTTTCCCCGCTGGCAGCACAGAGGGAGGGATGGGGAACCGCTGCACTCGTGGGGGGGGGGCTTTGGGTGCTGTCCCCGCTGCTATGATTGAGAGAGGGGGAGGGTGATTGCCCTTTTGAGAGGAGAGGGTGGAGGGAGAACCGCTGCAGGGAAGGGAGAGAGAAAATGCACGCTCCGGTGTGGTGCCGGGAGGAGTTACAGAAAAACCCGTCGTCTGACGGATTCTCTGTAAACTCAGTGAGAGCAGCCTGTGCACAGCAGGCTGTAGAACAAAAACTAAAAAAGAAAAATAAACATAACCAATTGGAGAAATTATTTTCACCACTGAATAAATTAATTAGTGTGAAAAAAAATTATTATAAAGGTGTCAATATCCTTTAACTAAATGAGCTAATAGTTTGCCCGATTGATTACCAAGCTCATTTGCTGTTTCAGGAAAAACATCTTGTTACTCGCCTGTAATTGAAGATGCAGCAGGCAGTCCATGCAACATTTTTATGCTAAACGAAAATGGCGTAAAAATGTTTGTAACTGTCCCCCAGTATGTCAAAGCAGGACAGCACTTCCTACATATCACAGCTGCTATTGGAGCAGGAGACAGACACCCCGCTGACTGCTTCCCCACCAAACAGCATTTGTGTCATTGCAGAGAGGAAGAAACCTTGGTCATTCTGCCTCTGCCTCTCTTTTTCTGTGTGCAGCCCCTTGCCCTCATTTTCCTACCCCTTCAAAATGATGGTGGTTTAATCATTAAGTCTGGCAGGAGCTCTGCCCTAGGCACTGCACCTTCGATATTAACTGAAAGTCTATGGGAGACATGCAATGCAAGACACACAAGCATTTTTTTTTCTTAATTAGGTGACAGTAATTGGGCATCTAGTGTTATATTTATAAAACTCAGCATGTTGAAGCTTTTGTTTAGAAAAAAAAATGCCACTAAAAAAAGCCATGAAACTGCATACAGTATGGAAAAAAAATGCAAGCAGCTTCTATTAATGAACAAAAAATTACAAAAAAAATTGAGTGTGAAGGGCAACTAAGCCAGTTCTACTTAACACCAGTTTGATAAATCTCCCCCATACTTTGTAAAATACACCTGACCTCAGACGGCAGCCTCCGACATATGCCTCTGTATAAGCGTCGGATGCCATTTAAAATAAGAAAGTAAACAAAAATAATTTAGCTTTTGTGCGTGTGAAAAAGGTATACTAGCCAATATGGATGCCAAAAGTACCATCTTTGAGAATCCGTCAGGTTAATGGAGACCTATGGTTGAAGGGGTTGTCTCACTTCAGCAAGTGGTATTTATCATGTAGAGGAATTAATACAAGGCACTTAATGTATTTTTCGCCCTATAAGACGCACCGGTCCATAAGACGCACCTAGGTTTTAGAGGAGTACAATAAGAAAAAAAATATTTTTCTTTAGCTCTCAGGTCAGACCACCAATCAGACCCTCAATGTTAATCAGACCCCAATAAGACCTCAGACCCCAATGTAAATGACCCCCCAATCAGACCTCAGATAAGCCCCCATATGCCTCATATCAGCCCCCCATATGTCTTTCACCAGCCTCCATTGCCTCTCATGAGCCCCCTTTGCCTTTCATGAGCCCCCAGCAGTCATAAATATGCCCCCAGCAGCCATATATATGCCCCCAGCCGCCATAAATATGCCCCAGCAGCCATAAATATGCCCCCAGCTGCCATAAATATGCCCCCAGACGCCATAAATATGCCCCCAGCAGCCATAAATATGCCACCAGCCGCCATAAATATGGCCCCAGCAGCCATAAATATGCCCCCAGCAGCCATATATATGCCCCCAGCTGCCATAAATATGCCCCTAGCAGCATTACATGAGCCCCCATTTGCCTCCTGTTTTCTAAAATAAATAAAGCACTTACCTATCCTGCTCCTGGACGCCGCCGCTCCTCTCCGTCCGCGCTCTGCCTTCCTGCTGCCGCTGGCTCTGCTGTGAACTGGCACGCACAGTGTGAGGTCACAGAGCGCCCTCACGCTGTGCGCAGCAGAGCCGAGCCTAGCGGAGGACCAGGAAGCGGTGAGTACAGAGTCTTCACCGCTTACTCGTCCACCGGTGCTAATGAGCGCTTCCAGGCATTCGCCCCACAAGACGCAGGGGTATTTTTCCCCCACTTTTGGGGGTAAAAATGCGTCTTATGGGGCGAAAAATACGGTACTAATGTATTGTGATTGTCAATATTGCTTCCTTTGCTGGCTATATTCATTTTTCCATCATATTATACACTGCTCATTTCCATGGTTATGACCCCCCTGCAGTCCATCAGTGGTGGCCGTGCTTGCACACTATGGGAAAAAGTGCTGGCCTCTCTGGAGACGGGGATCCTGGGAGTGCGCACAGTTGGGCGCTTTTTCCTATAATGTGCAAGTACAACCACCGTTGATGGATTGCAGGCTAGTCTTAACCATGGAAATGAGCAGTGTATAATGTGATGGAAAAAATACATACGGTCGGGTGCATGAGCCCTAACAATGTAAATAATTTGTAGTACCCCCAGGTCTGGGGTACTACACCTGCAATCCAGTAGCAGTGGTGGCTGTGCTTGCACACTATAGGAAAAGGCGCCAGTCTATGTGAACTCCCACGGTCCAGGCCACCAGAGAGACTGGCACCTTCTTCTATAGTGTGCAAGAACGACCACTGCTGCTGGATTGCAGGGTGGACATAACCATGGAAACGAATATTGTATAATGCAACTAAAAAATGAATCCAGCCAGCAAAGGAGGCAATATGGAGAATCACAGTACATTAGTAAGTGGCTTGTATTAACTTTCTCAGCATGATAAATGCTATTTGCTGAACTGAGACAACCTCTTAAAGATAATATCTCTTTTGAGGGGTTTTCCAGGATTTGAAAAATTTAAGCTAAAAGGGGGTAATGCTTTAAGGGTATGTTCACATGTGGCATATACATTGCAGATTTCAAGATTTGCATGTGGAAAATCCACAGATTATTACAAAAACAGTAAGGGTCCCTACCCACATGATTTTGCTCTGGCATTTTTGGTCACTAAGAAACACCTCAGAAGCTGCTGATACTTTTTCCATAAAAATGTGCAGTTTTATGGCACTGTTAGTGCTGGTTTTAAGGGGCACTTGTGTGTCTTGCATTTCATATTTCCCATAGACTTTCAAAAAAATGCAGGAGTAAAAAATGTCACCGAACCCATCCTAAAAGTAATGACATTTTACAAACTCTCATGCACAAGCTGTGTGAAATTTGCAGCAAACCTAAAGTATTCACTATGACTTTGACAAGAAAATATGCAGCATTCCCCTGTTTTTTTTTAAATAAACCTAGAAACACTTTTAAAAGAATATTCCCATCTTAAAGGGGTTAACCGACTATATGTAACTGATGAGCGAGGCAGTCGAGGCTGGAGAACAAAGGACCCGGGACCAAGTGGTGCAGAGCAGGTAAATATGTTTCCCGTTGCAGGTCTGCCCTCGAAGTAGAAATTTGTCAAAGGAGGCCAACCCATGACTAATGTAAAAAATGAAAAGCAGAGATCCTATGTACAAGAAAATCTCCTTCTAACAAAGCTAGAACCAGCCCTGTACCTCACATGGATCCAGAGAACTCATTCATTGCTCTGCTACATTTATATCAAGCTCAAGGGGAGTGTCTCTGCTGCAGCTAAGGGGGCGTGTCCATTCTGCTACAGCTCTCTACCTATCACAGCTCAGGAGGCAGTTGAAGGCGGAAACTGAGCATGTGTGGCCATCTCAATGAGCAGGTCAAGAAATAAGGGGAAAAAACAAACAGCATAAGCTGAAAACTGTGGAATATTTTTCATGGGACAACCCCTTTAAAGGGAACCTGTCATCTCCGAAACACCCCCTGAACTAGAGTAAGCGTTGTATAGTGTAAGTGATGCTGAATCCGAATATGTACGTTTTATCTTCATACTCACTTCCATTCCGACGCTGTGCTCCCACAAACCAGCAGTAAAATACATTGAGAGGACTCGTCTTTGAGTCCTCTCCATTATGTGAGTGAGCACTGGAGTCCACTGAGTGCATTTCAATGCTGGTTTGTGGGAGCACAGTGTCAGAATGGAAGCGAGTATGAAGATAAAACGTACATATTCGGATTCAGCATCACTTACACTATACACCGCTTACTCTAGTTCAGGGGGTGTTTCGGAGATGACAGGTTCCCTTTAAGTCTCTGCTTTTTCTGAGCTCAGGTGTACACAGGAGTATCTTTATCAGTGACTGACAGTTATCCATGTATAAACACTATCAGTCACTGATAATAGGTGAATGGACTGCCTTAAGCTCAGAAAGAGCAGAGATGTAAGGCCTCTTTCACACTAGCGGCAGTCTGGATCCGGCAGGTGAAGGGTGCCGTCGTATCCGGACTGCCGCAGGGACATGTGTGGCACCGGAACCGCGTTCCGGCCCCACACATGTCACACAGTACCATATACAGACATACATACATACACACAAACACATACATACTTACATACTCCAGGCAGGCCGCACGTCTTCACGCCCAGGAGGCGCGCCGCTATGATGATTCCCCACAGCACCCTCTGCTGGGCGCTGTAGGGAATCGTCATAGCGGCGCGCCTCCTGGGCATGAAGACGTGCGGCCTGCCTGCCTGGAGTATGTAAGTATGTATGTGTTTGTGTGTATGTGTGTGTATGTATGTATGTATATATTTCTGTGTATGTGTGTATGTATGTCTGTCTGTCTGTATGTATGTGGTTACGGATCCGTCCTGAACTCCATTGAAAGTCAATGGAGGGCGGATCCGTTTACCATTGTGTCACACCAAACGGATCCAACCCCATTGACTTTCATTGGGGGTCATTCCGGATCCGTCTTGGTGCGGATGCCTGGACCGGAGAGAAAACCGCCGCATGCTGCAGTTTGCTCTCCGGTCTGAAGACGGAACGGAATGCTTTCAGGAGCATTCCGTTGTCTTTAGTTCAGTTTTGTCCCCATTGACAATGAATGGGGACAAAACTGAAGCGTTTTTTTCAGGTATTGAGCACCTATGACGGAACTCAATACCGGAATTATAAAATGCTAGTGTGAAAGTAGCCTAAAGTGGTTATCCAGGTATACAATTTCCCTTTGTCTGTTCCTCCCCTGCCAGGTCTTGCAGCTTACTAATGTACTTGAGATAGGGTGACTGTATTTCCTCTGCTATCACGACCAGGCTTCCTATGATGCCCTCTTGTCAGAATAACTAGCCAAATGGTCGTGATGTCAGACCCATGTGATCTTGATACACAAGCAGGAAAGGCAGAGTCCTCTGCTTGTCATACCAGGGAAGGGTGTAGTGGGTGTTTACATTTCTGGCTTAGCTTGCAGCACACATCACAATGAGAAGTGTTGTGGCTGCAGCTCATCTACACCCACAACCTGGAAGGTCGGGCTAAAAACAATGGAGCACAGCAGGAGCATGGAGATTGCAGGGATTGACTCAATTGACAAGTACGCTATTATGCTCTGTAGAGGACTAGACAAGGTTTACACAATGCAGTGAGTTTAGGATCCCACACAACCCCTTTAAATGTATAAGTTACAAGTTTTATTGAATCTTTTCCCATAAAACTATATATTAATCTGCTCTGCTCCTCCTGCTCTATGACTTGCTGCCTGCAGATTGCACTGCATTTTGGATAGGTCCAGAAAATCCTTTAATAAAAAATTGCTGAAATGGGAAGCTGTTTCAAGCGTTTTTGAAACCTATCACAGTGTGTAAATGCAGTGCCGTTTCTATTACCGGGCGAGGGGTGCGATCGCCTGGGGTGCGTGTCTCAAGGAGAAGAGGGGGGTGGTGGCCAGCCACAGGGGAGCGAATACAAGTGAGCGCTTTCATTATGGAAGCGCTCACTCGTATGTAGGGACCCCCATCAGACCTCAGATCAGCCCACACAGCCACATAAGGTTAAAATAAAAACCTTTCTTACCTGTCCGGCGCTCCGCTCTCTTTCCTGGCCGGCGCACACTATGACCTGACGCTGCACCTGCTTTAATTTACCTCCCCCCCTCAGTGCTCACCTCACACATTAAAAATCAGGCACTCCATGATCAGCTCTCCCCTATGTCAAATCACCCCCCCACCCACATGATCTCAGCATGGGGGGGGGGGGTGTCATCTGAACATGAACCGACCGTCGTCTGAGCGTGGGCGGTCATCTGAGCATGAGGGGGTGATCTGAGGAAGAGCGGTGATCTGGGCATGGGGCGGTGATCTGAGCATGGGGCGGTGATCTGAGCATGGGGCAGTCATCTGAGCATGAACGTGGTCATCTGAGAATGTTCATTGTTGTGGCTACTGAGCTGTGCCTGCTATGCAACATTGTTTAGGTCAGTGTTATTTGATTTGGGGGGGGGGGGCGCTTTTTTAATGTTCGCCCTGTTGGTAAAATTCCCTAGAAACTGCCCTGCGTAAATGGAATGGAAGACTAATGCAAGCATTATGGGGTTGTTTTGGCGACAACCTCACGGATTTCTGCAAGCCTCATTTAGATGAAAGGAACTGATTTTCAGTCACTGAAATTTCTGAAAGAAGATCTGCTATGTGTGAAGGCACCCTAAGGACCCCTAACACTATTGTGTGGATGGTATTTTTCAGGTGTTTATTTCCCCATAGAGACGTAGATGGAAAACCGACACAAAAATGTCATAGCTTCAACATGCTGCATTACAGAAAAAAAGCTATTAGTTAGAAGAAACATCACTAGGCAATAAACGCTTGTCTGCCCTGCATTTCATATTTCCCATAGATATTCAGACAAAGTCTGGAGCATGGGTTTTGTCCCCATGAAAATACCTGAGTATTCTAGCCTTAGGGAACCTTCATGAGCTTATATTTTGCTACAAAAATATGCGCAACTGAAAATTAGTTCCATTCTTCTGTGGTGCGGACCGTCAGATGCAGATCGCAGACCCCATTCAAGCTAATGGGTCCATGTCCGCATATGGCAGTCCTGTGGTCGGTGCCTGTGCAACACGAGCCCGGCCGGCACACATTCGTGTTCATCAGCCCTAGGGGTGCTTCACACTGGCTCTTTCTACACCTGTCTTGATATCCCCTGAGCTGCTATAAGATGCGCCTAATTTATGACGAGGTGCAGGCCTAGTCATAAATTAGGTGCATCCTCCTGCAGTCCGTGCGCCTAACCAGAAATCTACGAGAGCTTAGAGCTGCCATAGATCTGGCTTCATTTATTCCAGAAAACTGGCATAAATTAAGATACGTTTGTTGCATCAGCTGGCCACACCCCCTTCCATCATTGCCACACCCCTTTTAGAAGAATGATGAGGACGGCGAAAAACACGACTTTTTAACACCACTTAAGACGTCAAGGGAATGATAAATCTTCCCTAATGTGTTTTTTTTTTCCGCTCACAATTTTAATAACCACAGCACAGAAAAAACTCATTGAGGCACATTTACACAGACTAGGGTTTTCACGTTGGTCCCCGTCCAACTGTTAAAAACTTTTCGACACCGGCCGTGTAACTTAGTATTGTGGTACAGCCGGTCAAAAAGGGGATTATTTTTATGACAAGTCCCTTGATAAATGAACCCCATTGTGAACTTACCCTGAGCCACCTACTCATTAATGTATTTATACATTTCCCTATGACTTCCATAGGGAAGGAAGCCTCTAATACATTTGAAAAATGGGCACAACATGGAGGGCTGCTTTCTTCTGGATGTATGGGATTCAGCATCGTTAGATGCAGCCTCAACGCCCAATGTGCATTGGGGGGAAGGGGAGTAGAGGGTGCCATACTAAAGGGGCACCCATCAGGGGTGCACCTAGCCTTTCTGCTGCCTGAGGCGAAAACTGAAACAGCACCCCCCATGCCAATATCTTAACTTAACCCCATTGCCACAATGAAAGCACTCATTGCCCATGGCCCTTTAGCTGCCCCCCTACCTGAGGCGATCGCCTCACCTGGCCTCATTAGTTGTGCACCCACAAGCTAACTTCTAAGATTACGCTGTGTAAAGTGGCTGGTTATGTCGCGGTTTTTGCCAGTTTAAAGCTGGGTTCATTTTCAATAGCAGAAATTTCTGCAAGAAAATCTGTCATGTGTGAAGGCGTCCTAAAATCGCAGGATTTCCTACAGGAACAGACGCAGACTTTGGACCATGGTGAGGGGGTTGTATAGTCACTTGTTACTTTTTTCTATAGCAAAGTGTGGAGGTTTTCTTGCATTTTACAGGACTCACTAAAAACTACACCAGAAAGTGGCTGTATGTGGTCTCTTGGGAATAGTGCTGTTGTTGGCATTGTTATGGGAGCACTGACAAAGACCTGCACCTTTCTCTGTATAGACTTATGTATTTCTGTCTGCATACACAGCTAGGTGGTTTCCACTGGCTGAGGTGTATGGCAGGAAGAATAGCCCCAGTGTATGAAGCCCGAGACCCCTGAGCGCCCCCTCCTCTCCTCTCATGAACACAAGCGGGGGCGCGCTTCGTGACAACATGGCGGCGCCGTGAGCTCCTCACTGTGGAGAGACGCGGGGAGTTGCACAGCATTATACGGATGGACGTGTGGATGGAGACGGGCACGGTGACCGCGAGAGAAGGCGGCAGCTGAGAGGTTATTCAATGGTCGAGGCGGCACACTACCGGAACTGGCAGCAGCGTGGTGTCTACTGAGGTGAGCGCTCACTTCTCCATCCCACAGCGGCCTCCAGTACACGGCCGGCCACACGGTGAGTTGCCGGGGGAGGGCGGGACGAAAGCCGCTGTAGTATTGTCCTGAGTGTGAAGTGACAGGTGGGGTATATGCCGACTAGTGGAGCCATGTGACTGAGAGCGTCAAGAGGGAACCCTGGAAGCCAGCGTCAGACAATGGGAGTCGTAGTCTTTATGTGTGTCTGCTGACCCTTTCATTGTGTTGACTTGCCCAGGGACATGTAGGAAGTGATGTGTGACCTATTACTGTCACTCATGGTTTTCTGTCATGGAGGGTACCTCATGAGATGGTTGCCCCATAGGAATATGACAGTTTTTACTATGAAAATGCAATGACATTTCTACTTGGTAAAGTTCTACTTGGACATTAATTAAATCTTCTTCTGAGACTAAAACAAAATGGGGCACCTTCAGTGGGTACCGTACTCCCTATCATGGCACATGAATGAAGCCGGCGCTGGTCACCACAACTTTTGTCTAGACGTAGATGATGGGAAGAGTCAGTCACGGGAAGTATTACATGGAGACCACATTGCTCTTCTCAACACAGAAGTCGTCCTGAAGCCACTGACGTGACCGCTGCAGCCAATCACTGTCCTCGACAGCACACCACAGTGATTGGCTGCAGCTGTCACATTACCACTGCAGTCTGTAAACAAGCAGGGGCGGCCGGACCTGTGGCACAGAAAACAGCGCTCGAGAAAGAGGGTAGTATAACGTCATTTTTATTTTAGCCAATTGGGGGCTTGTCCGAGATTTTTAATTATCTTGGATAACCCCTTTAAAGGGGTTGTCTCACTTCATCAAGTGGCACTTATCATGTAGGGAAAGTTAATACAAGGCACTTACTAATGTATTGTCCATCTTGCCTCATTTGCTGGCTGGATTCATATTTTCATTACATTATACACTTCTGATATCCAGGGGTTACGACCACTGCTGCATCGCAGATACAAGGTGACTAGGATGGGGGCTGCTGCGTATGTGTGCCTTTGCGCGGTCCCAGCCACCAGAGAGGCCGGTGCTTTTTCCTATAGTGTGCAAGACTGACCACCACTGATGGATTGCAGGGTGGTCGTAACCATGGAAGCGAAGAATGGATAATGTGATGGAAAAATGAATGAAGCCAGCAAAGGAGGCAATATGGACAATCACAATACATTAGTAAGTGCCTTGTATTAACTTTCTCCACATGATAAATGCTATTTGCTGAAGAGAGACAACCCCTTTAAGGAAATGTCCACACAGGACTGAGCCATGTATTTGCATGGATCAATGGAATAACCATGGAGACATGCGCTGCTTTGGTGTATTATGCATACAAAACATGCCCATTGAAGTCTGTGGGCCCATGAAAACCACTGACAGAACAAGGATGGTATCCGTATTCACTGATCATTGGCAGTAGATGGTGTGGAAATCCCTTTTTCAGGCTAGTAGTGTGCATAAACTATGGATGACGCACAGACTCTTCACGGATATCCATATGGATGAAACACTATTTTTCCGCTGATATCAAACGGACATGGACATGTGAATAAGGCCTAACACTCACCAGTTGTCTGCCAGACACCCTTTTGTCTCCAACTTCCAAAGGAAGCAGAAGGGTTCAGGCAGGAAAACTCCATTTTGGTGGGTTTCTACTGTCTCCTATGAGAATGCTTGACCAGAAGTACGAAGCTGAATAGACCTCGGGGTGTATTCACAAGCGTCAGATTTGTTGCAGTAATTTCAGTGACTGAATATTGGCTCTTTTCATCAGAAAGAGGTTGTGTTGGCCACAAGTACATGGATTTCAGCAAGTCCCATTAAAGAGAATGTGCAATCTGCAGGCAGCATGTTATAGAGCAGGAGGAGCTGAGCAGATTGATATATAGTTTTGTGGGAAAAGATTCAGTATAACCTGTATTTTATACATTTATATCTCTGCCCTTTCTTAGCTCAGTAGTCATGTGGGTGGTCTTATCAGTGCCTTAAAGGGGTCCTGTAGTTCTGTAAAACTGATGATCTATCCCCTGGATAGATCATCAGCATCTGATTGGCGGCGGTCCGACACTCAGGACCCCCGCCAATCAGCTGTTTGAGAAGGCAGCGGCGCTGCAGGAGTGCCGCGGCCTTCTCTCTGTTTACCGCAGGCCCAGTGATGTCACGACTAGTATCACTGGCCTGGGCGGGGCTAAGTTCTGTTCACTTGAATGGAGCTTAGCCCCGCCCAGGCCAGTGATACTAGTCTTGACGTCACTGGGCCTGCGGTAAACACAGAGAAGGCCGCGGCGCTCCTGCAGCGCCGCTGCCTTCTCAAACAGCTGATCGGCGGGGGTCCCGGGTGTCGGACCGCCGCCGATCAGATTCTGATGATCTCTCCAGAGGATAGATCATCAGTTTTAAAGAACTACAGAACCCCTTTAACCATCTATGTATACACACTGTATAGAGAATGCTATCACTGATAACACTTCCCCTGTATACAACTGAATTCAGAAAGAGCAGAGGCTTAAATGTATAAATTACAAGTTTACTTTTGTACAGAGTGTATCCTGTGTTTAAATACATTGGGGGAGATTTACACAATTTGTGTAAAAAAAAAAAAAAAGTACATCTATTAGACACTTTTAGGTCCAACAAAGGGTGTGGCTAAGTGGGAAATGGGGCATGTCTTAGAATGCAACAGTGTGCTCCAGATATATGCCATAATTTGTATATACTTTTCCTAGAAACCAAGAGCAGTGTCATCTATACTCATGCTTATTTTTTGGTCCCCTTAATGACGAAGAGCACCACAATTCCAGTTAACGAAGCAAGATAAATTTCTCTTGAGACATTCTGGTTCTATTGTCCTTCTACAACCCCTGGCAAAAATGATGGAATCGCCAGTCTCTGAGGATGTTCCTTCAGTTATTTAATTTTGTTGAAAGTTGTCATTTGAAATGCCTTTAGTTTTTTGTCATGTCTGTGATCTGTTGTTTTTTTCAACAAAATTAAACAACTGAAGGAACATCCTCAGAGACTGGTGATTCCATAATTTTTGCCAGGGGTTGTAGAAAGAGAACTAGCTTGCATGTTTCATTGAGAGAAGTGAAAGCTTGGTGGGATGTTCTAGTTCTCTTGTCGCACTTTCAGTTGAATATTGTTATCCTTGCCATCTACAAAAAGTGGGCAGAAGGAGATGGGCAGGAGCTCCATGGCCTGACTCATTTAACAACATGTCTGCCAGAAAACTGGTGCACATCCCATCGGAAATGTAGTCCAGGTCCTGGATTTCAGTTCTGGCGCATGGACAGCAGAAGGTGCAACAAATTTATCAAGAGGTGTGTGTCTCTTAAAGGGAGTCTGCACCACTATATGACTATATAAAACGCTTACATGGCTCTGTAGCACACCTATAGATGAATGTAAAGGTACCTTCGATATTTTTTTTTAAATATGCAGAAGCTGGAAAAACAATGTTTATTTCATATGCAAATGAGCACTCGCAAGTGCCCAGGAGCGGTGTTCAGTGTGTAGGAGCCCAGGCTGCTCTGCCTTCTTTCAGTGTTACTCCTCCCCAGCCTCCTCCTTTGCCCGCACTCCTATTCCCTTGTATCATCCCTAGATCCGGGCGAGATTCTGTGCCTGCGCACTGCTTCGCTGGGCCAGGGTATGCACACTGCGATGCCAATTGTGGGCTTGGCATCGATTCAACTCGTGCACATGCACTGGCCTGGCGAAGCAAAATAACAAAGGTACCTTTACATTCATCTATAGGTGTGCTACAGCACTATGTAAGCGCTGTATATAGTCATATAGTGGTGACAGACTCACTTTAACTCATTCTGGACCTCTGCTGTACATGTACAATGGAAGTTTGGTGTTTAAAAATGGGCGTAGTGGATGCCGTAACTGTCAGTCTGCTGAGCTCAGATATTTAAACCCTCATGCCATGGCCAGTTGTCACCTTAGGATCTGAGACAACAGTGCTCCCGAGGCCAGAACAGGTTCCCTGCACAGCAGTCGGAGAAGCCGTTCCTTGTTTGTAATGGTATTTCTTATGGAGGTCTGCAGGTGGCAGGGTTCTATAGCCACATATTGAATCCTGTATACGCTGCAGTGTTAATTCATTGCAGTGTATTGGAGAAATGATCTGAAGACTGCATATTCAAGTCCCTAAGTGGACTTAAATAAGGTTAAAAAAAATATAAAAATGAAAATTGCCCCCCTTTCCCCATAATAAAAAATAAAATAAAAATAATTTGTACTGCCATGTCTCAAAACGCCCGTATTATTAAAATATAAATGCGGATCCCCAAAACACAGGTACCGACCAGCCCTCAATAGAGCAGTCCTATACCTGACGAGTGAATGGGTCCACTCAGATGTGGACCCAGACCACGGTCGTGTGCATGAGACCTAAAAAGGTTATGGGGGTCAGAATACTGCAATGTGAAGAAAAAATTTTTTTTTTTCCAAAGTTTATTTTTTTCAGTGTTAAAATAAAAACGACCAAGATAATGATTGTAACAGGTCAGTATTACCGCACAGGGAACACAGTAAAAACAAAACCCATAAAATTATGGCAAGATTGCATTTTTTTCCAATTTCATCCCATTTGGATTTTTTCAGCTTCCCACAAGGTCCTGGAGGGGTTTAATTAGTAGGATCTTCCTTCTTCCTCTGGCAGGATCTTAGTAAATAACACCCCTAGAGCAGGGATCAGCAACCTTCTGCTCTCCAGCTGTTCTGAAACTACAACTCCCAGAATCCTTTCACTTCTGTGGGAGTAAGACAACCAGCTGTGCATGTTTGCATGCTGGGAGTGCCAAAGGTTGCTGATCGCTGACCTAGATGCTCCAGAATCTAGGTGCACATTGGGAAATGTGAGCCATTATCTGAACTTCTGCAGTCAGTTTTTTGCTGGGGGCGACAGCCACACATTGGCTTCTGCAGAGGAAATATACTTATATTATAGGACACCCCGTACCAGATGAAGATGGGAGCAGAACGAGTCCACCAGAGCACCCCTTTCTCTTAGCCCGGAGCAGACCACCCCTTCTATGATACCCGTCTGCTATTCTAGGGCATATGGAAGGGCTTGTCAAGACAATTCCTTTTTCCCTTCCCTAGCTGACATGATATGATGTGACATAAAGTATGAGGCATCTTCACTCACACAAGTCATAGTTCTTCAAGTTGTATTTCAGGTTTTTCCTGTGAGCTCAGATTGGTAATTAAAGCAGATGACTCAGATTGGATTGTTTGTATGCCTAATTACATAGTAATAATCCCTGTGTGAAAATTACCAGACTCACATTTCCATTGACTTCTTTGGTGTGACCTGGTTGAGTTCACCGTTGCACATGACCGTATGCCGGCTGTGCCTGTGCTGCGGACCGCAAATTGCGCTCTGCAATGCATGGGCACCAGCCGTGTGCCCGCTGTCGTCTGCAGATGCGGACCCGTTGACTTGAATGAGGTCTGCGATCCGCCTCCAACAGTCCACACCACAAATAGGTAGTGCATGCATTTTTCTATCTGTTACCAATCCCAAGATAAGAGCAGCTAAAGCAGCCCTCCCCTCTTCAGTCTGGTTTGCAGCAGCAGAGCCGGGCACTTGGGAGCTGTTTTCCTGAAGAATAAAAGTGCTTTTCCTGGACATGTAATAAAGGCACACAGTGCACACAGGTATGTCTGGGATGTGTCTGCAATCTTCTGGGGGGCAGTGCTCTTAGATATATAGGTGAAAGACTCCCTTGAACCCCTTAGATACCATAGTCAATTGTGACAACAGCATCTAAAGGGGCTTTCCCTAGTTGTTCTGCTCTCCTAGAGCCCAAATGGCTCCCCTGTGTGGTGATCAGGGATTCCGGTCGTTCCCTGTGGTAGCTGCCGTCACTCTGAAGGATTTGAGGCTACCACAGCTATAGTTCCTATGGAGCTTTTAGGGGTGCATACTGAATACATGTTCTGATGTGCATTCAGGATGCAGTTTTTTATTGTAGCAAGCTGAATTTACTTACATCATTCCCACTATGCAGAACACCTGTGATTAACGAGGCTGCTAAACTGGCTAAATTGAAAACTGCATCCTGAATACATGTCAGAACTGCACCATGTGCCAGCACTCTAAAGGGGCTTTTTCCCATATGCCTCCCCAACGGCACCAGCTGAGGACATCCCGCCTCTGGGGACAGGAAACACATAGAGACCAACACTTTAAAAAGTCCCCTCCCCTCTATCTCCTCCAGTTGTTTCCTGTCCCAGGACGGATGGAGACCTTCGCTGGGGGAGCTTATGGGCTCCCTATACTTAGCGCTCAGCCTTTGGTTTGTATACCCTAGTAATTCTAGGAGGGCTGCATCAGAGTGCAGGATCGAGGGAGGGAGTGTTTCCTCCTACCTGCGCTTATGGTTTAAGTCCTGCGCGTGCGGGCTGCCCCGGGCTTGGCCGATGCTGATCGTTCCAGCAGGCAGGAAGATTCAGTCTCAACATGGTGGAAGGCCGAGGTCCAGGCCTTCCGGTAGATGAGAGGAGTGCATCCCCGCGTGCATGCCAGAGAAAGGAAGTTCCGGTCATGTGACGGATCACGTGATGCGGTCACGTGATCCCCCAACCAGGAAGTGCAGAGGGCGCCAAATTTAAAAGAGGTATGCGCTCCCTGGCTATGGATACAGCGTCCTGGCGTCTTCTACTGGCAGTATGTCTCTTCCAACTGACCCTGATGTGGGGAAAAAGGTTTCTGAATCTCCTAGGACCCTCAGCCCGGTAATACAAACTCCCATTTTGCTACATATAATATTGCCTTATTGTCAAGGGCTTTTTTGGAACACTGAGTGTTTTTTGTTCTCCTCCCTTTTGCCTTGGTGGTGGTTCTCTATACTCTGGGAATACCTTAGTTATGGTTTCTCATTATATTTTTAGGGCAAGTCTGTGAAGTCTGGAGAACCACCCTCAAAGGGAAAGAAGTGTGCCTTATGCAAGAAGTCTTTATCCCCCACGTACACCAAACGTATATGTGTAAAGTGCACAGAAAAGATTGTGGCGGAAGAGAGCTCTTCTATTGTGGATAACCTAAGAACCCTCATTAAAGAAGAGGTTACCTTGACCATTGATTTAAAGCTATCTAACATGCCACAAAAACCTTCCTCTTCAAAAGCAGAGTCCTTGGTCGAGGAGACATAGTCTTTGCTAAAAACTATCCGGGCCTCTATGAATATTGAGGAGGTGAAGGAATCTCAGTCAATTCAAGATCAGCTCTTTAGGGGGCTGGGAGAAAGAAAGATAAGAACCTTTCCAGTTCACAATACTATTAAAAGGCTTATATTTAATGAATGGAAAGAACCTGAGAAAAAAATCAGGGATCTCTAAAAATCTAAAATCAGGGACCCTTTTGAGGATCAGGACTCTGCCCTGTGGGATAGACCTCCTAAGGTAGATGCCCCTGTGGCAAAAATCTCAAAAAAATCCTCTCTTCCTTTTGAGGACATAGGTCTGCTAAGGGACCCTATGGACAAAAAATGCGAGTCCATTTTAAAGAAGAAGCCTTGGGAATCAAATACAGCTATCCTGAGGCCAGGTATTGCAGCCACATATACAGCCAGAACCTTGTTTATGTGGTTATCACAGTTAGAAGATCATCTCACCTCTGGTACCCCCAGAGAAGATATTCTAGCCTCTTTACCTACCCTTAAGCAGGCTTCAAACTTTCTTGCAGACGCCTTGGCAGATGTCGTAAAGCTTGTAGCTAGATCGGCCGCCCTATCAAACTCTACCAGGAGAGCAGTCTGGCTTAGATCCAGGTCGGGGGATACTACCTCAAAGTCCAGGTTGTGTAATATCCCATGCGAGGGTGACAGACTATTTGGTCTGGTACTAGACGACATATTAGAGAAAGCCTCTGACAAAAAAAGGGGTTCCCTACAGAATCTAAATTTTTCTCTCAGCGGTGTTCCTTTTGCCCCTAAAAAAAAAAAAGTCTAGAACCGATCAGAACAAGAGAGAAAGCTCTTTTAGATGGCAGACTTGCAGAGGATTCCTCTTCAACCATGATAAGTCTACAAATGACACCAGATGTACAGTGGGAAGAAGACTGAAAGGATACAGGTCAGCATGGAAAAAAATATCCTCCTCCCCTTGGATTCTAGACCTAATACAGTCAGGGCATAGAATAGAATTCTCTTATATTCCCCCAGAGAGATATATGATCAACAGGGCCCTTCAGTCAGACAAGCAGATCCTTTTTGAATCCCAGATAGTCCTCCTGCTGGAAAAGCGTTCTTGTCCCAGTTCCCCAGGGCCACAGGGGTTTTACTCTCCTTTGTTCCTAGTAAAGAAACCGAATGGATCCCACAGAGCCATTATAAATTTAAAAGCCCTAAACAGATTTGTAACATACAAAAAGTTCAAAATGGAGACGATAAAGTCCACTGTAAACCGGCTAACGAAGGATTGCTTCATGGCAACTATAGACTTGGCAGATGCGTACTATTATGTCCCCATTCGCATAGAATATCAAAAATATCTCAGTCTAGCAGTCTCTTTCATCCCTTACCTAGACGACTTTCTGCTGGTAGCAGACTCGGGGGACTATCTAAAAAAATCAGATCGATTATGTCAGTCAAATCCAGATATCTCTAGGTTGGATGATCAATTTAGAAAAGTCAGATCTCTTTCCTTGCAGGACAAAAACATTTTTGGGTATACAGCTCGACTATCAAAAAATGTCTTCTTTTCTTCCTCCGGGAAAGATAGTGATATTAAAGGAGAATGTAAAAGCGTTCCTACAGAAAACAGCCGTCTCAATCAGAAATATAATGAAATTATTGGGCCTTCTAACAGCTACCATCCCTGTGGTAAGATGGGCTCAGGCTCATGTACGGATTCTACAATCATTCCTTCTGTCTACATGGGACAAGAGTCTTCTATCTCTCGACAGAAAGGTTCCTTGCCATGTAAAACATTCCCTCTACTGGTGGCTTTTCCAGAAAAATCTGATTCAGGGGGTTCCTTGGCGTCAGCAAAATCAGGTGGTAATCACCACAGATGCGAGCAGTCAGGGATGGGGGGCCCATTGCAATCAACACATACAATGCTCTTGGGACCCATCCATGGCGGTTTCCTCTTCAAATCGAAGGGAACTAACTGCAGTCCTGTTTGCCCTCAGGGAGTTTCTGCCTCAGATCCAATCCCGGAACTTAAGAATCCTATCGGACAACGTGACGACAGTTGCATACATCAACAAGCAGGGAGGCACAAGAAGCAGAGCCTTGGAATCTACAGCAGCCAAAATATTGGCTCTAGCAGAGAAACATCTTCTATCCTTATCCGCGGTCCATCTAAAAGGAGATCAGAATCTCCTGGCGGACTTCCTAAGCCAAACGTAAAGGAGTGGGAGTGGTCTCTAAACGAAAGTGTATTCGATCAGATCTGTCAGAAATGGGGATATCCTGTGATAGACCTCTTTGCGACAAGAAGCAACAAAAAAGTGTCACTCTTCTGCTCCCTATCCCATCGCGACAGTCCACTCCTGGTGGACGCGTTCTCAGATCCTTGGCCAAGAGGACTTGTATATGCGTTCCCTCCCTTTCCTCTAATCCCGAGATGCCTGTTGAAAATCCTAGAGGAGGACTGTCAGGTAATCCTAATTGCTCCACGGTGGCCGAAGAGGTCCTGGTTCCCTCTTCTTCTACGTCTGTCAGGGGGAGAGGGCTGGCGTCTCCCACAAATACCGGATCTTCTGACGCAGTGACCAGTTCTACATCCCCATTCTCCTCATCTCAACATCTGGGCATGAAGACTAAACCTTCAGTCCTAAAGAGGAAAGGACTTTTGGATCAAGTAATATCTACACTTCTGAAAAGCAGGAAGCCAGTTACATAAAAAATCTATAATCATACTTGGAAGGCCTTTTTAGATTTCTCCAGCGGCTCATGGGATCCTTCCACGATTCCAGATATAAATATCCTTCTGGACTTTCTCCAAAAAGGACTTGAGATGGGTCTAACCGTAAGTACCTTAAAGGTACATATTGCGTCATTGTTTGCCTTCCTTGATATCAGACTACCCGAAATAGATCTGGTTAAAAGATTTATTAGAGGGGCCAGCAGAATTAGACTCACTTTTCGTTCCTCACTCCCGCCATGGGGACTTTTTAAAGTGTTGGTCTCTATGTGTTTCCTGTCCCCAGAGGCAGGATGTCCTCAGCTGGTGCTATTGTGGAGACTATATGGAAAATCCAGTTACCGGTAAGAGTAATCTTCATCTTTTGGTTACCTCACCTCCCCCAAAAAATTTAAGTTAGCAAAAAGTTATGCACACTCCAAAATGGCTCCCTTTCTCACTCCATCAGTGGAATTAGTATTAATTTATCTTGTCACATTTGCTGGGCCGCTGATGTACCAGTATAGTGGGAACTACTTAGACATGATCCCATTTTGGACACTGCACAGCTCAAGGTTTGCAGCAGGCATTTTAAATCCACAGATGTTTCATAGAATGTTTTTAGTATTGCCCCATGAAATGTATATATTCTTCCCGATAATCTGTAGTTTTAGTTATTTATTTTTAATTTTCTCGAAGAGTAAAGGATAAAATGCACCCCACAGTTACACAATTTCACAGTACAAAGATATCCCATATGTGGTCATAAACTGCTTTACTGGCACTGGGCAGAATTTAGAAGGGAAGGAGCACCATTTCGCTTTTGGAGCACAGATTTTGCAGGAATGGTTTTTGGGCACCATGTTGTATTTGCAGAGACCCAGAGGTACCAGTTCAGTGGAAACCCTAGATAAGTGATGCTATTTCAGAAACTATACCCCTTAGAGCCTTTATCTAGGGTACAGTCAGCATTTTGACTTCACAGGTGTTTGCTAAAAATCAGTATGCAATGAATGTTGTTTCGAGTAAATTGCCACTGATAATGCCATTTTAGTGACTGGTATGTGCCAAGACAGCTCTATGATTATTACGTTGTGGTTTCTGGTTTTAGAAACGCCCTACATGAGGTCTAATCTTTGCCTGCAGCAATCCTGGCCGTTTCAGCAGGGTGTATGCCATAGCTGCCACCCACTGCTTATGGTGCACACTCATCTCCATTTATTTAACGATAGAGTCAATTAATTGTGTTTCCTGGCCATGGCCATATTGTGGCCCGCATATGGTGGGTCAGCAGTACACAGGCACCGGCCGTGTGCACCCTGCATAACGGATGCAGACCCATTTAGATCGGAAGCCCACGGAAGCACTACCGAGTGCTTCCATGGTGTTTCTGTCCGTGCCTCCGCACCGCAAAAAAAATACATGTTCTATTTTTGTGCGGACGGATCATGGACCCATTCAAGTTGAATGAGTCTTGATCCGTCCCGCCCACCGGACGGATGTTGCCTGTGCATTAGGGACCGCTAATGGAATAAAGGAACCTTCTGATGCTACATCTGTGAGGTCCCTGTTTTACCACTCTGGGATAAGGAATCTGTCAAGTGATCTCAATGAGGGTACGAGTGTATTGAGTTTATCTCGTACTCCCCTCCCTGGTAAAGTAAGTTCTTAATATACCGTTTCAAAACCAGTATCTACCTCACTCAGAAGAATGTCGTTTTTTTATCCTTTATTTTCTAATTCTTGCATTAACACTAACACACCTATTGGCATTTCTTTGGCGCCCCCACACTTCATAGGCACTCTGTGTGTATTCCATTTTTACGTCTTATCTTGCTACATTAAATGGGGGATGAATACTTTTTCAAGGCTCTGTAAGTGTATTTTTTCTATGATTGCTATTTTCTAAAATATCTGCTAAAAAATAAAAAGGCAGCTTGGAGTTGGAAAACCACATTAACCTAAAGGGGTGGGATAATTTGTATGCTATAAGAGCCATCCACTGTGTGCATGTGTGATAGGAGATGTTTTCCCTGGTGGTGGTCATGATTGCTGACTCACGTAAATGACAGTATGCCAGTCACTTTCTGCTCGGGTAAGTCCTGTTTTCCTAGTGATTTACATGGGCATAATATTATAGGGTATGTGTTCATTGGATGTTTGTGTGCAGTAAAGATTCAGCTACATGACGATTAGTGTTGAGTGAACTTCTGTTTTCAAGTTCAGCGTACAAGGTTCAGGTTATCTAAGAATTCCGTTATGGATTCCGCCACCACTGACCATAAGTTATAGTGGAATCCATGACGGAATTCTTAGATAACCTGAACCTTGTACGCCAAACTTGAAACACAAGTTCGCTCATCCCTAATGACGATCTTGCAACCCCATTGATTTCTATGTTAGCTCTGCTACACTGCAAATCTTGGGTGCGTCAGGTATTCCGCGACAAATATCGCTGTGTAGCCAAACCCTAATTTTTTGAACGAAATAGTGTCTGTGACATCTGGGTTATTTCAGTGTCCTTGATATTCTCTGTGTTAGATAGGTAGTGAGATTTGACATGGTTGTTCTGAAAGAAAGAATGCCAACCCATATCATACATGAAGGCATTTTATTATAATGTGCATTAAAATGTGGCTTAAAGGGAGCCTGCCACCCAGTTCCCGTCTTATCGTATGTGGCTCCCTGTGCGGTAATGTAATTTAGCACCCCTCCCCTCAAAGAAAAAACGTCGTGAAAAAAACAAACTATTTTTGGTGTTGGTGGTATTTTTTTTTACCAAAATGCAGCCTGCTGTAGGTATATTTTTTCAGTTATTCTACATAGGTCTTATAATTTTAAAAATGCTTGGGAAAAACACCTGTACAAAATGTCACAGTTTAAAAAAAAGCCAATATAAATGCATGTAAAAAACAGTGCAGACGTTTTAACATTTTTTGAAGGTAATCTGTCACCAGCGACCTCCCTATCCAACTGTTTGCATAGATATAGCTGTGGTTATGCTGAAAATGCTAGTTTTCATTTGTTGATCCAAGGCCTGGGTTATGACACTTCGTCTTTATACAAATCAGGCCTTTGGTGCAATGAGGGCGTCACCATTGCTCTTGTTGCACCCAAGCTCCACTCATTTCTGTGGCTGGCCCCTTTCTGGCTGCTTTGCCCTGCCGGACCCTGGCAGTCAAAGACCACTGTCCATGTGGGAGCGTGCATTCCTGTAGTGCACTCTTCCCCTATCACCATCCTCACTGCATTATAATGATTTATAATGCTGTGTGTCTCTGGCCGACCTCGGCAGTAATGATTTGTACTGACATAATACCGCCAGTACAAGTGATTACAGTAGAGACACGCAGCATTATAAATCATTAACATACCATGCGGTGTGGTCAAAGGAGCAGAGTGCACTACAGGAATCCACGCTCCCACATGGAGAGAGTCATAATGTTTTTGTGTGTAGCTGATTTGAAAAATGCTTGAAAAGTGATGGGTTACTTCTTTCCAGCTGGTGGTTTTCCATAATTTCTATGGGTCCACAAAAAACAACAACGGACGGTGTCAAAAAGTTGCAAATTTGGGTAGAAGACCTTCTTGCACAAAAACTCCCAAATTTACAGGGGGTTTTCTTACCCCTATCAATAGCAAGGACACATTAATTTAACATGTTTCACCTGTAAATAAAAAGTAGTGCAATCATGATAAAAAACACATGCATTTTTTTAAGCTTTTTTGATTTACTTTTAAAAAGTAAAACAGAAGGCTATTAACTATTGATCTATGGTTGCTGTCTAAATGAATTCATTGATTTGTATGTGATCTCGTGGACTGCTGTCACTCTGCCAGCTTTTGCATTGCTTTGTCTGACCCCCAGACGAAGCCGTTGGCGAAACGCACGTCGGTTGTGGTGGGTGAGCTGTAGCACTGTGATTTAGGGGCTTCCAACTTTTGCACTGTTTGAGATACCTGGACACTTGCGTGACTGGCTCTTTTTCTCTGGATGTTTTGCATCCCACATGCTGGATCATTCTCCTTGTTTTTTATCTTTATTTATTACTTTTCAAGCATTTTGTTACCTTTTAAAGGGTTATTCTCATTTTAGACAATGGGGGCATATCGCTATGATATGCCCCCATTGTCTTATAGGTGCGGGTCCCACCGCTGGGACCTATTTCCAGAACGGAGCCCCCGAACTGAATGAGGGCACACTGTGCATGCGCAGCCGCCCTCCATTCATTTCTATGGGGCCGCCGAAAATAGCCGAGCGCTGGCTCGGCTACTTCCGTCAGCTCCATAGAAATGAATGGGAGCGCACCGCGCATGCACGGCCCGGCTCCCATTCATTTCTATGAGCGCAGCGGGGAGCTGCGCCTGGTGGTGGCCGGACCCCCGGAAACCCGGGGTCCTCCAGGCGCAGCGCTCCCCGCTCCGTTCTGGATATAGGTGCGGGTCCCAGCGGTGGGACCCGCACCTATAAGACAATGGGGGCATATCCTAGCGATATGCCCCCATTGTCTAAGATGAGAATAACCCTTTAACACGAAAGGTGTTTTTAACGTGTTATTTCCGGTCTAGTACCTTGTTCTTTTTGGTGATATTGTTTGGTAGGGCACAATTTGACCGTGCGTTGTTAAGAGTTTCTGCTGACTGCTCTATTTAACTGGTCTTGATGCAGTAAAGCGATGTTCCTCACTGATCTGTTGTTTCCCTGGTCTCTGGTCCCTTGGGTCTCCTGCCACTTCCAGTTTATGGGCATGTATCAGCTGCAAATCAGTGCCCACAATCCGCTTAGACTGCTCTGCCAGCGCCCACTGCACCCACATGTGTAATGGACACTCGCCCACTACACCCAGGAGCATGAGCAGTGCATAGCATACCATCTACACATCTCCAGAAGGACACGGACAATGACACGGAAGATCCTTGAGCAGAGGATTCAGACTGCACATGTGTGGTATTAATTTTGCAGGCATGCGCAGTACAAGGACAGGGGTCCGTCCCATGTACATTTCATCATTGATGACAACACGTACATAGGAAGGAAGACGTGCACCAGGGGCAGATCACGTCAGCAATGCACGGCGCATGATGATGTAGATATGCTCCAAAGCATGTAAAAGGTAGAAAATGTAAAAAGGAAAGGTATCTGAAAGTATGTTATTCCAGCATGTAGGGCTGGGTTCAAGAAAAAAAAAATTCCTTAAAAACACCTTTTAAGTGTGGCCTGTTTTTGGGTCTAGTCTGTTAAACATAGCGTTCTGTCGCTAGTCCATGAACCACCTTCTTATGAAAGATTCTTCCAGAGCGTTGGTCCCTTGTGCAGTGTCTTTAAAAATGTAATGATTAACAGTGAATAAGAAGTAAAAATTGTGTCGGTGTAATGATCCCTCACCAGATGATCATCCATTCAGTCATCAGTCTACTTCTATGTAATTGGTTTGACTACCTGAAGGCCCTATTAGGCTGAACGATATTTGAACCTATTAGGGCCCATTTACATGACCGTAATATTGCGGGTCCGCAAAAATGCAGACCCACAATACTACGGGTGCCGTCCGGCGTGTGTTCCGCAATGTTCGGAACACACAGCCGGGCGCTGCTGTTGCGGACAAGTATAGGACATGTTCTATTTTTTTATGCAGAGCTGCGGCTGCCCGCTCTCATAGAAGTGAATGTGGCCGCATCTATTCCACACTTAGGCCTCATGCACACGAACTGTGTGCTGGCCGTGCTGTGGGCCGCATACGGCGGGTCCGCAATAAACGGGCATCGGCCGTGTGCAGCCCGCATCACGGATTGCGGACCCATTGAAGTGAAGTGAATCCGGGAGATGCTGAGCGGAGGCACGGATCAGAACACCATGGAAGCACTACGGTGTACGGTGGTGTTTCTGGCCGTGCCTCCGCACCGCAAAAAAGTAGCGCAAGCACTACTTTTTGCGGTGCGGACCCTCGGATGCGGATCGCGGACCCCATTCAAGTGAATGGGTCTGCGAACCGCATGTGGTGGCCTCACGGTCAGTGCCCCTGCATTGCGGACCGCAGTTTGCGGCCCGCAGCACGGGCACGGTCGGCACACGTTCGTGTGCATGAGGCCTTAGGGTGAAATTCGTACCAAAAGTTGCCCACTGAAATTGTTGCGTGTCAACAATTGTTCCTTCCGCATTCACTTCGGAAGGGAGCCTTCACACTCTACAGATTTTGTTGCCGAATTTTGCGTGACTGAAAATCAGTTTTAGGCCTCATGCACACGAACGTATTTTGTTTCCGTGTCTGTTCCTTTTTTTTCAATGGGTCCGCAAAAAATGTGGACAGCACACAATGTGCTAGCCGCATCCATATGTCTGTTCCGTAATCCCGCAAAAAAAAATAGAACATTTCCTATTCTTGTCCGTTTTGCGGACAAGGATAGGCATTGTTACAATGAATCCGCCAAAAAAAAACAGATGCCATACGGACGTTATCCGTTTTTTTTGCGGATCCGCAAAACACATACGGTTGTGTGCATGTAGCCTTATTCATTTGAACGGGGGTGCAGTCACATGGATTTCTGTAAGGTTCAGTCAGGTGAATGGCGCTTAATTTCAGCCGCAGAAAATTCTGCAACAAAATCCTATGTGTGTGAGGGCATATTAATAGGCTGGTACAGGCGAGCTCTGACGGACGTGTTTATCATCCATCTGAGTTGTGGGCAGTCTTCACTCAGTGCCAGTATTCAGCACTGTTGCAGGGTGTTGTAGCTGCTTCCATTCACACCTCTGGGAGGAATAGAAGTGGTAGTAAAAGCCAGCTGGGCTGGAGAGGAGGAGCCGGCCACTTTCATCTGCACAGTACCTGCCCGGGATCACACACAAGATCCTGCTGATCTGGCCTGCTAGCAGCTAGTAGGACTCCGCTGATCTCTGCCATGGTCACGGACTTTATCAGACTGTGTGGCATCGGTGAGGTAAGTGACTGAGCTGCTATCATGTTTTACTTGTTTTCTTGGTTGCTTTCAGCCCTGTTTTTTTAGAACGTATAAGATAAAGTGAAGAATCCGTCTGCAGATTAATAGATTATTGTCATTTTGAGGTGTAATGTAGTTAGAGGGGGAGATTTATCAAACTGGCGTAAAGTAGAACTGTCTTTGTTGCCCATAGCGACCAATCAGATTCCGCCTTTCATTTTACAAAGGAGCTGTAAAAAATGAAAGGTGGAATCTGACTGGTTGCTAAGTTTTGTTAACTCTCCCCCACAGTATATACTTGTACCTTCCTTATTTTACTGTATACCATCATTCATAGAAAGTATCTGCTGCAATAAGCTTCATTTATATGAGACTATAAGATACATTTACAGCTCAAAGCCGCATCAAACAAGTGAAGTACATGGTGTTAGTGTGCTTTATCTGGACAGGTCATGTGGCTAAAACTGCACCACAAAGCCACAGAAATTCACTGGGTTTTTGATGTGGTTTTTGCTGTGCACAAACATATGATGAGAATTTGGATAGTTTTTTTTCCTTCATTATTATTTTCATATTATGTCACTATGGAGTATTAAGCTATGTGTCACTTAGGGCCCATTCAGACGGCCGTAATATTGCGGACCCGCAATACTACGGCTGCCACTCGGCGTGTGTTCCACAGCGCTGCGGAACACACGGCCGGGCTCCCTATTCAAAATGCCTATACTTGTCCGCTCATGCGGAGAAGTATAGGACATGTTTTATCTTTTTATGCGGAGCCGGCTCTGTGCCGCGGCTCCCCACTCCCATAGAGGTGAATGGGGCCGCATCTATTCCGCAATTTTGCGGAATAGATACGGCCCCATTCATACGGTCGTGTGAATGGGGCCTTATACTTTTTTGGTTGCAATTTCTCTCATTGCCAAGTAATAAATATGGTTTTAATGTGGATGTAAACATGTATCCTCATAAGAGGCTACTAAATGCTAGAACACACTACAGAAGAGGGTGTGCAGCTCAGCCCTTAACAAGCTCTACCTCTAATACCACCAGATGTAAGGCAGCTGTCCTATAAGTCAGTGGGGAGATTTATCAAACTGGTGTAAAGTAGAACTGGCTTAGTTGCCCATAGCAACCATTCAGATTCAACCTGTTATTGTTAGAGCTCCTTTGGAAAATGAAAGGTGGAATCTGAAAACTGCCCAGTTGCTATGGGCAGTTTTCCTTTACACCAGTTTTAATAAATCTCCCTCAATGGTTGACCCTTTTAAACAGGCCTTGAGACATGACTTGGATAACAATTAAGTCAGCTGTTCCCAAAATTCCAGAGGAGCATTGCCTGGCCTATAAGACTCCTCAAGCTGAATAGGCACTCTCCATAGGAGATATAGTATCCCCCCGGTGGAACGTACTGCAAAAGGTGATTTATATTATCCTTTAGGTTCATGTTCAGGGCCTTCCATATACAGAACCTTTAGGCTCATTCACAAAGTGTATTTTTGGAATAAATATTTGGGGGAAGGGGGACCACCACCAGTTACGAGAAGGGAGCCCCAGGTTCCCCTAGTGAATGTGTGATGTTGCTTCATTAATTTTCTGTGGCACAGCTCCATAGAGAATAAATGGAGAGACAGCACATTTATGACCACCACTGCATTCATTTGAGACCCCAGAAAGCAGAGAATGGGAGCTGCCGGGCGAGGGTGCTGCTATTGTTTTCCTTTTCTACCCCATTGTAAGCTAGCTTAAAGGGGTTATCCCACGAATAATGTAAAAGAATAAAATCAGACATCATATAGTACATGATGACAACCAGGACAACCTCTTTTTAACAAAGCTAGAACCAGCCCTGTACCTCACATGGATCCAGGGATCTTCACATTCATTGCTCTACTAGATTTATATCAAGCTGACAGCTCAAGGGAAGTGTCTTTTCTGCTGCAGCTCAGGGGGCGTGTCCATGCTCTCCCTATCACAACTCAGGAGGCAGTTAAACGTTGAAACTGAGCATGTACGGCCTTCTCAGTGAGCAGGTCAAAGAAATAAGAAATTAAGTGGTCCTATACAGATACATTTTATTGAATAACTCAGTATTTATACAAAATTTTTAATTACATGCAATTACAAAAGTATTCAGATCCAGGGGCTGGTTTGAAAACTGTAGAATATTTTTCGTGGGACAACCCCTTTAAGTCATTTTTATTTGCTGGACGGCCCCTTTATCCTGAATTCGCAGGGTGACCTGCTTCTGGATAGTAAGATTGCCTATTATTCCTCTTCTTCCACCTCCTTATCTACTTTCCTTCTTGTCTTTCCTATTCTCCACTTGTGGTGTCTGGCAGAGTGTTCTCCTCTCTCCCTACTGAAAACACATACATGCCTAGCCGAGTGTGTAGGAGTTAGGAGAGAGAGCAGGTCGGCGAACAATCATTTGTCTGGCTATTGAAGGTGTGTGGGCATTCTTAGAAATGAGATTCGGAAGATACGCCACATTTATCACTCTCACTGTCTTGCTGTGTGATAGATTTGGGCAATTTCACCTTAGCTCTTACTCCAGTTCAAGGCTGGTTCACTTTACACCATTATTTTTTTCAAAAAAACTTGCGCACACCATGATTAGACCTGGCAAATTGTCTGGTAAGGTGGAAAAAGTGTCTTAAATGAGTGACGCATGGGGTGTAATTCTGGTGAATTTAGTTTATTAAATCTACCAAGTAAGAGTTTTTTTCCCTACTTTAAAGGTGTTTTCCCACAAAAATTCTACAATTTTCAAACCAGCAACTGGATCTGAATGCTTTTGTGATTGCATGTAATTGAAAATATAGTACAGCCACTGAGCTATTTAGTGAATTCTGTCTGTATGTCTTTTTCTAATTTCTCTGTTCACCTCACTGAGGTGGATGCACTTGCTCAGTTCCATCGTTCAACTGCCACCAGCTGCAGCAGAAAGGACACGCCCCTGAGAAAGGACACGCCCCTGAGCTGTCAGCTTGAAATAAATCTAGCAGAGCAATGCATAGGGAGATCTCTTGTTTTATGGGAGATGCATGGCTTATTCTAGCTTTGTTAGAAAGAGGATGTCATGTACAATATATCATGTATCATTTTCATTTTTACGTAATCATTAATTGCTTGTTTTTTGGCCTATCTTGGTAACCAGTTTACAGTTTTGCTGCCAGTTGCTCACGAGGAGGATATGTATATCTTTTGCACCACATGCAGCCGATGCTTAACAGCTTAACGACCCAGGACGAGAATGCTCGTCCTAATATGGCGTTACTTAACGCCCTAGGACGAGCATTCTCGTCCTAGGGTTAACGTGCTGCTGGCTGCCCGCTGCCGCAATCTACAGCAGGGGCCCGGCTGATACTAACAGCCGGGCCTCTGCTGTATCCGCCAGCACCGGTGATTACACCGATGCCGGCGGACTAACCCCTTGTATGCCGCGCTCACGCTGACCGCGGCATACAAGGTAATTGCGGCAGCTGTTACAGCCATCGGGTCCCCGTGAGGCGGTGGAGGGGGGCCCGATGGCTGAGATGGAAGCCCCGATGCCTTGCCCAGAGGCATCGGGGCTCCCATCTACGGAAGCCCAGGAGACCCAGCCACAGCGCTGGGTCTCCTAGGCAACGGTCAGCATCTCACAATGACGCTGACAGTTGAATGCAGCACAATACAGTTGTATTGTGCTGCATTCAATCAGGGATCAGACCCTGAAATGTTAAAGTCCCTTACTGGGACATAAGTGAAATGTTAAAAAAAAGTTAAATAAAAGTGTTTTAATAAAAAAAAAAAAAAAGCCCCTTCCCCATAAAGAAACACATAAAAATAGAAAAAAAAATAAATATATACATATTAGGTATCGCCACGTCCGTAAAAAACTGCTTTATTAAAATATCACATCATCCAGCCCGCCCGGTCAACACTGTAAAAAATAAAAAATAAAAACTGTCTAAAAAAAGCCATTTTTTGTCACATTTCATCACAAAAATTGTAATACCAAGCGATTAAAAAAGCGTATGCCCCCAAAAATAGTGCCAATCTAATCGTCATCTCATCCCGCAAAAAATGAGCCCCTACCTGAGACAATCGCCCAAAAAATAAAAAAAACTACAGCTCTCTGACTATGGAGACACTGAAACATGATTATTTTTTGTTTCAAAAAGGATATTATTGTGTAAAACTTAAATAAAAATAAGTATACATGTTAGGTATCGCCACGTCCGTAAAAACCTGCTCTACAAAAATATAGCATGATCTCTCCCCTCAGGTGAACACTGTAAAAAATAAAAACTGTCTAAAAAAAGCCATTTTTTGTCACATTTCATCACAAAAAATGTAATACCAAGCGATCAAAAAAGCGTATGCCCCCAAAAATAGTACCAGTCTAATCGTCATCTCATCCCGCAAAAAATTAGCCCCTACCTGAGACAATCGCCCAAAAAATAAAAAAACTACAGCTCTCTGACTATGGAGACACTAAAATGTGATTTTTTTTTTTGTGCTTCAAAAATATTGTGTAAAACTTAAATAAAAAAGTATACATATTAGATATTGCCGCGTCCGTAACGACCTGCTCTATAAAAATATCACACGATCTAACCTGTCAGATGAATGTTGTAAATAACAAAAAATAAAAACAATGCCAAAACTGCTAGTTTTTGTTACCTTGCCTCACAAAAAGTGTAATATAGAGCTACCAAAAATCATATGTACCCTAAAATAGCACTAACAAAACTGCCAACTTATCCCGTAGTTTCCAAAATGGGGTCAGTTTTTTGGAGTTTCCTACTCTAGGGGTGCATCAAATGTGACATGGCAACTTAAACTTTTTCCAGTGAAATCTGCCCTGGCGTTCCTTTTCTTCTGCGCCCTGCCGTGTGCCTGTACAGCAGTTTACGATGACAAATGGGGCATTTCTGTAAACTACAGAATCAGGGTAATAATTACTGAGTTTTGTTTGGCAGTTAACCCTTGCTTTATTCTCAGAATAAAATGATTCATATGGAAAATCTGTCAAAAAAGTTAAATTCGGAAATTTTGGCTACATTTTCCTTTAATTCTTGTGGAACACCTAAAGGGTTAAAAACGTCTGTAAAATCAGTTTTGAATACCTTGAGGGGTGTAGTTTCTAAAATGTGGTCATTTTTGGGTGGTTTCTATGATGGAAGCCTCACAAAGTGACTTCAAACCTGAACTGGTCCTTAAAAAGTGGGTTTTGGAAATTTTGTGAAAAATTTCAAGATTTGCTTCTAAATTTCTAAGCCTTCTAACGTCCCAAAAAAATAAAATGTAATTTTCAAAGTGATCCAAACCTGAAGTAGACACATGGGGAATGTAAAGTCATAACTATTTTTGGAGGCATTACTATGTATTTTAAAAGTAGAGAAATTGACATTTGGAAATGTGCTAATTTTTCTAAATTTTTGGTAAATTTGGTATTTTTTTTATAAATAAGAATGAAATATTTTGACTCAAATTTACCACTGTCATGAAGTACAGTATGTGACGAGAAAACAATCTCAGAATGGTTTGGATAAGTAAAAGCGTTCTAAAGTTATCACCACATAAAGTGACACATGTCAGATTTGCTAAAAATGGCCTGGTCCTTAAGGTAAAAAATGGCTGGGTCCTTAAGGGGTTAAAGGGGTTGTCTCACTTGAGCAATTAGCATTTATCATGTAAAGAAAGTTAATACAAGCCACTAACTAATATATTGTTGTTATCCATATTACCTCCTTTGCTGGCTGGATTCATTTTTCCATCACATTATACACTGCTTGTTTCCATGGTTACGACCCCCCTGCAGTCCATCAGTGGTGGGCGTGCTTGTGGTCTGCAACCCAGGCACTGTGGCCATACGGTCATCTGTATGAGCCCTTCGTGCTTTAATGTCTCACTTCAGTGCTGACTTTACAGCTACACTGCTCAGTATTGCTGAAAAAATGATGCACGGGTATTTGATAGTGATCGGACCTACACTTCTCTGTGCGTGTTTTGTATGGGAGACATCATTTTTCTCTACTCGGATATATTAAAATATCTGGTATTTGTTTTTTCTATTGATTTATGCAAAGTACGTTGAAAAGACAGTGACCAGTTGTTATCTTGCACAGCTTCATGCCGAGTATACTGTAACATGTTTCCATTGCTACTAGTTGTAATTACTAGTGTCATTTTTAGTTCACATTTTTATCTTTACAAGTGGGAATATTCCTTATGACTCACACTTGAAGCTTTGGTTTTCATCTTCAGTACTTTCAATCTCGAAGGCTCCAACTTCAATAGGTTTAAAAAGTCCGTTTCTGTGCCTTGGCTCAGATCCACACATGACATGTCGTCCATGCATTGAATTTGTTAAAGGATGTATGGTCAAAGGCCTAAAAAATCACAAACATATGAGAAAGTTAATACACATAACTAACTCAGAAGTGGCTTCAAAGGAGTGATTGGTTTGATGTGAAACATCAAAATCCTGATCACAAGCAGAAATCCCCTGATCCTCGAGCAACCGACACTTAAAAGTAAGATGTAAACCTTTAAATACAGTGCAGAAAAAGGATGAGTCTAGCTTCACTGATGTATTCACATATTGTCATGTGTCTCTGTAGTATAATATTTGGTTTCCTTTAGGCTCCTGCTGTGAGCACTTCTTTGATGCTGCTCCACTCCTGCAGTCATTGCACTCACCAAGAAGATGTTGGAATGAAATGAAACTTTGTGTGAATATAATGGGGATATATATAAGTGATTACAACATTAGAGCAAAAGGATATGTTTATTGGGAAAAACTATACAGTTGAAAGCAGGCTCTAGTACCCTGTCTGCCTCCCCTAGCTTGGATACAGGATGAGATACGGTTGGGTATAGGGGAATCCGGGTTTGGTATGTAGATCCTGCACCCTCGTGGTTCCATAAATTTATGATTGGCAATAAATCTGGTGACTGGCAGGTCAAGGATGTATTGCAGTCTGCCAGAGAAATTCCTGAGAAACCATTGCTGTGTATGGAAAAGTGTTATCCTGGTGAAAAATGCCTATTGGAAGCCCTTCCATGAGAGACAACAGATGTGCCCGCAGGATGTCCTGCACCTATCGCTGAGCTGTTAATGTCCCTTGTATGCCTTCTTGAGTGACCGGCTGTCGTATACGATGGCTGCCAGATCTTCACAGTAGTATTTTGGCAGTGTGTTGCTCCACAGCAAAGACAGGGAAGCGCCCATCATGAGTCCTCCATACTCAATCCTTACCATTGTGGGATCCTAAACAAAACTTGAAGTCATTGCTAAAGACGGTACGGTTCCAGTCCAAAGCAATCAAAGATGACAATGGCCGGCTGTCAATGGCAGACACTTAATGAGCACCAGATTTCCTTCTGCTAAGCGCTTGGAAATGGTCCAGGCAGAGAAAGGGGTGTGTAATGAAGGTGTCACCTTTGTCTGGATGGTGGACAACAAAACTTTAGGAGCTGCTCATGCTCATCAGTGAATCAAATGATCATCTTTACTGGTGGCCTGTCTGGGCCAGCCAGTGCCTGTTCACTGTGTGCCCTCAAATATCCACTGCTCCTAACAGCAGGTCAGAATGGCCTAGATGGCAGGCAGATTGTCAAAATGGCCATCCTGCTTCAGTCCAGTGATGAGCCCCCTCTCAAAGTCTGTCAACTGTACAAAATGGGGACCGGCGTGGATCTGCAAATATGCCGAGAGGTGGCCGGTCAAGAACTGCTGCGTGCACACCACTCCTCATTGTAGAAAAAGGGCCAGGCGGACTTCCAGCAGCACACAGGTGTACACTGTAGTACAGATCCGGCAGGCTGTTCCACTGCCAGAATAAGGTAAACACCGGTGTGAAAGTAGCCTTAGTGATCGCTCCTCCCTATACTGTGGAGGAGATCACTGCATGTAAAAGAAGCTGTCTCCTTCATTGTTGGGATGGAACACTTCCTTCCCGGCAGTCATCTGCTGAATTAAACAATGTAAAGATGTATACGACCAAAAAGTAGCCTCTGAGAGTTTTTTTTTTTTTTTTTTTTTTGTAGCGCGGCTAAGCACTTTTACTCCATGGCAAGACTTGCTGTCTAATCAGATGACACTTGTAATCATTTTCATAATGCCGAGTTTTTCAGCAATCTGACATTTTTATCTGTTGGTTCCCATTTTCTCCCCTGATATTCTCTATTCCTCATGTGTTATTTTTATTACTTCTTCAATACCATTTTGATTTTGCCTTCATAGTCGGTCTCCATACATATTTTCTACTATTCCGGCCAGGTAGGAAGTAAAAGGATAAACCATATATTTATATGTACAGCATGGTTTATGACATGAACATGGAGTTGTGGTTCCTGTCTAGACTCTGGGCCATCATCACATCTCAATGTCCATGAGGGCATCAAGCTTCCATATACATGTATGGTGGCAAGCGATACCTCTATTTGGCACCCGTACTGCTTTTGAATTATAGTAGGGCTGACCAATTCCGAGGCCACATAGGCAGACAGATAACTGTATTATAGGTAGTCAAAAGTCTATGTACTGCCACAGATCATTTGAATAATGTAAGAGTTCGGCCACGGTCTGGTTTCCCCATGCAGTTTTGGAAGCCAAAATCAGGAGTGAATTATAAAAGGAGAGACAGTATAAAAGACATATTCTACTTCTCTATTTTGAATTTACTCCTGGTCTTGTCTTCCAAAACTGCATCAGAAACCTGACCATGTGGCCGTACCATATGTGTGGAAATGACCATGAGAAACATGCAATAATGTGAAACAGCCGTAGTCTTTTATCTCTTTCTGTACCTGCTGACTTCATATTTTGTACATGGATAAAGAAGATCTCCTGCTGGGAGTGCTGCACTTTTACTGCTTTTGTGGATGTGCTTTGGACAGACTTCCAGTGCTGATCACCACCTGGGGATTGAGAGACTCCAGTTTATTGTGGAGCAGTGCCGACTTGCTGTTACTGCTAGTACTGCCATTTCATAGTGACTTTACCAGTATGAAATGATATAGTCATGTTTTTTTTTTTGCGAAAATTATGTCTCACTTGTCCACCTCAAAGAGAACCTGTAACATTGAACATGTAGTGCAGGATGAGCAGAGCACATTGGTATATAGTGTTGTGGGAAAAGATTTGGTATAAGTTGTAATTCATTTAAATCTCTGCTGATTCTGGGCTTAGGAGTCCAGTGGGCGGTCCTAACAGTGACTGACAGCCATCTGTCTATGCACACTTTCAAAGAACGGCAAATATGCCAAGAGGCGGCTGGTCAAAAACCACTACGAGCACGCCGCTCCCCATTTATAGAGAAGAGGCCAGGCGGACTTCCAGCAGCACACGGGTATACACTGTAGTGCAGATCTGTGCCATGGAACTATAAATCAATCTGTTCAGCTCCTCTTATAAACGTGCTGCCCGTAGAGTGCACTTTGTGGTGACAGGTTCTCCTTAAAAGTGTTTTCCAAGATTTTAATATTGATGAGTATGTGATCTGTGGGGGTCTGATACCTGGAACCCCTGCGGATCAGAGGATAGGTCATCAGTATGAAAATCCCGGAAAACCTCTTTAAAGAGGACCTTTCACCACTCCTGATAAGCCTGTTTTGATAGCTCCATGCATTCCCCATGTACTAACAATTTTGGATCATCTATTCTTATGTCTCTGTGTTGTGCCATTACTTTATTATTTGCACTAGAAGTTATGAATGAATTGCTATTTGTCTTCAGTAAAGGAACAGAGGGGAGGTGACCAGTTGGGGGTGTGTACCTGCACAGTCTGAACATGGCAGCACTGATTGGCTAGAGTCAGTCTGTGCAGGTACACACCCCCAACTGGTCACCTCCCCTCTGTTCCTTTACTGAAGGCAAATAGCAATTCATAACTTCTAGTGCAAATAATAAAGGAATGGCACAACATAGAGACATAAGAATAGATGCTCCAGAATTGTTATTACATGGGGAATGCATGGAGCTATTAAAACAGGCATGTCAGGAGTGGTGAAAGGTCTTCTTTAAGTTGCCCATACACAGTAGATAGCTGTCACTTGGCATGTGTTTTCAATGGGGAGAGGACAAGCTACTGCCAGAATCTTCTGGCTTCAGCCTATTGTTTGTGGAAACGAAGGATTGTGAATATGAACGTCTTAATGAGTTTTTCCGCTCCAGTTATATTGATGGCCTAGGCTCAGGATTGGCCATCAGTATCTGCACACACCCTGCACCCCTGTCAATCAGATGTTCTGCAGTAGGTCCAGCTGATGGATAGGGGTGCAGGGTGTTGGATGCCTGCTGAACAAATGTTGATGCCCCAGGATCGGTCATCTTTATAAATCCTTAAAGCCCCAATAACCCATTTGTTTCATTCTCCTTGACATTTGCATTACACATTAGATGGTTAGTGAGACCAGCAGAGCTGGCCGACCATCTAAAATCTCTCTTTACACACTGAAAGCCATCAGGCCACTTGCAGGTAGTGTGTTTCAGCAATTGAATCCCTGGGTACTATGATCTGTATACTCTCCTTTTTGATTAGACACTGGATGTTGAGAGATATAAGTACACGCTGGGTGGTGCAGGCAACCATATGACTCCCAGCGAATGTTGTGCACATAACAATAGGACCTGTGCATGATATTCCCAGGCATGTAACTGTACTGGCCTCTCTCCACACCCAGAGTCAGATTGGAAGGAAAAGTATGCCTGGTGGAACACTTCTACAGGTATATAGATGTACTGCTGTTCCACAATATCTTGAATGTGAGGATCTGCCGGGTAAAGGGAATGTGTCATCAGAAAATGACCTATTGTTTAATATTGCATTTTTTTTGGATACATTTCCTTTAAACCACAGGAGACTTTGCATTGCTTGGAGTTCTTTCATGCAAGCTTGTGGTGGAAGAATTGAGCTGGCAAGCCACCCTTGAGGCTGAGGTAGATGATCCACGTGATCCTGCTCCTTTGGAGCAAATGTTTGGTTTTGTGTTCTATTATAAATGATATCATTTTATCGTAAAGAAGTGAAAACAAAATGTAATCCAGCAAAGTTTATGGTTCTTTGTGACCTTGGTGAGTCATATACTATCTCTCTCCTTGTTGTGTACATGCAGCTTGGTGCCATGAAGCAGCAGAACGTGTAGTATTTCCCATAACTGAGGCAAAACCAACCCCCACAAGTGCAGCTGCAGCCATGTGTTGTTTGGAAAGGAACTATCACCTATTTGTAAAAGTTGGTTTTAACAGGAATTGTCAGGACTGATAGGGCATTGATTTATTTCAGCAGTCTGTGGTCTTTGGTTCACAACACACAAGTGGTTGCCGGTATCTCATGGCTTATCTTATAGCAAATAAAATAACAGTTCTGCCGTACAGACTATTTATGAGCCAGAAACCAGACAGAGACCAGGATGTGTGCATTAAAATGAGTATGTCTGGAGTAAGCAAAGTGATTCTCCTGTAATGACTTGATTATGTTCAGTTTAATTACACATTCCTTTTTTTCCCTAGGAAGCCACAACGGTGAGAGAAGAGGGGGCCATTAAAACATAAAACAGCTTCTTCCCGGAACAGCTTTGTTTGAAGACCGTCATTCACTATGAAGACTACAACAAAAAGAACAAAAGGTAGATCCCTCACTTGCTCATCCTTTGTTTTAGTCCTCTTGTTATTTTATAGTTTTTAGGGCTTTTTATCTATAGTTTACAGAACATATTGCTTGTTTTGCCACCACAAATGTGTGTCTCGTGAGTCGAAGATTATGGCAAATAAAAAGAGAGACCTAAAGCAGTTCACTCTCTGACTCACTGAATAGAGTGGCAAACTGCAAAAATTCAGGATGTACTAACCATTTACCGATCATCCAACACGTTTCCATGTTTAGGTTTTCTTATGCAGTTTTTGGAGCCAAAACCGGGAGTGGATTCAAAAAGGAGATGAGGTAGTGTAGGATCTGTCCTTTATGCAGGGTGGCCCACGAAAAAGTAGCCCGCCTCCAGCGATAGTATGATAAGATGAACGAGCAAGTGGATTGTGTGTTTTTTTTTTATTTTTTTATTAGCCACACGTCACAAAAGATGCTGAAAGTGGTCCCCGTTCACGTTTACTCATCTTTGGACACATCGGATTATGTTGGCTGATACTGATTGCAGCTTTTCAACAGTGATGCTGCAGAAGAAAAAATGTCCTTCTTTTTCCAACCGGATAGGGCAACATGCCACACCTCACGGAGCTCCCTGGAACAGGTTCATGAACTGTTTACAGAGGAGAGAACTGTGAGCAAGGGGTGAGGCCACCACGCTCCCCAGACATGCAATATTTTATCTGTGCGGAAATTTAAAACAGAAAGTGTCCGCTAACAATCCACATCCCCTGGATAAACTCAAGCGGAACATCACAAACACTATCCGCAGCCTAACAAGCAGTATCGGCCAGCATAATCAGATCTGCCCAAAGATGTATAGATGTGAGCGGGGACCACTTTCAGCATCTTTTGTCACTTGTGGGTAATTAAAAAGAAACAAAAAACAATCCACTTGCTTGTTCATCTTGTCATACTATCGCTGGAGGCGGTCTACTTTTTCGTGGGCCACCCTGTACTAAAGGTCCTTTTACATGGACTGATAATTGGGCCAATTATTGGGGATGAACTTTTGTAGACATACTTGTTCCTGATAAATGTTTTGTATAAAAGGTACTGTTCGTTCACCGGGTGTCTGGCACCAATAATAATTGTTTCTGTGCAGCAGATCGTGCTGTGTAAGCAACAATCTGCTGCCAAGGAATAATGATTTTCTATAGGGACAGTGGAGGTGGTTGCTGCATGTAAGGCTACCTTCACATCTGTGTATTTCTTTCCGGCAGGTTGTTCTGTCAGAGAACAACAGCCTGCTGGAATTAACCGGATCTGGCTCTGCCAGATCTGAATAGAATGTCGTGCGGCCCAATTAAAGTATAATTAGGTCTGGCAGACATTCCGTTCACATCTGGCTGACAAACGGAGAACCTACCGGACACAAACCGCTGCATGCTGAGGTTTGTGTCTGGACGATCCTCCGCTTGCCTGGAACCACAGTTGTGAAGGTAGCCTACATGCAGTTTCATCTCTGCTGATGGTCAGGCAATTATCAGGAATGTTTAGTTTGTTCCCAATAATTGCCTGATATATCTCTTCTTGTAAAAGGACCTTTACTCTTGCTTTATGATCTACACCTGGTTTTGGCTTCAACAATTGTATAAAAAAACCTGAACGCGTAAACCCAGCCTAAAACTACTGACAGTTGTAGACAGCCTGAGACATTGGGCAAACCAGGGCTGTGGAGTCGGTAAGCCAAAGCCCCGACTCCTCAATTTCCCCTGACTCCGACTCCGACTCCCTCATACATGGAGCATGTTTAAGTGATAACTTTAAACAAATTTGCATAAAATCAATAGTACAGATAAGTCATGACAAAAACAGTTTGTAATCTATCAGGCTTCTCTGGGTACAGCTCACTAAGGGCCTGATCAGAGGCGTAGCTAGAGGTTCAGCACATGGGGGAGGGGGGGCGACACCTACTTGAGTGGGCCCCCCACTTATTGGCTTCCCAAACGCACGTTTCCAACTTCACAGGCACATACTACTAGTTGTGGGTATAATACTGTTTTAGCAAGATGACTATATAAACTGCTAGATCATCTATGCTGTTAAGTACAGTACAATAGACTTTCTACATACCCTACTCTAAATACTCTACCACATAATGCAGTAAAATATAGGATTAATAGGAGTTAAAAAGAGGACTCCTATGTTAAAGGAAACCTGTCCCCAGCTTTTACATCACTAAACTAACAGTCCCTTGCCCCCATCAGACCTCAGATCGGCTTAATGTGCCCCCATCAGACCTCAGATCAGCAGAATGTGCCCCCATCAGACCTCAGATCAGCAGAATGTGCCCCCATCAGACCTCAGATCAGCAGAATGTGCCCCCATCAGACCTCAGATCAGCGTATTGTGCCCCCATCAGACCTCAGATCAGCGTATTGTGCCCCCATCAGACCTCAGATCAGCGTATTGTGCCCCCATCAGACCTCAGATCAGCAGAATGTGCCCCCATCAGACCTCAGATCAGCAGAATGTGCCCCCATCAGACCTCAGATCAGCAGAATGTGCCCCCATCAGACCTCAGATCAGCAGAATGTGCCCCCATCAGACCTCAGATCAACAAAGAAACTTCTACACCTAGACAGTTTTCATACATAAGGCTCTAGGTGTTTTACATCAGCAGATAGAAGCCAGGAGAGCAGCTAACCTCTCCAAACATGATCTCAGAGGAAACATAAAGCAGAGAGAACATGCACTGGACATAAAGGGCAGTAAACGGTCATCTCAACTAAAAGCCTAAATCCTTAGATCAGGAATAGAACAGACGTTTATAGGACATTTCATCATTTTCACAAATTCTTATAAAAATATATTCAGCACTGAACTAAATGTACTAATTCATTATATATTGTCGGAGTCGGTTCATTTTATTCCGACTCCACCAAAATGGTGACCGACTCCGACTCCACAGCCCTGGGGCAAACGTGATCAGTCAGTTCTTGAAGTGTTTGAAGCAGGAAACTGGGCAAATGTAAAGATCTGAGCGACTTTGACAAAGGCCAAATTGTGGGGTGGGGTTCTCAGTATGCACTAGTTAGTACCTACCAAATGAGGTTCAAGGAAGGACAACCGGTGAACTGATGAGGGTCATTAGCATCCAAGCCTCATTGATCTGTGTGGTGAGCAAAGGTAAGCGTGTACAGTCTGATCCCGCTACTGTAGCACAAATTGCCGAGTAAGTAATGCTAGTTATAATAGAAAGCTGTCTGAACACATAGGCCCACATTTACTAATTTGTTTGTGCCTGGACCTAGCCATAAAATGCACAGAAATTTGGTGCAATTTGGCACATCTTTAGAAAAATCCAATGCACATAGCTTGACGAGGGGCGTGGTTTAGGGGAAGGGGCATAGCTAAGCAGGAAAAGCTGTGTGGCCTACGATGTGACAATAGGTAGTATAAAATGTAGCTAGGCACCAATTAATAGGCCAAATTTGGTGCACATGTAGGCTGCTCTGCGTTGTCTGCATAGTGCATCAAGGCATGCTGCATAGCCTCAGACTGGTCGGAGTGCCCATGCTGAAAGTGTTGGCAGTGGGCACATAAGGATCAGAACTGGACGATGGAAGAAGGTGTCCTGGTCTGATGAGTAATGTTTTGTTTTACATTATTACATGTGCGTCGCTTCTCTGGGAAAGATATGGCACCAATATATACCATAGGAAGAAGGCAGGCTGGCGGAGACAATTTTGCTGGCAAATCTTGGGTTCCGAAATTTATGTGTCAATGTTATTTTGATACGTAAGACTTACCTAAATGTTGTTTCAGACCAAGTACACCCCTTCATGGAAATGGTATTTCCTAATAGCAGTGGTCAGCAGAGTTGCTGCCATCCATTCATTCCTATAGGAGTGCCAAAAATAGCTGAGCAGCGCACTCGTCTATTTTTAATCCCCATAGAAATGAATGAAGGGCAGCCACGCTCGTTTTCTTTGGGAGCTTTGTTCTAGAGATGGGGTGGGACCCTCACCTATCTGACATTGCTGACATATGCTACCGATATGCTGCCAGTGTTCCAGGTTACAACCCCTTTAAATCATTTACCTCTGCTATTCTATTTCACTGAAATGGTTTTCTGAGACTTTACAATGGATTACCTATCATCTGGATCTGTCATCAGTATCTGATCGATGGGGGTCCCCACTGATCAACTGTTTGTGAAGGCAGCGGCGCTCCTGTGTGCTCCGCGGACTTTTCTGTGCCATACATTGTATAGTGGCAGTGCTAGGTATGGCAGCTTAGCTCTATTCACTTCAATGGGGCTGAGCTGCTTCTAGGCCACGTGACCAATGAATGCAATGTTACTCGGTCTCGGATAAGCTATGAGGAGGCCGTGGGGTGCCATTGCCTTCACAAACAGCTCACTAACAAGGGTCCCAGGTGTCGGACCCCCATCTATCCAGAGGACTGGTCCATCAGTAGAAATGTCTCAGAAACCCCTTTAATGTAATGAAATGTTGCACATATAACTTCTGTGAATTGCTGTACGTGTATTTATTCTGAACATATAGTGTGTTATCCATTGTAACGAGAACTATTTGATTCCGGTCCTTTTCAGACTGATGTGTTAGACTTTAGGACTGTGGGGAAGGTGTTTTTTTATGATCATGTCTGCTAAACATGCATTCATTTTCAGAAATGTTTAACTGGGATGAATACTTAAAGGAAACTGGTTCAGCTGCTGCTCCTTCTCACTACTTCAGACAGGTACGCTATTCTCCCAGTGACTTAAATTCTCCTGGATTAACGGTGTGTTGTGAATAGGTCTATGAATACATATAAATGTAGTATTGTCTTATTTCATATGATGAAGTTAAAGAGGTTCAACAAAGATGAAATTAGAGGAATGTGTAAAAAACAAATCATCATCTTTTGAAAGTCCTGTTATTTCATTGCCGTGGCACCCGTCATTTACATTCCATGCTGGACCAGAAGTGATGTTTGCTTCACATTCCTGTGACAGCTGCAGCCAATCATTAAGCTCATTGGTCAATTGTGCAAAAACGGCACGTGACCGTTGGACCTCTGAAGTTGCACATCTGGTTGGATGCAGAACATAATACTCCTGGTATGATGGAAGTGGGAGCCAAGTCACTGGAATGTTGGGACTTTCAAAAGGTGAGTGATTTTATTTTATTTTATTTTTTTACAAATCCTGTGCTTTTCATTAATGGCTGGGTCAATTAAAAAAGGTGAAACAGCGTTTTTCCTAAGGGTATCTCACTAGTTTACTGTGCACTTAGTCAAGACACCATAAAACTGGTGGCATATTCCATTTAAGGAAAATAACCTTGTCTTATTAACAGTGTATTCTTATTATCGTCTAATTTTGTGGGTTTAGCAATGTGTGGGCTATAAACTCTTTAGACCCTCCACTTATTTGGCTTCTCTCCAAAGAGAGCCTAAAATAATTTTTGATCCAAGGGCATGGGCACAACATCCAGCAGTACGATTCTGCTCCGTTTTTTTTTTATCAGTTAGGTGTCTCAGCACCCGGGCTACCACTGATCAAAACTTTTGACATATCATTATAATATGTTACAGGTTTTCTAAAAAAAAAAAAGTGACCCATCAGCAGCTCCCCAAATTTCAGTCCCATTCATGGATTCATTACTGATAAGTAAAATGCCTGCAACATTTCAAGTTCAGTATATCCGAATGATAAAATGGCCTACTAAAGTGGAGATAGTGGGTGCGCCTGAAAACTGATTGAATACCCCATTAGCCCTCACGTCAGCCCCTTGAACAGTCAGTGGAATGCCATTGTTTTATGCTGTTTTAAATTTACTTGTTCACTTTTGTTGCAGTTTAAACCAGGATTTTATATTATGTTCTTTGTAGTCTAGGATCCCACCCAGTAATGAATTTAAAATTGGCATGAAAGTGGAAGCTCATGACCCTCGAAATGTTACCTCCGTTTGTATAGCCACTGTTGTTGGAATCTCAGGAGCTCGTCTGCGCTTACGGCTGGATGGCAGTGATGATAAAAATGACTTCTGGAGGCTGGTGGACTCCTCCGATATCCAGCAAATCGGTACATGCGAGAAAATGGGAGATATGCTGCAGCCACCCTTGGGTAAGAGAATAGGTTTTGGTCTGTGCAGTATACTGGAGAAGAATTATTAATTGTGACAATTTCACAGTGGTTGGAGTGAAAATGGCGACCTCTCACTTTCACTGACATCAATTAGCACTTCTTTGCCATTGAAAAGTAGTACTGATAGTATCAAGGAAGCAGGGTAGCAAGAAAGCAGGGTAGCGAGGCTGTGTCAGTCACACAGCAACCTATACTTTGCAAGAATGTTGTGTACTGCGTTTTTGTATCCTTTTTTTTTTTTTCCCTAAAACCTGAAGTGTGCCCACACAGCAGTTTATGACCACATAGGGGGTATTGTCGTACTTAAGGGGGGAAACTGATGTAACTAAATTTAGGGTGCCTTATCTCCTATTACTACATGTAATAATGAAACATTTGAGACCAAAGCTACATGTAATTGAAATACATTCTTTATTATGTCCCATTTTTTAAAAAATTCTGTGAAACGTGTGGGGTCAAGCCAATCACTATCCACTAGGTGAATTCCTTAAAGGGTTTAGTTTCTAGAGTTGGGTAAATTTTTTTCGTTTAACACTGTACTGGTACCTCAGGGGCTCTGCAAATATAACATGGCACCTGAAAACCAATCCAGCAAAATCTGCCCTCCAAAAGCCAAATGGCGTTCCTTACCTTCTGAGTCCTGTGGTGTGCCCATGCAGCAGTTTACGACCTGTGAAATCAGGGTAATAAATATCGAGGCTTGTTTTGCTGTTAACCCTTTTGCTACCAGCACCATACACGTAGGGCGCAGGAGCAATGTACGAACATGACATCTGCTCGCATGTGCTCGCATTATTGTGACTGGCAGTAATGCTGATCGCGATAATTAAAGGCTTTAGATGCCATGATCAAATGAGATCACGGCATCTAAATGCACAAAAACCCAGAAGCTCACACTTCCGGGCTTCCCACCGACACCCCTTGCGGCCAATGGGGCTGTCAGTAGTTGCTCTGAATACTATCAGCCTCGCTGACGAGGCTGATAGTATTCATGCTGCAATTATTATTTTGGCCACCAGATGGCAGGCCAACATAAGAAATGAGCAATTCAAAGTCATAAACTCATTTTAAAAATCCCTGATGAAAAATTAAAAAACAGAATTTATAGGCTCATATATGAGCTTTCAAATCATTACAAAAAATGTTAAATATATAAATAATAAAATAACAAGTTAAATCACCCCCCTTTCCGTGTAATAGAAAAATAAATAACTAAACAACAATAAATATAAGCATCATGGATATCACCGCGACCAAAAACGCCCGTACCATTAAAATATAAAAACATTTTCAAATACAGCGAATGGCGTAATGGGGGAAAAAGGGTCAAATTGGGTGATTTGCCATTTTTTCATTGCGTCTCTTACATAAAAAAAGGTCATAAAATGTGATCAAAAAGTCACACACACTCCAAAATGGTATCAAATGTAAGCGTCAGAACTGAATTGGTTTTTAAAGTTGATTTTGGAAATTTTCTTGAACATTTGAAAAATTGCTTCTATGATTCTAAGATTTCTCACGTCCTAAAAATATAAAATGAGATTTAGAAAACGATGCCAACGTAAAGTAGACATATGGGGAATTAATGTTAATTTTTTTATTAAGTAACACTTTCTGTCTTTAAAGCAAAGAAATTCAATTTTGGATAATCGTAAATGTTTCAAATTTTCTGTAAATTGTGGACTTCTTTTTTATAAATAAAGGTAAAATATATCAACCCTAATTTACCACTAACATGAAGTTTGATGTGTCACAAAAAAAAAAAAAGACTTAAAATGGCTGGAATAAGTAAAAGCATTCTAACGTTGCTTATTGCATTAGGTGACACATGTCAGATTTGCAAAATAAGGCTTTGTCAGTAAGGTGAAAACTAGCTCTGTCTGGAAGAGGTTAAAATCCAGAATACCTGATCCTTCACAACAGAATGAACAGTTTCATTTGACTAAGGCCCCTTTCACATGAGCGGGAGACTCGGATGTCTCCCGCATCGTGTGCCGTGTACTGAACTCCCGGCACTGAACAGGGGTTACATAGCATTATACTGATTTATGATGCTATGTAACCCTTACAGTTCTGGAATGTGTTGGATAAAATTGTCAGCATTATCCAAAACATTCCAGAACTGTAAGGGTTACATAGCATCATAAATCAGTATAATGCTATGTAACCCCCGTTCAGTGCCGGGAGTTCAGTACACGGCACACAATGCGGGAGACGTCCGAGTCTCCCGCTCATGTGAAAGGGGTCTAAGGGCCCATTCACACCTAAAGACTCTGTGCCCGTGCTGCAGACCACAACTAGCGGTCCGCAATGCACTGGCCGTGTAAATCCTGTATTGCGGTACGGACCCATTGACTTGAATGGGTCCGCGATCCGCAAAAGTTAGGACATGTCCTATCTTTTACTTTGCGGAGACACTGACCCGAAAGCCCATGGAAGTGCTTTTGATCCGTGGCACTCCACAAAAAATAGGACATGTCCTATCTTTTGCGTATTTTGTGGATCGCGGACCCATTCAAGTCAGTGAGTCTGCACTGCAATACAACCAACAACCAATTCCCATGCATTGCGGGCTATTTGTGGTCCGCAGAACGGGCATGGCGCCTTTACAGTCATACGAACGGAAAAGGAGAAATTCAGACCCACAGTGAACCATTTAAAAATGGTAGACATCCATTTCTAGATATAAAGAGACGGTATGGGAAAGGGATATGAAGCGATTACATGCATGCAGCATTTATCCATGACAACACTTTTTAGAAATCGTCTCTATTATGGTAATTTATGAATATAAACTTGTAAATATGTTAAACAGATTCAGAATGAAACAATACTCCTACTACACACATTTAGCTAAATTCTTGAATTCTTGGAGTGATATTTTGATTTTATCTTCGACAGGATTCCGGATGAATGCCTCTTCCTGGCCAATGTTCCTATTGAGAACACTAAATGGAGCAGAAATGGCACCAATCGCATACTTTAAAAAGGTAGGAAATGAAATTTCTCATTCTTGAGAATTTTATTGTCTGAAACAATTCGGCACGTGCAAAACAAATACGATACAAAAGTTCTAGGTTTAGAACAAATATTAACCCCTTCACGACCGCCGACGGTAAATCTACGTCGCTGCTTGCCGGGCTTTGTGCAGCAGTGACGTAGATTAATGTTCCTGCTTTGGGGCGACGATAAGAAGCCCCAGAATTTTTTATTTTGTTAAAAATATGTTTATACCCCCCCCCCCACCCCTCAACATCATAATTTATGCCCATAATAGGATGGCCGAGAGGGGAGGGGGGGGACAGGGCGGACAGGCGAGCGGGCGGCAGCGCGATTTGAACCCGCGCTGCCTGTCTGCCTTCCCCGATGTTCAGGATGGCCGAGCGGTTTGCAAGCAGAGTATCAGCATACAGCTGATACTCTTGCTTCAAACTGCTGACGTCGGTGCTGGCACCAATGTCAGCCGTTTAACCCCTTCCATGCCGCGGTCCATAGGGACCGCTGTATTGAAGGGGTTAACAGGGAGGGAGCTCCCTACCTCTCCCATCGGGTCGCTGCTGTGCCGTGGCAGCAACCCGATGCTTGATGGGATCACAGAGGGAGGGAGCTCCCTCCCTCCTCCATCGGGACGCTGCTCTGCTGTGGCAGCGTCCCGATGGTTACCATGGCAACCAGACGCTTTCACAGCCGTTTGGCTTGCCATGGTATAGCTAAGCCTGATCAAGCTCCTGCTAAAGGCAGGAGTCTGATCAGGCTTACTATGAATGAAAATACACTGCAGTACACTATACAGTGTACTGCAGTGTGTTATACAGCCCTCAGACCCACTGGACTTGCAAGAACCAACTGGGTCTGAGTCAAAAAGTGTAAAAAAATAAATAAATAAAGTGAAAAAAAGTAAAAAAAAAAAAAAAAAAAAAAAGTGAAAAAAGTAAAAAAAATAGTTATACAAAAAAATAAAAGTTTCATGAAAAAAAAAATAAAAGTAAAAAACAAAATAAAGTAAAAAAAATTGTAAAAAAAAGGGGAAAAAAGAAAAGTATACATATTAGGTATCGCCGCGTTCGTATCGACCGGCTCTATAAAAATATCACATCATCCACCCCGCCAGGTGAACGCAGTAAAAAAAAACCAAAATAAACAGTGCTAAAACAGCCATTTTTTGGTCACCTTCCCTCACAAAAAGTGTAATAGCAGGTGATCAAAAAGGCGTATTTAACCCAAAATGGTACCAATCAAACCGTCATCTTGTCCCGCAAAAATGATACCCTACCTGAGACAATCGCCCGAAAAATAAAAAAAATATGGCTCTCAGAAAATGGCAACACAAAAAAAAGATTTTATTCTGTTCAAAAATAAATCTGATGTGTAAAACTTTCCAAAAATAATAAAGTTAGACATATTGGGTATCGCCACGTCCGTAACAACCTGCTCTATAAAAATATTACATGAGATGGCCTCCCAGGTGAATGCTGCTGCTGCTGCAAAAAAATAAACTATGCCAAAACAACCATTTTTTCCCTCTTGCCTCACAAAAAGTGTAATAGTAGGCGATCAAAAAGGCGTATTTAACCCAAAATGGTACCAATCAAACCGTCATCTTGTCCCGCAAAAATGATACCCTACCTAAAACAATCGCCTGAAAAATAAAAAAAATATGGCTCTCAGAAAATGGCAACACAAAAAAAAAAGATTTTATTCTGTTCAAAAATAAATCTAATGTGTAAAACTTTCCAAAAATAAAAAAGTTAGACATATTGGGTATCACCACGTCCATAACAACCTGCTCTATAAAAATATTACATGAGATGGCCCCCCAGGTGAATGCTGCAAAAAAAAATTAAAAAAACTATGCCAAAACAGCTATTTTTTTCCACCTTGACTCACAAAAAGTGTAATACCAAGCAATAAAAAAGTCTTATGTACCCCAAAAATAAAAATCAATGGCTCCCGCAAACCAATCCATCAAAATCTGTTCTGCAAAATCCATATGGCGCTCCTTCTGTTCTGAGTCCTGCCATGTGCCCCCACAGCAGTTTACCACCACATATGGGGTGTTGCCGTATTCAGGAGAAAATGGGGGAAAAATTTATGGGGTGCTTTTCTCCTGTTAACCCTTGTTAAAATGAAAAATTTGGGGTTAAAGCAACATTTTATTGGAAGAAATTAAACTTTTCATTTTCACAGCCAAGTGTTGCCAAATTCCGTAAAACGCTTAGGGGGTCAAAGTGGTCAGTACCCCCCTTAATATATTCTTTGAAGGGTGTAGTTTCCAAAATGGGGTCACTTTTTGAGGGTTTCCACTGTAGGGGTACGTCAGGGTCTCTCAATTACAAAATGGTGTCTAAAAACCATTCTAGCAAAATCTGCCTCCAAAATCCGTATGGCGCTCCTTTACTTCTGACCACTGCCACAAACCCATAGAGACGTTTACCACCACATATGGGGTATTTCTGTAAACTGCAGAATCAGCGTAATGTATATTGAGGTTTAGTTTGCTGTTAACCCTTGCTGTGTTGCAAGAAAAAAATTATTAACATGAATAATCTACCAAAAAAGTGAAATTTTGAAATTTCACCTCTATTTTCCCTTAATTCTTGTGGAACATCTCAAGGGTTAACAAAGTTTGTAACATCAGTTTTTTATAATTTGGGGGGTGTAGTTTCTAAAATGGGGTCATTTATGGGTGGTTTCCATTACTTAAGACCTTCAAAATCACTTTATATCTGAATTGGTGCTTACAAAATGGTTTTGGAAATTTTGTTGAAAATTCCAAAAAATGCTTCCAAATTTCTATGCCTTCTAACGTCTGAAAAAAGTAAAATGACATTTATAAAATGATGCCAACATAAAGTAGACATATGGGGAATGTAAAAATAATAACTATTTTTGGAGGTATTACTATGTATTTTGAAAGTAGAAAAATTGAAATTTGGAAATTTGCTAATTTTTCTAAACTTTTGCTAAATTTGGTATTTTTTTATAAATAAAAATGAAATATTTTGCCACAAATTTACTACTATCGTGAAGCACAATATGTGACGAGAAAACAATCTCAGAATGGCCTGGATAAGTAAAAGCGTTCCAAAGTTATTACCACATGAAGTGACACATGTCAGATTAGCAAAAAATGGCCTGGGCAGGAAGGTTTTAACTACCTTTCAGCATGAAAGGGTTAAAGGTCACATATGTGGAGCAAAGTCTAAACTCTGAAAGTGGCTATAGAGAAGGTGGGAGAGAGTGAGTTGGTAGGATGTCTTCTCTCTTGCAGTCACGTTGCATGCTGATAATCTGTCCATCATGTATACCGGTAACTGTTTTCAGCATTACAGTTCCATGGTAAAACACAAGTCCTACATCTTTACTTTTTGAAGTAGATGACAATTTGTCTATATGTAAGATTGAAAAAAACCTTACCAATGCCAAGCATGATAACTCAAATTCTTGAATGAATGAATTAATTTTGACTGTTTTTAAAGGCATCAAAATCTTTTTGAAATGAAATCATTATCATAGATGAGGGCTCGTGCACACAACAGTTATTGTTGCCCGCATCCGATCCAAATTTTTTGCTGGTCAGATGCAGGCCAATTCATTTCACTGGGGCCGCAAAATTGTGGAATGGATACGGACCCATTCATACGGTTGTGCACCAACGGCATATAGTTAAGTTGTGGTGCATGTAAGAGTTAAAGCTCAGTTTTTCATAACTTCTTACATTTAATCCTTGTATATATACCCTCTTAGGATGCGGCTCCCTCTGCCTTCGAATTGGAGTCCCCACGGTGAAATCGCGGGGCTCCAATTGATTACCATGGCAGCCTGGACGCTTCTGAAGCTTTCTAGGCCTGCTGTGGTAAGCTCCCAGGTTCTAGCCCCCTAAGCACATTAATAGTTAAAAAATAAAAAGTAAATTTCCCAATTTTACATGTAACAATATATAAAATATATATTTTATCCCTTACATCCCTTACCATAACCTTGTGCCCAGAACCGCTCTTGTAAATCCTCTGCCTGTTGGTCAAAGAAGGCTTCAGTGGAACGTATGCGCCGGACTCTTAGGAATTAGCCTACTGGTATGCTTGAAATAAGGGATTTCAGGTGTGTGGAGTTGGCATGTAACAATGCTTTCAAAGAAGTTTCTTTTCTTAATAAATTACAGTACACACGACTATGATCATCCACCAAAAACTCCACGTCCAAAAATTCAATACTCCTCAATCCTACCTTATATTTACATTTGATATTGTATTCATTCCGATTTAGGTCCCCCATGAACTGATGTATTTCATCCACAGTTCCATTCCAAATCATCAGTACGTCATCAATATACCGACACCTTGACCGACTGTACCCTGTTGATGAGGGGTATAGCGTCTGTGAGGAAAATCCATCTCTCTCACAGCCCCAGAAACAGGTTGGCGTATGAGGGCCCACAAGCTGCCATCGCTGTCTCCTGGAGCTGAAGGAAGAAAATGTCCCCAAAATCGAAAAAAAAGTTGAGTCAAAGTGAATTCTACAAGCGTCGAAAGAAACTCACAGAACTGGTGTTCCAGGTCAGACGTTAAAAGAAAGTATCAGGAGGCCTCCATACCATCCTTGTGCCTGATCGAAGTATAAGGGTTCTTTCACACGGAGCGGATACAGTCCGAGGAATCAGCTGCATGTAAGAGAGCCAAGGCCCTTACAGACAGCAGAGACACGAAGCATTAACATAATTGATAATGCTCTGTGCCTCTCTAATCTTTTTCTACAAAATCACAGTGTGATAAAGTTGTCACTGTGATTTTGTAGTAAAAAGATCACAGAGAGGCACGGAGCATTATCAATCATGTTAATGCTCCGTGTATTTACTGTCCGGAACAGGCCTTGGCTCTCTTAGGCCACTTTCACATTAGCGGCAGCACGGATCCAGCGGGTGAAGGGTGCCGCTGGATCCGTGCTGCCGCAGGTACACGTGTACACGTGAGGAGCCAGACCAGCCCTCCGGCTCCTCACGTTTCACATACATACACATACACACACATACACATACACACACACACACACACACACACAGACATACACACAGACATACTTACATGCTCCCAGCAGCTCCGCACAGCACAGGAGGAGGAGGACGGCGCGCACATAGGAAGATAGAGGGAGAATCTTCCTATGTGCGCGCAGTCCTCCTCCTCCTCCTCCTCCTCCTCCTCCTCCTCCTCCTGTGCTGTGCGGAGCTGCTGGGAGCATGTAAGTATGTCTGCACATAGGAAGATCTCCCACAGCGCCCTCTGCTGGAGGGAGAATCTTCCTATGTGCGCGCAGTCCTCCTCCTGTGCTGTGCGGAGCTGCTGGGAGCGTGTAAGTATGTCTGTGTATGTCTGTGTGTGTGTATGTCTGTGTGTATGGGTCTGTCACGTGTGGTGTGCTGAGGACGGATCCGTCATGAACTCCATTGAAAGTCAATGGAGGACGGATCCGTTTACTGAGTGTGTCACACCAAACGGATCCGTCCCCATTGACTTCCATTGGGGGTCATTCCGGATCCATCTTGGTGCGGATAAACAGTACGGAGAGCAAACCGCAGCATGTTGTTGTTTGCTCTCAAGTCTGAAGACGGAACGGAATGCTTTCAGGAGCATTCCGTTGTCTTCAGTTCAGTTTTGTCCCCATTGACAATGAATGGGGACAAAACTGAAGCGTTTTATTCCGGTATTGAGCCCCTATGACGGAACTCAATACCGGAATTCCAAAACGCAAGTGTAAAAGTAGCCTTACACGCAGCGGATTCTTCAGACGGCATCCACTCATGTGAAAGAGCCCTAAAGCTATTTGACATCACACGTGACCAGAAATTTGCCAGGTTCCAGGTGCATGCCATCCATCTACCGAAGAATGTAGTTAGTGTCCTTAACGAATGAGGGAAGAGTCTCCGTTAATGGGCACAGGTAGTAGTCAATCAGTCAACACCAGTTCTGTGAGTTGCTTTTGACACTTGGCAGTGATGGCAACATTATTTAAATATTTGGATATTTTGAGGCTGGATCCCACTCTTTTGAAGCACTTACTGAGTTGAGCATCCAAAACGTGCAGGAGATCCAAAAATTACAAAGACCAATTGGTGCCTAGCCATCACCCTGGACCACGACCATTTTTGGATCAGGTAAATGTGCTTGGGGTAGCAAACCTTGCAACAAGTGTGTAGCCTTCAGCATTGTGGACCGGGCAACACACTTTGATAATTCAGGGGGTACAAAACAATTTAAAATCACCCATACTATTGATTGTAGCACCACAGGAGCCATCGATAAAGCAACATGCCCAGGTAATCTCTTTTATGTGGAGCTCACCTCATGAGAATTTAAAAACCACATCCAAGAACATATTCCTGGGGTTAAGGCAGCCAGAAAGACTAAAGATGTGATGCTACTGAAGACTATCCCACGATACTTCCAGGAGCATCATGACTGTGACAACAGTTTGCTGAGATTCGTGGGAATACAGTCATGGCCAAAAGTTTTGAGAATGACACAAATACTATATTTTCACATGATCTGCTGCCCTCTGGTTTTTATGTGTGTTTGTCAGATGTTTTTATCACATACAGAAATATAATTTCAATCATATTATGAGTAACAAAAGCTTATATTGACAGTTAGAATGAGTTAATGCAGCAAGTCAATATTTGCAGTGTTGACCCTTCTTCTTCAGGACCTCTGCAATTCTCCCTGGCATGCTCTCAATCAACTTCTGGACCAAATCCTGACTGATAGCAGTCCATTCTTGCACAATCAATGCTTGCATTTTGTCAGAATTTGTAGGTTTTTGTTTGTCCACCCGTCTCTTGATGATTGACCACAAGTTCTCAATGGGATTAAGATCTGGGGAGTTTCCAGGCCATGGACCCAAAATCTCTGTTTTGTTCCCTGAGCCATTTAGTTATCACCTTTGCTTTATGGCAAGGTGCTCCATCATGCTGGAAAAGGCATTGTTGATCGCCAAACTGCTCTTGGACGGTTGGGAGAAGTTGCTCTCGGAGGACATTCTGGTACCATTCTTTATTCATGGCTGTGTTTTTAGGCAAGACTGTGAGAGAGCCGATTCCCTTGGCTGAGAAGCAACCCCACACATGAATGGTTTCAGGATGCTTTACAGTTGGCATGAGACAAGACTGGTGGTAGCGCTCACCTCGTCTTCTCCGAATAAGCTGTTTTCCAGATGTCCCAAACAATCGAAAAGGGGATTCATCAGAGAAAATGACTTTACCCCAGTCCTCAGCAGTCCACTCCCTGTACCTTTTGCAGAATATCAGTCTGTCTCTGATGTTTTTTTCTGGAGAGAAGTGGCTTCTTTGCTGCCCTCCTTGAGACCAGGCCTTGCTCCAAGAGTCTCCGCCTCACAGTGCGTGCAGATGCACTCACACCTGCCTGCTGCCATTCCTGAGCAAGCTCTGCACTGCTGGTAGCCCGATCCCGCAGCTGAAACACTTTTAAGAGACGGTCCTGGCGCTTGCTGGTCTTTCTTGGGCGCCCTGGAGCCTTTTTGGCAACAATGGAACCTCTCTCCTTGAAGTTCTTGATGATGCGATAGATTGTTGACTGAGGTGCAATCTTTCTAGCTGCGATACTCTTCCCTGTTAGGCCATTTTTGTGCAGTGCAATGATGACTGCACGTGTTTCTTTAGAGATAACCATGGTTAACAGAAGAGAAACAATGATGCCAAGCACCAGCCTCCTTTTAAAGTGTCCAGTGGTGTCATTCTTACTTAAAGGGGTTGTCCGGGTTCAGAGAAGAACCCGGACATACCTGCAATTTCACCCAGGCAGCCTGCCTGAAGATGGCATCGGAGCATCCTATGCTCCGATGCCCTCCTTTGCCCTGCGCTAATTAGCGCAGGGCAAAGGAATTTAGCCAGGTTCCGGTGACTTACCGGTCCCTGCCAGGCAGAGGCTTCCGCCCGGCAGTGAGCCGGTGACGTCATCGGCGCTGATGGACGGGCTTTAGCGCTGCCCTAGCCAGTAAAACGGCTAGGGCAGCGCTAAAGCCGGCCCATTAAGGCCGGTGACGTCACCGAACTCGCTGCCGGGCGGAAGTACCCGCCCGGCAGCGAGTATTTATAAACAAAAGAGACCTTGCCCTGCGCGATCTAGCGCAGGGCAAGGGGGGGCATCGGAGCATGAGATGCTCCGATGTCCTCTTCAGGCAGGCTGCCTGGGTGAAATTGCAGGTATGTCCGGGTTCTTCTCTGAACCCGGACAACCCCTTTAATCATGACAGATTGATCTCCAGCCCTGTCCTCATCAACACCCACACCTGTGTTAATGGAATCACTGAAACGATGTTAGCTGGTCCTTTTAACCCCTTCGCGACCAGCGCCGTACATGTACGGCGCTGGGGCGATGCGGGCACATGGCGCCCGCTCGCGGGTGCGGCGGGCGTCATGGCCGGCAAGTCTCTGCTGTTTCTAACAGCAGAGACTTGCCGCTACTTACCGCCATCGGCGGCGTCTTCCGGGGTGACTAGATGCCGTGATCACACGTGATCACGGCATCTAGTTGCGTCTAAACCCGGAAGCGTTCGCTTCCGGGTGGTGTACAGACACCCCGTGTGGCCAATCGGGGTGTCTGTACACCATATGAAAACTGTAATCCTCGCTGGTGAGGATTACAGTTTTCAAAGTGCAATTCTTATTCTGGCCACTAGATGGCAGGCCAGGATAAGAAATGAGCAATTGATGGATTTCTGAGTCTATAAAACCCAGAATTGCTCATAAAGGAAAAAAAAAAAGCCACAATTTATAAGCCCATATTTGAGCTTTCTAATAGTAAAAAAAAATAAAAAAAAATGTTAAAAAATATATAAAAAATAAAAAAGATGTAAAAGTTCAAATCACCCCCCTTTCCGTATAAGTAAAAAATAAATACCTAAATAACAATAAATATAGACATCATGGGTATCACCGTGACCGAAAACGCCCGTACTTTTAAAATATAAAAAAAAAAATTCCAATACGGCGAATTGTGTGGCGGAAAAAAGCGTCCAAATGGCGATTTGCCGTTTTTTGTCGCTTTTTTTTTTCTAAAAAAAATTAAATAAAAAGTGATCAAAAAGTCATACACACCCCAGAATGGTATCAATAAAAACTTCAGATCGTCCCGCAAAAAATGAGCCCCCATACAGCTCTGTACACATAAATACCAAAAAGTTATAGGGGTCAAGATTTGACAAGGAAAAAAAAAAAAAAAAAAAGGGCAACTTTCTAATTATTTTATCACTATGAAAACGCAGGAAAAACTATACATATTAGGTATTGCCGGATTCGTACTGACCAGTAGAATGAAAGTAACGGATCAGTTTTAATGCACATCGAACGCTGTAAATAAGAAACCCGTAGAACTGTAGCGGAATAGCGTTTTCTTTGCAATTTCACCCGGTTTGGAATTTTTTTCCCGCTTCCCACTACACCGTATGCAATATTAAATGGTGGCGTTGGAAAGTACAACTTGTCCCGCAAAAAACAAGCCCTCATACAGCTATGTGAACAGAAAAATAAAAGAGTTATGGCTGTTTGAAGGCAGGGAGCGCAAAACGAAAATGCAGAACCGAAAAAAGCTCCGGGCGCAAAGGGGTTAAGGCAGGGCTGCAATGATGTTGAAATGTGTTTTGGGGGATAAAGTTCATTTTCTAGGCAAATATTGACTTTGCAAGTAATTGCTGTTAAGCTGATCACTCTTTATAACATTCTGGAGTATATGCAAATTGCCATTATAAAAACTGAAGCAGTAGACTTTGTAAAAATTAATATTTGTATCATTCTCAAAACTTTTGGCCATGACTGTAGACCGGGTCTTTGCGTCCCCTTGGGGGGGGGGGGTTTGAGGGTGATTGAAAGACGTTACTCTCTCCCAAAAGGAGACATTTTGGATTTACACCTTGAATACGGTTGCCCCCAATGAGAATTTGAGTTACGTGTCATTCCTATGACAACCCCGCTTGTTCTATCATGCCTCATTCTGCTCATGTGGCTTTATTTGATAACATCTTGTTATATTTTGTGTGTATGTGATCCAGGATGGGTGGAGCACACCCTTCTGTTTTGGGGCTAGCGTTTGTGGCGCCTACTGGGTCTGTATTTCTGTACTCCTCCATTGTGGCCTTGTTACTTACACTTCCTGCATTTTATGGTGTATCTGTATTGGTCCAACTGTGTTAATTTTGACCCTAGTAGGTGTCTTGTCATGTGGCGTTATCTGTCTTTACCAAATACGTGTGATTTTTACTTATGAGCTACAGTAAAGTGCATCTTTCCATTCCAGTGTTCTCATATCTTCCCTCCGTCACCTGTGAGGATTGCTAGAGGGCCCTCTCTTTATAGGTGTTTAATTTGCCCATAACCCCAGCAAACAGCTGTAATTTCACAGTTTCTCTTTGGCATATGAAATATCGCATTACATAGTACCTACCCCTGATATCAATGGGCTGTCCGTATAAAGTACAGACAAGCTGGGTCCAGATGTTCTGTATAACATTACATAGCACCTACCCCTGATATCAATGGGCTGTCCGTATAAAGTACAGACAAGCTGGGTCCAGTAGTTCTGTATAACATTATATAGCACCTACCCCTGATATCAATGGGCTGTCCATATAAAGTACAGACAAGCTGGGTCCAGATGTTCTATATAACATTACATAGCACCTACCCCTGATATCAATGGGCTGTCCATATAAAGTACAGACAAGCTGGGTCCAGATGTTCTGTATAACATTACATAGCACCTACCCCTGATATCAATGGGCTGTCCGTATAAAGTACATACAAGCTGGGTCCAGATGTTCTGTATAACATTACATAGCACCTACCCCTGATATCAATGGGCTGTCCGTATAAAGTACAGACAAGCTGGGTCCAGATGTTCTGTATAACATTACATAGCACCTACCCCTGATATCAATGGGCTGTCCATATAAAGTACAGACAAGCTGGGTCCAGATGTTCTGTATAACATTATATAGCACCTACCCCTGATATCAATGGGCTGTCCATATAAAGTACAGACAAGCTGGGTCCAGATGTTCTGTATAACATTACATAGCACCTACCCCTGATATCAATGGGCTGTCCATATAAAGTACAGACAAGCTGGGTCCAGATGTTCTGTATAACATTACATAGCACCTATCCCTGATATCAATGGGCTGTCCGTATAAAGTACAGACAAGCTGGGTCCAGATGTTCTGTATAACATTACATAGCACCTACCCCTGATATAAATGGGCTGTCCGTATAAAGTACAGACAAGCTGGATCCAGATGTTCTGTATAATATTATATAGCACCTTCCCATGATATCAATGGGCTGTCCGTATAAAGTACAGACAAGCTGGGTCCAGATGTTCTGTATAACATTACATAGCACCTTCCCCTGATATCAATGGGCTGTCCGTATAAAGTACAGACAAGCTGGGTCCAGATGTTCTGTATAACATTACATAGCACCTTCCCCTGATATCAATGGGCTGTCCGTATAAAGTACAGACAAGCTGGGTCCAGATGTTCTGTATAACATTACATAGCACCTACCCCTGATATCAATGGGCTGTCCATATAAAGTACAGACAAGCTGGGTCCAGATGTTCTGTATAACATTACATAGCACCTACCCCTGATATCAATGGGCTGTCCATATACAGTAATGTACAGATTTTAGCTGCTCTCCATTCTAATTAATTGATGATTGAGGGAATAAAAATGCAATTTTTATCATTTTCAACAGGAACCACAGAAACCACCTCAGAACTTATTTAAAAGTGGGATGAAACTGGAAGCGGTGGACAAAAAGAATCCATTCTTAATCTGTCCAGCTACGGTGGGAGATGTAAAAGGAGATGAAATCTTTATTACGTTTGATGGGTGGAGGGGAGCGTTTGACTACTGGTGCAAATACGACTCTCGTGACATCTTTCCTGTTGGATGGTGCAGTATAACTGGAGATTCCTTACAGCCTCCTGGAAACAACGGTAGGTAACACAACTTACTGTACATTTCAGACATTGTGAATGTTAACAGTTGACCAGCTTTAAAGAATTTGTGATATCACTTACTAATTTACTGGTATTAACTAAGGTGCTCTAATCACCAGATATTAGTGCCAGTCCTGGCAGGACCGTTTCCATTGTTTGCACATGCCAGTGCCATTCGTGATGAGGGCTGGCTGGCTTATTTTAATAGCAATTAAAGAGGGCTGACAATTATAGAGCCAGCCAGCCCCCTTCACACACAGTTCTGGTAAATTTACTTAGAGAGATAATAGACTCCGTTCTTTCAGTGTTGGTATCAGTAGGTCACCCCCTTTTGTACGGTTCATTGAAAAGCACAGTGCGTGTAAAAAGTAAATGTGCTATACAAAAGCACCACTAGGTGGCAGTATTAAAGAACAAGTGGTCTGGTCTTTCTCGTTCCCCCAAAAGGCATCTGGTGACAAACCTGTAGTGTGTGAACCTCTGGACATAATTTGGTAATTCATAGATGGTCATTTACTTGTAGAGGCCAAACCAGGTCACTGGTGATCCAAGAACAATATGCTGATGAAGTGATGCATTACTATAACCTCTCGCTAGACTAGTTGTGAAGGAGAGGGAAGCACTTGAGGTCAGCTCTTGTGTGCCAGTCCGTTAATGCCAATTTATATCTCTGGAATTGAACTGTTTGGAGGCTTGCTGTGTATGTATGTGTGTGTGTATATATATATATACCAGTATATGTATGGATAATTATAAAGACCGCGCACTATACTGCAAAATGAATTGCCATACGTATCCAATTCCAACCAAAGTAAAACAAGACCACGCCAGGCTGCAAAAGTTACCTTATAAAGCAGTGAACTTGATTCCACTCTGAAATCCTGTATCGCTCAATGGCTGACTGATTGAATAGGGGTAATCTATTCGTTGATCGCGCTCTGGCCGGTAGCACGATCACACTGATGCGAATGTACGCAGTTCGCGCTCACAACGGAGCGCTATTTTCCCTGAGGAAGGACAACACTATTGAAACGCGTTGGATGGTATTCAGGTCCTCCTGAGTACCCGTAGCTAAGCGGTGACGTCACCTGCTGCTCCGTTGTGAGCGCGAACTGCGAACATTCGCATCATCGTGATCGCGCTCCGGCCAATAGATTACCCCTATTCAATCAGTCAGCCATTGAGCGATACAGGATTTCAGAGTGGAATCAAGTTCACTGCTTTATAAGGTAACTTTTGCAGCCTGGCGTGGTCTTGTTTTACTTTGGTTATTGGTTGGAATTGGATACGTATGGCAATTCATTTTGCAGTACAGTACGTGGTCTTTATAATTATCCATTGGTTGTTTCCTTTATTAGCGGTGGATGTGTAGTAACACCGCAGAGACTGCAGCCAGCACGAAAAGGGAGAGGTTATTACAAGCGCCGGTGTTAGCCTTGTGTTTTTTTGCTTTCAGCTAGATATATATATATAATTTAAAGCAGTTTTTTGGGTCATGGAGCCTGGAAACAATGAATGAGGAAAAGTGTCATATTTCTGTAATCTACATTAGGTACAACTGGCATTGTAGTAACACAAACTGTGCAGAATAGTTTATATAGAATCAGTAAAATAATTCTAAAAATCTCCACTTGTAATTGAGAAATTACAAATTATCTCCTTAAAATTCATTTTTGAATGTTTCAGCAGTTTGATAAGTGGCGGACTGAGAATTTAAAGTGGCCCTGGAAAAAAAAACTAAGAGTCCCCATTTTGTAGGCAGGACCAATTTGACAGAAGGTGGGGCAACACAGGTATACAGGGACAACAAGTAGATGGGACCATCATTCAACCCTATTACTGTCCCAATACAGCTGAATTCGGGAGGGCCAAGTACATAAGTACCTGATGATCTAGCATTAATTACTACTGAGGGCATGAGATCATTATGTATTCAGTAGGTGGCCTAGAGGAGGGCTCAGGCCACCACCGGGACATTTCTCTGTAGGGTCTATGACCAGCTCACCCCGGAGTTTGATTCTGTTGCTGCCTCATTCAGCGGTGGTTAGCCTGAGGTTGTTTTCTAACTGGGCTAAAGATGAAGAATAAAGTTCATTCCCATACACCTTCAATAGCTGACAGCTATCTTTTGGATTCCTATATGCATTCACACTCAGTTTGGCTGAGCATGGATAGAGAGGGGAAAGACAGACAGTCACCAACAAAAGGATTGAGAGTCTGAGCTCGTAAAATTGGGACATCAACAGTTTGCTGGACTGTACAGCCATTTAAAGGGGTATTCTCATCTTAGACAATGGGGGCATATCGCTAGGATATGCCCCCATTGTCTTATAGGTGCGGGTCCCACCGCTGGGACCCGCACCTATATCCAGAACGGAGCGGGGAGCGCTGCGCCTGGAGGACCCCAGGTTTCCGGGGGTCCGGCCACCACCAGGCGCAGCTCCCCGCGCCGCTCATAGAAATGAATGGGAGCCGGGCCGTGCATGCGCGGTGCGCTCCCATTCATTTCTATGGAGCCGACGGAAGTAGCCGAGCCAGCTCGGCTATTTTCGGCGGCCCCATAGAAATGAATGGAGGGCGGCTGCGCATGCGCAGTGCGCCCTCATTCAGTTCGGGGGCTCCGTTCTGGAAATAGGTGCGGGTCCCAGCGGTGGGACCCACACCTATAAGACAATGGGGGCATATCATAGCGATATGCCCCCATTGTCTAAAATGAGAATAACCCTTTAAAGGGCATCTGTCAGCAGATTTGTACCTATGACACTGGCTGACCTGTTACATGTGCACTTGGCAGCTGAAGACATCTGTGTTGGTCCCATGTTCATATGTGCCCATATTGCTCAGAAAAATGATGTTATAATATATGCAAATGAGTCTCTAGGAGCAACGGAGGCGTTACTCCTAGAGAATCATCTCTCTTTGCAACTACTGCGCCGTCTGCATTTTGACCGGGCCGGGCGTGATTATGTTTACACTGTCTGGGCTGTCAAAGGGGTTTTCCGGGAATTAAGAAAATAAAAATTCGTAAATATTACCTTATTATAAATATATTCCCAAATACCTTTCATTATTTCAATGGCTCGTTTTGTCTGGGGAGCAATCATTAGGAGAAATAAAATGGCCGCCATCCTATTAGTACACACAAAACCTGTCCTAATCACACAGGAGGACAAGTTGCTTCAGAACACTGAGGTAAAGAGCTGTCTCCTCTCCTTCTTGTCAGGGATTATGATCCTGAATACAGTTTAATATGATATTTAGCTGAATGTCTGTAGGAATGGAGTTAATGGACTGTGGTAATGGACTGTGGTAATGGAGACTGCAGACAAGAGCTACTGCATATCAGCCACATCTGCTCATGAACTCCATTCCTACAGAGATTCAGCGGAAGATCTTATCTGTATTCAGGATCATAATCCCTGACAAGCAGAGCAGAGAGGAGGATGAGGCAGCTCTTTACCTCAGTGTTGTGAAGTAACTTGTCCTCCTGTGTGATTAGGACAGGTTTTGTGTGTACAAATAGGATGGCGGCCATTTTGTTTCTCCTGATGATTGCTCCCTGGACAAAACGAGCCGTTATAACTAATGAACGGTATTTGGGAATATATTTATAATAAAGTAATATTTACCCCTTTTCAGCTCCGGAGGTTTTTTTTTTTTTTCTTCAGTTTTCGTTTTGCGCTCCCTGCCTTCACACAGCCATAACTGTTTTATTTTTGTGTTCACATAGCTGTATGAGGGCTTGTTTTTTGCAGGTCAAGTTGTACTTTCCAACACCACCATTTAATATTGCATATGATGTAGTGGGAAGCGGGGAAAAAATTCCAAACTGGGTGCAATTGCAAAAACGCAATTCTGCCACAGTTTTTCGGTTTTTTTTATTTACGGCGTTCGATGTGCATTAAAACTGACCAGTTAATTTCATTCTACAGGTCAGTATGAATCCAGCGATATCTAATATGTATAGTTTTTCTTGCGTTTTGATAGTGATAAAATAATTATAAAGTTGGAATTTTTTATTTATTTTCATCGCCATATTTTGACCCCTATAACTTTTTGGTATTTATGTGTACAGAGCTGTATGGGGGCTCATTTTTTGCGGGGTGATCTGAACTTTTCATTTCATTTATTTTTGAACTTTTTGATCACTTTTTATTTGTTTTTTTTTTAGGAAAAAAGCTTAAAAAACAGTGAATTGGCCATTTTCATTTTTTTCCGTTTTGCTGTTTTCCATATAGGAAATAAATTTTTATATTTTTATAATATGGGCGTTTTCGCACATGGCAATACCCATTATGTGTATTTTTTAATTTTTTTTACTACTTTTATTTTTATTTTGGGAAAAGGGGGGTGGTTTGAATTTTTATGTTTTTTTTTTTTTTTTTTTTTTCAACTTTATTTAATTTTTTTACATTTTTTTAATAGTTCCCATAGGGAACTATAACAAGCAATCATCTGATTGCTCATATCATAGACTCCAATGCACTAGCATTGGAGTCTATGATCATTTTACTACTTTCCTATGGAGCCCTATTACAAAGAAGGGCTCCATAGGAAAGTCTATGCAGCAGCTTCCTGTCATTCACTATGACAGGGGCTGCTGCAGACACGCTCCGGCTTCTCCAATCGCCACACGGGGGAGTCGGAGCAACACCGGAAGCGCGCGCTTCCGGTCTTTGCCGCGCTCGGATGCCGTGGTCATGATTGACCACGGCATCCGAGGGGTTAAATGTCCGCGACCGGCATTACTGCCTGTTGCGGACATCAGCTGCGGGTGACTGCTTTATGAATTAGCAGTTCACCCGCGGTACTATCACGGCGCTGGGCAAGAAGGGGTTAAGTATTTTCATTTTCTTAATTCCCGGAGAACCCCTTTAAAGTACAGAGGACTCGACAGTTGCAGAGACAGTAGGAGTAACGGCATCACCCCTGTTACTCCCAGAGGGTCATTTGCATATATGATACAATTTTTTGAGCAATCTGGGCACATATGAACATGGGACCGTCACAGATGTCTTCAGCTGCCAAGTGCACATGTAACAGGTCAGTCAGTTTCATAGGTACAAATCTGCTGACAGATGCCCTTTAAAGGGTTATTCTCATTTTAGACAATGGGGGCATATCGCTAGGATATGCCCCCATTGTCTTATAGGTGCGGGTCCCACCGCTGGGCCCTCTGTCCCCACCATACACACAGCCTTTGAATAAAGATGCTTTCAGCAAAAGAGTCCCTTTCCTTCTGAATATATTATCCAAAATTCATTAGTATAGGCATTAGCAGTTCAACAACTAGAATAGTCACCTGGAGTGTCACGAGACTCCATGTTGAGTGGAATGAGCGGCCTGACGCACTGCTGGTGCAATGGTTTGGAGGAGTCCAGCCCGTTTCCTCAGGCATTGCACGTCTAAGGTTTGCTCTCCTCTTCCTCTGTAAGAAGAGAGAATGGGGGAGATTTATCAAAACTGGTGTAAAGGAAAACTGGTTTAGTAGCCCATAATAACCAGTCAGGTTCCATCTTTCATTTTTCAGAGCTCCTTTGGCAGATGAAAAGTGGAATCTGATTGGTTGCTATGAGCAACTAAACCGGTTTTCCTTTACATAAGTTTTGATAAATCTACCCCAATATGTCTCATTAGATAGTAGACACTGATAAGGATCTTACCATTAGCTCTTGGAGTCTGTGTTGAGTACAGGTCCTATTTACGTCCTATATCCTGATTTACGATTTAGCACCTTGCTTAAAGGGGTATTCTCATCTTAGACAATGGGGGCATGTCACTAGGATATGCCCCCATTGTCTTATAGGTACGGGTCCCACCGCTGGGACCCGCACCTATATCCAGAACGGAGCGGGGAGCGCTGCGCCTGGAGGACCCCAGGTTTCCGGGGCTCCGGCCACCACCAGGCGCAGCTCCCCGCGCCGCTCATAGAAATGAATGGGAGTGCAGCGCGCAAGCGCGGCCACCGCTCCCATTCATTTCTATGGAGCAGACGGAAGTAGCCGAGCCAGCGCTTGGCTATTTTCAGCGGCCCCATAGAAATGAATGGAGGGCGGCTGCACATGCGTAGTGCGCCTTCATTCAGTTCGGGGGCTCCGTTCTGGATATAGGTGCGGGTCCCAGCGGTGGGGATGCGTCTAAGATGAGAATACCCCTTTAAGGGTGTATTAGACTGTCTGACTCTCGGCCACTTCTTCATTAATGAGTGTTCATATGGGGCTAATACTGCCGCTGATTGCCTGATGAACGAGCTTTTGTGATTTTTAAGCACAATTAAAAATCGTTTGCCGGCGGCAGATCATATCTCTGTCTAATAACAACCTGCTGCTGGCAAAGAACTAGACAGTATGGGGACGAGTGTTGGCATTAGTAATCGCTCCTCCCCATACTGTGGAGGAGAACACTGCCAGGATGGAACACTTCCTCCCCGACAGTCGTCTGTGTAATACACCCTTTACGCTTCTGCCAGCTTCTTAACAAGTGCTTTTAAACTCCTTACAACAAATTCCTGTTTATTTCTCCTTGAGAACGTTTTCTCCTTTACTTTCTAGACAGAGTTTGTGCTGAACACTTGAGAAGAGGCAGATGCTCTGGAATAAGCTTGGTTGGCCTGGAGCAGTGTCTCATGACTGCGATGGTTAAAACTGCTGAAATTGTCCTCTCCTCAGTTGGCATTACTAATGGGCTGTGATTTCTCACCCTGACAGTAATCTTGTATGTACAAGACGTCTTATCACCTGTCTACTATTCTAGGCCTCCTGTTTGGAGATAATCTGTCAGTGTGAGATGGGATTTGTTACTTAAGGCAAGTGTTTTGTTTGTACCTTGATTGTAATCAGAGAGTACAACTTCCTCTGTGACACAGGAGGTGGGGGGGGGGGGGGTTGTGGCTCATAGTGCTAACATTACACGACATGGGACTTAAAGAGGACCTGCCACCTCTCCTATCGTGGCTGTATTAGTAACTACTTGCATTCTGTACTCTGTTGCTTTATTATTTCTTCTAGAAGTCATGAAGAATTGCTAGCAGTGTTGGGTGTTTCCAGTTTTGGGTGTGTCCCTGCGCAGTCCGACATTATCCAATCCGTGCAGTCAGTAGCAGACTGTGCAGGCACACACCCCTAGTTGGTAACGCCCATCTGGACCTTCCTTGCAAACTGTTGGGCCTCATGCACGCGTTCCGTCTGCACCCGTTCCATTTTTACGGTCCGTATTTTTCAATCCGTTTTGTATCCGTTTTTCATCCGTTAAAACGGACTGCCATCCGTTTAAACGGATCAGTTTTCCATCCATTTAAACGGATCAGTTTTTTTTTAGTTTAGGTTGGTTCTGACTGGTTCTGTGTCTCCAAGCAACCTATCCGTGAAAACGGATGGAAAACTGATACATACCCGTTTCCATCCGTTTTCACGGACGCTCCTATAGAGTTTAATGGAGCCATCCGTCACGTTTAAACGGATGAAAATGGGACATGCACCAGTGAAAAAGGATCTGAAAAACCGAACGGACAGGCATCCGCGAAAAAACGGATGCCTGTCCGTCGCCCCATACAAGTGAATGGGTCCGTTTTTTCTATCCTTTTTTCGGGATCCTGAAAAAAGGATAGAAAGCGGAACGTGTGCATAAGGCCTTAGGAGTTCATTTATAACTTCTAGTAAGAATAATGAAGGAAAGGTACAATGTAGAGTCATAAGAATAGATGTTCCAGAATTGTTTTTACATGGGGAAAGCAAGTAGTTACTGAAACAGGCATGTCAGGAGAGGTGACATGTCAGGAGAGGAAGCATGCCGGGAGAAGAGGCATGTCGGGAGAGGAGACATGTCGGGAGAGGAGGCATGTCGGGAGAGGAGGCATGTCGGGAGAGGAGACATGTCGGGAGAGGAGACATGTCGGGAGAGGAGACATGTCGGGAGAGGAGACATGTCGGGAGAGGAGACATGCCGGGAGAGGAGGCATGCCGGGAGAGGAGGCATGCCGGGAGAGGAGGCATGCCGGGAGAGGAGGCATGCCGGGAGAGGAGGCATGCCGGGAGAGGAGGCATGCCGGGAGAGGAGGCATGCCGGGAGAGGAGGCATGCCGGGAGAGGTGGCATGTCGGGAGAGGTGGCATGTCGGGAGAGGTGGCATGTCGGGAGGTGGCATGTCGGGAGAGGTGGCATGTCGGGAGAGGGTGGGGGCATGTCGGGAGAGGTGGCATGTCGGGAGAGGTGGCATGTCGGGAGAGGAGGCATGTCGGGAGAGGAGGCATGTCAGGAGAGGAGAGAGGAGGCATGTCGGGAGAGGAGGCATGTCGGGAGAGGAGGCATGTCGGGAGAGGAGGCATGTCGGGAGAGGAGGCATGCCGGGAGAGGAGGCATGCCGGGAGAGGAGACATGTCAGGAGAGGAGAGAGGAGACATGCCGGGAGAGGAGACATGCCGGGAGAGGAGACATGCCGGGAGAGGAGGCATGCCGGGAGAGGAGGCATGCCGGAGAGGAGGCATGCCGGGAGAGGAGGCATGCCGGGAGAGGAGGCATGCCGTGAGAGGAGGCATGCCGGGAGAGGAGGCATGCCGGGAGAGGCAACATGTCCTCTTTAAGCTATTATATACATTCAGCAGCTGTCGGAATTGATTGACCCACAGCTATCTCTTCCAGCTCCCCCATACATTTTCAGGTCTGCAAAGCATGTACGCGACATAGGAAAAAGTCGCTGCCAGACTCTTCTGTGGAGGCTTATGTCCATGGAGACCTGAGGGATCGAGTGGAAAAATTAAGTTGTTCCGATCCTTCACACCCTCTAACATCATCTGTGTGTGTATGGGGGCCTAGATATACTAAGATGGTTATTACATACGCCATTCTTAGTATAAAATCCATCAGTGCAAAATGCGGCATATTTATTCCGAGGCAGAGCCGTCCTAGTAAATCTGGTTCATCTCCCGACAATTTGGGCACCAGAAATTCTATTCTGATAGACAAGAGCTGGCATAGATTTGAACTATAATTTACACCAGCTTCTGGTCTAAATGATAGTCCCTCCAGCTAAGACCCACATCCTCTTTCTTTCCACCAGGCTTGGATATGGTGTGCGCCATAATTTGCATCAATATGTGTTATGCAGACCGTCAGCAAATCTACATACAGTATATGACTACATAAAATAAGTAAAACAGTAAATGATCCTTGTGAAGAAAGCTTTGCTCTAACCTCCTCCCCGTGTCCGTGGGGCCGAAAATAGAATTTCATATGTATTTCTGTACGTATGGAGAGCTGGGAACTTATGAACGTCCAGGTGCATGCTACCATTGAGCAGACGCCAGTGTTCAGCTCCTGCTGCCGCTGTTAAACAGTAATTTTATGAAGCATGAAGAAAAAGTAAGTGCCCCTGTGCTCAGATGAGGCAGCACAAACCTTGCGGGGACAGATTCCCTTCAATACTGTAGTATCACATAAAAAATATATAAACACTTAAAGGGGTTTTCAAGGATTTTCATATTAATGGTCTATCCTCAGGATAGGTCATCAACATTACATCAATGTGGGTCTGACTCATGGCACCCCTGCCGATCAGCTGTTTCAGGAAGCTGTGGCGCTCACTGGAGCTCCGGCGAGTGTTGCAGTGCTGTACATTGTATAGCGGTTGCACTTGGTATCACAGCTCATCCCCATACACCTGAATGGGACTGAGCTGCACCCAGGCCACATGACTGGTGAACGTAGGAAGAGGCCTAAGCTCTCAGTGCATCACAGCCCCTTCATTACAACTGACCGGTCATCAATATCTAAATCCTAGAAAAGACTCTTAGTGACCACCCAAATGCCTTTTTACAGCAAACACTTAGGCGGCCTTAAACCTGCCAAAATGCTCGGCACAGGAAATTACTAAGAGTTACTGGTATAAAATGTGTGTATCCGAAAATGATGCCATGAAAAAATACAGGTCACCCTGGCAGTTTTGCGCAGGAGATTTTGACTATTTTTCCACAGTGAAATCTCATTTTGATGATTTCAGTGGGAGTCAGTGTTTTTCAAATTTTTTTTTTTTTTTTTTTGAATAGCGCTGATTTTCTGATTTTATCAGCAAGCTGAAATATGGCATCCTGCCCTGTCTTCTGTCTGAAGATCCTGTGTGCACCCAAAACTGTGTGTGAAGCAAAAGTCTTGGAAAACGAGCTAATTCAGTGTCAGGTTTTTTTGTCCTGCCATTTATTTTAAACTGTCTGAACATACACTTAAAAAATCTTTCACACGCCTACTGTAAAAATAGCCCTAGTAAGGTGTCAGTGGAAAGACGTATTTGGCGTTGATGAAGTTGACTGAAAAGTGATTGTCACCTGCATTCTCACTCTGCATGACCTCTTTAGTGAATTGGTTCTGTGAAATGTAACCGCTCTCCATCTCTGCAATTACCGTGCATTACATTAACACCTACGTATAGATTCATTAGACTAAAGGGGAAGAAATTGAACAGTTTCTGTATTCCTAACGCTTGACATGACGTTCATTACGTACACACTGTCTTTTTCCCACATCCCATAGCCTTTTCATAAATCATATCCTCGCTTGTCAAAACGGAGCACACTTAATTAGAAATACTGTAAGCGTTGTTATGCCTCCTGGCGATGCAAACTCTCTGCTTCCATGCATTACTTATGATGCCATTTATAATAACCCCTCGGCTTTGCTGGTTATTTTACTTGTAGTCTGCACGCGGCCCTCTTTCTACAGTATCACGTGGCCTGTATAGATGCATACAGAATACAGGGGGTATGTGCGGCCGTATTATGTGAGTTACTTCTGAGACAGATGTCACGCGTCCTCTAAAGTGATCATTAAGTTTGTGTGTTCGGATTGTGCGCCTAAAAGCCGGCAGAGCCTGTTTCCTTTTGTTTTCAATGGCTGGCTGTGCGGCCGCTGGTGCGGCCGGTGATCTAAAGCTGCATCTGCGTCCTTTCTTGGTGCAGTGTCCGGACGGATGCCACTGGAATCGGCCATGGATATCTGTTCTTGGTTTAGCTTCATTCAATGGGCATTCAAATTGAAAAACCACTGCAGAAAACGGAATATGTGGTAGATTTTGCCTTTGCGATATCCGCCTGGTGAATGGGGCCTAAGGCATACACTGGTGCGAGTTTTTTTTGTTTGGATTACTGTGTGTTTCTGCACCACCATGTGGTTTTTTGTGTGGATTTTATGCAGATTTTCCACAGATCTCACCATTGAAAAAGGTGAAATCAGCACAAAAAAAATCGACGTGCTGCAGATTTCAAAATCCGCACAGCAGGTCAATTTCCTCACAGACAAACCATGTGTCCAATCTCTTACACTTTGCTGGTACTGTATTACACTGCGGCTTTTCCACATGGAAATAAAGCACATAATCCGTTTTATTCTTCTATCCTATATTCCTTTTCAGGTATACTTTCTCCTTTGTGACATAAAGTGGCTCCCTGAGTTTCAGCTGGCGGTGTGTGCTGCCTCACTCCCCCTTTCTTCTCCCTCCTGCCGGGTTGATCTCCTTTGCAGCTCCGCTGACCCCACACAACCTTTGCTCCGACTCCCAGGCCTGGGTGCAGGCTTCAGGGCAGGTGACTGATGATCACTGTCACTAGGACTGGCACACAATATGACAGGACTTGAGCAGTTTCTCTTCCTCTTTCTTTCATTCTCTTTCTCTTCTCTCCCTCCCCCACTGCCGGCTGTCTCCCCTCCCATCATGTAGCACATGCAGATCTGTGAGTGGCGATTTGCTGGGAGGGTTCAGGGCTGCTCCCGGCAGCAGGGGGCTTTGTCTGTTGTGGTCCTGGTGTAAGTGAGCAGTTGTGGACTATCTGATGTGCAGTGCTACCACACATTTAGAAGGTAGGACATTTACCCACATGCTACTGTATTGTTGCTGTGATGGAGTGATGCTAAACTATTGCCATACCACTTAGATGTATTTGCCATTATAAGAAGCTGCTAATTTCTAGAGGAGTGTTCTACAGACACACAAAGCAGGGCACATACTCCTTAGCATGTTACCAGAAACTTTGCTATGATTTTGTATTGTGTTCGTAGAGCTGGGTAACTTTAGAGGCCTCGGTCATACTACTTGCAGGCAGTAGAAAAGTAGATTTCCTGAAGATGGTAAAGTGATGATAAACAAAGGGCACTCTACAGAGCGTGCCATCTAATGACATCCTGCCAACGGATCCATAATAACTGGAGGTGGATGCATAATCATTGTAATGTGCATACTTCCTGACATTAATTCCCAGGACCATTCTCATCATCCTCTTCCTTAATATGGGCCTCCAGTGCTAATATTGAAGTACAGAAGAAATGAAATGTAATATTAGTTTATCTTCTAGCCACTGAATCAGTAGCAGGCTATGAAGAAGAACGACTACAAAATGGCCATTTCCAGCTACTGTGATTTGCAGTTTTAAAACATAATTGTGAGAATCCAGCGTTACAGCACTTGTAGAAGTAGTAAATCTCCTATACTAGATTAAAATAAGGTTACGTGATGTAAGTACACCTAGTGGTAAGGCTTTGTAATGTGCTGTGATAGTGTCTATATAGGAGCATATGTGAGGAGGGAGCAGGCAGGATCTATGCTAGCAGATCTAATGTTAGGTTCCAGCATGGATGTGTCTATAGATACCCCCCTTAAAATGCTTCAAGTTCTGGAGTTCAAGTGTGAGAACCTCATGATGTGTTCTGAGACAACCAGCTATACAGCATAATATCAAGCCTCTCAAAGAGTTCACTCTGACTAAGGGAACCTGTCACCATGAAAATGCAGTACTATCTGCAAACAACATATAGAGCAGGAGGAGCTGAGCAGACTGATACATAGTTTTGTGGAAAAAGATTAAGTTAATTAATTTATACATACAAATTCCTGCTCATTCTGGGCTTTGAAGGTAAGCAGGGGGTCCTATCAGTGATTGACAGCTTGTTCTCTATTCACAGTCATAGAGGGAAGGCTGTCGATCACTGATAGGACCATCTTCCTGACGGGACTCCAGAATGTGCAGGAATATAAATGAATGAAATACAAGTTATACTGAATCGTTTCCCATAAAACTATATATCAATCTGCTCAGCTCTTCCTGCTCTATAAAATGCAGCTCAGACACCATGTTCAATTTGACAGGTTCCCTTTAAGATGGTCGGCAGTCCACTAGTAGTTCTAATAAAATTAGGGAATTTCCATTCAAGAGCATACAAACAGACCCCTGATGTGTGTTCAGAGGAGATATGAGGTGAGGGGCATACTAAATGAACAGAAACAAGAACGAGAAGATCTAGGAAGAACAACGCTGATAGGTAATGCTTGCATGGTAAGCTACTACCGAGGAAAAGTTTTCCTGCTTTCCTCTCATGGGATCTGTTCTGCCTTGCAGACCACAATGTTTATTCTGCAGAAGTTGGGTCCCAATTCATATGAAAAATCCATATGAAAAAAAAGATTTAGGTTTTTGCTGAGAAAAGTACTTAAGGGGAATATTCCATGACTGATGTAAAAAAATAAAAATCGCACATCATACCGTACATGACAATACCTTTCTAACAAAGCTAGAACCAGTCCTGTACCTAACATGCATCCAAAGGTCTCTGCATTCATTGCTTCTCTTCAGCTGGCAGTTCAGAGGTTATGTCCTTTCTCGGGGGATCGGGGGGGGAGGATTTTCTGTGGCATCTCACTCCATGTAATTGTCACAGCTTCTAACAGTAGATATTGCTGATGGCAGACAGTTGCAAGATGGAACTGAGCATGTGCGACCACCTATGTGGATGCACATATTACTGTACAGGTTAATCACCAGGGGCGCCATTATAATGAAGTAATTACAATCTCGCACAACTGGAGCATTTTTGTAACAAAGTAAATTACAAAAGTAACTCTTTCTGGACACCCCTCCAATGTGCCCATTTTGGAAGGTCGTATTTTTTATGATTAACATAAGACCTGACGACACCAGATAATAAAATTGTGAAATATTGGCTTGAAGTGAAGAGCTGTATTTGGAAGTGACTTTAAGTCCTGTGCAATTTCAGGATAGGGTTCATTTATAATGCCAACTAAAGAAAAATACGGCTTTGGATTTTGGGTGAGGATTAGGAAGATTTTACACATTTCAATCCTCTGGATCAACTTGTAGGAAAACAGGCCGAACTGGATGGACAGATGTCTTTTTTCGGCCTTATAAACTATGTTACTATATTACTTTATCACTGTGAAATTTGTACTTTTATAATATTATTCCATATTTATACTGTGTTCAGTAAGAGGCGCAGGTGTAGACCCATTGTGCATACTCAACCGATATGGCTTGGGGCTACTCTTGTGGGAACCAGGCGCACCCCTAGTGTTCAACCTCTTACCCCTGTACAGGGATCTGCTGCAAGGGTCACCAAGCCATTACCTAGAAGTAGTCTGTGTTCAGAGATGTCTGACCCAGGCAGGTCAAGAGACACTGGTTAACGGCACCAAAGGGAAAAACAGAAGCATGGTAAGTGGACAAGCCAAGCTCAGGACAGACAGAGTTCATGCTGTATGGTAGTCAAGCACAGGATCAATGTAGAGGTTGGATACAGAGGGTCATAACAGTACTTAGTGCCCCTTTGATGGACTAGTCAAGCAAGGAACCTATAGCTCAGGCATCTTCCTATAGGTGTCCTATGTACCCCAGGGAACTCTGCAGTTGGATGGGCCCTTTAATAGCTGGGGAAATTTGTTTCCCCTAAGGGAGTAAGAAGTGGACTGCCTACAGGAACGCACAGCCTGGATCGGCAGGGAGGAGGAGCACTGGGGACATGCTGGCAATGAGAAGGCCCCTCTCCTGATAACACAATTACATAAATGGAAAAATAAAGTTTTATTCTCCCAGAGTCACATGGGAATTCAAAAGCCAGGAGATCGGCAGTGTTGTATAGCAAGTTGTAGTAATGACTTATGTTGTCAGGTTTTTCTTCTACAAGATACTCTAGATATTGGAGGCACAACTGCTTGCCCCATTGTAGGTAGGAGCCAGTATGGCAGTTTAAGCTGCATTTACACAAGCAAATAATTGTCCAGATTATCTGCCTGTATAAAAGGGCTGCTGATCACCCGATGAACAAGCGAAACACTCATTCATCGGGTCATCCTGTCGTTCATGCAGGCACCATCAATCTTAGTTTCTGGGCAGCAGATCGTGTGGTCTAATCGGCGATCTGCTGCCCAGATACCATGATTCTGTATGAGGATGAGGATGAGGGACGGCAATCCCTCATCCTCATACAGCGAAAGAGATCGCTGCATGTAAATGTCTCCTTCACTGAGCGAGCAGCCGACTGTCCCGATCGGCTGCAGAATTGTCCTGTGTAACTCCACGCTTAGATAGCACAGATGTATACCTCATTATATTCTACTTAACATTCCTGCAGGACATCTTTTTTTTTCCCTATTTAATGTGACTGATGGTGGACACGTAAGGACATCCAGAGGCCTCGTTTACCTTTGCTTTGTGTAATTTGAGAAGGGTCTTTCCAATGAAATATTTAGCAGGAAAGTGGTATCTGGTATGTCCCTAGTAGACATATGCTTCAGCTGAAACATGAGCATGTTCCTCCGATGTGGGGTGGAAAAGAACAAGCAAAACAACAAACTAGAACTAGAAAATTTATCGCAAGTATTTTATACGTCCAAAATGAGTTTACGAGTAAATTAGACACTTTAAAGGGAACCTGTCACCATGAAAATGCAGTGCAATCTGCAGGCAGGAGGAGAGCAGACTGATATATAGTTTTATGCACAAAGATCCAGTACAACTTGTATTTTGTTCATTACATTTTCTCCTCAGTCTGAGGTAAGGAGTCATGTGAGTGGACCTGCAGTGACAGCTATCTTTATGCACAATCCTAAGGGATGTCTGTCAATCACTTGATAGGACCGCCCACATGACTCCTTACTGCAGATTGAGTAGAAATTTTAATGAACAATTTATATATTACAGTTTATACTGAATTTATACTTAGAATGAATTTATATATAGTTTATACTTTTCCCACACTCTATCTCACGATCTGCTCTATAACAGCTGCCTACAGGTTACACTGCATTTCATGGTGGCAGGTGCCCTTTAAAGAGGCCCTCTTACCACTCCTAACCTTTCTGTTTTAGTAAGTACATATATTCCCTATGAAATAATTCTCGGGCAAGGGAGAGCATCAGAGCATGCAATGCTCCAATGCCCATATCAGGAGGGACTGCCTGGGTGAAAATGGGGATATGTCCGTGTTTAGCTCTGAACCCCGACAGTTCCTTTAAGACAAGTCCCCTTTAGGCTGTATTTACACGTGACTGAATAGCTGCGTATTTGCCTTAGTGGATTTTTGTGTGTCAAGTCTGTAGATTTTAAGAAATCTCATCCACATGTAGCGTAAATCTGCAGCATGTCAATTTATGCTGTGGATCTCCCTAGTGGATATCACCCTTTGCGACTGAGAGGGTGAAGTCTGCAGGCTTTTCAATGGCAAAACTGCATGTAATACAACCCTTATAAATGTGAAATAATTACAGATTTTAACACCCACGCTATTCTTTTCAATCCTATACAGTTTCTTTATCAAAGAGCCCAGCTGCCTCAGCCTCTCCTGTAAAGGGCATCAGACGCTCCATGCAGTCCCCCCAGAAGCCTGTGTTGGCACAGAAGGGGAGGAAACCTATACGAGACAAGCCCCTTGAAGAAGCTCCTTCTCCTCCTCCAAGGAAAGGCAAGCGTCCAAAAAACACAACGCTGGCAAGAAATGTGCTAAATATCGATAACTTAAAAACCAGACCACGGGGTTTAAAACCAGGAAGAAAGGTGAGGAGCTCTGTTTTTCTTTTGTATGCATTGCAAACGGTGGTGAAATATATTTTGCTATAATATTTAAAACTTTATTTATTTAGAAGTTTTTATTATATACTATGTACAGTACATAAAACTTTACATTTCTTGTTGTTTTGCAACTACTTCACAGTCAAAAATGTGTTTTCAGGATAATAACTGGACACAGACTAATGAGAACGTAGAAAAAGCAATGATTTTCTCTAAAAGTTTGGATAAAACAGGATGCATCAGTAAAGTTTGCATATAGACTGGACCGACAGTGTGTCAAATTGGTATATTTCTCTAGTGAAAGAAATGTATAACCTGGAGTATCCATTTAGGGCAAGGGATTAATTGAACTGACTTGATTAATTTGTTTTAGTTGATACTGATTTTGATTTGATCAAAATCATGACATTGATGTTAGACTATCTCCCCTCCCCTCCCTACAGAACACGATTCAGGTGGCTTTGGGGGTGGGGGTTTTGGAGGGAGTACTGGCAATCGAGAATCCTTACAAAAGCCCCCAAGCCTGCCATGACTGTTTGTCTATTATATTGTAGACGTTATACTGAGTGGGGGCCACAAGTAGACATTGTACTGTATGGGGCTTATACAGTATTATGTCTGTGTTGCCCTCATACGTTATAGTAATGTCTCCTTGTGGCCTCACTGTCCCACACCATGTAATGAGGCCCGGGCTGGGGAGCAGTTCACTCACTGGGGAAGCGTTCACTCACCAGCATGACTGCTCTTAGGGGCCGTTCAGACGGCCATAGTATTGCGGATCCGCAATACCACGGATGCCCCCTGTGTGTGCTCCGCAATTTGCAGAACACATGGCCGGGCGCTCCGTTCAAAATGCCTATTCTTGTCCGCTATTGTGGACAAGAATAGGACATGTTTTTTTTTGCAGAGCCACTGCACGGAGCCGTTGCTGCCCGCTCTCATAGAAGTGAATGGGGCCGCATCTATTCCGCAAAATTGAGGAATAGATGTGGACCCATTCACACGAATGGGGTGTTTTGGAGATGACAGGTTCCCTTTAAAAGATACACAATACCTAATCCCAATGTGTGAAGCAATGCAAGATGTCCTGGATCAGTGTGGCATGCCTGTGTGAATAGCGCATAAACCCCACGCGTATCGACCGCAAAGTCCGGCTTCCTCAGGGGCCATGGACTTTGCCGGCGATACGCGTGGGGTTTACGTGCTGATACATACTGATGCGGACAGCACGCAGTGTGCTGTTCATATTTTTTGTGGCCCCGTTGAAATGAATGGTTCCACATCCGATTTGCAAAAAAAAACCAGACCAAAAATCTGGTTGTGCGCATGAGGCCTTATGGTCATTCCAGGCAGATGCTGATGCTTGCCTGTCGGTGAATAGTGTGGCTCTGTAGGACAATGGCCTGTATATACCGCAGTGGCCCTGTCGACATCTGCAGAGGAGATTGACTTTGCAGTGTATCGATGACTAGGAATTGCTTGCAGCTGTCAATACAGCATTAATCTTGTAGCAGCAGCTGGAGAGAAGCCCACACGTTCTGCTTTTATCCCAAATCTGCTCTTCTAGAGGCAAATGATGGACAGATTGTAATTTAATGCAAAAAGCAGTCTGGTTATTTGCATGCAGGCAATTGTGAAGTCTATTTGCTCCCCCATGCAACTTCCCCTCATCTCATTATATAGTGGCACGTACGTTTACATGTGCCAGCATCTAACTTCAAAAGATAATTCAGAAATTTAGGGCAATCATATCAATATCTCCATATGAATAGCATGGTGCTGTTTCTCATTCATAGCACGCTACTGTTCATCAGTTGGTAATGTTGGCAAACATACGCTTGAAGAAACTGAACATTAAAAATAGATGTTTTGTTATGAGGGCATGTCGTCCCCCCTCAACCAAGCAGCAGTAATTGCTTTGTATGTTCTTGTCAGCCCTCAGGCAAAAGGCAGCGAAACTTTCTATGCAGTATCCTCTCCAGCCTTCCTTTGCCAAGGGCTGGATAGTGGCTTTTGTGACACAAAACACATTTTGTTCAGACAATCCAGATTTCACCTTCATTTATCTTCCCGTGATAAAAATGAACATGTGGTTCTGCTTATGCTGTGAACTTTTCTGTCTTCGTCTTTTCAGAAAGAGATCCTGCCATTACATTCAACCCTCCCGCCTCCCAACTCTGATGGAGACCTCAGTAAACCTCCGATGATAAAAGATGGGGTTGGCATCACAAATTCTTCAATGAATGTGATTTCTACAGGTAACATCAAGAATCAACAGGATAAATGCTTTCTACACTATGGGGGAGATTTATTTAACTGGTGTAAAGTAGAAATGGCTTAGCAACCATTCAGATTCCACCTTTCATTTTCCCAAGGAGCTGTGAAGAATGAAAGGTGGAATCTGATTGGTTGCTATGGGCAACTAAGCCATTTCTACTTTACAACAGTTTGATAAATCTCCCCCTATGTATTTGTGCTTGAGGTTTTTCACATTTTTTGGCTTGCAAATTTGATGGCCTGCTTCTGTGGGACTGCCGAGTGCAGCGCTCAGCTATATCCAGCAGCTTCATAAAACTGAATGGAGCACATCGCTGCCTTATTCACATATGGGACACGGGATTGAGGAGGATTCCATCAGTCTGACCTCCAGTGATCACACATGTATCCCCTCTCCTGTAGATAGGTCATAAATACTGGGGGTCAACCCATAAACGTGTATACCTAAACCTTTTCACTTTTTTGTTAGAAATGGCCTAAAATTTTTTTTGTAATATATTTTATGTATTAATTTTATTGTATGTGTGGCAAATCAGACCCCCAAAGTTGTGGCCCTTCTGTAGTGCTTCTGACTGCAGAGCATACATAATGCATACACCACAGCCATGTGGTGTACTGATCCTGACTTCTACAATATGTGCTGCAGTGAGCACTGTACTGACAGGAGCACGCAAAGCTGCCCCTGCCTGTTCATAGCACGTGGGTGCCCTGCACTGCTGTACTATGCCAGGTTTTAGCGGAGCACTGTGCTATGTCCTCTCTCCACTCCACTGACAGGTCTGCATAGCATGTCAGTGCAGGGATAGCATAGCAAGGACAGGCAGAAGTCCTCTCTCCACTGACAGGTCTGCATAGCATGTCAGTGCAGGGATAGCATAGCGAGGACAGGCAGAAGTCCTCTCTCCACTGACAGGTCTGCATAGCATGTCAGTGCAGGGACAGCAGAGCGAGGACAGGCAGAAGTCCTCTCTCCACTGACAGGTCTGCATAGCATGTCAGTGCAGGGATAGCATAGCGAGGACAGGCAGAAGTCCTCTCTCCACTGACAGGTCTGCATAGCATGTCAGTGCAGGGATAGCATAGCGAGGACAGGCAGAAGTCCTTTCTCCACTGACAGGTCTGCATAGCATGTCAGTGCAGGGATAGCATAGCAAGGACAGGCAGAAGTCCTCTATCCACTGACAGGTCTGCATAGCATGTCAGTGCAGGGATAGCATAGCGAGGACAGGCAGAAGTCCTCTCTCCACTGACAGGTCTGCATAGCATGTTAGTGCAGGGATAGCATAGCGAGGACAGGCAGAAGTCCTCTCTCCACTGACAGGTCTGCATAGCATGTCAGTGCAGGGATAGCATAGCGAGGACAGGCAGAAGTCCTCTCTCCACTGACAGGTCTGCATAGCATGTCAGTGCAGGGATAGCATAGCGAGGACAGGCAGAAGTCCTCTCTCCACTGACAGGTCTGCATAGCATGTCAGTGCAGGGATAGCATAGCGAGGACAGGCAGAAGTCCTCTCTCCACTGACAGGTCTGCATAGCATGTCAGTGCAGGGATAGCATAGCGAGGACAGGCAGAAGTCCTCTCTCCACTGACAGGTCTGCATAGCATGTCAGTGCAGGGATAGCATAGCGAGGACAGGCAGAAGTCCTCTCTCCACTGACAGGTCTGCATAGCATGTCAGTGCAGGGATAGCATAGCAAGGACAGGCAGAAGTCCTCTCTCCACTGACAGGTCTGCATAGCATGTCAGTGCAGGGATAGCATAGCGAGGACAGGCAGAAGTCCTCTATCCACTGACAGGTCTGCATAGCATGTTAGTGCAGGGACAGCATAGCGAGGACAGGCAGAAGTCCTCTCCACTGACAGGTCTGCATAGCATGTTAGTGCAGGGACAGCATAGCGAGGACAGGCAGAAGTCCTCTCTCCACTGACAGGTCTGCATAGCATGTTAGTGCGGGGACAGCATAGCGAGGACAGGCAGAAGTCCTCTCTCCACTGACAGGTCTGCATAGCATGTTAGTGCAGGGACAGCATAGCGAGGACAGGCAGAAGTCCTCTCTCCACTGACAGGTTTGAATAGCACATCAGGAAATGGAGGAGCAGCGATATGCTATGTATAGCTCCTGCCTGTCACGCTCTGCCAGGCTTAGCGGATTGGGAATAGGCATGAGCTTTACATAGCACATTGCATCTGCTGCTTGTCCTCACTGCTTTCCGCTAAAGCCTGGCACATCACATCAGTGCAGGCTACGTTTATGAAAAGAATCACAGAAAACAAATAATAATGCACTTACATTATAATAACTAATAGATGCAAGCATTATATATGGACTAAGCCCTCACTCTGATATAATAATGGCATAGGTTGGTTTAGAGTAGGACCTCCCTGACTGAGACCACCTTGGCGGGGGTAGGCCGGCACAGATGTGTTTTGATCAAAATATATTGGCTAAGAGTCTCAGATTTTATTATATCAGAATGAGGGCTTAGTCCATATATAATGCTTGCATCTATTGTGTAGCATAGTGCATTATTATCTGTTTTCTGTGATTCTTCTCTTATAGGCTACATCAACAGAAAAATAAAAAAAGTTATGGCCAACAAAAACAGCCCACAAGCATCTTATTTTGTACTCCTTCTTGGCTAAAAATACTCCTCAAAGATGCTGTGAGAAGTATTTTTACTGTGCCAAAAAGTGTAAGTTGACCTGTGCTAAGGAGTGTAATAGACTGACCATCTCCATATATTGGCAGTCACTGTATGTATGAATATAAGACCTCGTTTTCCACGTCCTCCTCCCTCTGCTCTGAGAACACCAGCTGCTTTGAAGTGACTGCACACCTATTACAGTGAAATGCATTTTCTTATAGTTTGTGTTTACGTGAACAAACATGGCAACTGTGGTCCCCATCTGGATAAGAAGAAAGTAATGCAACTTCCCGATCATTTTGGGCCGGGTCCAGTGAACATAGTGCTGCAGCTGGCAGTGCAAGCCTGTGTGGACTGTGCACACCACTGTAAAGTTGTATTCAGCTTCCTGAAGTCTGGACATCATGGGGGAGAAGTTATAAAAGGTATTTCAATGTGTTCTGTATACCATAGGACAGCAATCTTTTTGGATTTACTTGTAATATTACTATGCCATTATAGTCATTGGCGTTCAGTTGCTTTACCATTCCCAACATGGGACTTTAAATGGGCAATTTATTGAATGAATATTCTGTATATTCTGTATACAGCGGAACCATATTCACTATTTTTCTTTTTCATTAATTTTTTTATTTTTTTTTAGCAATTCTTCTGCAAAATTTGGTTTCAAATGTTGATCCCTTTGCTTTGTTTATTTCTACAGCTTCGTTTGATGGTGAGATGCATTCTGTCCATCTGCCGTCAGTCAACAGTGCGTCATTTGTATTGCGCTTCTTAGAAAAATTATGCCACAGCCTGCAGTGTGATAATCTGTTCAGTAGCCAGCCGTTTAGCCCATACATGGGGGCAGCACAGAGTCCAGCAGACTACGACAGAAGCAAAACCTGTAAGAATCCTGTATTGCTGTTTTTATCAGTCATGATGTGATGACATTAGTGCTGTATTTAGTTCTAATCCACTGACTATTGCAGGTTTTGTATGCTAGCAAGTCATCAGGAAGGAGGCACTTATTTACTGGTTTCCCCATAGAAGACACGTTACCATCATAGAGTGTACCACTAACAAGTGAGAAAAATGTTAAAGGGGTTTCCTGGCCCAATAACATCAATAATCTATCCTCAGGATAGGTCTGACACCCGGCACCTCCACTGCTTGAAGTACCGCTGAAAACTGAGCTGGAAACACGGCACCATTCAAAGTGTATTGGCCGTGCCAGGTTACTGCAGCTCAGTTTCTAGTTAATTGAATGGTAACCTGCACAGTCCCTACAATTTAATGGAGCTGTGCTTCTGACTCCGTTCTCAGCGGTAGTTCTGGCAGCGTGGAAAACCCTGTTAAAAACTAAGGACACAGGCGTTAAAATAATTGTTGTACTGTAATTGTCCTGTATTAACAACTTGGCTTCTGCAGCTTCTAGGTATCACAGTACATAGCATGCTGCAGAATGCTATTCTGTGCTGAATCCGTCAGACAAGCTCTCTGATGGCAGGAGAGGACTCCAGCATAACAGAAACCGGACGGATCCGTTATGCAGGCCACAGACTTCTATTATGACAGAATGAATAATGGAATGTCTCTAAAGGCGTTCCGTCATGCATTCCGTCATAGAATTGCGTTATGGTCTCGGAATCCATAACGCAATTCAGTATATACCACAACACAAACCTGCACACAAACTTCAAAATATGAAATTCGCTCATCTCTAGTCATAATGAATGGCCTAATTAAGGTGCACAGGGGTGGTTACAAGAGCAGGCATTCATCTTCTCATTCTGTTTCTGGAAAAAAAGGCCACCCAGATGTAACATTCAGGGAGCCAGTATGTTCTCTGATATGGGAGAAAATAAAAAGAAGTCCGTGTTGAACCTGCCCCTGGACACATGTACAGTTTACACAGGAGTAGGGGAATCTATGTCTACCTCTCCTTGTAGCCTATCAGCACTTTCTCCACTGGCCCCCTCTCCTCCTTTAGGGCTCATGCACACGACCGTATGTATTTTGCGGTCCACAAAACACGGCTCCACAAAAAATACAGATGACATCCACGTACATTCCGTATTTTGCGGAACAGAACATCTGGCCCCTAATAGAGCAGTCCTATCCTTGTCCATAATGCGGACAATAATAGGACATGTTCTATTTCTTTGCGGAAAGGACATACGGAAACGGAATGCACACGGAGTAACTTCCATTTTTTTGCGGACCCATTGAAATGAAAAAAAAAAAAAACATAATGGACACGGAAACAGAATACATTTGTGTGCATAAGATTACATCTGACTGCAAGGGGACTGCTTTAACCGGGATTATATCTGGCTGTATAGCAGTTAGACATACGCAATACTAGGAATTTAAGCTTTAAAACCAGACAAGGATTGCAGTGCTAGCTGCTATGCATCTTTCACTTCACCTAGCTGTATCTCAGGCTATATTGTGGCTAGAATTGTAAACCCAGTCTTGTTTTAAACTTATATTCCTAGCTTTACAACAAGACCAGGACATATCCCCAGCTATATACAGCCCGAGATAGATTCCTTAGTAGTAAGGATGTCTCGCACACCCTTAGCTACTGAAGTTTTACCTTGCAAGGAGATACACCCATGACAGCAAAAGGGTTAAATGCCAAGGATACCTTTTTAGATCAAAATGATTTCATTACATGTCGATTAGGGTAACATTTTTTGCAATAGGTTATTATAACAAATTTTGTATTCCAATAGTGAGTGATCATCTATGCCGATATATGTCCAAATCAATGACCAAGGGTTTTCTAGGCTTTTCCTACAATAATTATTTATGGACAAGTCTTCAGGAGTTGTTTGGTTAGGCTACTTTCACACTAGCGTTTCTTTATTCCGGTATTGAGCTCCGTCATAGGGGCTCAATACCGGAATAAAATGCTTCAGTTTTGTCCCCATTCATTGTCAATGGGGACAAAACTGACTGAAGACAACGGAATGCTCCTGAAAGTATTCTGTTCCGTCTTCAGACCGGAGAACAAACCGCAGCATGCTGCGGTTTGCTCTCTGTACTAGTTATCCGCACCTAAACGGATCCGGAATGACCCCAATCCAAGTCAATGGGGACGGATCCGTTTGGTGTGATACAATGGTGAACGGATCCATCACATACACACATACAGACATACACACATACAGACATACACACATACAGACATACACACATACTTACATGCTCCCGGCAGGTCACCATAGCGCAGGAGGAGCAGGACGGCGCACACATAGGACGATTCCACCCGGCGCCCAGCAGAGGGCGCTGTGGGGAATCGTCCTATGTGCGCGCCATCCTGCTCCTGTACTGTGCTGTGGAGACCTGCCGGGAGCATGTAAGTATGTATGTGTATATGTGTGTGTGTGTGTGTGTATGTACAGTGTGACATGTGTGGGGCCGGAGCGCGGTTCCGGCCCCACACATGTCCCTGCGGCAGCACGGATCCGGTGGCACCCTTCACCTGCCGGATCCGGGCTGCCGCTAGTGTGAAAGTAGCCTTACACTTTCAGGACTGGTTAGGGATTTTGTTTTGTCACTAATGCTTATTTTGTAAAATGTAGAGGAAATCTGGCTGGGAAAGATCAGTCATTTACCTTTTATCTTACAGTTCCACATTTCTAGGGTTTTTCTAATACTACTTCTAAATAAGCTATGCTTTTATAATTTATTACTTCAATTTGTCTTCACTTTTTCTTTTTTAAAGCAAAAGAAGAAATGTCTGACAGGAACAACAAGAGAATTCTCCAGGAGTCTCCTCCTTACACAGCTCCTCTTTCTCCAAAGTTACCAAGAGCGGAAGCTCACCCTTCAGAAGGTAGCACCTCATGACTGCAAATGCGATTCCACTGAGCCACAATAAAATCTATTTTTACCCCTTGTACAAGTACACACAGTATAAACTCATCCGTATGAAGGTATAGGGCTCGTTTAATGGCCACCCGCTGACTATCCAGTTTACTCAGTTTGTAGCATCAGCAATTGAGTAGCCACAGGGTTGGATGTCTTTTAACCCATTCCTCCTTCATTGCTGGATAGACAGCATTATGCAGGGGGCTATCTACAGGAAGGTGTCCAACCAGACAACCCCTTTACTCATTTTTACATCACCCATGAATGTAACACTGGTCAAGAAATGTCTGGCTCTTTGGTTTTCTGCAGGTTATCCACTGATGAAACAATTAGGAATGCATGCCAAATAAATCTCAGTGAAATTCAAATTAAATTTGCTTGTACAATGTAGAGCCAGACACCTCGTAAAAGACGGTCTTTGTACTCAGCGTTTTCGGTCTAATATTGTATGCAGTAAATCAGTTCTAGTCATGCCTTTTCTCCAACAGCTGAAACCCTGCCGCTGCAAGAGAATAATACTCCAAAAGACCACAGATATTCTGAGGAATCCATGGATTCAGCACTCAACGCTGTAAATCCACCCAACTCTTCACCCCGTACCACAGCCGAGTACCGCTCAGCAGGCAACACGCCAGCTTTTTACAGGACCTCTCTCCAGCCTATGACTCCTACCTCAAACACCACTCCTTTGGTACGTAGATCATCTTCAAGCTCAGCAGGAAACAGCTGCTACTATGAAACAGGCAGAAACCGGATGCACAGGAGGATCGAAGGTAAACCTAGCAGAAAGCATGTAGCGCTTTGCTGTCTTCTGTCATCTTGCCAATTAACAGAGGGATAATATGTAATGTTAATGTAGTTGTTTCACAGAAACCTCTGTCCTGTTACATGGAGCAATTTCAGTGCAGATCGACCATATACAAGTCATTTTTTGCGATTATTTGTCCCCCGTTATCACCAGCACTTCCCCCTGTATACACAGGTGACGATCTGCTGGCAACCAGCACTTTTTGGTGCCACGTGAAAGATGCAGTCACCCAACCAATGGTTTTTCAGGTGCTGGGTAGCATGCTGACGCAGGGCAGTGATCAGAAACGAGCATTTTTCATTCCCGATCATAGGGCCCTAGGCAGAGTGTAAGATATTGCCTTCTAGTAGTGACAGAGAAATATTAGTTTTGTTAAGTGTCTTTTAATGGCCTGTTACGTTTTAGACATACCCTTTATTAGTTTACATGTGTAGTATTTTTTATTCTATTATTTTTTAAATTATTTTTTTAAATTATTATTAATGTCTAGATGTTTCTTTAGATGTAGACAATAATCTGGAGTTAATATCCAAGTAGCTTTTCCTTAAATTATTCTTTTCCCAGGGGATACAAGTGCCTTGGGATTTCTGTTGTTTGTACTGTAGCTACACTTAAGGCCCTTTTAGACGGGCCGATAAAGTCTCCCTGAACGAGCGCCGATCAGCAACATCGGCGCTCGTTCAGGGAGCCTTTACACGGCCCGATGAATCGAGCGCCGGGCCGCACGAGTGATCGCTGTATCGCTCGTGCGGCCTGGAAGCTCCATGCTGTCAGGCGCACATCGCCTGTTTACACAGGGCGATGTGCGCCCGACAGATCGGATCTTTTGGTTTTTACAAAAGATCCAATCAGCCGACGAACGAGCGTTTTGCTCGTTCGTCGGCTGATTAGGGCCACTTTTACACGGGCCGATTATCGGCACTAGCGTTCCTAGGAACAATTTTCGGCCGATAATCGGCCCGTGTAAAAGGACCTTTAGAAGTAGATTACAGCTCCATTGTGTTAATGGCGTAAAACCACAGGTTTATTGTTCCCTCACTGTCCACAATGAAGCTTTAGTAATTACCAGTAGCTGTGTGAGCGGGAACTGAAGAGACACATGTCCTTCTGGGAGGGGTAATAAAGGTACCCTTAGGCTAGTTTCACACTAGCAGCAGCACGGATCCTGCGGGTGAAGGGGCCCGCCGGATCTGTGATGCCACAGGTGCACTGTAATGGGGACGGGCCACGGGCACAGCACGTTAACACCTGCTGAGAGGCGGACGGAACGAAAATACAGCGCAGCTCCGGCCCCACACGTGCACCTGCGGCAGCACGGATCCGGCGGGCCCCTTCACCCGCCGGATCCGTGCTGCCGCTAGTGTAAAACTAGCATTAAAGAGAACTTGACGCCACAAAATACAATCCAGTCTGAAAGCACCTTGCTATAGAGCAGGACAAGCTGAGCAGAGTGATATATATATTTTTGTGGTAAAACCTGTAATTTATACATTTATATCTTTGCTGTGAAAACCTATCAGTACAGGGAGGAGATGTTATCAGTGATAGCATTGTGTGTATAAGTGTGAACACAGACATAGCTGTCAGTTACTGATAACTCCTCCTCCCTGTACCGATTTGGTATTCACAGGGCTGCAAGAAAGCAAAGACATAAATGTATAAATTACACAAAAATAAATCTCAATCTACTCTGCTTCTCCTGCTCTATAACGTGGTGCTTTCAGATTGCATTGTATTTTGTGCTCACAGGTCCTCTTTAAGCTTAAATATGCTTCTTGTATTCTGCACCTATTTCTGTATTACCGTACCTTGAGCAATTTGTATTTACATGTAAATCTCTGCCCTTATTTTTAGCAGCGAGCTCCACCACAGGGCTGGACCTCAACTCTTCTGACCGTGAATCATCAAGAACACAAAGTAAAGATCCAACTTCCTGGTCTGTGGAGGATGTGATACGCTTTGTAAAGGAAGCAGATCCCCAAACTCTGGCACCTCATGCTGAACTTTTTCGGAAACATGTAAGAGAACTACTACTAATAAAACTTCTACAGCCATGTCAATGAAAAAACAAAAGACTGCTTAAATTTGGAGAGGCAAAAACTGAAAAATTAGCTGGTCATTAATCGGTTAATAGCATTTAGGCTAGGGCTACACAACGACAATTTTTATAATGACAGTCTTTGGTGTCGCACTGTGACAGTTGCAGACAAAATCCATCTTGAATGGATTTTTTGCTACTGTCGTGTCACAGTCGCAGTGCGACACCATAGACTATCATTATAAAAATTGTTGCGCGACATTGGTGCGATAAAATATTGCGCAGCCCTAGGCTTAGAGTCTCTTGCGGAAGGTCAGTGCATGCATTATAGAAACATCATTTACTTGCTGACTTGTAATGCGGGCAGACGTGCATGTTTTTCAGCAACATTGAGGTATGTCATGTGGTTTTCTTCACACAGAAAAGTTGCAGGGGTTTGGTATTATCAATGTTTCTACTCCGCTATTTCCCCTGTAACCACGAAGGGGTTTGACTTACCCCCATGAGCTCTTGGGATTGACATTTTGCTCACTAAGATGGTGTGCATGCACTGTGAATTTCTATTCAGGTGGAATAGAATAGCTCTTTATGTTGCATACATCACAGGTTCAGTACACAAATAGTCACACATTCTCTGGAGAATAAAAGTGCAGTCCATGTATAATGTATTTACGGCTACTATCACATCTGCGCTTTGCATTTCAGTTTTGACATCTGGCAGAGGATCTCAAAACCGGAGCAACACGCTTCTGTTTTGTCCCCATTCATTGTCATTCGTCAACAGAACAAACCAGATGAGAATGCTTTCCGTTCTAGTTTGTTCAGTTGTTTGACCGAACACAAAAGCTGCGGTTGCATGTCCAATCTGCAAAACTGAACAAAACGGATCCGGCACCAAAAACAATGTAAGTCAATGGTGCAGTATCTGTTTTTTCCCAGTTTGTTCAGTTTCTATTTAATACAACTGCATCCAAAAGGAATGGATGCATCTGGGTGTATTAAATCGAACTGAAGTCTTTTGCAGTCCGGATTTGAGATCCAGCAGAGGATCTCCAACCCGGAGCAAAAGACATATGTGAAAGTACCCTAAAGGCTCTATTACATGAGCAGATTGAGAAGACGATTGTCAGGGGGAAGCATTCCCTCCCATCAGTCGCCTGTTTGCTAGAGGTGGAGACGCTGCTATTACATGCAGCGATCTTTTCCTCAGTATCACTAATGCATCACTCGTCCCTATACTGTCTCATTGTTTGCTGGCAGTAGAGTGTCTATTACACAACGCGATCTGCTGCCGGCAAACCAGGATTTTTTTTAACGATGTTAAAAGATCCTGATTAACGAGTTTGCTCGGCGGCAGTATTACACTGCCAGATCATCACTAACGAGCTTTCATATGAACGCTTGTTAGCGATCATCTTAACAATAATCTGCCTGTGTAATAAAGCCTTAAGAAAGAAATCTAATGTACAAGTCAGAGAGCAGTGCATTACACAGTAAAAGTATAGCAGTGAGTAAGTAATTCTGCACTTACATGCAATGATCGAATCATTTCTACTTGACAATTCCCTGCTTGTTAGTGGAGGTGAAGCACCTTCATGCAGTGATCACCTCCACAGTATGAGGATGAGCAATGGCTACTGCTATCACTCATCTTCATACAGCTGCATTGTTTCTGGGCAGCAGAGAGCTGTTTAGTTGGCATGACCTGCTGCCCACAAATGATAATTTAATTGTTTGCTTGAACGATTGTGTCAACGATCTACACCACCTTTATACAGGCAGGTTATCAAGATTGAGCGTTGGCAGGAACGTTCATCCCCAATAATCTGCCTGACATTAGGACAGTGTAAACCCGCATTAACAGTTCAAGAGAATTTTGAAAAAAGTTTATTTTGCTGCAATAGGTAGGGTCTGGATATATGACACTATGGCTTTATTTGTAGGGGTTTGTCCATATGCAATGGAAAAGCCTTTTAGTTACTGAGTTTGCTAAATTGGAAGCCAAAAAAACCTTAGTGCAATATACAATATCACAGGAAGGTGAAGTGTGCACTACTTTGCTGTCTCATGTCCCGTCAGAAGAACCCATGATCTGTCTGCAGTTCTGTGGTTCCCCCCACTACTGGCATACTATGCTCCATGTAATACTACCTTTCCAGTGCTGCAGGGAATATGCTACAGGTTTAGTTTAGAAGTCCATCCTGTGGTCGTCAGCTGATCACTGGGCTTCAGTTGGAGAAGCTTTCCTGCTGAGACAACCCCTTTTAAGCCTGTCTATCAACCACTAGACAGATTAGCCATCTTGTCATATGTGTTGTGAGTAGGGTTGCACGATATATCGAAAACTCGGTACGGTTTCGGTACCTAGTGCGGTACCGAAGCTCGATACCGAGTTTTCTTGCAGTCCGATACTTAGAACATGGCGTGCGCATCACTTTAATGCGTTGCCCCATGTTCTAATATCTGCCTGCCGCGCTGCCAGGGCCCCCGCACCCGCCTCAGATCAGCCCACCCAGGTCCCAGCCACTTAAAAAAAAAAATCATACTTACCTGTTCTGGCCGCCGCTGTCCTCACTGGTTCCGCGCTCCACCGTCTTCCCTGGCGCGCACTATGACCTGACGCAGCGTCAGGTCATAGTGAGCGCCGGCAGGCAAGAGAGTGGAGCGGGGAACCTGAGGACAGCGGCGGCGGCCAGAACAGGTAAGTATGATTTTTTAAAAGTGGCTGGGACCTGGGTGGGCTGATCTGAGGTCTGAGGGGGGGCACAACTCGCTGACCTGAGGTCTGATGGGGGCACAAGAGGCTGGTCTGATGGGGGCACAAGAGGCTGACCTGAGGTCTGATGGGGGCACAAGAGGCTGACCTGAGGTCTGATGGGGGCACAAGAGGCTGACCTGAGGTCTGATGGGGGCACAAGAGGCTGACCTGAGGTCTGATGGGGGCACAATGTGTTGATCTGAGATTTATTATTCCTGTACGGTGACATCACTGTGTTTATTATCCCAGTGCAGGAAGAGGTAAGTGGTCCGTGTTTGTGTGTTTGTTTTCTATTTTTCAGGGTCGTGAATGCAGAGGACTACGTCGGATTCGGTGGACTATGTCGGACCAGCTTTTTTTTTTTTTTTTTTTTTTTTAAATAAAATGTTTTATACTTGTGTGTGTGTGTATTTTTTTTTTTACAATACTACAGTTTTAGTAATTACGGCTATCTACAGACGGCCCTGATTACTAATACTCGGCTTAGTGCTTGCCGGTATGGCAGGCCAGCACTAACCCCAACATCTATTACCTCGGCACCCACCGCCACCAGGGGTGCCGGGAAGAGCCGGGTACCCGCAGGACTGGACCTTCTAAATTGAGGGTCTGGCTCTGGGGCGGCTGCAGGCTGGTACCATTAGGCTGGGAAGGGCCAATAACCGTGTCCCTTCCCACCCTGGTAGTGCCAGGCTGCCGCTGCTGGTTGTATCTGGCTGGTGAAGGAAAAAAGGGGGGGACCCCACGCCATTTTTTTTTCAAAAATGTCATTATTTAAAAAAAAAAGGCGTGGGGTCCCCCCCTTTTTTCCTTCACCAGCCAGATACAACCAGCAGCGGCAGCCTGACACTATCAGGGTGGGAAGGGACACGGTTATTGGCCCTTCCCAGCCTAATGGTACCAGCCTGCAGCCGCCCCAGAGCCAGACCCTCAATTTAGAAGGTCCGGTCCTGCGGGTACCCGGCTCTTCCCGGCACCCCTGGTGGCGGTGGGTGCCGAGGTAATAGATGTTGGGGTTAGTGCTGGCCTGCCATACCGGCAAGCACTAAGCCCAGTATTAGTAATCAGGGCCATCTGTAGATAGCCGTAATTACTAAAACTGTAGTATTGTAAAAAAAAAATACACACACACATGTATAAAACATTTTATTGAAATAAACACTCCCCCAGACCCCTGTTTGACCATTTTATTTAAAAAAAAAAAAAAAAAAAGCTGGTCCGACGTAGTACACCGAATCCGACGTAGTCCTCTGCATTCACGACCCTGAAAAATAGAAAACAGACACACAAACACGGACCACTTACCTCTTCCTGCACTGGGATAATACACACAGCGATGTCACTGTACAGGGATAATAAACACAGTGATGTCACTGTACAGGGATAATAAACACAGCGATGTCACCGTACAGGGATAATAAACACAGCGATGTCACCGTACAGGGATAATAAACACAGTGATGTCACAGTACAGAGATAATAAACACAGTGATGTCACTGTACAGGGATAATAAACACAGTGATGTCACAGTACAGAGATAAACAGTGATGTCACTGTACAGGGATAATACACACAGCGATGTCACTGTACAGGGATAATAAACACAGTGATGTCACTGTACAGGGATAATAAACACAGTGATGTCACAGTACAGAGATAAACACAGTGATGTCACTGTACAGGGATAATAAACACAGTGATGTCACTGTACAGGGATAATAAACACAGTGATGTCACTGTACAGGGATAATAAACACAGTGATGTCACAGTACACCTGCAAACAAGGCCTGGGGGGACCAAGATAAGGCTAGGGGCTACACTGAAAAGGGCCAGTGGTGCACAGATAAGGGGTAAGGGGCAGGGTCACAAGCAAGGTCCTGGGGGGGAAGGGGGGGGTGAGGGGTGCACAGATAAGGGCCAGGGTGGCGCACACAGGGGGCAGCAGAGACGACAACCAGAGAGGCACAGACAAAGAGGGAGTGGGGCACAGATAAGGGCCCAGGGGCGCAGACCAGGAAGAGGCGTACAAAGACAAGGGTCAGATCCCAGGGGTGCAGACAGGGGCCAGGTAGGCACAGCCAAAGGGGCACAGATAAGAGCCAGGGGCTGCATTGAAAGGGCCAGGGTGGTGCACAGAGCAGGGTCAAAAGCAAGGTCTGGGGGGGGGGGGGGCGCACAGATAAGGGCCAGGGTGGCATTAATAGGTTCTTCTTTATTTTGGCGAGGTATCGTATCGAGTATCGTGATACTTTTGTACGTATCGGTATCGAACTCAAAATTCTGGTATCGTGACAACCCTAGTTGTGAGTGCTTCATTATTCATTATTATCCCGCTCCACAGGAGACAAGGCGTAGTGTAAAGACCAGGAAGCAACGTCTGCACGGAGCGCCACCTCCTTGTCAATCTGCTGATTGGACCCCCGCCGATCTGATATTGATGACCCATCCTGACAATAGGTCATCAATATTAACAGCTGGACAACCCCTTTAACCCTTCTTGGCTCATCACAAACCCTGATAGGTGTTCAATAGGGGATATTAATTCCTCATACTTGATCAGCTTATTACCATATAGTACACATCGCACTTTTCTGGCTGATAACATTTGTTGCTGTACTGAAGATCTAGTCATTGTGTGTGACGATACATTAATTCTGTACACTTTGTTCTTCTCCCCTCAGGAAATTGATGGACCTGCTTTTTTGTTACTTCGGAGTGATATGATAATGAAATATATGGGACTGAAACTTGGCCCGGCCTTGAAACTCTGCTATCATATTGAAAGACTCAAACAAGGGAAGTATTAGGAGCCCGGGCACAAGTGACACTATTGGATTTACCTCAAGAGCTGACTCTTACCTTCTGCGCAGGAGCTTGCAGTGCTACAATATACCTCCTCTGTAAAATAATGCAGACACTAAATATGTAAAGTATTTTTGTGTAAACCTCAGTTTTCTTCTGTTGTTTATCACTACAAAGTACAAATCCATGCAAAACTACTTACCCATCTTTTTATTTTAACCAAAAGGCTGATGCCCAAAGCAGTTTCCATTATTGGGGGTAGGGGGAGACAGCAGTGGACTTGGTGACAGACCTGTAGTAGCATTTACAGTGCCCCTCCTTAACAGAGTAGTGTGACTGATCTTTTTTCATTGCTTTATAATGGTCTCATAGTAATGCATAGGTACAGGATTTCCAACCTGTTAATGCGAGTAATCTTACTTAATCTCACTATTTTTGTGTCAGGATTATTTTCCTTTCTGTTTTTGTAGATGGCTTTTTTGTGCATATTGCTGGTGACTATTCCATTTAAGTGGTGCGGTCAGCTGCCCATAGAAGGTCTTTTTCCATTGTGGTGTATAACCAGCCACTGCTGCAGATTTGAAACCATATGGATAATGCTTTGTATGACTGAATCTGCTCCGACCAAGAAGAATAATCAAATGACTTCATAGATTGCCATAAAAAAGGACATTCAGCAGATGGCTGATATGGCTATGTTAAATAGGACCTTTCACCACTCCTGACATGTCTATTTAAAAACTCCATGCATTCCCCATGTACTAACAATTCTATAACATCTATTCTTATGGCTCTATGTTGTGCCATTCCTTTATTATTTCTACTAGAAGTTATAAATGAATTGCTATTTACCTTCAGTAAAGGAACAGAGCGGAGGTGACCAGTTGGGGGGGGTGTACCTGCACAGACTGAACATGGCAGCACTGATTGGCCAGAGTCAGACTGTGCAGGTACTCACCCCCAACTGGTCACCTCCCCTCTGTTCCTTTACTGAAGGCAAATAGCAATTAATTCATAACTTCTAGTGCAAATAATAAAGGAATGGCACAACATAGAGACATAAGAATAGATGTTATAGAATTGTTATTACATGGGGAATGCATGGAGCTATTGAAACAGACATGTCAGGAGTGGTGTAAAGGGGGTTTAAAGGGGTATTCCCATCTCAGATAGCGGAGGCATAATGCTAGGATGTGCCCCATTGTCTGGACCCGCATATGCACTGAGAACGGAGCTTCCCTCCATTCATTTCAATGGGGCCGCCAAAAATAGCCGAGCCATAGAAATGAATGGGAGCGGTGGCCGTGTCCTCCCGGTGCGCTCCCATTCACTTCTATGGGGACAATGCTAGGTGTTGGCCGGACCCGGGGAAACCTGGGGTCCTCCAGCCACTAGCTTCCTTGCTCTGTTCTCTATATAGGTGCGGGTCCCAGTAAGCAAGTTCTACTGGGGGGAACTTTAAGGGTTAGATCAGAAGTGCAGTGCATGTGGATAAGGTATTCAAGTCACCATTCACATACAGCAGAAAAACACTGCACAGAAAAATAGGCATGCTGTAGAGTTTCATAGAGTTTCGTAGAGTTTCAGCATGCTCATTAGGTCATGGATTTTCATATATAAAGGTGAAATCAACCGTCAATCTCCAGAAACATTCTAGTTCTTTACCATAGTTTCCCCCTTTTCATATTGCCTAAAGATAATGAATTGGTATATTAAGGAAGTAAAGAGAGAGTAAAAGGAAACAATCATATAGAATTCTTCTCATTATATGTATGTATAATACAGTCAGGTTGGAGGAGGTGTGCAGCAGCAGATCTGACCGTCCATCTTCTAGGACAGAAGCTTAGCCGGTGGTCATCTGGGCTCTTCCATGCTGGGGCGGTAGTGCTTCTGGTTCAGAATGGAAATTGTCTATAGAAGTCTTATAGCAACCTCCTTCCAGAAAGTAATCCCCTTGCTGACTTACAGTATAGATCATTGGATACCTTTTTCAGTATTAGATTAACATTACCTCAGAAATGTTGTGTTAGGTTTAGGGAGAATTAATAGGTCAGAATTGACCTTTATATGCGACAGGGAGAACAACCTGCATAATGATGGGCTGTTGTGAAGTGGAGCTGGCCCTGCTGTATGGAGTAATTCCGATATCTACTTACGGGGCAATTCCTGTACCTTCCTAATAATATAGGTGTGTGGAACCACCTGGACCCCAAGCTTCTCCTATCAAACCTTACTAATCTAATGCAGCTCAATCACAATTGGTCAGTGGCATCCCCAGCTCACTCAGTAATTAACTGTAGTGTCCTTCATTCTGTCCTCAAAAAACCAGCTCAAGCATTATAAAAATGCCCCTCTGTCATAGGGAGGCACATCGATATACACATACTGGTATGTGGACCTTCATCTGCACATTGATGCAGATTTACTAGAAAAATTGAGCTAGGATTCTGTCACGCATGCTGTGCAGCTTACTCAGCAAGTGGGTATTGCTTGGCGTGAAAGGCGTGTTGGTTTACTCAACAGGTTTACGGCTTGATTTGCAACACTGTGTGCCAAAATTGTGCCAGAATTTTGGCCCAAAAGTCTACTGAAAAGCGGTATTATTTTAGATAGTCACACCAAATGTATCGCCCAGCAGTAGCCACTGTCTAGTCTAGGGGCTGCAGATTATTGGGACCATTATCAGGAACAAATGTTCATATGAGCACGCATTCTTGATAACTGCCCTGCGTTAGTGTGCCGTCAATCACCTGACAAAGGAGGAAAATGTTAGTTCATCGGATGATCCGTCGTTTATGCGGCACATAAAGGCAAGAGATGAGATTTATCAAAACTAGTGTAAAGGAAAACTGGCATCGTTGCCCATAGCAACCAATCAGATTCCATCTTTCATTTTTCAGATCTCCTTTGGAGAATGAAAGGATCAATGTGATAAGTTTCTATGGGCAACTAAACCAGTTTTCCTTTCCACCAGTTATGATAAATCTCCTCCATTGTTTGTTGGCAGTACATAGTCATGTGTAAACGGGATGTGCTGCCTACAGACAATGTCACACACGGCCGGGCGCCCCATTGAAAATGCCTATACTTGTCCGCTCATGCGGACAAGTATAGGACATGCTTTATCTTTTTATACGGAGCCCCGTGCCGCGGCTGCCCGCTCCCATAGAGGTGAATGGGGCCGCATCTATTCCGCAATACGACCGTGTGAATGGGCCCTTATATGGAGGGAATGACTGCTGCATGAGGCTCACATTCTCGTATCCGCAAACTACGGATACTGATTGTGTGCATTATACTTTTTTTTAACTAGAATAGGCTATTCTTGTCTGCAAAATGAACAAGAAAAGGATGTGTTTTATGCAGATTTTTTGTGTATCCACAGAAGTGAATGGGTTTGTTTATGATCCACAAAAATGCAGATTGACCAAAACTTTGGTTATGTGCACGTGGCCTTAAAGGGGTTTTCCGAGTTATATTTATTGATGACCTATCCTCAGGATAGGTCATCAATATCAGATCGGCGGGGGTCCGACACCTGGCACCCCCACTGATCAGCTCTTGGAAGAGGAGGTGCGCACCGGGCGAGCGCTACCTCCTCTTCATTGTTTACCTGTTCGCCGTAACATCCGCAGCGGTGAGCAGGTGTAATTACACCTAACCGCCCCATTCATTTCTATGGGACTGATCGCTCCTATACAAGGGTATACTACAGAGCCATCCCATAGAAATGAATGGTAATTACACCTGCTCACCGCTGCGGATGTTACGGCGAGCAGGTAAACAATGAAGAGGAGGCAGTGCTGGTATGTCACGCACCTCCTCTTCAAACAGCTGATCGGCGGGGGTGCCGGGTGTCGGACCCCCACCTATCTGATATTAATGACCTATCCTGAGGATAGGTCATCAATAAGTATAATTTGGAGAACCCCTTTAACAAACGGGCAGTGATCAGGAACGAATGGTTTGCTCCTGGTCATTGCACTGTGTATAGGCCTATGTAAATGGGCCCTAAAGTCTAAGACAGTATTAGTAATTCTGACCTAATGTTACATGAGGAAGATGGATTGATGGTACTCATGACACACACTGGGGCCCTGGAGCAGTGCTTGTGCTTGTCCTCCTTTAAATCCAGCTTCCATAGTGGAGCAGTATTTTTTCCTATAACACGAGAAGTGTATCCTCTTCCATGACACAACCTATTTAATGTGAAGGATTTACATGTGTCTTTTCCCTATGACAGTGCAGTGCAATCCTCTCTTAATAACTGGAAGGCAGATCATTGATTTCTTTCTTTTTTTTGCTTGTATTAACACATAATGTCCTGGAATTGTGATGTTGCCATACACAATATCTTCTTTTTCTGTACCCTGTGTTTACGGGGCTGCTGAGACGATATTCTTTCATCAGATCATCAAGGCCGGTTGCCTTCTGGATAATTCTGGGGTAAACCATAGCAATAAACTGTGCAGTCCACGTATCCCAGACATACAAGGCATTTCTGTACTTTGAACTGTTGATGCGTTGAAGATCTGTTCCTGACGAAGTATTCCCTGTTCTATGCAATATGTTAAGGTGTCCGGTGTGTATATTGTATATATTGTACTTTCTCTTCATATGCAGAGTGCCCAGTTTTTCATCTCTGTTCGTCAAGGAGAATGCAGTTCCCCATCGATCTCTGAGCACTATGGGTTTTGTGTTGCTGCCAACAGTTTTCTAGATCAGGGACAAGAATGTGCACTGCATTTCACGAGAACAATGAATGTATGTAACAGTGCAGCTAGGGATTGTTTCCTACAGGATCTGGATTTTTATTCTATTTCGTACTGCCTTTTGTATATGTACATACAAGTCATATAATGTATATGTAAAAAGAAAGCTAAGGTGTATTTTCTACAGCGGCTTGCAAGGGAAGGGTTACTTCAGTTATTTCTCAGGTTCTAGCAGATGTGTATTGTTCTTTAAATGTAATTCTGTTTTTTTATTAAGCATTTTAATTTAATTTCATCTTTTGTTAAGCAGAAGAATCTACTGCTGATGTTTTATTCCTGTTTTGTTTTCTTCCACATTTAATATGAAGTTTCTTGTACAATGGGGCTGTTGTAACAAATGACTCTTTCTATGACGTCCTTCTTGGCGCGACCAGTGATGGGTTCCACGGAGAGATAAATAGAGAAATTCACATCGTGGTTAGCTAATATGTATAGAGAAAACATATCCTAACGGGTACAGTTAGATTTAAATAAGTCAATAGGCAGACAGATCCAAACAGATGGCGTATGGCTGCACATATTTCTTGTGGATCCATCTGGGAGGAAATAAAGCTACATCAACAGATCCAAGTACTTCTAATACTTATATGACGTTACATAAAATCAGAGTGAAAGAGATGTTTGCTGATATGGTGGACATGTAAATTGTATAGGGACAGCCTGACTTTGGCAGAAGCAAGGATGGGGGATGGTGGCTTTCAAGAGATATCTGGTAGCAGCTTGTTTCTCTTCCTCATTTAAATACACATGCAAACTTGGCTAGATGTTAGCCTGTATGTTTATGGGGCGGCCAGATGAACATTGGCTTAAAGGGATTGAATCTCTCCACAATGCTATCTGCCTATTAATTTCTTCTGTTATTATGTTAACTGAACAGGAAATTGTGAACTTAAAGGGGTTGTGTCACTTCAACAAATGGCATTTATCGTGTAGAGAAAGTTAATACAAAGCAGTTACTAATGTATTGTGATTGTCCATATTGTTTCCTTTTTCCATCACATTATACAGTGCTCGTTTCTATGGTTATGACCACCTTGCAATCCAGCAACAGTGGCCGTGCTTGCACACTATAGGAACGAGTACCAGACTATGTGTACTCCCATGGTCTCAGCAAGATGAATGTAAAAATGAATCCAGTCAGCAAAGGAAGCAATATGGACAATAACAATACATTAGTAAGTGCCTTGTATTAACTTTCTCTTTCTTTAAGGCAGACTCTATCACCAAGGCCCCTTCATGTGAGCTAAGGTCACTCAATACTGAATTAGTGGGTGTAACTGCGCTCATTGTTTTACAAGGAAAATGAGTCATGTGACCTCTTTTAGCAATGCAAAATGGCTGATAAGGGATGTATTTCAGCACAGCTATTCAGTGGATGCATTTGTCCCTTCTGGTTAAGTGTATACAAGTGTGCACACAGCCTTAATCTAAAGGTTGGAAGACGATGCCACCCAATGGATACTGAAAATGATATACCCAAAGGTATAAAAGGTATAAATTATTTTGATTGATAATGAAATGTATCAATCAAAGCTGTAAACCCAAGAAATAACTGCCTATGCTACCAGGCACCACATGATTGTCTACTCTAAGGGTATCTGGCGTGGGTGGCACCGCATGCACTAGAACTTCATCAGCTTGAGAAGTAGGTCAATATAAGCATAAGTTTAGCCATTTTCCTTGCCATAGTGCCAAATCCATAATGTAAGCATTGTCATTTTATTTTATTTGAATTAAGATACATCATCTCAGTGTTAGTACATGTAATATCTCCTGGAACCATCATTAGGAGTCCGCACACAAGTCTCTCATGCCATTCAGGTGGTGCTTGTCTTATGTTTAACCTCATGCAATTTCGATGTACTTAAATTTAATAAATTGGTTGTCTATTTTATGACTTTTTTTTAGATGAAGTGTATTGTGTAACAGCTGAATGCGTCTATACTAAGAATCTTGTGATAAATCACAGTTTCAGTTATGTGTTTTGGCCATTTTTTTTTGTTTCTACCCGTTCAGTTCAGAACTATTTTCTTTGATACGTACAGTGGTCTGAGCCATCAGCACTGGTCACCATGTGTAGCTGGGGCTCTTTTTGAGCATAGTTCTGTAGAAAAAAAGATTGAAAAGTAAAGTGCACATTGTTATAATTCAGCATAATGCAATATTCTGGCATCACCCAATAAAATAACATAGAATCAAGAATTAGATTTTTCGAAAATATATAATTCCCCGGTTTTAGACCTTAGAGGAATTCTGTACCTTGGGAGCAAGGAGAAGACAATTAAGCCAGTAGTGTCTCCTATCACTTTAATTCTTCTTTTGCTCAAGAGCCATTTTACATTTTGATTAGGCATTCAAAACATCCATTGTCAAATGCCAGTTATATGGTTTCTTTTATTAAATATGACAACCGTTCTCCTCTTCATGGAAATGAATTAGAGGTTCTCATCGCACCCTGCGTATTACTGAACAGGATTTCTAATGTTATTCTTCACCAGGATTCAGGAAGTAAGACGAACAAAATAACAATGGGCAAGGAAAGGAAAGCTTATTCTTATTGCATGTATTTAGATGGCATAGGGAATATAAAGCGCTAAGAAAGTAATTATATTTTTATATTCTAAAGTCTCAGTCTTCCAGTTTTCTGTATTTAAAGAGCATCTGTCAGCAGTTTTGTACTTGTGAAATTGGCTGACCTGTTACATGGGCACTTGGCAGCTGAAGGCATCTTTGTTGGTCCTATGATCATGTGCCCACATTGCTGAGAAAAATCAAGTTTTATTATATGCAAATGAATCGCTAGGAGCAATGGGGGCATTGACGTTACACCTAGAGGCTCAACTCTATCTGCAACTTTTATAGGCCCAGGCGTGATGATGTTTTCACTGTCTGGAAGTAATGGCAACGCCCCTGTTACTCTTAGAGGCTCATATTTCTCAGTAATGTGGGCACGTATGAACATGGGACCAGCACAGATGCCTCCAGCTGCCAAGTGCACATGTAACAGGTCAGCCAGTTTCATAGGGACAAATCTGCTGACAGATGCTTTTTAACAGTTTCATGTGTCTTCCCATTGCTAAATACAGACCCCGCATACAGCCAAATATGAGGTTCATTGTTTCCAGATGCGTTATTTCATTTATAAGAGGGCAAAATCAATCCTCATAGATGATTGTATACAATTCTGCTTCAAGAATGGGGAGTGCATTCCTTCCACAAAGGCACTCAGATCAGGCGCTCTTTGGATTGAATGAACGCTACATCCCTTCCCCCATAGTTATAACTAAATTCTTTCCCTAGGTTATACCATCCCTTTGTTTTGTACTGCATCCTCTTCACTATTCTTCTGGGATGCTGACGTGCAGGTTATAATTCAGGTGCCTCTCTGAAGGGGGGCAGAGCTAAATCAACACTGGAGCCCCTTTATTTTCACCCAGTGGTCAGACCCCAAACAATCGTAAAGTGATGGCATATGCTGGTGGCATTCCAACACTTTACAAGGTGGGAATAATCCTTTAAATCTCATCTTCTTATTAAAGAGGTTGTGCAGCCTGTTTGTATTGATGACCTCGCCTGAGGATAGCTCATCAATATCCGATCAGCAGGGGTCTGACTCCCTGGTCGAATGTCTCGGAAGTGCAGTGTAATGACGAGTAGTCGCTCCATTTTCTTGGAGCAAGTGCTTATAATTAGACTACGCCACCGCTGCAAGGGAGACGACGGGCAGTGTAATGAAGAGGAAGCAGTGCTCACATGGAGCGCTGCTTCCTCTTTAAAAAGCATATTGATGGGGTGCTGGGTGTCAGACCCCCGCTGATCAGATATTGATGACCTATACTGAGGAAGTAGTATAAGGCTACATTCACATGACAGAGAAAAACAAGTTTGTCCATTTTTAATGGCCATTTTGCACCCATTTTTTCCCATGTGGTAACAATGTTGGCTCTTTCTCATAACTAAAGAGTCGGCTGGAATGGATGTTTAGCCCATACATTACATTTTTGTGTGATCAGCAAATTCATCCATTGCATACACCAAACCTATTTATGAGGGCTCATTGAGGAGTTCTGTTCATTCAAAAGTGGACACAATTTTTCAGCTATCCCTATCTATACTGCTAGGTGTAGATGTATGTTCCTAAGGGCCCTTTCACACGACCGTATGCCCTCCAAGACATACAGTCCGTGAGCAGGCCATATGTCCCGGAGCGGCATCGATGGTGCGCACAGCATCATGGATTACAATGATGCTGTGCACGTCGGCCGCCCGCGGGACTACTGTCCCACACATATGATTTTATGAGTGCAGGACAATAGCCCAGCGGGTGGCCTGACGTGCACGGCAACATTGGAATCTATGATGCTGTGCGCACCATCAATGCCGCTCCGGGACATATGGCCCTCTCACGGACTGTATGTCTCGGAGGGCATACGGTCATGTGAAAGGGCCCTTATGTAGCTTACCTAAAGGAGCATTTTTTAACCCCTTCATGCATCCGGAACATAACTGTTCAAAAGGTGTACAGAGCGGCTCACAAGCTGAGCCCACTCTATATAAGGTTGGTGCCAGCTGTGTAAGGACTCGTCCGCAAGGAGTATTTGGACAGTGGAATCGAGCCAGGCAGTGCAGAAACCACTGCCCATACTTTTTAATGGGATGCCACACTACCGTTCATGCAGCCACATTTTTTTTTGTTTATATGGTTGCAGCTGTAAACCAACCTCCCATTGAAAACAATGGGAGGTGGTTTCCGCGCTGCCACCCATCAGCTTTTTGTTGTGAAATCTGCGCCAAATTCTACTTTTAAAAAATGCAGTTTGTACGGCCCCTTATAAAGCTGATGCCTGTCTGCAGTGACCAGGATCAGAGAGAACTCAGACCCCAGTCATTTAACCCCACAGATCACACTGTCAAAAGGGGCTCGATCAGTTCTTTTATAAACACCTCTGCGGCAAAATCATGGGGTGTCATTCGTCTGCTTTGCCATTCTAAACTGCCAGCGGCAGGGCTTAATAGGTAGTACAGCAAATACTCAGAAGAAAAAAACTAAATTGGTATCACCAAATCCGAAAATGTCCAAACAAAATACAAAGTATTTTAATTCCATGGGCAGCATTGTAGCTCAGTGGGTAGCACTGGTGTCTTGCAGCACTGGGGTCCTAGTTTTGAATCTGACCAAGATTCTGCATGGAGTTTGTATGTTCTACCCATGTTTGCATGGATTTCCTCCAGATAGTTTCCTCCCACACCCCAATGACATATTGACATGGACCTTAAATTGTGAGCTCCATTGGGAACAGCAAGCAATAAAAATGTTTGCAAAGCGCTGCGGAATATGTCAGTGCTTTATAAGTGAGTAAAATAAATGAATAAAATAAGGCGTTCACCAACCATAATAAATTTAACTGAAAAAAATCATAATTAATGAATCACTTTTTTTTACCTCCTATAATAAAAAATAAGAATAAGAAGTACTCAGAATAAGAAGTGTATGTACCTGAAAATAATGCTATTAAAAACTATAGGTCACCCTGAAAAATAGGCCTAACACAGCTCTGTAGCTGGTAAAATAAAAAAAGTTATTTGTGTAAGAATATGACCATCATTCTTAGTGCACAGTGAACGTTACACTTTTTTTAAATTTCACCCCACAAAGTTTTTTTTCCCATTTTGCAATACAAGATATGGTAAATTAAATTGTGCTATTAAAAATACAACTTGTCCTTAAAAAAAAAATAAAAAATAACAACCCCTCATACAGCTATGTGAATGGAAAATAAAAAAAAGGTATGGCTCTTGAAAGGTAAGGATGAAAAAAAATGCAAAAACTGGCCTGGTCCCAAAAGGTTTATGAAATTTTAAATATGCAATTCATATTAAATACAGCATGGTGTCATGAAAAGATACAACTTGTCCTGCAAAAACATACGGTTAAGTGAACAGAAAAGTAAAAACATTATGGCTCTTGGAAGGTGGAGAGGAAAAAAATGAAAAATGTTTAGTGTCAAGTGGTCAATATGTTACCGTATTTTTCGCCCTATAAGACGCACTTTTTCCCCCCAAAAGTAGGGTGAAAAATGCGGTGCGTCTTATAGGGCGAATACAAGTGAGCGCTTCCATAAGGAAGCGCTCTCTTGTACGTAGGGACCCCAATCAGACCTCAGATCAGCCCACCCAGCCACTTATAAAAACCTTACTTACCTGTCCTGTCCTGCGCTGCCGCTGCCCTCCGGTCCCGAGCTCCACTCTTTTTCCCTGCCGGCGCGCACTATTACTGTCAGGTCATAGTGTGCGCGGCCAGGGAAGAGATCGGAGGGCAGCGCAAGACAGGTAAGTAAGGTTTTTATAAGTGGCTGGGTGGGCTGATTTGAGGTCTGATGAGGGCACAAGACGCCGCTCTGAGGTCTGATGGGGGCACAATATGCTGATCTGAGGTCTGATGGGGGCACATTCTGATGATCTAAGGTCTGATGGGAGCACATACTGTTGATCTGAGGTCTGATGGGGGCATATTCTGCTGATCTGAGGTCTGATGGGGACACAGTAGGCTGATCTGAGGTCTGATGGGGGCACAGTGGGCTGATCTGAGGTCTGGTGGACGCACAGTGAGATGGTATGGGGGCACAGTGGGCTGATCTGAGGTCTGTTGGGGGTCTGACATGGAGGGCTGATATGGGGGTCTGATGTGATGTCCTGAAATTTATGGGCAGTCTGATAAGAGGATCTGATCAAAAATATTTTTTTTCTCATTTTCCTACTCTAAAACCTAGGTGCGTCTTATGGGCCGGTGAGTCTTATAGGGCGAAAAATACGGTATATAAAAATGATAGAAATGTCCCTTTAAAGGGAGTCTGTCACCTCATTTTCATCTATATAGCTAACAGCAGTGCCCCACAGAAAATTGTATACACATTCCAGACATACCTGTGTGCACTTTGTGTCTGTAGTACATGTCCAGGAAAAGCACTTTTATTCTGCATGATAACAGCTCCCAAGTGCCCAGCTGAAAGTGAAACTAAAGCTTTCTCTCCCGACTCGATTTCTAACAGCTATATCTTCTGATATACTGGATATGTGATTTTGGTATCATTTTAAAGCTTTGAATGCCAGCTTTCAAAGAAGGTCAGAACCATTTTTCTATCTGCTACCAATCCCAAGATATGAGCAACTAAAGCAGCCCTCCCCCCTTCAGTCTGGTTTGCAGCAGCAGAGCTGGGCACTTGGGAGCTGTTTTCCTGCAGAATAAAAGTGCTTTTCCTGGACATGTAATACAGACACACAGTGCACACAGGTATGTCTGGGATGTGTCTGCAATCTTCTGGGGGGCAGTGCTCTTAGTTATATTGGTGAAAATGAGGTGACAGACTCCCTTTAAATGTGTATAGCAACTATAAATGCAATACCATGTTCTGCTTCCCTGAACTACAGAGAATATTTTTATATACATTTTAGTCCCTTGAATATCTGTCTGACAGCATAACACAAGCACAAGACAGTGAGTCATGAACACATACAAACATTTATTTTAAATATGCAATTCATATTAAATACAGCATATAAGCAAATCTTGGCAGTAAAAACAGCTCTGGCCAACTCATCAGTCTAGTAAAAGCTGAATAAAATGTGCAATCTGCTTAAAAATAAGTTGTTTTGTGGCCCAGTACAAGTTACAAAAACATAGTACATATTGTAGCTATTTACCCCCTTCCCAAATGTAATAAATTACAAAGTTTATTTTTACAGGTAAAGGTATCACTTGCTGTGCGAGTACATAGTCCGCTCTTACCTTTACAAAATGAATAAGAAAGCTGAAGTCTCGCGCCAGTATGATGGTGTAAGATATCTGAACTTTGTATTAGTAAGCTTTGTTTCTTGCAGCACTTTTGGGCACATACTATTTTCTAGGGAAAAAAGCTGCCAGTCTCTGCTTTTTGATAGGAAGGATATGTATCTCTTGGGAATTTACTTTCTTTAACTTCATGCCTCTGTTCTTCACTTGCTTTCGTAAAGCATCGGTATTCTCTCTCACCTCTGTCTGACTCTTCATGTCGTAGCTCTGCATCATAGAGTCCTGGGGCAAATCTCTCTTAAAGGAAAAGTTTTTTGTTGAGACACCAGAAAGTCCTTTTATTTTGCCACAAAATATGGCAGGAACGGCATCTTTCACGGAAACAATGACCTTTGCTGTTTGGGAACTGCTCACCAGCTCAATGTTGTTGGACATTTTCGGCTCATAACTCACTCTGCCGCTTGGTTCGGAAACCCATTTTGGTTGGCGCAATATTTCAGCAGTGTTGGTGCAGATGACTCTATTGTCCTGTTTCTGTGTCAGTTCATTATGGACTAAGGATGAGTTCAAGGTTGAAGTGGGGAAGCCCTTACCTGTGGAAGGACCTACAGGGTCACACTGTGACATACTTGAAGCAGATGTGCCAACTTGAGTACTAGTGCTTGCACATCTCTTGTGTACAGGGACTGAGAGATCTAAAACACCATCCTCCTGGAGAACCTCAGCACTTGTATCATTGTCAACCAGTGGCTCAGTTTTCATTGAAAGATCAAGCGCTTCATTTTCATTATTTATTTTAATGACAGAGTGTCGATGAAACTGTGGAAATTCTGTTTTTGCCGTGTATTCGAAAGGTTTAATTTCTTCTTTCTCTTGGGTGGTTTGGGTAGCTTTGCAACTCTTCAGGATTTCTACTGTGGATTTAGGAAGGTCCACATTTCCCTTACTGTCCTTTTCAGTCTGTGGCACTGGGATTGGAAATGGGATTGGTATAGGCAGAGGCACTGGTAGGGGAACAATGACTGGATATGGAACCAGGAGTGTCGCTGGTGGAACTAAAGGAGCTAAAGGGGAGCTGAAGACTGGAGGGGGAATGGAGTTTATATCTGGAGATGAATGACAAGGAGAAGGATTGCCTAAATTTGGCGGAGGAAATAAATCCTGTAGAACAGCTGAAAAGCCTGGTGTTTGAAAAACTGGAGGAAGTACCGTTTCCTGTACAGGACTGGACATTTTCTGGTCTAATATTTGTGGCTGACCAACAGTAGTAGCAGTCGTTCCTGGGAAAAGGTGGTTCTGGATGGTGGGGCCAGGGCATGGAGATGCTTGAGGCAACACCAATGGGGAGTTCAATTGCTGAAAAACATGCTGCTCCAAAAGTACAGGCAGTGGTACAGGACCTTGTGTTGTTATAACATACGGTGTGCTGCTGCTGCTTGTGTTCACTTGAGGTGGAGTGCCACCTGCAACCTGCCAATGTACTGGCAGTACCACAGGGCTGTCTCCCAGGCAAATAGGTTGAAGAACAGTTGCAGCCACTTTTAGTGCTACCCCACTCTGGGAATCAGATGAGGGGCTAAGGACAGGGGCAGCCGGCACAGTAACAAGAGGGGAGAGAGTTTTTTTCATTAGACCAGATGGATTAATATTCCAGGCTTCTGCAGTAATCAGCTGTGTGACCCCATTCTCCAGTTTGTTTGGGATAGTAGAGGAGCTGCCATTCAAGTCCATTTGCAGATCTGGTGTTTCTTTATAGAGTTCTTCCATCTTCCCGCTGCTTTCCCACTGACTTTGGGTTGTTACTAGTGTTTACATGGCATTGTAGAATCATCTGGACATCCCGTGTGCATCATGTTAAGAGCTTCAGAAGTAAACAGAAAAAGAAAATATGTTACACTTTAGATATTTTTACAGCTATACAATAAACTTTATATTCCACAAGTTTCCATTCCATTGCATTGTTAATCACCGTGCAGCACCTTCAATACCGTGCAGCCATTGACAATGCAGACTGACTATACAGTGCGGTCTTTATTAGTTAAATAAGAAGCAGCTATGGTCTAATTGGCCGCGCCCAGTGGCTGTACCCTAATTCTTTCTCATAAAAATGAAGACTAGTAAGATGATTTATTTCCCTGGTAACAGCTGATTTCAGAGCTTCCCAGAGGCATGACCGTCCCTTGATCAGCTCATTGACGGGAGGCATTTCATGTGAGAAAGGATACCCCTTTAAACGCACACATTACAGCTACTATGACACCTGTTAGTGACCAAAATATCTGTTCTGAAGATGTTGTTAATGTTAAAATACTAGGCAAAGCAATCAATGCCCTTTCCCATGATTTATCCTGGCACCCATGTGATGTGTGACTGGAGTCAGTGTTTATCTATTGTAACAACTAAACACCATGCAGAAAGTGATTGAAAATATGATCCTTGTGAGCTGGAAATGCTGATGGAATTTATTAATCTTGCTTCTCTTATTGTGGTGGGGAGCCATGCTGAAGACCAGCAGATTGGTAGTGGAGGCCTTATACACATGCTCCTGTATTATGCTTTATTTCTTTTCCTTCCATGCTGGCAGGCTTTGTGAATCTGTACGCATTCCCCACTTGTAATGCTTGTCCACACTTACAGGTAAGACAGCGCTGTCAAGAAGCTCTCATACATAACGCAGCACACAATGACCCTTATTAATCTCCTGCAGAAGAATGAGGGAGCTGGCCTATTACGCCTGACACACATCACAAATTAGCAGTGTAGTTACCACCAAGTCATGCATGTGACAGATGCTGACAGACCCTCTCCTTGTAACGGAAACAAATGAAAACCTTAAACTGACCTTTTCAGCATCAGTTTTCTAAAACTGTGATGACCTTCAGCAAATGCTAATCCGGTTCTCCAGCTAATCCACACATCACATCAAGTCCCCAGAGAGAGACACAACTCTAGACAGTGTCATTTATGTGTATGAATGCTGAGTACATTTGAATCTTTAGCACCAGATACAGTCATAGCCCAATATGTATTCAAATATCCATACCAAAACCTAAAATAATAATGCTGTTTTCTTGGAGAATCCAAAGTGCCTCCAAATAACAGATATAATATGGGGAGGTAGCTGTTGATTAGAGATGAGCATAACATGAAATTTGTTCACGCTTCGTTTGGTGGTAAAAGGTACGTAATTCTATAACTGAATGCCTTTAGAGGCATTCCGTTATTCATTCCTGCATAATAGAAGTCTATGGCCTGCATAACGGATCCGTCCGGTTTGCGTTATCCAAGGGAGTGCATGCTTTGCTGTCACTTTTAATGGAGCAACTCTGTCACACGTTATTGGGAACATTATTATGGCAATATTAATAGGGGCACTTTGATGGCACATTACCAGTTGAAATCTTGACATTATTGAATAAAAAATTAAAGATTTGTTAAACCATATTGTTTCTATCCAGAAAGAAGCCTCATCATCCCGAGTAAGCAAACTCCCCATGTTATAAATGCAAGGAATAATTCCATAGTATAGCACATTCAACTGAAATTACATGCTTTATTTTAAAGGGAACCGACTTTCAGAGCAGGAGGAGCTGAGCAGATTGAAATATAGTTTTATGGGGAAAGATTCAGTATAACCTGGATTTCGTTAATTTAAACATTGCTCATTCTGGAGTCCCGTCAGGGAGGTGGTCCTATCAGTGATTGACAGCCTTCCCTCTATGACTGTGTATACAAAGATAGCTGTCGATCACTGATATGACTGTCTCTTTGACATCAAAGCCCAGAATGAGCAGGAATGTAAATGCAGAAATTACAAGTTAAATTTAATCTTTTCACTAAGAACTATATATCAACATCTCCTGCTCTATAACATTCTGCCTGCAGCTCTAACACCATGTTCAATGTGACAGGTTCCCTTTAATGGATCACTTTTATGGGGACTAGTGTTGAGAAAAGCGAAGCATTTGAAGCAGAATTCGGTCAGAAATGTATGAAAAATTTGAGTTGCAACGAATCCAAATTTCCTTGTGTTTCACGTTAATGAATACGTTTTTCCTAAAAAGTGAAAGTAAGAGATCATCCATGTAGATATATATATATATGTGTTTAGACATTAATGCTGTTATACCAGCTGTACACTGACCACTTTACATTGTATCAAAGTGTCATATCTTCAGTGTTGTCCCATGAAAATATATAATCAAATATTTACAAAAATGTCAGGGGTGTACTCACTTTTGTGAGATACAGTATATAAACAGTTCTAAGTTTGAATGTGATATGTCACAAAAAATCAATTTTTTTAGTCATTGTTTACTTAACTTAGAGGGTAAGGCTACTTTCACACATACGTCAAAGAAATCCACCAGGCTGTTCTGTAATGGCATGTAGCAGAGATTAGACCGCTTCCCGGCTATATGCCGGAATTTGGCTGGACAAAACCGTTGCGTGCAGCAATTTTTGTGTGGCCGAATCCCGGCTGATATGGATCCCCAGTGCATCCCATTATAGTCACTCTCCAGAACATCCTGGCAGATTTCTTTGACGCATGTGTGAAAGTAGCCTAACTAACCTTTTATATAACTTTAACATTATTCTAAATACCCTAAAACTCATCTTTGTATTTTATTTTACTCATGTACTTGACTGTTTTAGGGCCTGTTCAAACAACCGTGTAAAAGGGTCTGCACCTATTCCGGAAAAGGTGCGTGCCCATTCACTGCAATGGCCGGCACGGGATCTTGCAAGAAAAAATAGAACTCGTTCTATTCTTGTCCGCAATAGCGGACAAGAATAGGCATTTTCAATGGGGTGCCTGGCCCGGTCGCAATCCGTGGACGACCCCTTACTGTCAAAATAGGCACCCAAAGTTCAGGGTTTCTATAGTGCTTTGGAATCTGTACACTCGGACATGTACGGTATGTGGTGTATGGATACCACAGTTCTACTGAATAGGGGCACACACTGCTCCTTCAGCCTATGCCCACTCTACTCAGCAAAAGCCTAGCATAGTAGATGGGTGAGGGGCTTCCTACACTGATGTGCTATGCAGAGCACTGACAGAAGTAATTAGTAATAGCGATATGAGACAACCCCTTTAATGTGAAAGCTGCATTATATACTACTCCGATCAGAGCATCTCCACAGAGTTGTCAGTAAATGGACAAAATGTTTTCCTGAATCTCAGATTGTTGCAGATTACATGCTAGGATATGTGAAGCTTTCAAGAGCTGTGGTATTTTTGGCAGTCTAATTATTGGTGTTTGAATGCCTGCATTTGGAATATAGAAATTGTAGGTTGAAACAGAAAAACAAATGGTCCATTTCCTAACTATTTCATCCTCCAAAACATAAAGCATGCAAGGAATAAGCTTATCTGGAAATGTCAGCGCTGCCAAGCAAACAACTGTGCACTTTATGGCAGTGCTTTGAAGGTTACACTACACAGCACACAAGTTCATGTGAGGTTCAGCTGCTCCTTTCTTGAACAAGCAACTAAAGCGGCAGACAAGGGATCTTCTTTTGTTTTGCAGGATAGATGAAGCTGGTGGCAGGGAAGCTGACCTACCAGCAAAACACAATCAAGTACAACGTGCTTGTTTACAATGCCTAATGCATCAACACCGGGGTCAAATGAACACTACAGGAACGGGAGGTATGAAAACTGCAGTTCTATTCATTTACAGTAATAAACCATTTCAGTATATACTGTGACATGGAAGTACACAAGAAAAATAACTAACGCTTCAGACGGAGGAACATTGCAAGATCATACACAAGATAGTGTTCAACCTAGAGCCAAGAAAGCTGGCATGATACAAATTAGATAGAAGAGATACAGTGTCAGTACAGCCCATCCTGGTATCACTCTATGGGGGACATTTCTCCAAACTGGTGCTAAGGAAACTGACTTAGTTGCCCATGGAATCTGATTGATTACAATCTTTTGTTTCAGAGCTCCTCTGGCAAATAAAAGGATCAATCTCATTGGTTGCTATGGTCATCTGATTCAGTTTGGAGAAATGTTCTCCTGTGTCTTTTTTTTTTTAATTTACCTTTTTTTGGAGCTCAATACGCTGCATCCAGATGTTACATGTTGGCCAATAGGAAATTACAAAAGATGCAACAAACAGTTTTTTTGTAGAAGAGTTTTAAAGCCCCATTCACACAGGAGTGGAGTGAAATCTGGTAGCGGCGCTGAATCAGCCTTCCACTGTTTTCAATAGGAGGCTGCACTGCACTTAATGCAGCTGTGGTTTATTGGTTTATAGCTGCGTAAGAATGTTTTGGCATCATTTAAAAGCCAAAAATACAAAGAAAAAGATGTAGCTCCCTAATGGGGTTTTCTATGGAAATCAATTTTTTTTTTTAAATGGGCCACAAAGGTAGTTGCAACTATCAGGCAGTGTGAACTCCGGCAGCCTGATCCGGCAGAGGTATAAACAGAAGGAGTCCAAAACTTGTGTATGCAGGACTTTTTGTCTGGCTTTTGACTAGATCCACGTCGATTCATTAGTAGTCAATGGGGGTCCGGCGATGTGCGGCCCTATCCGGCTATGCCAGATATGGTGAATTTCGTTAGTTTGTTCCTCTGCTAGAGTTCACATCGCAAATATGAACGTAGCCTTAGGCCCCTTTCACACGGGCGAGATTTCCGCGCGGGTGCAATGCGTGATGCGAACGCATAGCACCCGCACTGAATCCTGACTCATTCATTTCAATGGGTCTTTTCACATGAGCGATGTTTTTCACGCATCAGTTTGCTGTGAAAATCACAGCATGTTCTATATTCTGCGTTTTTCACGCAGCCCTGGCCCCATTGAAGTGAATGGGTCTGAATGAATCACGCATTGCGTACGGATGCAATGCATGATTCACTGATGGTTGCTAAGAGATGTTGTTTGTAAACATTCAGTTTTTTATCACGTGCGTGCGAAATGCATCCATACGCATCGCACCCGCGAGGGAAAAACTGAACAAACGTACGCAATCGCAGTAAAAACTGACTGCGATTGCGTGCTGATTGGTGCGAGTTTTTCGGAACGCACCCTGAACACATCCGGACTGAATCTGTGGCGCTCGTGTGAAAGGGGCCTTATACTTCTTAATTTCTGGCTTTGGCTGAAAAACCTACAGGAAAATCTTGTATTTCCTTTCAGTGGGAAAGAGAATCCTCCAATGTTAAATCAGCCCCCCCACTAATGGGTACTTTGAATTGAAGTTAAAACTATTCCTTTATTTATTTCATATTTCCTTTCAAATATATCTGGATCTGAACTGAAAAAGTGAATTAAAAATAAAGTGTCATAGATGTCACTGCATTCTCACACTATGTATCAGTGCACTGACTACTGTCAGTTTTCTTACCGCTGTTATGGACTGGTGTAGTCTGACTACTTCTGACAACAGACACTCACTTGTTTAAAAAATCTCAATAATTGTGCATGTGTCCCCCTAGTAGTCAGTGGACTGAGATAATAAGAGTGAGAATGTCGTGACATCAATGACACTTGTATTTTTAATTCACTTTTTCAGTTCAGATCTAGATATATCTTAAAGGAAATATGAAATAAAGGAATAGTTTTAATTTAAATTCACAGTACCCATTAGTAGGGGGCTGATTTGTCAGTGGGGGATTCAGGAAATACAATATAATTAGTTTCAATCCCCCTAGGATACTATATATTAATTTACTTCTACAGGAAAATCGACCACAAAACCTCATTCCAAAAACTCTTTGTGAACCCTTAGTTTTCCTTTAAACTTTGTGTCACATTTTACTGCAGTAGGCTGTAATGAGGGTGTGCAACTACAGGAAATCACAGGGGTTATTACAAAAACAGTGCTCCGAGGATTCAGCCCCGCCCCCTGGTGCTCCAACTTGCTCTTTTGCAGATATAATAAAAATGTAAACATGATTAGCCCCATCAGGCAGTAAGCCTGGTCTAAAAGGTTTGATCATGCTGACAAAGCCATATAGTTTTGTGACCAGTGAGCTCTAACAAGTCTCCTATTTACTGATCCAGTGTATTTTAAGGTGGGTTTGCTGGAGAAATCTGTGACTCATAAATATCTGTTCCCAGGCATATTTATCTCCTTATGCTATATATAGGAGGAAATTACACAGATCAGTAGTGACTGTAGAGCTCCTTCCAGCAATGTGCTCTTCACATCAAAGACAAGTCAGCTATGGTTACTATAACATTTGGATCTTACGTCAGATAATACAATTCAGGAGAAGGACTTCTCACATTATTTATTAAGTGGGCAGAAAACAATGGATTCCAAAATGTTCATATGTACTCAGAACATATAAGCAAACAACCTGCCTTGTGTTGAATTAAGAGGGAAAGCTAGACTAGATGACTGAACCTCTACTGCCAAGAGTAACGTCAGCTACCTGTAGCATCACGAGCAAATATTACATCTTCCACAGCTGAGTATATTCTGATGAAATCTCTGAATACAACAATAGAAGTTTTAATTGAGGATTTAACCACTTCTAATTGTAGACCTGTTTATGCACAGTATAGTGAAGTGAAGCTGGTAAGGATCAATTGTCATCATGCTTCAGTGCATCTGCTGACAGGAGGTATGGTTTCAGTTTTTTCACATTAAAGACGGTGTAGTCCTATCATCTGATTCTGTCTCAATAAGCCAAGTTGCTTATGAAAGTTATTTTAATGTGATTAATTGCAGTTAATCATGTTGGCAGAAAATGTAATCTTACAACAGCCACATTATACACATGATTTAGTATAAACATATTGCAATCTACACTGGATAATTTCCTGTCATATGAGTACTGCATCCCCACTCTGCAATGGTAGACACTCAGAGCTTGAAATCTGTACCACTCTTCTTGTTTGATGGAATTTTTTTTTTTTGCTTAGCACAAAGTGGGAAGAAAAAAAATAATGAATGATAACGAACCATGGATTGGGTGCAGAAGAGAGGCATGTCGTCCTATGATCTGCTGCACAAGAAACGTAAAAAATGCATGTTTTCAGAAGCTATTGGAGATGGTGTTACCTTCCCAAATGAAAGAAACATAGATGTGAAAGCCAGTTACTGAAAAACAACATTTGACGTTGCATTTCCGGGCAACTGAGCATTCTTTGGAAGATTTATAGATTACAACTGGTAAATCGCCGTAAATACTTGGTTGTATTGTTCCGTCATTAAAAGATGGATATATGAAGGTAAATGAATGGTATGTTTATTAAAATCTATTACAATTACAATGCAGGGAAGGAAATGATGGAGGAAAACCAACTCAAATATTGATTTAATATTGCAGGAACAGACACAATGTACAATGCCCCTACTGATGTGCCAACGTGCAGTGAATGTGCCTAACTAGAACTTGATTTTCCTAATCTCCAGAACTGGATGGTGATTGTTCTGGTTATTGTCGGTGACTGTCCAGGGTATAACAGCAGAAATGGCTACACATGTGAGTTTGTATTGCCTCCATTAGGACTCTCTGTCACATACCAAACATATACATTCCGAACACACATTCAGTCATCAATAAAAAAAAAAATAAAATAAAACAAGCTTTTATGCTTATGTGTTTTAGGGTGGAGTCAAACACACTGCTTTTTGTGGCAGGTTTTGACCCTGAAGCCTGAAGTGTATCCAGTAGAAGTCCTTTCTTTATATGTCTCATTCCCCTCCTTATTCACTTCAGGCTTTGGCTCCAAAAATTGCATCAAAAACTGCCAAAAAAAAGCAGTGTGTGACAACATCCTTAGAGCTAACGCACACGAACGTGTGCCGGCCCTGGCTGTATTGTGGCGCACAAACAGTGGGTCTGCAACATACGGGTGCCAGCCATGTGTGCACCACATCACAGATGATCTGGAACATACAAAGTGGAGGCATGGAGCGGAAATGTATTTCAGTCCATGCTTCCACTCTGCAAAAAGACAGATCATGCTCTATTGTGGATCATTGTGGATCGTGGACCCATTCAAGTTGAATGACTCTGCATCCATCAGCGCAGGCTAGATAGATGGTACGCATGCATTGGGGATGGCACGTATGTGTGCATGAGCCCTTACTGAGAGTTTTTCCCCTTATTCACAGCCTGAATAAAGAAGCAGTCATGCCTGACATGGTAACAAATGCAGAACGCATAACTCGTTCTGACAAAACAATATGACAAACTAAAGAAAAGTTAACTTTATATCTCATTTGTGGACTTTTCATATTTTTTTTTAACTTTCTTTTTACCGTAAAGGCTTCTGTGTGAATATTGCAAAAGTCAACCTGTGATGCATCGGACAAGAGAGTTGTTCACGTTTTCTACAGACCCCACAGCGTGGCCGGACCCACAGTGGTAATCATGTCTTGATTGACACTGGGTCACTTGACCAGCTGCAGCCAATGGCTGGCCACAGTGGTGACAATAACGTAAGTATGGTTACCACTGTGAATTCTAGGATCCAGCACTGCCGGTTACTGACTTCTGCCCACTGGACCCTATTGACTATAATGGGGTCTGGCAGAGTTCCAGCCACTAGCCAGCAAACTCAGCTACCCAGCTTCACGTCCCCAAATAAACTAAATAAAAAGTGAACAAAATGTCATGCACACTCCAAAATGGTGTCAATAAAAACTACTGATCATCCTGCAAAAAATGGTTTGTAAACATAACTATAAAACGTTATAGGAGTCAGAATATGGAAATGAACAGAAAATAATTTTTTCCAGAGTTTTTATTTTTTTTCAGTCTTAAAACATAAGAAATACTATATAAATATGTTATCATTGTAATCGCATTGACCTGGAGAATTAGGTAACCAGTCAGTTTTACTGCATAGGGGATGCCATAAAAACAAAACCCATAAACTGTGGCGGAATTTTCCAAATCCACGCCATTTAGATTTTTTTCCAGCTTCCCACTACATTGTATGCAATATTAAATGGTGCCATTAGTAAGTACAACTTGTCCCGTAAAAAAAAAAAAAAAAAAAAAAAAAAAAAAAAAAATCGCTCATACAGCGATGTGAACAGAAAAATAAAAAGTTATGTCTCCAGGAAGGCAATGAGTAAAAAATGAGAATGCAAAAATGGAAAATCACCATGTCAGGAAAGGGTTGAGATTACAAGTGGCCAAGGGGGGGAAACAAAAATTCAACAGCATCAATCCCATTTTCTGTGTTAGGCCTTGTTCACACGTCAGTTATTTGATCATTTATTTCCATCAGTTATTATGAGCCAAAACCAGGTGCGGGTTAAAAACACAGAAAAGGTGCAGATCTTTCCATTATATCTGATCTCTGTGTAGGCTTCACTATGGGTTTTGGCTGACAATAACTGATGGAAATAACTGATTAAATAACTGATGTGTGAACAAACCCTTATAATCAGTGAACAGTTATTTGTAATGACTTTCCCTTCTCCATCCAGTAGACAAATCTTCAAAATTGGTGATTGTAACAAAATGTTATCTAGTGTACGGCCAGCACTTGCAAGTTAAAAACGTCAGCACTATTTGTGAGAAAAAAAAATCTGACATTTACAAAACTGCTGTTGTGTTGGCATCAGCTATGGAAAAACTGCAGAGTGATGAAGAATCCAGCTTTGCCCTGCAGAGTCTCAGAAACTGGTGTTTTATTGGAGATTACTGTATCCCGTCAGCCGTACTATGTACTATACCACCCTTCTAGAGGTGATCGAGCAGTGCTCTTTACGAGCACTGTAACGCTCGGGTCCCGTGTGAAATGCCCGCAGGCATTGCGGATCCGTCCTCATCTGCATGTAAGTCAATGAGGACGGATCGTTTGGTATGACACTCATACCAAACGGTTCCGTCCTCACCCGTCTTAAAGTCAGTGGGGACGGAACCGTTTGGTATGAGTGTCATACTAAACGGATCCGTCCTCATTGACTTACATGCAGATGAGGACGGATCCGCAATGCCTGCGGGCATTGCACACGGGACCCGAGCGTTACAGTGCTCGTAACGAGCACTGCTCGCTCATCTCTACACGCTTCATATGTTCCTAATATACAGACAACCCAACTCTTTGTAGCAAGGCTTAACTGAGATTATTTTCAACTGACTCTAAGCTCTCAAGCATTACATTACTGAGATGTGTGCTAGGCTAAGGGTGGTATTAGGGAGCATAAACATGTCGCGGCTGTGCAGCGTTTTGGATTCAGCAAAAATTTTTAAAAAGTATGTGGTTTTTTTCCTTCTGCATCTTAAATGCCACACAGCCGTGCATGTGGCCGCACCTTTACTCTGCCCCATGTTCCAGCTAGACAAGTGGCAATCAATAACAAATTTGTTGATTGGCGCTCATTTGCATTGATTGATGCAAAGTTTATGGGGGAGGAATGATTGCTGCCACAATAGTCTCCCCCATTCAGTTGTACTCATTATCAAAGGGCCATGTGCTGCCGATAATCGAGGACGTTTTATGCCGCATGGTTGGATGATGTGCAGCACAATTAGAGTGGCTACACACGCGGCAGATTTTGTGGCCGACAATTCAGTGACTATAAATCAATTCCACTCATCTGAATGGGGCGGCAAACACATGGATTTCTGCAAGCTCCATTACGGTGAATGGAACTGACTTTCAGTCGCAGAATTTTCAGTGAAGGACTGATTATCAGGATTGTGCATTCTTATGAACGCTTGTTACGGATAATTGGCCAAAAAATGGGCCCGCATAAGGGGCTGCACACGGTGCAGATTATGTGCTGTTTTCCATGTGGAAAAAAAAATCACACAGTTAGGCCCCTTTCACACGAGCGAGTTTTCCGTGCGGGTGCGATGCATGACGTGAACGAATAGCACCCGCACTGAATCCTGACCCATTCATTTCAATGGGTCTGTGTACATGAGCGTTTTTCACGCATTAGTTCTGCGTTGCGTGAAAAACGCAGCATGTTCTATTTTCTGCATTTTTCACGCAGTCCTGGCCCCATAGAAGTGAATAGGCTTCAGTAAAAAAAATACTCTGCATCCTGAAGCAGGTCTGGATGAAATGTGTTTTTCACTGATGGTTGCTAAGAGATGTTGTTTGCAAACCTTCAGTTTTTTATCGCGCGCGTGAAAAACGCATCAAAACGCATTGCACCCGCGCGGAGAAAACTGAACAACTGAACGCAATCTCAGACAAAACTGACTGAACTTGCTTGCAAAATGGTGCGAGTTTTCCTGAACGCACCCTGAACGCATCCGGACCTAATCCGTCACGCTCATGTGAAAGAGGCCTAAGGGCTCATGGACACGACCGTGTGCTGGCTGGGCCTGTGCTGTGGACCGCAAATTGCGGTCCGCAACGCACAGGCACCAACAATGGGGCTGCCGCATGAGGATCGTGGACCCATTCACTACTTTTTTGCAGTACGGAGGCACAGCCAGAAAATCCACAGAAGCACTCAGTGGTGCTTCCGTGGACTTTCAATTCGTGTCTCTGTTCCGCACCGCATCTCCCGGATTGCGGACCCACTCAAGTGAATGAGTCTGCATTCATGATGCTGGGTGCACATGGCCGGTGCCTGTGTATTGCAGACCCGCTGTGCAGTCGTGTGCATGAGCCCTAATACAGTACCAGCCACCCTAACACCTCCTGCACTCGAGTGCAGATAATGCACATAAGAGCCCTGTAGATTTATGTGCGTTTCTCCAGCATATCCGCATCAAAATCTGCAATTTTGGTATAGATTAGATGCGGTTTTGCCAGATTTCACCCTTCCGTTGAAAAGGGGGGGAAATCCGCAGCTAAAACCACAAACATAATTGACATGCTACAAATTTGGAAATCCACATTGCAGGTCAATTTCCACACATAAATTGCAAAGTGTACATGAGATTTGTATAATGACTTTGCTGGTACTGTACTACGCTGTGTTTTTTCAGCTCAAAACTGATTTTTCGTTTTTCATTGTGAAACTCTGTGCCTCCATAATTTTTTTACTTTTCTATTCACATAGCCACATGAGGGCTTGTTTCCTGCAGGACAAGTTGTACTTTCTAATGGCAACATTTAATATTGCATATGAGGTAGTGGGAAACTGGAAAACAATTCTAAATGGGGGAAAAATTTAAAAAAACAACACAGTTGAACCATTGTTTATTTGATTTCATTACCATTATTTCCTATGCAGTAAAACTTCACATATTAACATCATTCTGCAGGTGATTACAATTAAATTTATGTTTTAATGCTTTTTTTTAATAAAAACTTTGCCATATTCTGACATCCATATTTTTATCTATGGGGCTGTGTAAGGCCTCTTTTACACGAGCATGACGGATTAGGTCCGGATGCATTCAGGAAAACTCGCACCATTTTACAAGCAAGTTCAGTCAGTTTTGTCTGCTATTGTGTTCAGTTGTTCAGTTTTTTCCATGCGGGTGCAATGCGTTTTGATGTGTTTTTCACGCGTGTGATAAAAACTGAAGGTTTACAAACAACATCTCTAAGCAACCATCAGTGAAAAACGCACTGTACCTGCACTTGCTTGCGGATGCAATGCGTTTTTCACGCAGTCCCATTCACTTCTATGGGGCCAGGGCAGCGTGAAAAACACAGAATATAGAACATGCTGCGATTTTCACGCAACGCAGAACTGATGCGTGAAAAAAACGCTCATGTACGCAGACCCATTGAAATGAATGGGTCATGATTCAGTGCGGGTGCTATGCGTTCACGTCAAAACTCGCTCGTGTGAAAGAGGCCTAAGGGCTCTAAGAGTATGGATGAATTTTGATCACCTTTTATTCAAATTATTTGGTAAGACTAAGGCCTCTTTCACACAAACGTTGTGTTTTGCGGTCCGCAAATTGCAGATCCGCAAAAAAAACTAATGGCGTCCGTATGGCATCCGTTTTTTTTGTGGATCCATTGTAACAATGACTATCCTTGTCTGCAAAACAGACAAGAATAGGACATGTTCTATTTTTTTGCAGGGCTACGGAACGGGCTTACGGATGCAGACAGCACACAATATGCTCTCAGTATTTTTTGCAGACCCACAGAAATTAATGGGTCCGCATTTTTCACGTGAAAAATGCAGATCGGAGCCTGCAAAAAATGCTGTTGTGTGAAAGAGGCCTTAGGGACAAAAAATAGCAATTGAGCCATTTTTTTCCCATTACACTATTCATCATATCATTCTCAGCTCTAGTCTGGTCTGATGTGTTGGTATATGGCATGTTACCAGTGCAGCAAGTCACTGTCCTCAGTACAATGACTGGCTGCAGCAGCCATGTGCTGTATACCAGGATATCACTGCTGCAGAGGCAGGAGGACTGGACCAGCACTGGAGAAAGGGGTGAGTATAAAATAATTTTTTATTTTAGGCTATTGGAGGACTTGGCCGAGAATTTTAAGGATCTCAAAGAACCCCATTACCTTCCTTATGTTTTTTTATTTATTGAGCAGCAAGGTACACAGATATGAAAAGAAACATGGCTTTTTTCATATACCATGTACCTTGCTACTCAATAAAGTGATGTCAATGGGTCTGCAAAAAATGTGGACAGCATCAGAATTTTGCGCATCCGCAAATTGGCGGATTGCAAAACAGATATGGTTGTTTGCATGGGCCCTTAATGAAATGGCTTCTCTTTCTTTTCACACCGAGCTCCACTTGAAGACCAGATGGTTGCTGAGCTCCTAGATGTGGAAGTCTGACATACTGATTGGGAATTAATTGTGAACTATATCAGCACCAGCCGTGATTTCTGCTTTGGTAGAATAAAAAAAAAAAATACTGAAGAAAAACAACCACAAAACATAATGAACTTCTTGGTAAGAAACATCTCAGTGACTCCTCATGGTTCTAATACATCATGTGAATAACTTCCTTGGGCCCACCAGGTAATTATTCTTGAGGCTCAACCCCTATATCATCAATAAAGTCTAATAGGTTTGATTCAAAGAAATACCAGCATCAATTTATTGGCAGCTCCAATCTCCTGGACCTTTGTGGCCCATTACGTTATCAGAGCCTGGACCTACATTAGAGACGTTCAGAATGTAATATATATATATATAGTACCGTTGTAATAGACATTTTATTCATGCACTGGTGCTGCAGTGTGAAACGTGAATAAGATCTTCCTTCTCCTGAGGTTCGCTATCATCCCATGTTTTGGGAGAAATTCAGTCTGTAATTCTTTAACATTGTTCCACAGCTGGAATATGCTGAGGGAAACACTAATTGACTATTTTAACATCAGCCTGACATTTAGAGATGTATTCCCATGGAGCTAATAATTTCTAATGATATGCTTGGCCTTAGCTTGCGGTAAATGCCTTCCAGAAAACAAAGCCTTCAAATCATCCTTGACAGAAGCTGAGGCTGAAATATTCCTGTCCCTGCTCATCAGCATAAAGCAGGGAACACTGCCACCAGCGGAACAACAGGCAGCCTGGCACCAGCTAGACAACACTATAGGCTCTGTTATCTCTGTGCTTCCATGTTCTATGTGGATATAGTATTGCCTTTGAAGTGACTACCACCACTATATTACACTGTAAGGGCTTATGCACACGACCCGTTCCATGCACTGGGGACCGCGATTGCATGTGCACCACCAGTGTGGCCGGTGCTGATGAATGCAGACCCCATTCAACCTGAATGGGTCGGCGATCCATCCACACTTCAAAAAATAGAACGTGTTTTTTTGCGAAATGGAGGCACAGACAGAAAGGCCACGGAAGCTCTCTGTAGTGCTTCCGTGGCCTTCTGCTCTGTGCCTCTGCACCATATCTTCCAGGTTGCGGACCCGTTCAAGTTAATGGGGTCTGCATCTGTGAAGCAGCGCGCAATGTGGGCTGCTATACAAGCGCGGGCGGCACCTGTTCATATGCGTGAGCCCTAGGGCCTTGGTATTTTAGTCAGTATGTTGCATTGGTATTTGAAAGCCAAAACCAGGAGTGGGATCAAGACTTGCAAATCTTGCCATTATACATGGACCCCCTTCTAGTTTACCTAAACACTTAAATGTGAATGAGGCCTTATGCAGATCTAACAACCTGGTGCACAATGACCATAAATGTCAGTATCTTGCTGATGTAGCTCATCACATTAGTTTGTTGAGTATGTCAATGTGTACTATGCATAATATAGCTGTGAAGGTACAAAAATGGAATGACTTCCAGGTAAGAATGCATGCATGGCCATTTATTCATCTGAAGGTGGTGTAAGTGTTGCTTGAATAAGGCTTAAAGTGTTTGTCTCACTTCAGTAAATAGAAACATAGAAGATTGACGGCAGAAAAAGACCACCTGGTCCATCTAGTCTGCCCTTTTATTATCCTTTTATTGTTATCTTAGGATAGATACATGTTTATCCCGGGCATGTTTAAATTCAGTTACTGTGGATTTATCAACCACCTCTGCTGGAAGTTTGTTCCAAGCTTCTACTACGCTTTCAGTGAAATCATATTTTCTAATATTGTTCTTGATTTTTCCCCCAACTAACCTCAGATTGTGCCCCCTTGTTCTTGTGTTCAGTTTCTTATTAATAACCCTTCCCTCCTGAACTTTATTCAGTCCTTTAACATATTTAAAGGTTTCAATCATGCCCCCCTTTCTCTTCTTTCCTCCAGACTATACATATTAAGATGGCATTTATCATGTAGAGAAAGTTAATACAGGGCACTTACTAATGTATTGTGATTGTCCATATTGTCTCCTTTGCTGGCTTTATTTCTTTTTTCTTTGTGCATAGGTCAGAACTTTTTCCTATATTGTGCAAGCACAACCATTGCTGGATTGCAGGGTGGTCATAATCCCTGGAAACGAGCAGTGAATAATGTGATGGAAAAATGTATCCAGCCAGCAAAGGAGACAATATGGGCAATCAGAATACATTAGTAAGTGCCTTGTATTAACTTTCTCTACATGATAAATGCCATTTCCTGAAGTGAGACAACCTCTTTAAAGGAAAAATCTAAAGTATGCCCTATAATTCAAGGTTTTGTTGCAGAAATGTACAATTCTTGCAATAAAATCCAAGCTCAGATTTTACAACAGATGACAATGTATGTTCACACATGCCTATGTCAAATTCAACGCATATTTACAACAGGATCTAATGCAGAAATCTGAGGCCGACTCCTAAATTTCTGCTGCGGGTGAACCAAGGATCTGCATGAGAATTATGCCCATCCATGGAGCTAATTAATTGCTCTTCAATGCTGGATCTCTGAGAAGAATGAACTCATGCTGATGCTCATTCACAAAGAATTTGTCCTGCGGTGCAACAAAAAACACACAGATATTTCTATTGCATATGAATGTGGCATAAAAATACTCCATTTACTTGTATTGGATGCAGAACTTGATAAAGAATTAGGCACTGAATCCATATTATACCTACATAATCATCACATCCTGAGCATGTGGAAAGTTTCCCTATGTCAGCTCATGAGCTCGAGTACTCAGCCATAATATAGCTTCTATACAGGCACATTGGGCTCTCCAGCACCTCAGTTTGTCTCTGATTTCAATATGTTTACCGAAAGCTGTAAGAATAATACATTTTCAACTGAGGAGTCTAATTTTCCAAGAAACATAACTGAAAGACATCAAACAACTAAGAGGCAGAGATGAGTTTATTTGTACATTGTGAGCCATGCTGCGTGGCAGGAATCCATCTATTCATATCATAACTTTGTGGTTTAGATAATAATTAAGGGGGACGTCTGTACTAGAGTAACAATTATGGATTCTATATGGCATGCTGAATACGCTGATGTAAGCCATGTGTACTGTGCATGGGATGCATACTATTGAGAAGTTTCCCAAACAAGCTGTCAGGACAGAAGAGAACAATTTATCTCCCAGATTGCGCCTACTCCTGAGATGACTCTTAGGCCTCTTTCACATGAGCATACACAGAACGAGTCCGGGTCTGTTAAGTGAAAAAACGATAGTTTTAGAATCAGTTTTCTCGGTTATTACATTCAATGTTTCAGTTTCTTCATTGAGACTGCATCTAGTTTTATCCAATTTTTACGGGCATGAAGAAAAACTGAAGAATAACACACACAGCATCTCCTATCAACCACCAGTGAAAAATGGACAGAATCTGGATGCCATGCTGTCAGTTTTTTTTTCACTGATCAACTGGCTCATGTATACAAGCGGTCTGCAATGCACGGGCACTGTCTGCGTGCATGCCATTTGCGGATGCGGACCCACTGCCCTGAATGGGTCCGCGATCCACAAGAGACAGTCCGCACTGCAAAAAAGCAAGAGATGGTGAGTGTTAGGCCCCTTTCACACGAGTGTCACTGATTAGGTCCCAATGCCTTCCATAAAAACTCGCACCATTTTGCAAGCAAGTTTAGGCTACTTTCACACTTGAGTTTGCAGGTTACGTTTGTCCTGAACTGATCAGTTTTGTCCTAATGCATTCTGAATAGAAAAGGATCCATTCAGAATGCATCAGTTTTGCTTCAGTTTGCTTCAGTTCAGTCTCCATTCCGTTTTGGAGGCGGACACTAAAATGCTGCTTGCTGCGTTTTGGTGTCCACATGAAGAAACTAATGCAAACGGATGTAAGTCAATGGGGACGGATCCGTTTTGTCTGACACAATAGAAAACGGATCCGTCCTCTATTGACTTTCAATGGAGTTCAGAACGGATCCGTCTTGGCTATGTAAAAGATAATACAAATGGATCCGTTCAGAACGGATGCAGACGTCTGTATTATCATGACGGATCCGTTTGTGAGAGCCTGGACGGATCTCACAAATGGATCCTGCAAACGCAAGTGTGAAAGTAGCCTTAGTCAGTTTTGTCTGCGATTGCTTTCAGTTGTTCATTTTTTTCCGCGCAGGTGCAATGCGTTTTGATTCGTTTTTCACACACATGATAAAAAAACTGAAGGTTTACAAACAACATCTCTTGTGGATGCAATGCATTTTTCACTGAAGCCCCATGCACTTCTATGGGGCCAGGGCTGTGTGAAAAACGCAAAATATAGAACATGCTATGTTTTCCGCAATGCACAACTGATGCGGGGAAAAAAAACATGTACACAGGCCCATTGAAATGAATGGGTCAGGATTCAGTGCGGGTGCTATGCGTTCAAGTCACACATCGCTCGTGTGAAAGGAGCCTTACAGTGTTCAGTATTTCTTCACGCGCATGAAAAACTCATAAAATCTGATTGTATCTGCACAAACAAAATTAAATCCTGAATGCAATGCCTGCAAAATCATCAGTTTTTCTCTGAACTATCCCTGGCTCATTGCGTACCATTCATGTGAAATAAGCCTTAGGGCCCATTCACACGACCGTGTGAATGGGTCCGCATCTATTCCGCAATATTGTACTTCTATTAATGGGGTCTCACTGCAGTAACTGTACCATAAGGGAATGGGTGGATTGCAGAACCGAGACATGTCATTACACTTCGGTAATTGTTTTTGGAAAAAAGACAGCGCTAATGTAGAAATATGTGAATGGACATTACAGAGATCTTGCTGATGATCTTTTTATACCTGGGCCTGAAACCTAGACAAGGGGACATCCTCTATCTGTAGAGGAAAGAAGGTTTCATCATCAACATAAATAGGGATTCTTTGCTGTAAGAGCAGTGAGAGTACGGGACTCTATGCAACAAAATAATGTGACAGAGTTCAAAAGGGGCCTTTCTTGAAAGTAATAATATCTCAAGTTATGGATACTTGATTCTGGAGATGAAACGTTGAGCCCTGGATTTATTCTGACATTCTAATATGGAGTATGTGTCATCCACTACATATTGGTTGTTTGCCTTCCTCTGGATTAACACAGTGGGATGACCTTATAAACTATATGAGTCACAATCAGATATAACCTAAGGACTAAAGGGGACATTTATCAAACTGGTGTAAAGTAGAAGTGGCTTAGTTGCCCATAGCAACAAATTGGATTCCACCTTTCATTTTCCAAAGGAGCTGTGAACAATGAAAGGTTGAATCTGATTGGTTGTTATGGGCAACTAAGCCAGTTCTACTTTACACCAGTTTGATAAATTCCCCCCTAAGTGTGTGTGAAGTTACTTTGGAAACATCTGCATTTGTAGACGGCATTATATACAGAAGATGTTTAGTAACTGGATCACATTATAGGACACCTGCAGAACCCTATATCTCATGAGGCTTGTTTCTCTTTTCATTGGGAAAGGTAGGCTTGTATGAAGCTCCATGAATAAAAGTAAAATGTGTATAGGTGCTGTCTTGCCGTTTCCAATAAATCCAGATGGAAAATGTAGGTGACAGCACTGTTTTCTAGCAAATGTGAGGTAAATGATGTACTATATTTACTAAAACTACACAGCAAATAATCAGGAATAAATGCAGATTTCATGACTTCACAGAAATATAGCTTGGCATTTGCAGTCTATAAACTTGCATTGATTTATTGGAAATTGCCAGCGTTTGTCAGAGCATGAATCAGCAACTGAAGTGACATTTGATGATTCGGCATGCGTACTGTCATTTCTCATAGGTTTCATGTGAGTGATTCTTACAGATTATTACACTTTACGTGTGACATTTTTCAGGTCACACACTTTTTGCATTTTTCTTTGGTTTATGAGTAGGGCCAGACAGGAAATGGATCTGTTTGATGCATTGGTAGAATCGGTTATAAAAGTCACTCAGCAGGCACATAGAGGAAATCATAAAATGAGATGTTTTTTTTAATGGTACGCCTATAAACTGCACTTGTGAATGTTGTATGCAGATCCACTTAAATGTGCGCTGAAAGTTACAGATTTGGCAGCAAGTTGCTATAACAGAGCACTGCACGTCTCATAAACTGATACAAGTCACATCTGGTTTTGTAAGCGAGTCACTTTCGGTTTTACCATGTTATAAACTGCAGATGTCAAGTGACACTAAGCAGACAACATGTAAAACCAGCTAGAACACAATAAGCAACCTACAGATAACATCAAAACTGCCATGTTATTTCAAAGAGACATTTGGGGAGAAATATACTAATGGGTACGCCAGAACTGGCATACAAAAGTCAAATATTTTTGCGCAAGACGTAGATTTGCACTTTTTTGCCAATTTGTGTTTTCCCCATTTAGAGATAATACACAACTTTGTATATGAGAATTAAAGAGGTTCAGGCTTTTTACCAAACCCGTCCTTTCTTCTGCCCTGTGGAAGATACTTTGGATAATACCCATCCACCCTGCTGCCAATGTCTGCACTGCAGGCTCAGCCTCTCGGGCCCTGATGTGTCCCAGTAAAAAAAAAAAAAATCTGACCCTTTAAAAGAGCCTCTGTCAGCATGACAGCAGTGTGAAACAGGCCTGAACCATGCATAGTGCCTGGTAGAGATGGCCATGCCGATCAGAATTCATATATGCATATTCTTATGCAAATGTGAACGTTGGAGCACCCGGCGGGCAGGGCTGAATCCTTGGTGCACTTCTTTTGTAGCACTCTCTGTGCTCTGCACATTCCCACCTCATCTTGATTGACAGGGCTGGATATCAGCATGCTTAGGGCAAAGCTGTATCTTTGCATGTGCATATCATATACACTACTTATTATAGCCTTACCAAGTTCAGAATGGAGGTTTTCTATTCTTAGAAAGTTAATACATATTCCTGGTTTATTCATAGGCACAATATATATGATTATAAGGACATCATTAATATGTATTAGCTTTCTGACCACAGAAAATTTCTATTCTCAATATGGCAAGGCTATATCCCTTTATTATGGGTTAAAGGATGGAGAAAAATAGTAAGTGTAGAAAAAAATCTAGAATTCTCTCCTGGGATTTGAACCTGGGAAATCTACATGTAAAGCTGACCACTCACCTTCAGACCATAGCCTTATCATATTGAGATGAATGGTTTTCTTTACTTAGAAAGCTAATACATATTACTGGTCTCTTTATAATAATATATTTTGCCTGTGAATAAACCAGTAATATCTATTAACTTTCTAAAAATAGAAAATGTATATTTGCAACATGGTAAGGCTATAATAAGCAGTGTATAAGATATGTACATGCTAGGACACAGCTCTGTCTTCAGCATGCTGATGCCTAACCTTGTCAATAAAGGGGAGGGTGTGTGTGCAGAGCACAGGGTGTTATAAAAGCAGTGCTCCAAGGATTTAGCTCTGCCCTCGATGCTCCAATGTGCTCATTTGCATATGAATAAAAACACAGATATCCCTGCAGCTGTTTACCATACCTTTCTTTTGTCTGTATCGTTTTAATCAGCATGATCAACTCTACCAGGCCTGTTTCACACTGCTGTTTTTACCTCCGGCAGGTTATTCCAGTAGGGAACAGTCTGCCAGATCTCTCTATATAAAATCACAGCGTATCAAAATTAAAACCCGTCTCCTGCCCAACCTAGGTTTTTGCTTTCACTTCTTCAGGGGGCAAGGTTGGGCAGGAGACGGTTTTGGAGATTGTTTTAACTTTGATACGCTGTTAACTTTAAGTACAATAAAAGCTAGAGGTGTGAATTTTATCTGTGGTACTTCACTATCTGTACTCCTTGTTCTAGTCATTTGCAGGATGGAGAAATAATGAGGGTGTTGACTGTCTACCATATCAGTGATTGACTACACCAGGCTATTGCCGTTAGCTCAACTACAGATCTCTCTGGCAGCCGTAGTAATATATAAGCATATAGTCCATTTAAATAGTACAACCACACTAAATACTGTACAATAAAGCTACATGTTAAAGCCTTGGTTGTAGGCTGCCATACGTACATAGTGACACCATTCTAATCTTTAATGGCCCTATACACATTTCAATGATTTCCTTCTATTTCCCTTTTTTAACAATGCATTTTCAGAATAAATTAGCGACCACACACTGGCACATCAAGCTGCTGTCCAATTAGGCTACTTTCACACTGGCGGCAGGCCTGATCCGGCAGGTGAAGGGTGCTGCCGGATCAGGCCTGCCGCAGTGACATGTGTGGAGCCGGAACCGCGCTCCGGCCCCACACATGTCACACAGTACATACATATACATACACATAAACATACACACACATATAGACATACAAACACACATACATACTTACATGCTCCCCGGCAGGTCTTCGGAGCGTCAGGACGGCTCACACAGGTCACGATTCCCCACAGCGCCCTCTGCTGGGCGCCTGGTGGAATCGTCAGATGACGATTCCACCAGGCGCCCAGCAGAGGGCGCTGTGGGGAATCGTGACCTGTGTGAGCCGTCCTGACGCTCCGAAGACCTGCCGGGGAGCATGTAAGTATGTATGTGTGTTTGTATGTCTTTATGTGTGTGTATGTTTATGTCTGTATGTGTCTATGTGTACCCGGATCCGTAATGGACTCCATTGAAAGTCAATGGAGGGCGGATCCGGTTACCATTATGGTCACACCAGACGGATCCACCCCCATTGACTTGCATTGAGGGTCATTCCGGATCCGTCTTGGTGCGGATGCCTGGACCGGAGAGCAAACCGCAGCATGCTGCGGTTTGTTCTCCGGTCTGAAGACGGAACGGAATGCTTTCAGGAGCATTCCGTCGTCTTCAGTTCAGTTTTGTCCCCATTGACAATGAATGGGGACAAAACTGAAGCGTTTTATTCCGGTATTGAGCCCCTAGGACGGAACTCAATACCGGAATTTTAAAACGCTAGTGTGAAAGTAGCCTTACTAAAAAAAGGTCAGTCAACTGTACCAGGGGCGTAACAAGCAACTATAGGGTCCCATAGCAAAAGTTGTAATAGAACCCTGTACCATATTCAGCAGCAAGTTTAAAAAATGATTATTTTGGTACACAGTCATGTCATAATAGTGGGATTATGTACTCAGTGATGTCACAATAGTGGGATTATGTATTCAGTGATGTCACAATAGTAGGGATTATGTACTCAGTGATGTCACAATAGTGGGATTATGTATTCAGTGATGTCACAATAGTAGGGATTATGTACTCAGTGATGTCACAATAGTGGGATTATGTACTCAGTGATGTCACAATAGTAGGGATTATGTACTCAGTGATGTCACAATAGTAGGGATTATGTATTCAGTGATGTCACAATAGTAGGGATTACATGCACAGTGATGTCACAATAGTTGTATAATGTACACAATGATGTCACAGTACAGGGATAATGCACACAGTGATGCCACAATAATGGGAAAATGTGCAGAAGGAATAATATGCACAGGGAGAGGCATACAGTGATGTCACAATAAAGGTATCATGCACACAGTTAAATCATAGCACAGGAATAATAATTAATAGGTCCACATTCAATTTTCCATGGTTCATAGTTATCACTAACTGCATGGGCCCCCTTACTGTACTGATTCTAAAGCTTTGTAAATTAGATACATATTATTTTATTTAGGTTTTTATTATAATTATATGATCTTTAATTTCTGGTGGTATGTTATATATGACTAGACATATATTAATAAAAACCTTAAAATATTGCAGTGTTCACACTGACCACTAGAGCAGTCATGGTAAGCCGATATTTGCTGGTCTCTGTAGCTCACACTTGGGTGCACTGTCTTGCCTTGTAAAACATTGGATCTGTCGGATGTCATTCGTGTTTGTCATGCAATGGATTTGGAGCTTTCATTGTTTTCGCTCTGCTCTTTTGATGTGATGATGTGAACAAAGCCTTATAATAATAATAATGCATGCTCTCAGAAGGGTCTCCAGTCTGATGTATGACTTTGGAAGTGCGGTTTTGTGGCCTGCATTATTCAGCTTTATTCTCCATTGAGCAGATTTTACACATTAGTAATTTTTAACCATTCATTATATTCAAAAGAATACTGCAAATGACCACGTTATCACTAACTAAATACAAACTAAAGTCTATTATTTTGTATGAAATGCTACACTAAAACAGTGGAAAGCAAACCTGAGTCACCTGGTGACCTGAGCTACTATCTAGTGCCAAAGCGTGAATCTGGGGTTTCAGTAGAACATCTGGCTCCATTTGTTCTGCTAGAGGAGGTCAGATAGCTCCATGCTCTTCATATAGCAATGTCTGTGAGCAGTAGCCAGGTAATATGCTGTTCAAATAAAGCGTCCTGCAAGCAGAAGGTGCAGTGTTGAATAGGAATGTGCTGAAGCTAGAGGATATTGCTGTGATTATAGGGGGCACTACTGTGGGAAAGTGAGGACTGCACTGGTGTCACTACTTTGGGTAGGGTGGGGCACCGCTTTGACTACTGAGTGGAATTGGTAACGGCTCATTCACACAAGTGTATTTTCTTTCCTTGTCCATTCCGGGTTTTTTTTGTTTTTTTTTTTTGCAGACAGTATGCGGAACCATTTATTTCAATGAGTCCACAAAAAAATGGAAGTTACCACGTGTACATTCCGTTTCTGTATATCCATTCCGCAAAAAAACCAGAACATGTCCTATTATTGTCCGCATTACAGACCAGGATAGGACTGTTCTATTAGGGACCAGCTGTTGCGTTCCGCAAAATACAGATTGCACAGGGATGTCATCCGTACTTTTTGCGGATTACAAAATACATACGGTCCTGTGCATGAGCCCTAAGGAAGATATGCAGTGACTACTGAAGAAACAAAGGGAGGCACTGTGGTATCTGCAGAAAGAAGGTTCAGTGTGGAAAAGAAGACCACTGATGGTACTACTGAAGAAGGGAGTAGAACATCGCTGTAATTACTGTTGGGACATGGGAGACTACTGTGACTACTGGAATGCAATAGGGGACTTCTGTGAGTATTTAGGTGATAGAATGGACATAGTTGTGATTACTGATTGGGGGACACTACTATACAACCTATTGCTAACAGTGGAGAATGGCTGTGCTGTGACTACAGTAGAGACATTGGACACAATCTGTAAGGGACCTGTTAACAGTTCATTATTGCCAGGAGAGAAGATTTGCTTTTGTGGGTTTTTTTTCCATTTCAACAGTAGAAGGTTTCCTATATTCAGTGATCCCTCAAAATACAATGGCCTCGGGATACAATATGTTCAACATACAATGGTCTTTTCTGACCCATCGTAAGGTGAAACCAGACTCAACATACAATGTCTCAGACTCAGATCCAACCAATCAAGACCTCTTCTCTGGTAAAATAGCTGAATTAGATGCTAGCTAGCAGCTATTCCTGACTGTTATATGTAAGGACTTGTTTTATCTGTCTTAGACTACTTTCACACTAGGGCTTTTAAATTCCGGTATTGAGCACCATCATAGGGGCTCAATACCGGAAAAAAACGCTTCAGTTTTGTCCCCATTCATTGTCAATGGGGACAAAACTGAACTGAAGACAACGGAATGCTCCTGAAAGCATTCCGTTCCGTCTTCAGACCGGAGAACAAACCGCAGCATGCTGCAGTTTGCTCTCCGGTCCAGGCATCCGCACCAAGACGGATCCGGAATGACCCCCAATGCAAGTCAATGGGGACGGATCCGTTTGGTGTGACACACCAGTAATCCGGATCTGTCCTCCATTGACTTGCAATGGGGGGTCATTCCAGATCCGGCTACACATGTACAGAGATACATACAGACATACATACATACATACTCACAAACACATACATACTCACATACTCCAGGCAGGGACGCCGGCAGCCTGTCTTCACGCGTCTCCTGCGCGCAGCTATGACATTTCCCCACTGCGCCCAGCGGAGGGCGCTGAGGGGAATCGGCATCACTGCGCGCAGGAGGCGCGTGAAGACATGCTGCTGGCGTCCCTGGCTGGAGTATGTATGTATGTATGTGTGTGTATGTATGTATGTTTGTCTGTGTCTTGTCCCAATGTCTGTGTCAACATGTGTGGGGCCGGACCGCTGCTCCGGCTCCACACATGTATCAGCGGCAGTACAGATCCGTCGGCACCCTTTAGGTGCCGGATCCGTGCTGCCGCTAGTGTGAAAGAGGCCTTAGGCCTTGTTCACATATCAGTTATTTGATCAGTTATTTCCATCAGTTATTGTGAGCCAAAACCAGGAGTGGAGGCTACACCGAAATAAGGTACAGTGGAAAGATCTGCACCTATTCTGTTTTTTTTTTACCCAAACCTGGTTTTGGCTCATAATGGAAGCGCTCACTAGTATTCGCTTTATAAGACGCACGTCCATTTTCGACCTACTTTTGGGGGGAAAAAGTGCGTGTTATAAAGCGAAAAATACGGTATATCTGCATTTCAAGGGGTTGCATGCATTTTTTTTTTTTTGCAAAAAGCCGACCTTAAACAAGGCTTTAAGTGGTTCTTTCCTTGCAAAACATGGATACCAGCCGAGAGCCTTGCGCCATTTTTTTTGGTCTTCTTCACAAATGTCCTATTCTTGTCCTAGCCGTTATGGCACATAACAGGTAGTATTTAGTGTTAGGTTCCCATCTTATAGAGATTGCCTTGACGTTTGGCAGACGGGCCCAAATAATTTTGTACAAAATGTATTTGCCAAGGATCTCAAATTTACTAATTAAGTGTAGCATTAGCACTAGAATATTTTTTATTACTATGGCAATTTTGTACTTTATTTGGTTAGTGCTGTTGCATTGTAATTTTTCCTTTTTGTTTCTAGCCATGGCGGCGTGCACCTGCGCATTGGGATGTGCTGACTGACCCCCTTTTTCTTTGAAGAATAGGACAATGTTCTAGTTTTTTCACATTGAAGGGAATAGGTCTGCATCCGATCCGCAAAAAAGATGCGGACAAAAACCACGGTTGTGTGCATGAGCCCTTAGTCAGCGTCCGTTTAAGCAGCTAGTCATTCAAAGTGAAAGGGCTGAAGGACTCATGAATGGTTCATCCCCCCCCCCCATTCATTTTCCATATTGTCAGCAGAACCATACATGCTGTCAATAAACAATGGTGGCCCATGAAAGATGTGTTCAACCATTTTGCTTGTTTGTCATGTGATCTGTGACACCTTTGCACAGGCCAATTATCTTGAAGAAGAGTTCATAGAAAAATTCATGCTCGATATTGGCCTGATCCTCAACTTGTGTAAAAGGGCGCTCAGAGCTATATGCGAGTTCACCACAATCTCCTCGATAAGCAGCGTTTTATGTTTTTGCAATCTTTCCTGTCCCGGGCACACTAGTTTTACAGCAGCCTGACTATTTAAAATATCTGTTCTACATAATAAGCCCCAGCCAATATAATTGCTACATTAAAGAGTAATAGCTGTCAGGGGAGAAACTAAATCTACACGCAGATGCCGCGGTCTCAGATGGGCAGTTCAGAAACTCGAGGGAGCCAGCCGTGTGGAAATACTCTGACAAAACATATCTGCATATCTGTTAAATTATGAATGCAATGAAGAGCAATGCATGCATGCCTAAAATGGCTATTTGTGCACGTCTTCCTTTACAAGATGCCGATCACAGGCTTCTCATGTATCAGCCTGTATAGCCTAACGTGGCAGCAGATATGTGATCACTAAAACACCTGAAAGGATTAATTAGTGTGGGACTAAATTCCGTATGTGACCTCATGCACACCACCATATCCGCAGCCGCTGCTCATAGGATTACTTCCGAATTGTAACATGTATTTTGTGGAGAGGTGGACCATAGACTGTAAGGATTTGGATATTCTCAATAAATATTCATTTATGTTAATGAACTCCTGGGCGAGATTTGCCCAATATTTACAGCGCTGTGGTCACCCTCTGCACACTGTGTCCACCTGGGTCATCTTAGTGTATAGGTGTGTCTATATGTCACAGAAATCTGCAATAATGTTCTCATAATATACAGTAAAGGGTACACAATCCCACAATTGGTATAAAGCGCATACTATGCTACTGTGGGTTTCTTGGCGATATATATGCGTTGCCTGGGGGGGGGGGACAACTCTTTCTCATTATGGAGATCACCTAGTATACATGGTACTTGTGTATTGTACACCAGGCAATGCTCCTCTGGGTTTCTGGGAAAGATATTCAAGTTAAATGAAACAAATCTTCAAAGGTTTGCTCATCTCTAAATAAAACATACAATAAATGTTTCCTTGCTCAGTAATAAGCTTGATAGTTTAGTGCTGAATATTTTTGGGCTCTGTTTTCTGAAGTGAATGTTGGTGGGTCATCCCTCGGGTATAGATGTAAATCAAAGATTATGGAAGAGGAAGCAGTATCCACAGCAATCATTACCCCAGTAGTAATAGTAATAGTACACCAGGGGCCTCAAAGAGGACCTGTCTTACTCCTGACCTGTCTATCTCAGTAAATAATTGTTTTTCAAATGAAATGAGAATTCTGGGGCATCATTTTATGTGACTCCGAGTTGTGTAATTACTTTAGTATTCCTACTAGAAATTTATTAAAGGGGTTTTCCGGGAGTTAACTACTGATGACCTAGCCTCAGGATAGGTCATCAGTATCTGATTGGAGGGGGTCCGACACCCAGGACCCCTGTTGATCAGCTGTTTGAGAAGGCCTCGGCGCTCACGGGAGTGCTGGTGCCTTCTCAAACAGCTGATCGACAGGGTCCCGGGTGTCGGACCCCCACCGATCAGATACTATATATAAAATCTTGGAAAACCCCTTTAACAAAGGTGTTACCAGAGAGAGTGTGTCCCTGCACAGCCTGACACTATCCAATCTGTACTGCTAGTGTCAGAGACCCCCCCCAAACTGATAACACCCAGTTGTACTTTTATTCATAAACTTCTAGCATGAATAATAGAGGAAAGACAAAACACAGAGGCTCCAGAATTGTTATAGCATTTGGGATGGAAACAGTTACAGAGGTGACAGGTCCTCTATAAAATTTGAGGTTATTGGTGGATGGCAGTGATTTCAGCTGGATGCAGGAACAATCTTATATATGGGCAGATCCTCCATAGCACTTGAGGTGTTACAGGCTTATCTCTCTCTCTCTCACTCTCTCTACAACATCTCTATTTCGCTCAATGGAAGAGGCATGTTTAAGGGGAAGATTGCTGTGTACATTGCTGGGTTATGTCAGTGGCCAGCGGTAGTTAATTGCCACAATGTCTGACAGACCATTCTCTGACTTTTAATGAATGGTGTCTGGGTGGAAGAGATATTAAAATAAGGTTTATCTCAGCCCCCATGTTTCAAAGATAAGAGGCCATTTGCTGAAAAAAGCAATCTCCTTTTTCTAACCAGTGGGTTTAATTCATATAAAGTGACAATTCTGGAAATGCTATGAAGAAGACATAGAGAAGACAAGAATATGGGGAGAATAAAGCTCCTCTAGTCTGTTACTTCTAGATGTGTCTAGTGGGGAATCTGACTACCCAGCGGCTGATCTATGACATTACTCATTTCTTATTCATGCAAAGGAATCAATTCATATAATATGTATATGTTAAAGGGGTTTTCCAGGATATTATACTGAAGAGTGTGGTCGAGCTGCAGCACCAGCCAGAGCCACATTTGAATGGACATCACTGATGCTTCAGCAGCAACTGCTGCCCTTTTATTCTGCTGATCGGTGAGAGCCATCAATGTACAGTGGTCCCTCTAGATACAATATTAATTGGTTCCAGGACGACCATTGTATGTTGAACCATTGTAAGTTGAGTAATTGGTTCCAAAACCCCAAAATGTCATCCAAGATAAGAGAAAATGAAGATTTAAAAAAAATAAGCAGATAACTAAGACAGATAAAACAAGTCCTTACCTATACAGATATTTTACCAGAGAAGTGGCCCTGATTGGTTGGATCTGAGTCTGAGGAATTGTATGCTAAGTATGGTTTCAACTTACGATGGGTCAGAAAAGACTATTGTATGTTAAAAAATATTGTATCCTGAGGCCTTTGTATTTTGAGGGATCACTGTACTATCCAGGAAAACCATTTTAATACAGAAGCAAAAGGTTACTGAAGTCACTCTGAAACTATCTACCAGTAGCCAGTAACTTTTATGGCAAATTTTCTGCAATGCAAGATTTTTCTTAAAGGAGTTGTCCATTCACCACCCAATACATATTATCCAGGCTGGATTTTCCATTAAGCACATGTATCCTACGCCTGTGGGAAAAGAGAATTGGTCCTCAGGGTGAGCACAATAGATTATGCAGTAGGGAATTGGAAGGTGAGATGACAATGCAGGAACCTGCCACTGAAAATCTAGGAGACAGAAGAGCTGGCAGACGAATTAGGAGGAGCAAAGGTGTGCACAGTGGCTTGGACCACAGCAATAATGACAGTGGGCTCCATCTGTCCTCTGATTGGAGTCCCTGCAGCCCGATTGTGGAGTTCCAGGGGGTTAAAATTACAGTAAAAAACTCCCACAAAAACATTAAAAATTCAAATCACATCCTTTCCCAGGCTTACATTTAAAAATAAACACTAAATAAATAATTGGCATTGCCACATCCGAAAATATCCAAACTATTAAACAGTGAAAATATTTTTCCTGTGCAGTAAATGCCGTAACGGGCCACCCCAAAAAAATTGAAGAAAAAGTGGTCAAAAAGTTGTATGTATCCCAAAATAATACTAATAAAAGCTACAGCTCGTCCCGCAAAGAAACAATCTCTGACATAGCTCTGTAGACAGAAATATAAAAAACCATGGTGATGATATGGTTTATTTTTTTCAAAGGTTTTATTTTTTTAAAGTAGTAAAAGATAACAAAAACTACATAAATTTCAGCAGAATAAGGTCACTGGTCATGCACAGTGAATTCCGTAATAATAAACGTCAAAAAAAACATGGCAGATTGCGTTTTTTTTCATTTTCACCCCATCAAGAATTTTTTTCCTGTTTTCCAATACAACATATCGTGAATTAAGTCTTGCCATAAAAAATATAACTTGTCCCGCCAAAAAAAGTCCTCATATGGCTATGTGAACCGAAAATTAAAAACATTGTGGCTCTTGGAAGGTGGGAGGAAAAAAATAAAAACAAAAATTGGCCTGGAGTTTTCCAAGACTTAAAGGGGTTCTTCAGGAATTAAGAAAATGAAAATACTTAAATATTACTTTATTATAAATATATTCTCAAATACCTTTCATTAGTTATAATGGCTCATTTTGTCTGAGGAGCAATCATCAGGGGAAACAAAATGGCCGCTGTCCCATTAGTTCACACAAAACCTGTCCTAATCACATATGGGCACAAGTTACTTTACAACACTAAGGTAAAGAGCTGCCTCATCCTTCTCTCCTACTTGTCAGGGATTATGATCCTGAATACAGATGATAAGAACTTTAGCTGAATTTCTGGGGAATTTAGTTCATGAGGAGACATGACGTACAGAGAGGACAGACGGACAAACTGTGGTAATGGAGACTGTAAACAAGTGCTGCTGCTCATTAGCCACACCTCACCCTCCTTTCATGTCTCCTCATCTTCTCCATTCCCACAAAGATTCACCTGTATTCAGGATCATGATTCCTGAGCAGCAGAATAGGGAGGAGGAGGCAGCACTATGGCTCATTGTGGTGAAATAACTTGTCCTCCTGTGAGATTAGGACAGGCTTTGTGTGTAATAATAGGATGGCGGCCATTTTATTTCTTTTAATGATTGCTCCCTAGACAAAACGAGCCATTCTAAGTAATAAAAGGTATTTGTGAATATATTTATTATAAGATAATATTTAAGTATTTTCATTTTTTTAATTCCTGGACAACCCCTTTAAAGGGAACCTGTCATCAACTTTATGCTGCTCATACTAACGGCAGCATAAAATAGAGACAGGTGAGTTGATTTCAGCAGTCTGTCATTTATAAGTTAAAACTAAGTGGTTGGCAAGAACCAACATCACAATCATTACAGACTGGGCCTGGAAAAGAGTCACGACCACCGGAGAAGAGTCCTGGTTATTCATGAATTCCTGCTCTCCCTGCCCACCTGCTGATGATTGACAGGCTTCTACCTAGTTTTCTCCCTTTCTCTCTAGGAGAAAACTGCCAATCACCAGCAAATGGCGGGGAGCGCAGGAGAATATGAATAACCATGACTCTTCTCAGGTAGATTTGACTCTATTCCAGGCCGAGTCTGCAATGAATATGATGCTGGTTCTCTGCAACCACTTACTTTTATCTCATGAGTAACACTGCTGAAATCAGCATTTCTGTCACTAATGTATGCTGCCCTCAGTGAGGTCAGCATAAATTTGATGACAGGTTCCCTTTAAATACTGATGACCTATCCTCTGGTATCTGATCAGTGGGGGCTCCCACCAATCAGCTGTTCGAGAAGGCAGTGGTGCTCCCGAGAGGCCGAGTGACAACACGTTCATGTGTCAAGTGACCTAGGCACAGCTCAGCCGCATAGAACCAAATGGGACTGAGCTGCCATACCAAGCACAGCACTATACAATGTATGGCTCTGTGATTGGGGACCACAGAGAAGGCCACAGTGCCCACAGGAGCGCTGGTGCCTTCTCAAACTGCTGATTGGCGCGTGTCCCGGTTGTTGGACCCTACTGGTCAAATAGCAAAGGGTAGATCATTAGTATTTAAATCTCAGAAAACCCTTTTAAAGGGAGTCTGTCGCCTCATTTTCATCTATATAACTAACAGCAGTGCCCCACAGAAGATTGCAGACACATCCCAGACATACCTGTGTGCACTGTGTATTACATGTCCAGGAAAAGCGCTTTTATTCTGCAGGAAAACAGCTCCCAAGTGCTGGGCTGAAAGTGAAACTAAAAACAGCTTTCTCTCCCAACTCAATTTCTAACAGCTATATCTTATGATATACTGAATATAATGCTGTGATTTTGGTATCATTTGAAAGCTTGGGATGCCAGTTTTCAAAGAAGGTCATTTTTCTATCTGCTACCAATCCCAAGATAAGAGCAGCTAAAGCAGCCCTCCCCTCTTCAGTATGGTTTGCTTTGAGAACTTGCAGCAGCAGAGCTGGGCACTTGGGAGCTGTTTTCCTGCAGAATAAAAGTGCTTTTTCTGGACATGTAATAAAGACACACACTGCACATAGGTATGTCTAGGATGTGTCTGCAATCTTCTGTGGGGCAGTGCTCTTAGTTATATAGGTGAAAATGAGGTGACAGACTCCCTTTAAGGGGTTAAAGGAACACTATAAAAATTGTGGTAAAACTGTGTTATGCTTAATGCAGAGAATGAGTTCATGATGCATGACACAGGTATTCATATAATACCAAAGAGAGAATCCCAGTGTCATACACTGCCCCCTCACTTAAATTAAACTTAAAAACACAGTATCAGTTCTGTCCAGACTGCCCCTTTAAGAGCTGTCGTGCAGGTATTCACTATTATGTTCTTGTTTTATAATAAGTTCTTTACTGGCTATGTATGTCAGCATAATGGATATGGATTTGAAAGCTGGGTTATTTATGGCAAGCCGCACCATCTAGCCATCATGTGTCTACAGGCTCCTTATAGAAATCCAATACTGTATATAATGCCATTCACTTGCCCTATTTTTGTAAATCACTTTATTCAAAGGTTCCCTTTTTGGGTAATAGGATTTTTCTTCCTCAGATACATATAAGCTCGTTCACTAGACTACTTACAGTGCTTTGTTAGGCAGCGTGTTGTGTTCGACCTCATGCTATCACACAGAGGGCATTTCTAAATACATTGAAGATTGAAAGAGAAGTATTAGGATACGGCTACACAGCAATCTTGTGACAGGCGTCGCAGTATATAAATGAATGGGTTCACAGCACGACTTGAACATTTGCCACAACCCTGACCCTAGAATTGCAAAAAATCCAGTAGGGTTGGATTTTTTCAGATTCTGGGGTCATGGCAAAACGTACGAGTTGCACTGTGACCCCCCCATTCATTTCTACAATGCAATATTTGGGCGCGATCCATGATCACCACGCGGCCCTACCCTTAGGGTGCAGCCACACGATCAGCTTTCCTGATATAGTTTTGGAAGCTATAATCAGGAGTGGATCATAAAAGGAGAGTATAAAAGGACAGATATGACTTTTTTGAATTCACTCCTGGTCTTAGATTCCATAACTGCACGAAGAAACCTGACCATGTACCCATAAGCTGGAATTACATGGCCGGGCGATTATTGGGAATGACCGTTCCTGTGAACACTCGTTCTAAAGATGCAAAACTCATTCAACAGGTAAAATGATCTGAGGTGCAGACATCTCAAACATCGCCCCTGGGCGGCGGATCATCATGTGTAAACAGCAAATGTTGGCTCTGTCTGTATGTGTAAGAGCAGATTGACACGACCGTGCTCAGTCCTGGAAACACGGCCAAGTGTCGGCCACATCTCCCGAACCGGCCGCGGCTCTCCTGACTTGAACTGACTGCATCATAGTGTTTTATGATATAGTAATTTCCTATCTGATCACAGGTCTGTTGTACTGTACTCACATCATCATGCCATCAAATAGGAACTGACTATGGTAAAACGCTATGATACAGTCAGTTCCTATCTGATCACTGGTCTATTTTGCTGTACTCACATCATCATGCCATCAAATAGAAACTGACTATGGTAAAACATTATGATACAGTCAGTTCCTATCTGATCACAGGTCTATTGTACTGTACTCACATCATCAATGGCCATCAAATAGGAACTGACTAATGGTAAAACCATTATGATACAAGGTCCAGTTCCTATCCTGATCACTGGTTGGTCTGTTGTACTGTACTCACATCCATCATGCCATCAATTAGGTAACTGACTATGGTAAAACATTATGATACCAGGTCCAGTTCCTAATCTGATCACCTGGCTCTATCTGTTACTCGTATCCCCACATCATCATGCCATCAAATAGGAACTGCTATGGTAAACACATTATGATACTAGTCAGGTTCCTATCTCGATCACTGGTCTGTTTGTACTGTACTCACATCATCTATGCCATCAAAATGGGAACTGACCTATGGGGTAAAAACATTATGATACAGGTCAGTTTCCTATCTGATCACTGGTCTATTTTTTACTGTACTCACATCATCATGCCATCAAAATAAACTGACTATGGTAAAACATTATAACAGTCAGTTCTGATCGATCACATGTCTATTGTACTGTACCAGACATCATCAATGAACTGACATCAAAATAGAACTGAAATATTTGGTAAACATTATGACTACTAAAACACAGTCAGTTCCTATCTGATCACTGGTCTGTTGTACTGTACTCACATCATCAATGCATCCATAGGAACTGACTATGGTAAAACTTATGATACAGTCAGTTTCCTATCTGATCACTGGTCTGGTGTACTGTTACTCACATCATTCATGGCCATCAAATAGGAACTGACTATGGTAAAACATTATGATCACAGTCAGTTCCTATCTGGAACTGTCTAGTGATGTACAGATGCACTCAGTCGTTACTACCACATCACCGCACAATGACTGACATGGTAAAACATTATGATCAAGTCAGTTCCTATCTGATCACTGGTCTATTGGTACTGGTAGTCACATCAATCATGCCATCAAATAGGAATGACTATGGTAAACATTATGTACAGTCAGTTCCTATCTGATCACTGGTTCTATTTACTTACTCACATCATCATGCATCAAATGGAAAACTGACATGGTAATACAGTCAGCTATCTGATACAGTAGTCATCATGCCTATCTGCAATCACAGTCAGGTCACTTGTTTAACTGTACTCACAACATCATGCATCCAATCTGATCATACTGTACTTCACTCTCATTGCCATCAAATAGGAACTGACTATGGTAAAACATTATGATACAGTCATGATCACTGGTCTATTGTACTGTATGTCATGCCATTAGGAACTGACTATGTAAAATCATTATGATACAGAGTTTCCTATCTATCACTGTCACTGGTCTATTGTACTGTCACTCATCATGCCATCAAATAGGAACTGACTATGGTAAAACATTATGATACAGTCAGTTCCTATCTGATCACTGGTCTGTTGTACTGTACTCACATCATCATGCCATCAAATAGGAACTGACTATGGTAAAACATTATGATACAGTCAGTTCCTATCTGATCACTGGTCTATTGTACTGTACTCACATCATCATGCCATCAAATAGGAACTGACTATGGTAAAACATTATGATACAGTCAGTTCCTATCTGATCACTGGTCTATTGTACTGTACTCACATCATCATGCCATCAAAAATAGGAACTGACTATGGTAAAACGCTATGATACAGTCAGTTCCTATCTGATCACTGGTCTATTTTACTGTACTCACATCATCATGCCATCAAATAGGAACTGACTATGGTAAAACATTATGATACAGTCAGTTCCTATCTGATCACTGGTCTATTGTACTGTACTCACATCATCATGCCATCAAATAGGAACTGACTATGGTAAAACATTATGATACAGTCAGTTCCTATCTGATCACTGGTCTATTGTACTGTACTCACATCATCATGCCATCAAATGGAACTGACTATGGTAAAACATTATGATACAGTCAGTTCTTATCTGATCACTGGTCTATTTTACTGTACTCACATCATCATGCCATCAAATGGGAACTGACTATGGTAAAACATTATGATACAGTCAGTTCCTATCTGATCACTGGTCTATTGTACTGTACTCACATCATCATGCCATCAAATAGGAACTGACTATGGTAAAACATTATGATACAGTCAGTTCCTATCTGATCACTGGTCTGTTGTACTGTACTCACATCATCATGCCATCAAATGGGAACTGACTATGGTAAAACATTATGATACAGTCAGTTCCTATCTGATCACTGGTCTATTGTACTGTACTCACATCATCATGCCATCAAATAGGAACTGACTATGGTAAAACATTATGATACAGTCAGTTCCTATCTGATCACTGGTCTTATTGTACTGTTCACACATCATCTGCATCAAATAGGAACTGACTATGGTAAAACATTATGATACAGTCAGTTCCTATCTGATCACTGGTCTATTGTACTGTACTCACATCATCATGCCATCAAATGGGAACTGACTATGGCTAAAACATTATGATACAGTCAGTTCCTATCTGATCACTGGTCTATTGTACTGTACTCACATCATCATGCCATCAAATGGGAACTGACTATGGTAAAACATTATGATACAGTCAGTTCCTATCTGATCACTGGTCTATTGTACTGTACTCACATCATCATGCATAAATAGGAACTGGACTATGGTAAAACATTATGATGACAGTCAGTTCCTATCTGATCATGGGTCTGTTGTACTGTACTCACATCATCATGCCATCAAATGGGAACTGACTATGGTAAAACATTATGATACAGTCAGTTCCTATCTGATCACTGGTCTGTTGTACTGTACTCACATCATCATGCCATCAAATGGGAACTGACTATGGTAAAACATTATGATACAGTCAGTTCCTATCTGATCACTGGTCTATTGTACTATACTCACATCATCATGCCATCAAATGGGAACTGACTATGGTAAAACATTATGATACAGTCAGTTCCTATCTGATCATGGGTCTGTTGTACTGTACTCACATCATCATGCCATCAAATGGGAACTGACTATGGTAAAACGCTATGATACAGTCAGTTTGTGTCAGAGGAGCTGCAGTTGATCCAAAAGATGCAGCTGACACAAGAACCGTGTTTCCCAGACTGAACACGGCTGTGTGAATCCGGCCTAAGCGTGTGTCAGTAAAATATATGGATATGTCTCATTGCCGTTAAAATGTATTGGATTTGGGAAGCATGGCAAAAACTTATAAAGACATGACAGAAAACTATCTTTCAGCAAAATATTTCAGAAAAATGACAGGAGTCTGACAGATGTAGTTCAGTCCAAACCAGTGACGTCTAGAGCTCTAGGTCTGGACACACAAGGGTTAACTCCACACGCTATGCTATCTATGGAGTCTTAGAAATAGTCCTAAAATAACACAGCACATTATTCACAGCACCTCCCCAACCATGGCTTTTCAGGCTGAATTAATTACTGGTGCATCCCATATAGCCCATCCCCCTTTTCTTACAATGCAGGATGCATGAATACTTAATTATTGTGCTCCAAGGATGCCAACAACTTCACCGCACTACAACCGCCAATGCAATGTCATCTGATCGTACCGCCACTTTGAGAACTCTCCATATTGTGTTCTGCTTGACACAAAGGGAAATAACTGCAGTAGAACAGAAATGTCTTGTCTTAGTCTAAATCCTGTGAATGGTTACAACTAAAAGGAGCTACACGCAGAAGTCACCAAAGAGTGCTGTGATCAAGCATGGGACCCAGGCCCAGGAGAGCCTCAACCAATGTCATCAGCTGCGGGTGGTGTTCTGCAGCAGCCAGAGAATACCGTATGAGGACAGGACCTGATGGTGAAGGTAATCTTAGCTTATCTATGACTGACAAGAAGGTGCCCATATCTCTTCAAAGATGAGATTCTGTAGGAGCTAGCTATATATCATGTTGTGTTCTTCCCCAGCTGACTGACAGAAAATTTCTCTCAAAGGGGAAAGCGACAATTGGTCCTGACAATGAGGAACACCAGAAGGCAAGGATAAAAAAGGAGAGAGGAACATCTGTAGAAAACCAATGCAGGAGGAAGGCACCTGCCGGAGTAGAGATATATGGACTGATACAGCTGAAGAACCACACATTACAGAATAGGGAAACAATAAATCTATATATACCGTACGTAGACATAATGGAGATTTATCATGAGAGGAATTCCTAAAGGCATATGTGGTTAATTCTGTGTTACCTTAATTTCCACCAAATTTGGCACATATTGCCCCTTGTCTGATAAATTGCATCTTTAAAAAACATATGTTTGACTAGAACTGTTACCGAGTGAGCCATTTTTTGAGTCTTTTAGAAAAAGTTGAACCGTGCTCACTTTCCTAAAGTGTAGAGAATGGCATGAAAATCACAAAAACTCGTACGTGTTCTGTGCGGACACCCCAGAAACAGCACCAGGAGCCTGCTCGTGGCTTAGCTCCATTCAAATAAGCTAAGCAGAGAGTGGCGGCACCATTCAAAATGAAGACCCGTGACAGAATGGATTTTGACAGGAATAAAATCCCTTGTGTGAACCTACCCTCACTTATGAGACGCAGATTTGATTGTGGATTCCATAGAATTCAATGGGCAAGGAAAGAAACCTCAACCAAAAACGCTTGTAAAAACTCCTCTAAAATCACCACCAAAACCGACCGTAGCCATGTTACCCTATCAGTTACTATTACTAACCTCATTAGGCCCTGTATTTTGTGTCCACATCCGACCTGATTTTTTTGCGGATCGTACGTGGACCCATTCATTTCCATGGGGCCACAAAAAATGTGGACAGCACACAGCATCCATACAGCCATTCTGCACACTATAGAACATGTCCTATTCTTGTTTGTTTTGAGGACAGGGATAGCCATTTCTGTAATAGGGACAGAGGAAAAGGCCGGTATCCGTATTTTGCAGATCTGCGATTTTTGAGCCCCAAAACTACAAAGGCCGAGTGCATGAGGCCTAATATTGATACATTTTCCACAGACGGGCTTCTAATTTTTGGCAGTAAGTCATACCAACCTATTATAAAACAATCCGGCAGTGTAACTGGCACACAACGCTTCGTTAATGATTACTCTGCGGTTTATCTACTTTGTCAAACAGAAATAAAAGGCAGGACTGGTTCAGAACACAAATGAAACATTACTAACCAAATCTGATGACTCCTGTGAATTAAATCATCTTCATCAGTTCCCTCCACCCCCTGCCTTATTATGGAGCCGCCAAATATATCTGGCTGTCAGAAACACACCTCAGGGATTTGTGACTGGGAAGCACAAGGCAGCAGCTGTTTGGCAACATTGCTAAATTCTACAGAGCAACTGCAGGGACGTTGTATCTCCTGAAATCTGCAGATTCTCCTCTCATCCGGGCAGGATTCGCCACAGTGCAAATAATTCACGTATTGTTCCGTCTGATTGCTACATGTGTCCAATACAGGTGACAGAGCGAGTTACCAGCAATAGGAAGGCCACTGGAATGAGAGGATGCCCACAGCTTCCCCTGGCACCATACCCTATAATACTAGATTTCCACTGCAATGAGAGGATGCCCACAGCTTCCCCTGGCACCATACCCTATAATACTATGTTTCCACTGGAATGAGAGGATGCCCACAGCTTTCCCTGGCACCATACCCTGTAATACTAGATTTCCACTGGAATGAGAGGATGCCCACAGCTTCCCCTGGCACCATACCCTGTAATACTAGATTTCCACTGGAATGAGAGGATGCCCACAGCTTTCCCTGGCACCATACCCTATAATACTAGATTTCCACTGCAATGAGAGGATGCCCACAGCTTCCCCTGGCACCATACCCTATAATACTAGATTTCCACTGCAATGAGAGGATGCCCACAGCTTCCCCTGGCACCATACCCTATAATACTATGTTTCCACTGGAATGAGAGGATGCCCACAGCTTTCCCTGGCACCATACCCTATAATACTATGTTTCCACTGGAATGAGAGGATGCCCACAGCTTCCCCTGGCACCATACCCTATAATACTAGATTTCCACTGCAATGAGAGGATGCCCACAGCTTCCCCTGGCCACCATACCCTATAATACTATGTTTCCACTGGAATGAGAGGATGCCCACAGCTTTCCCTGGCACCATACCCTATAATACTATGTTTCCACTGGAATGAGAGGATGCCCACAGCTTCCCCTGGCACCATACCCTATAATACTATGTTTCCACTGGAATGAGAGGATGCCCACAGCTTTCCCTGGCACCATACCCTATAATACTATGTTTCCACTGGAATGAGAGGATGCCCACAGCTTTCCCTGGCACCATACCCTGTAATACTAGATTTCCACTGGAATGAGAGGATGCCCACAGCTTTCCCTGGCACCATACCCTATAATACTATGTTTCCACTGGAATGAGAGGATGCCCACAGCTTTCCCTGGTACCATACCCTGTAATACTAGATTTCCACTGGAATGAGAGGATGCCCACAGCTTTCCCTGGCACCATGGCAGCATACTGTGTAATACTAGATTTCCACGGAAATAAGAGGATACCCACAGCTTTCCCTGGTACCATACCCTGTAATACTAGATTTCCACTGGAAATGAGAGGATGCCCACAGCTTCCCCTGGCACCATACTGTATAATACTATGTTTCCACTGGAAATGAGAGGATGCCCACAGCTTTCCCTGGAACCATACTGTATAATACTATGTTTCCACGGAAATGAGAGGATGCCCACAGCTTTCCCTGGCACCATACCCTATAATACTAGGTTTCCACTGGAATGAGAGGATGCCCACAGCTTCCCCTGGCACCATACCCTGTAATACTAGATTTCCACTGGAATGAGAGGATGCCCACAGCTTTCCCTGGCACCATACTATACAATACTAGGTTTCCACGGAAATGAGAGGATGCCCACAGCTTTCCCTGGCACCATACCCTATAATATTAGGTTTCCACGGAAATGAGAGGATGCCCACAGCTTCCCCTGGAACCATACTATACAATACTAGGTTTCCACTGAAATGAGAGGATGCCCACAGCTTTCCCCGGCACCATACTGTATAATACTATGTTTCCACTGGAATGAGAGGATGCCCACAGCTTCCCCTGGCACCATACTATACAATACTAGGGTTCCACTGGAATGAGAGGATGCCCACAGCTTTCCCTGGAACCATACTGTATAATACTATGTTTCCACGGAAATGAGAGGATGCCCACAGCTTTCCCTGGCACCATACCCTGTAATACTAGGTTTCCACTGGAATGAGAGGATGCCCACAGCTTTCCCTGGCACCATACCCTATAATGCTAGGTTTCCACTGGAATGAGAGGGTGCCCACAGCTTTCCCTGGCACCATACTATACAATACTAGGTTTCCACGGAAATGAGAGGATGCCCACAGCTTTCCCTGGCACCATACCCTATAATACTAGGTTTCCACGGAAATGAGAGGATGCCCACAGCTTTCCCTGGCACCATACCCTATAATATTAGGTTTCCACGGAAATGAGAGGATGCCCACAGCTTCCCCTGGCACCATACTATACAATACTAGGTTTCCGCTGGAATGAGAGGATGCCCACAGCTTTCCCTGGAACCATACTGTATAATACTATGTTTCCACGGAAATGAGAGGATGCCCACAGCTTTCCCTGGTACCATACCCTGTAATACTAGATTTCCACTGGAAATGAGAGGATGCCCACAGCTTCCCCTGGCACCATACTGTATAATACTATGTTTCCACTGGAAATGAGAGGATGCCCACAGCTTTCCCTGGAACCATACTGTATAATACTATGTTTCCACGGAAATGAGAGGATGCCCACAGCTTTCCCTGGCACCATACCCTATAATACTAGGTTTCCACTGGAATGAGAGGATGCCCACAGCTTCCCCTGGCACCATACCCTGTAATACTAGATTTCCACTGGAATGAGAGGATGCCCACAGCTTTCCCTGGCACCATACTATACAATACTAGGTTTCCACGGAAATGAGAGGATGCCCACAGCTTTCCCTGGCACCATACCCTATAATATTAGGTTTCCACGGAAATGAGAGGATGCCCACAGCTTCCCCTGGAACCATACTATACAATACTAGGTTTCCACTGAAATGAGAGGATGCCCACAGCTTTCCCCGGCACCATACTATACAATACTAGGGTTCCACTGGAATGAGAGGATGCCCACAGCTTCCCCTGGCACCATACTATACAATACTAGGGTTCCACTGGAATGAGAGGATGCCCACAGCTTTCCCTGGAACCATACTGTATAATACTATGTTTCCACGGAAATGAGAGGATGCCCACAGCTTTCCCTGGCACCATACCCTGTAATACTAGGTTTCCACTGGAATGAGAGGATGCCCACAGCTTTCCCTGGCACCATACCCTATAATGCTAGGTTTCCACTGGAATGAGAGGGTGCCCACAGCTTTCCCTGGCACCATACTATACAATACTAGGTTTCCACGGAAATGAGAGGATGCCCACAGCTTTCCCTGGCACCATACCCTATAATACTAGGTTTCCACGGAAATGAGAGGATGCCCACAGCTTTCCCTGGCACCATACCCTATAATATTAGGTTTCCACGGAAATGAGAGGATGCCCACAGCTTCCCCTGGCACCATACTATACAATACTAGGTTTCCGCTGGAATGAGAGGATGCCCACAGCTTTCCCTGGAACCATACTGTATAATACTATGTTTCCACGGAAATGAGAGGATGCCCACAGCTTCCCCTGGCACCATACTATACAATACTAGGGTTCCACTGGAATGAGAGGATGCCCACAGCTTTCCCTGGAACCATACTGTATAATACTATGTTTCCACGGAAATGAGAGGATGCCCACAGCTTTCCCTGGCACCATACCCTATAATGCTAGGTTTCCACTGGAATGAGAGGATGCCCACAGCTTTCCCTGGCACCATACCCTATAATGCTAGGTTTCCACTGGAATGAGAGGGTGCCCACAGCTTTCCCTGGCACCATACTATACAATACTAGGTTTCCACGGAAATGAGAGGATGCCCACAGCTTTCCCTGGCACCATACCCTATAATACTAGGTTTCCACGGAAATGAGAGGATGCCCACAGCTTCCCCTGGCACCATACTATACAATACTAGGTTTCCGCTGGAATGAGAGGATGCCCACAGCTTTCCCTGGCACCATACTGTATAATACTATGTTTCCACTGGAATGAGAGGATGCCCACAGCTTTCCCTGGCACCATACTGTATAATACTATGTTTCCACTGGAATGAGAGGATGCCCACAGCTTCCCCTGGCACCATACTGTATAATACTTTGTTTCCACTGGAATGAGAGGATGCCCACAGCTTCCCCTGGCACCATACTGTATAATACTATGTTTCCACGGAAATGAGAGGATGCCCACAGCTTCCCCTGGCACCATACTATACAATACTAGGGTTCCACTGGAATGAGATGATGCCCACAGCTTCCCCTGGCACCATACTATACAATACTAGGGTTCCACTGGAATGAGAGGATGCCCACAGCTTCCCCTGGCACCATACTATACTAGGGTTCCACTGGAATGAGAGGATGCCCACAGCTTCCCCTGGCACCATACTATACAATACTAGGTTTCCACTGGAATGAGAGGATGCCCACAGCTTCCCCTGGCACCATATTGTATAATACTAGGTTTCCACTGAAATGAGAGGATGCCCACAGCTTCCCCTGGCACCATACCCTATAATACTAGGTTTCCACTGGAATGAGAGGATGCCCACAGCTTCCCCTGGCATCATACTATACAATACTAGGTTTCCACTGGAATGAGAGGATGCCCACAGTTTCCCCTGGCATCATACTATACAATACTAGGTTTCCACTGGAATGAGAGGATGCCCACGGCTTCCCCTGGCACCATACCCTATAATACTAGGTTTCCACGGAAATGAGAGGATGCCCACAGCTTCCCCTGGCACCATACTATACAATACTAGGTTTCCACGGAAATGAGAGGATGCCCACAGCTTCCCCTGGCACCATACTATACAATACTAGGTTTCCACGGAAATGAGAGGATGCCCACAGCTTCCCCTGGCACCATACCCTATAATACTAGGTTTCCACTGGAATGAGAGGATGCCCACAGCTTCCCCTGGCACCATACCCTATATTACTAGGTTTCCAATGGGATGAGGCATGAATATATTGGTCAGACTGGTGACAATGATCATTATTAAATGCTTATATGACAGGTCTTTGGTGGCACTCAGTGTTACTGTATCTGAACATATGGAATATTTTCCAACAAAAGGAATTATCCGCATCAATTTTATGGAAGAAATCTTTCCTAAGATTTTTTTGGTTATGTTCTCCCATGGGCACTCCTTTCACCACTAGACCATTACAGGGCACAACCACACATGCCAGGGAGCTCTGATACCTTATTGCAGCCTTCTCACATTAACCCTTTATGTCGAATATACATTTTTTTTTGTTTATGACGATTTCTCTTAGTAGAAATCTACACAAAGCTGGCTTAGGGGCAATCCTGCCCAGAACGGGCAACATCTGCCCATAGAAATCATTTCCCAACACCATCTTCATTTTAAGCCGATTATTAATGTTGAATTTTTTATTTTTCACACATACCATTTCACCAGCTAAACATCTGAATTCAGGTAATATACGAATGCATGTACCCCCTGCCACTAGATAATGCTGTGGGCACGGTTCCCGTGCCAGGTGCCAAGTAGACGAGCAGCAGGGCACACAGCCCCTCCTGGTAACATCTGCACAGGATCCTGGTACACATCCATGTAGAGGATGACAGGCTGGAGACAAGACACAGATCCGGCCGTATCCTCTCCTAACCTTCCCCTCCCGGGCTCTGCTGCTGATGCTGCTGGCTCCTCAGTCACCTGGAGGGCTCCAGCTCAGCCTCTCCTGCCTTGATTTGACATTCCCTGGTACATGCCAGCCAGAGGGCAGTGCCCTCCCTTACCTGCTCCATGCACTGGCCGGACCTTCACAGTAACCCAGGAGGAGTCCCGTCCAGTGAGGAAAGCTCGGTGCCCGACGGTCTAACGCTGCCCCTTGTCCATTCCCCCGTGCTCCAGCCCGCACCGCCGCCAGTATCCGTGTGTGTGGATGTGTGCGCTCCGCTCCTCCCTCTCCTGTCTCCGGCACCGCCCGGCGCTGATGTGACTGAGGCGTCTGTCTCCCTCCTCTGGCTCAGGGACTCTTCACACCAATTTCATTGTGGACCTTCTCCTCACACCTTGCCTGGTGGATAATGGCAGTCCCCAACAGTCCTGGTATTCTGGCTTTATGCATCTGCCTTTTCCACACTTGTGAGTTCACACCTGACTGATTAGCTGCGGATTTTCTGTCATGGCTTTTCATACAGCAGGTGTGGAGGGTTTTACAGTACCAGCAAAGTGAATGTATTTGTCATCAATTCTCCGGTATTGAGGTACCCAGGGGTGCACCTAGCCTTTCTGCTGCCTGAGGCGAAACCTGAAACAGCGCTTCCCAAAGCCAATTTGTTAACCTAACCCTTCTGCCCATGGCCCTTTGGCTGCACCCCTCTTGCCCCTACCTGATGCTACCTGAGGCGATTGCTTCACATGGCCTCTATGGTGGTGCACCCATCAATACATACAAACACTGGCTTTGTGAAAGGCCTTCTTCACATTTCTGTTTTTAACTGATGTGTGCTGTCCGCATTTTCTTAAAACAGCACACGTACCCATTGATTTTAATGTATCTGTTCACACATCAGTAATTTTTTACTGACCGTGGGTCAGTAAAAAAATCATGGGGACAAGCACACCCATTGATGTCTATGGGTCCGTGAAAATCACTTGTGTCTGTGTTGCGTCTGTTTTTCACTGAAGACTAATAGGAGATTCTTTGAAAATTAATTTTCAGCTGAGCAAAATCAGTGAATTCTGAATGACACAAGGATGATAAAAACGGGCAAACAGACCGACCATGGATGCTTCACGGACATGTACAGTCATGGCCAAAAGTTTTGAGAATGACACAAATATTATATTTTCACATGATCTGCTGCCCTCTGGTTTTTATGTGTGTTTGTCAGATGTTTTTATCACATACAGAAATATAATTGCGATCATATTATGAGTAACAAAAGCTTATATTGACAGTTAGAATGAGTTAATGCAGCAAGTCAATATTTGCAGTGTTGACCCTTCTTCTTCAGGACCTCTGCAATTCTCCCTGGCATGCTCTCAATCAACTTCTGGACCAAATCCTGACTGATAGCAGTCCAATTCTTGCACAATCAATGCTTGCATTTTGTCAGAATTTGTAGGTTTTTGTTTGTCCACCCGTCTCTTGATGATTGACCACAAGTTCTCAATGGGATTAAGATCTGGGGAGTTTCCAGGCCATGGACCCAAAATCTCTATGTTTTGTTCCCTGAGCCATTTAGTTATCACCTTTGCTTTATGGCAAGGTGCTCCATCATGCTGGAAAGGCATTGTTGATCGCCAAACTGCTCTTGGACGGTTGGGAGAAGTTGCTCTCGGAGGACATTCTGGTACCATTCTTTATTCATGGCTCTGTTTTTAGGCAAGACTGTGAGAGAGCCGATTCCCTTGGCTCAGAAGCAACCCCACACATGAATGGTTTCAGGATGCTTTACAGTTGGCATGAGACAAGACTGGTGGTAGCGCTCACCTCGTCTTCTCCGAATAAGCTGTTTTCCAGATGTCCCAAACAATCGAACAGGGGATTCATCAGAGAAAATGACTTTACCCCAATCCTCAGCAGTCCACTCCCTGTACCTTTTGCAGAATATCAGTCTGTCCCTGATGTTTTTTTCTGGAGAGAAGTGGCTTCTTTGCTGCCCTCCTTGAGACCAGGCCTTGCTCCAAGAGTCTCCGCCTCACAGTGCGTGCAGATGCACTCACACCTGCCTGCTGCCATTCCTGAGCAAGCTCTGCACTGCTGGTAGCCCGATCCCGCAGCTGAAACACTTTTAAGAGACGGTCCTGGCGCTTGCTGGTCTTTCTTGGGCGCCCTGGAGCCTTTTTGGCAACAATGGAACCTCTCTCCTTGAAGTTCTTGATGATGCGATAGATTGTTGACTGAGGTGCAATCTTTCTAGCTGCGATACTCTTCCCTGTTAGGCCATTTTTGTGCAGTGCAATGATGACTGCACATGTTTCTTTAGAGATAACCATGGTTAACAGAAGAGAAACAATGATGCCAAGCACCAGCCTCCTTTTAAAGTGTCCAGTGGTGTCATTCTTACTTAATCATGACAGATTGATCTCCAGCCCTGTCCTCATCAACACCCACACCTGTGTTAATGGAGCAATCACTGAAACGATGTTAGCTGGTCCTTTTAAGGCAGGGCTACAATGATGTTGAAATGTGTTTTGGGGGATAAAGTTCATTTTCTAGGCAAATATTGACTTTGCAAGTAATTGCTGTTAAGCTGATCACTCTTTATAACATTCTGGAGTATATGCAAATTGCCATTATAAAAACTGAAGCAGTAGACTTTGTAAAAATTAATATTTGTATCATTCTCAAAACTTTTGGCCATGACTGTACACTTTTTTTCATGGATGTGACACTGGCACAGAAATGTGAATGAAGCCTGACTCGAATGGGTCCGCAATCCTCAAGCTACGGAGCTGTGCAGATCGGAAGCACTATGAAGCACTTCCATGGGATTTCAGATCGTGAACTGGTGTAGATCTCAACTATAGTTTATACCAGTTTCTGGCATAAAATGTAGTAAATTATTCCACAAATATGAATACATGTCCTGCAATCTGTAAAATGCAATTGTGCCGTAAAATGAATGATAAGTGTGCCCGGGGCATATACATTGACTTGTATGCCAAAATATTGGCAAAAATCTATGTATTCTTGACCATACACTTATGTTTTTCTGGCGTGTACATCGTATGCTTTTTGATAAATTTGTATCCGTTCTTTATTTAAAAACATGTTTTATCATATGATCATAATATGATCAGAAAAATATATACCTATGACATATGCAAAAGTAACTTTTACATTTACACCATATGCTGCCCATTCAACAGAAAAAAATACTTTGGGCATATGTCTCAGCAAAGTACTGGAAAGAGTAGTAGACCACACTTTTCTGGCCTTAAAAAAAGAATAAAGACATTTATCAAACTGGTGTAAAGTAGAACTAGCTTAGTTGCCCCTAGCAACCAATCAGATTCCTCCTTTCATTCTCCAAAGGAGCTGTGAGAAATGAAAGGTGGAATCTGATTGGTTGCCATGGGCACCTGTTTGATCAATGACCCTATAAGGCCTCATGCACATGACCATATGTATTTTGTGGTATGCAAACCACAGATCCACAAAATATGGATACTGGCTGTGTGCTTCCTGCATTTTCCTCAGTCCCTATTATAGAAATGCCTGTTCTTGTCTGCAAAATGGCCAAGAATCGGACATGTTCTGTAATATGCGGATGTAATATGCACAGACGTGAACATCACATGGATGGCATCAGGGTCCTGTCTGCATTTTTTGCAGCCCCTTAGAAATGAATTGATCCACAAAAAAGATAGATCGGACACAGACCAAAAATATAGTTGTGTGCATGAGGCCTTAATCACACCCCTACATAGGCACATAAGGCACAAGTACATCCAAAAGCGTGCACGATGGACATACATAAAACTAAACTGAACTGAACCTAGCTGGTAAACTAGCTTTGATGAGTTTGGCTGTTTTCAGGACTGATTTTACTTTCCTGTCCAGATCTTCACTGTGGGAACTGCCTCAAGATCTGTCAGACACCCCTTCTAACCAAAGTTTTTATTTTAACCTCAAGACAAGATGCCTCAGAAACCAAGCTTCTTTGGAATGTTTCATTTCTCCTAGAAGTATTGCATGAAAAATACAATAAGAATAATTATGTCTTTTTCCATGTTTATGCTCATATATGTTTATGCAAGCCTAGTGATGTCGACTGAGCCACCATGTCTCATTCAGTCATGGCTTTTCTTTTTTAAAGGCTTATAACCCGCTAAGGGCTCGTTCACATCAGCGTTATGCTTTCCGTTTGTGTTTTCCGTTATAACATGGTTATAACGGAAAATAACGGAAACCATAAGACGGAAGTCAAAACGGAAGCCTTTAGAGGCATTCCGTTTTAATCCGTCATAATAGAAGCCTATGAGAATCATAACGGATCCATTTGGTTCCCGTTATGCAAAACGGAAAACAAAGTCCTGTCGACAGGACTTTGTTTTCCGTTCAGCATAACGGAACTCAGACGGATCCGTTATGATTCTCATAGGCTTCTATTATGACGGATCAAAACGGAAGCCTCTAAAGGCTTCCGTTTTGACTTCCGTCTTATGGTTTCCGTTATTTTCCGTTATAACCATGTTATAACGGAAAACACAAACGGAAAGCATAACGCTGATGTGAACCCACCCTAAGTCGCACAAATCATTGTCTGCGGGTTGAAAATAAAAAATTCTAATAAATCCACATCCGAGGAGAAAATGCTACATATGTACCATAAGCAGAAAAAGAATTCTGTGTAGATAACCTCATATTCTCCTATTGGCTACAAGAAAACATCTGCCTTTTTATTTACTAAAAAAACACACCAGACCAAATAGACCCCACAAAAACCTGACCTAAATGCTGCGTGTGACTCCAGCCCAAATCATATGCAGCCATATCATGTGCAAATGACCCAAATTATTCATACATCCATGAGCTTCAGGGGAATTTGTCCAAAATTCTAGACTATTATCTGCAGTATTACATGAGTAGTACTGCATATAAGGACTCATGCACACGACCGTATGACGTCCGTCTGCAATCCGTAGTTTGCGGAACGGAATAGCTGGCCCCTAATAGAACAGTACTATCCTTGGCCATAATGCAGACAATAATAGCACATGTTCTATTTTTTTGCGGAACGGAAATACGGACATACGGAAGCGGAATGCACACGGAGTACCTTCCGTTTTTTTTTTTTCCAGACCCATTGAAATGAATAGTTCCGCATACTGTCTGCAAAAAAAAAAAAAAAAAACAGAACGGACTCAGAAAGAAAATACATTCATGTGCATGAGCCCTAAGTTGCCAGATCACCATTTTTTATTTTTACTATTGTTGTCTCCACGATTATGTTAGTGTGGCACAGCTTTCATCACTGATACCGGGGGTATGGGCAGCAGCATCAAAATAAGGGCTCGTTCACATTTCCGTTTTTCACTGACATGCACTACTTTGATCCGTGATGCGGACCAAGCATGCCCATTGAAGTCTATGGGTCTGTGAAAATCAATAACCCACATCCGTGATGTGTACGTGTTGCGTCCATTTTTCACTGAAGACTAATAGGGGATTCTTTGGATTCTTTTGTTGATCAGAGGCTCTATTCCTGACTTATGATACTTTTTCCTAATATGCAAATGGTGCAATGAGGGCGTCACCATTGCTCTTGTTGCACCCAAGCGCAGCAACGTTCTGTGGCCAGCCCCTTCCTAGCTACTTTGCCACTGCCCGGCCCTGTCAATCAAAGCAGCCAGGCCAGGGTTGGGTGCAACAAGAGCAATGATGACGCCCTCATTGCACCATTTGCATATTAGGAAAAAGTACCATAACTCAGGAACACAGTCTCTGATCAACAAAAGAAAAACAGTGTTTTAATCAGATGAACCACAGCTATGTGTCTATGCAAATAGTTTGATAAGGAGATAGCTGGTGACAGATTCCCTTTAACATCAAAGAGCAATGGTGATGCCCTCATTGCACCAAAGCCTAATTTGCACATTGTCATATTGAACCACCAAGGTCCACAATAAAACTTATATGTCATAAATGTCTTATAGGTGCAGGTTCTACTTCAAGGACACCCGCTCCATTGGGAATTATGGGGGCCCCTTCTCCCCTGATCAGCATTTCAGAGATGAAGGGACCATGCGTGCACGGGGCTCTCTACATTGTAGATTATGGTGTTGCGGTAACAGCCTAGCGTTTCACAACCCCCATGAACTATGAGGCCACCTGCACAGGTTGCGGAATACACGTGGTTTTTATGCGCAGATTCCTGTACGGAAACACCACAGCATTGTACAGTACCAGTGAAGTGTATGAGATTACACAAATCCAATGTGCACTTTGCAGATTTTTTCTGTGCGGAACCTGATTTGCCGTTCGGATTTCCAAATTCCATTGAAGGGTGAGATGTAATCCACACCAACATCAATCCACAAGGAAGTTTGTGCGAATCTTATGTGCGTTCACCCACACTCGTGTGCAGACAGACCTCACTGGAAAAGGGTGAAATCCGCAGCTAAAACCACAAACCTAATTGACATGCTGCAGATTTATAAATCCGCACCTCAGGTCAATTTCCACCCAGAAAAAATCTGCAAAGTGTACATGAGATTTGTGTAATGTCATACACTTTGCTGGTACTGTATAACACTGCATTTTTTTCCACGAGGAATCCACACAGAAAATTCGCACGTATTCCGCAACGTGGCCTAACAGAGTTGCATTTATAGACGGCCGACTCTCATAATGATATACTCATTTCTGGAGGTGGAAACATGGACGTGGAAACCATATGTGAGTGGCCACACATAGATAAGCATTACTGTGTCCAGATGTTTGGGGGGTCGCAAATAATGGCAGCAGATTTGTGGCAGTAATTTCTGCAATAGTCCCATTCATTATGCTTGATGCAGTAACAGTCCCATTCAGGTGACTTGAAGTAACTTACAGTCACAGAAATTTCTGCAACAAATCTGTCATGTGTGAAACTACCCTTAGGCCCTTTTCACACGGGTGAGATTTCCGTGCGGGTGCAATGCGTGATGCGAACGCATTGCACCCGCGCTGAATCCTGACTCATTCATTTCAATGGGTCTTTTCACATGAGCGATGTTTTTCATGTATCAGTTCGCCGTTGCGTGAAAATCACAGCATGTTCTATATTCTGCGTTTTTCACGCAGCCCTGGCCCCATTGAAGTGAATGGGTCTGCGTGAATCACGCATTGCGTGCGGATGCAATGCGTGATTCACTGATGGTTGCTAAGAGATGTTGTTTCCAAACATTCAGGTTTTTACCACGCGTATGCGAAATGCATCCTTACGCATCGCACCCGCGAGGAAAAAACTGAACGAACGTACGCAATCGCAGTCAAAACTGAATACACAGACAGTATTCAGTGGATCCATGTGCTGTCCATGGAGAACACACGTCAGTGATTCATGCCCGTGTACTGATGGACAGCACTCAGATCCATTGACTTCTATATGTGTATTCAGATATCCCTGTTTTCCTGAAAACCATTGGTTTTGCAGACAGAATGTGCCTGTTCTATTCAACAGGTCCGTTTTTTTTACTGATTCATTTCACTCTAAATAATAAAAATGTAGTAAAAAACAAAGTTTTGTTTGTTTGTTTGTTTTGCAAATGCAAAAAATGGACCAACCACAATGAAAAAAGCTCTGAAAATGGTCAAAAAAAGGCATGGAAATGTGACTAAGGCCTAATACTTCGATAACCAAGTAACGTGATTAATATGTAAATTCACAGTTCATCATTATGTATTGAAGGTGCTAAACAGAGACTCATAATAGGACCTCATGCGCATGACCTTGTACAGTACAATGCACAATACAGTCTGGTTACAGGTGGTGTGTAAGAGGATTGAATACAAGCTTAATGGGTTTTATGTTGCTATGGTTACCATTGACCCTGTATATGTGAAGTTATACATGCTATTAAATCTTCTTGCACTTGTGGCCTGTAGTTTGCACTCATATATGATGCGTGATGTTTGATGTAGTTTATGATGTGGCATGTCTTACGCCAGAAGCCAGTGAGGTATCACCGTGGGTGAAGTGCCCTGTTTGAGTTATGGCTATGGTGGGATGTATAGATGTGATGTCACAGGTAGCCTCTACCAGTGGTCTGGCACCTTAGAAGAGTGATTCTCCTTGCTCAGGGTGTTGTGGGTCCTGTCAGAAGGTCCACATTGCAGAGAGTCCAGTGGGAAAGCACTGGATGTGATGTGTATTGCACTGTAATATGTGCAGTGAGAGGATGGGGGTAGATGTACCCACGGTGGCTGTCCTTGTTCCAGGGCCTCATGGGCTTGCAGTTATAGTAGGGCGCACCCTTCTTATGGTGCAGCCCCTCCCCCCCCCCCCATATGACAGACTAAGTTCTGTCTTATCAAATGTGGCACTACAATGCTCAGCATAGTCCTCTATCAGATGGCCAGTCTGCCTCTAAAGTATACCTGGTAGCCTGAAGCTCCTGTTTTCCCTGGACAATGTACCATGGAGTAACAATTATACAGGAATATGCAGGTTATACAGGAATTGATATTGATGACCAATCCTCAGGATATGACAGCAATATCAGATGGGTGGGCTTCCGCCACCCAGAACCGATGCTGATCAGCTGTAAGAATAGCTAGGCGCTCCGTGAGCACTGCGCCCTCTTCCTAGGCCACATTACATCACCGTACATCGGTCAGATGGCCTAGATGCAGCTCAGCCCCATTCAAGTCAAAGGGGCTGAGCTGCAATACCAGACCCAGCCGCTATACAATGTACCGTTTTGTGCTTGGCAAGCACCAAGGAGGCCACCACGCTCACCAGAGCTTCGGTGAACGATGCAGCTTCCCAAAACAGCTGATCTGGGGGGTGCCAGGGCTGTTGATAGGTCATCAATATTATTTCATGATTAACCCCTTTATAAGCAGGTTATCTCCGCAGTCTATAGGCATGCACCTTCACTCAAAGGCTGGTAGACTCCCAAATACTTCTCAGTCGCGTCCTCAGAGGTTTAGCTTTGTATCTGTCTCACAACCTGGCTGGTCTGGTCTCCCCATGGCTTCTTTTTCCCTGCTTCCTTTTCTCACTCTAAACAGGAACGTATTTTTTTTCCATGTCAAGGATAGGCCTGTTCTCTTAGAGGTTGGCCGTTCCATTGAGCGAAATGTGGAATGCACAAGACTGTTGGATCTTTTGCAGTCAGCAAATTGCAGATACACAAAACACAGATACCAGCTGTGTGCATTCTGCATTTTGTGGAAAGGAACAGATGGCCCCTAATAGAACAATCCAATCCTTTTCCATTTTTTTCCGGCCCAAATGAAGTCAATGGTTCTGCATATCAGCAAAAAAAAAAAAAAAAAACCGGAACGGACACAGAAACAACTAACACTGTGTGTTAGTGCCCCCAGTACCCCTGTGCAAGCTAGCATGTCCCTAAATGGGGGAAATAGAAGTGCAAGCAGACATTGGGGGAGAGATACAAGAGAGAGAGAATCTTACAGCATTAGGGCTCATGCACACCCATTGACTTGAATGGGTCCGCAATCCACAAGTTACGGCCAAAGATAGAACATGGCCACGGAAGCAGTGACACGGGAGGGGATGTGGGCCACTGAGGGCACAGAAAATTATGAAAAAACATTTGAATTTAACAACTTTATTTATTATTTATTTTACTCAGCAGTGACATATTCCGCAGCGCTTTACAGATATTATAATCACACTGTCCCCAATGGACAGTATGCAATCTAAGTTCTCTATCAGTATGTCTTGGGAGTGCGGGGGGAATCTGGAGTACTTGGAGGAAACCCACTGAAACACTGGGCAAACAAACTCTATTCAGATGTTTGACATTCACAGCATATCAGTTGTTTATGTGGATTTTCAGTGCAGACTTCACCCTTTGCAAAGCAAAGGGAGAGATCTGGGGCAAATCTGCATCACAATCTGCAAGTAAGACCTGAATTTTGGTGCATATTTGGTGTGAAATGCAGTGAAAACCACAGGAAAATCTGCACAAAAGGAAAGTCCGCATAAACTACATTGCAGTGTGCAGAAAGGAAAATCTGCATAAACTACATGGCAATGTGCTTATACTGTAGTCGTGTTCGTAGTGGTTTTGGGTTGAAGATATTGCAACCTGCTGGGAGCATTTATTGGAGATTGTCCATATTGTGCAAGACTGCACCATGTAGAACAGATATCAGGGTGCCATTTACAGATCTTCATGACTGTCGTGTTGAGAAGACGCAATGCAAGTCAAGGGAAATAGTGTACTGTTGTCACTTCAAAAGACAGTGCATTTTTACACGTGTTGCTACTTTTAAAAACGGTGCCCTCACTGTGTCAGGGCTCATGCACACGAACATGTGCATTCAGTGCCCGTGCTGTGGACCGCAATTTCCGGTCCACAACGCACGGGCTCAGACAGTGGGGCCGCCGCATTCGGATCACGGACCCATTCATTTGAATGGGGTTCGCGATCCGCATCCAACGGTCCGCACAGCAAAAAAGTAGTGCATGTTCTACTTTTTTGCGGTGCGAAGTCACGGCCAGAAACACCACGGAAGCAACGTAGTGCCTCTGTTCCGCATCTCCGTGATTGCGGACCCATTGAAGTGTATGGGTCTGCGATCCGTGATGCGGGCTGCACACGGCCGGTGCCCGTGTATTGCGGACCTGGCGTATGCGGGCCGCAATACGGGCAGGGGCCAGCGCCAGTCGTATGCATGAGCCCTAACTGAGCAATCCACTGTGACTGTATGCCATTTGCCCTTTAAAAGACTGTAACCACTAAGCCTGTTGCTTTGGTAAGACTCCTGTAATGGGAAAGCTTGCTGCTCCATGTGAGACCAGTAAATTTCTTATTGCAAGTTCCATCTATATCTGATTGCATTCCTTCCATCATACTAGAATGGGGAGCCATGCACACCACCCAAGGACCAAGAAGATTCTGTCTGTAAGGACTGACTTTCTTATAGGAGCACAAGATTTATGACTGATCAACAGCTTAGTGCCATTTTCCATGTAGCAATAGGACATTCTAGCGAAAATTACCTGAAAAGTGAAATTAACACAACATAATGAAGCTATATTACATTCGATGTCTACATGGCCAGTGTTCACAAGGAAATGTGATTATGACACACAAAATTGTATGGGCCCATACTATACCTTCTTGTGTTTCCATAAAAACATACTATATTATGGAAAGAGTTCCCCTAGAATTGTTCTTCATGGAGGTGCCAGGACCACATTGCTGTAGTTTAAACCAAGTACTGCTGTACAAATGCATGAGGCTTACAGGGTTTTCAGGAACAATTTTTTTTTTCTCTTGAAGAAAATAGACCAGACAATGCTAAAAATAACAAAGAAGCTTTACTCACCTCCACTGATCCCCCACCACTGCCATTCCTACACTGGTCCACTTCTCAATACTTTCCACTTGGAGTCATGGCATGCTGGAAAGGCCTGCTCAGCCAATCAGTGGACCTAGTGGTGATCCACCTGAACTATTCACTGGCTGAGCTTTGCGTTTCTGGCGTGTAAGACATGTTGAACCAGCACAGGAAATGGAGAGTAGTGTGAACCAGACCAGCATTGGAAAGGCAGCGTTGGGGGTGAGTAATGCTTCTTTGTTATTTTTACCATTGTCTGTCTTGTTTATGTTGTTTTTTTATTTTTAATATCTCCCTAGAAAACCCCCTTTAACCTTGAAAATGAATCAATCAAAACAGACAATCCAAAGGGATGGACATGAATAATGTTTTTCTATTCTATTACATGTATCTTGCCCCACTCATTTCGGAGGAGTTCCCTTTAAATGACACAGCATTGTTAAAACGTCATATGACCTGATTTATGATGAGATAAAATTAAACCTGCTGTGAAATACAGGTCGTTAGAGAATATGCTGATCATGGTAATAGAAATTTTCAGTGACCATCTCTTTCTACAGTTTTTGTTTTATCACTCCTATTACTTGAATGTATTTATTCCAAAAGTGAGCTAATTTACTGTGTTTATTCCAGTGGTTTGTCTTTTTAATCTTCCCTAGAAAAAAAAGAGAAAAATGAAAAATGCAAATATGCTCTTCCTCCTCCTCGAGAAAGCATGGCTGTGTTTCTGAATAACTGAATAGCAAAATGTAAAAAAAAATTAACATAGTACAAAGAACATTAACCCATTCCTAATAGAAAAAAGGTTAATGTTCCCATTACTAAACATAACAGTTCTTGGTTTTCTTTTTGTCAGCTTCTGCTAAGTAACCTGTGCCACCTATAACAAAGCGTCTGGTAAGAGCCGAGCATTACTCGGGGCATTGTGCTCCAGGTAGCGAGCTGCAGGGCACATTCATCTTACTTATGCCAACAATTACAGTGGCAGTAAAATAACAGCAGTTATAACCATCCCTGCGGGCTGCGGTGACTGTAGGCTACTCTTTAAAAGCTCACACTGAAAGAAAAGCCATTCTTTATACTTTGACTTTAGGTTTCATGTTTTTTACAACTATATATCTTGCAGAATTTAACTATTTAACATAGTGTGGACATTACAGCCTCCAAATGTTTTGTGTAGTCCATTAACAGTCCTTGTATTTTTCCAATAGGACAGATTCGCATTGTACAGGAGGGGTCCACAACCTCCTCTTTGCTAAACTGTACCACCCCCAACAGCTGCAAAAACATAAAGGGGTATGGCCATTTGGCACATTTCTACAATATGAAATGGTATGTCTAATAAATTACTAGCACGTGGGGGTTCCACTTTTGGTCCCAAGTAGCATGAAAACAGAGAAATAATTGCTTTAGTACTCCGATAAACTACAGTACAATGGACAGAGTTGTATACATACATGGTCACCTTCTTACCACCTCATATTCACCACTGTAGACTACCAATCAGGAGATAGCCTTAAAGGCTATGTACACCTTTGGAGTAAATTTTTTTATGCTTGCATTTAACTTATTTTTGGCTAAAAATAATATTTTCAATTGGCCTTTATTAAAAATATCGAGTTGTTCAGTCACAAATGGTTAACTGTTTTTCCAGTCTGTGACTGGTACTTTCACTTTCATTTTGTACTGTCACCTAATAAACCTTACTCCTAAACTACTAAGAGGTCATAAACACTTATTTAAGCCACATTCTTATCAGTAAGATAAGGATTGAGCTTCAATGTGTGTTTATGAGCACAGATAAGAATTCCGTCTGCTGCTCAGATGACGGAATTGACAAAAAACCACAGGCAGCTAGTAGAGCATGTCAGTCCTGTACACAAAAAAAGGATTCCATATTGTTAATAAATTGAAAATTTAAAAAATTATTTTTAGCTCAAAATAAGTATAATGCAATAATTTTAAAAAATGCCCCCAAAGGTGTACATAGGAATACCCCTGTAAAAGAATACTCTGAATAATGCCCCATTCACATCACTGTATTCTTCATCCGTATCCGATCCACAGCAATTCATTGCAAGGGGGGCCACAAAAAACACAGACTTCACAAGTTTCCACTTGTGTTATGGCAGCTATTTATAATGGACCAATGGCAGCTGCTATAGATCCATTATCAAACAGACATTGGCAAATACCAAAGAAAACACTGACATAACCTTTTAACGCAAATGTGAACACAGCCTTAAAAAATCAACAGATCATATAATTTGACACAGGGCTTTCATAATTTTGCATAAGAAGAAATAATTTTCTTAATAGAACAAGGCATATTCCCCAAGTCTTGTCTAGAGAACAGAACTGGCTTCTGTATCTTCCAGATGACAAATAGACATTATCATTTCCTGAGTGATGGTGCCAAGGAGGACATGAACACCATTTGCTCTCCTATGTTATACAAAATTATTGCCATAAAGGGAATGATTAAGGTGAAATAAATATATAAAACATTGCTGAAAAATATTTTAACCTTACCCTCCGATTCAAGAAAAATATTCACATTAACTGGCGAACAAATAGAAAGCTTGCCTGTTGATCTCCTTTTTACTTCTTTAGTTGCAGGTCCACTAATTCCCAGGCTTCTCTTCTGCTATCCAAGATGGACACATGCTTCTCAGACTACCTGATGCATACTGTGCATTTAGGAGCCTAAGACACTTCCTGATGTCCTTGGATTGGCCAGCACTGCTCATGTGAACAGTGCTGGCCAATCCAAGAGCAGGGCTGGACAAGTAGGACACCTTGGGGTACCGGTCACAGTGTTCATCAGAAAGTCTGAGAAGTGGTGCAGCCATTTTGAATTGATAGATCTGCTGGTAAAAAATAAACATTTTTTTTCTTGAGAACAAGCTTATGGAATTGAGTAAAAATCTCTCAATATATGTGAAAGTACTAGAATTGCTTTTTCAGTAATGATATATTAAAAAGCTTGTGGGACTTCAGGAAATTCAGATTCACTTTCAATTTTCTGTTTTGTAGAATACTTAGTTCTATATATGGAGTTGTAGGCGCTATTCCTACTGCATTATCTGAATCATATTTTGTTTAACCCCTTAAAGACCCAGCCCATTTTCCTTTTTGCATTTTTTATATTTCCTCCCCTCATTCCAATAGCCATAATGTTTTAATCTTTTGTGAAACAATATGCATTTTTAATGGCATCATTAAATTTACCATGTCTTGGGGTAAAATTAAAAAAAAAAACCACACAATTCCATCAAGTTTTTTGGGTTTCTATATTACGACGTTCACTGCGCACTAACAATGACATGACATCCTTATTCTATGGGTCAGAACGATTATGGCAATGCCAAATTTGCATAGTGTTCATTTTGTTTTATTAAAAAAAATAAAAACCTTTGAAAAAAAATCGTGTAGGAAAAATATTTTAGTACTGTAGTTCAGACATTTTTTGGATGCAACAATTATATGTAATTTTAAATATAAAATTGGGAAAGGAGGTGATTAGAATTTTTTAATTTTTTTATATATTATTAATTTTTTTTTTTTACTTATTACTCAGTAACCCAATTACCTTAGCTGGCTATAACCTGTGATCTTCTGATCACTTGTCCCATAGACCATAATGCAAAACTATTATGGTCTATGAGATTCTGATTGCCTGCCTGTGAAGCTGTGCCTTGTGCACAGCTTCACAGGCCGTTTACCATGACAGGCCTGGGAACCTTCAGCAAGCCCCAGCTTCACATGGTAACCAATCAGGGCTTATCAGATGACTGCAGAAAATGACTGGTTTCAGCGTCATCACTGATTCCCAGTCATTGCGGCTGGGTGCCTGCTGTACTATACAGCCAGCACTGCTGTGTATGGAGTGGTCTTGCGCATAACGCCTTAGATGTACTGCATTATGCATTAAGGGGTTAAAGAGAATCTGTCACCACAATCTAGGACTATTATATGCTGTAATATATGAATAGTACTGAAGATAGCGTGTCCACATTGCTATTTATTCAGGACTACTATGCATGCACAAGGGAGTCCTTTCCATTATGTTAGCATGGTACAGCAGTTCAAGGACTCCTTATCTGCAGTACTAATATACTACTGTAGGTAATGGTCCAAGATACTAGTGACAGATTCCCTTTAAAGGTGTTGTCCATCTTTAAAAGTATTTTTGTAAGAAGCATCCTCAAAAAATAGGCTGATCAGTGTTTGTCCGACTGGATGCATTGTGGGACTGCCAGTAATTAGCTGTGATCGGCACAATAGGATATGTTTGAAGAAATTAAATATTTATGTGATGTAAAGGGGTTCTATACCTACAGTCAGTGGCGTACCGCCCATAGAGGCAGACCACGCCACTGCTATGGGGCCCGCAGCACAGGGGGGCCCGGAGCGCACGGGAGGCCCCGCCCCCTACTCTGCATCATTAAGATGTGTCCTGTCCCTGCGCTCCGGGCCTCTCCTGGCCCCCTCACCTCTGCTCACCGCCGCAACCCGGACGTTCCTGTGCGCTCCCACTTGCCCCGCCTCCTACCTCATGCCGCCGGCTGCTACTGGACTCTTTTGCAGCGCGGCGAAAGAGGAGAAAGAAGACCAAGGCCCAGCCCCCTCCAGAGTGGCGTCAGGACAATGGACAAGTAAATGTAAGTTTTTATGTGTTATGTGTATGTATGTGTGTGTATGTATGTATGTGTGTGTGTGTATGTATGTGTATGCATGTGTGGGTATATGCATATAATGTGCCAGACAATATACATTATACCTCTACTGTGTATATACTGTATATTGTACAGCGTGGCGCAGGGGTTATATTGTCCGGCATGGTGTAACCGCCATGCATTTGTTGTACAGTATATATTGTAATCCCTGTACCATGCTATACAATGTACAGTATAATCCATACACCATGCTGTATAATATACAGTATAATCCGTACACCATACTGTATAATATACAGTATAATCCGTACACCATGCTGTATAATATACAGTATAATCCATACACCATACTGTATAATATACAGTATAATCCATACACCATACTGTATAATATACAGTATAATCCCTACACCATGCTGTATAATATACAGTATAATCCATACACCATACTGTATAATATACAGTATAATCCGTACACCATGCTGTATAATATACAGTATAATCCATACACCATACTGTATAATATACAGTATAATCCATACACCATACTGTATAATATACAGTATAATCCATACACCATGCTGTATAATATACAGTATAATCCATACACCATACTGTATAATATACAGTATAATCCGTACTCCATGCTGTATAATATACAGTATAATCCGTACTCCATGCTGTATAGTATACAGTATAATCCCTGCACCATGCTGTATAATATACAGTATAATCCCTACACCATGCTGTATAATATACAGTATAATCCCTACACCATGCTGTATAATATACAGTATAATCCGTACACCATGCTGTATAATATACAGTATAATCCCTACACCATGCTGTATAGTATACAGTATAATCCCTACACCATGCAGTATAATATACAGTATAATCCGTACACCATGCTGTATAATATACAGTATAATCCGTACACCATTCTGTATAATATACAGTATAATCCGTACACCATGCTGTATAATATACAGTATAATCTATACACCATGCTGTATAATATACAGTATAACCCCTACTCCATGCTGTATAATATACTGTATAATCCGTACACCATGCTGTATACTATACAGTATAATCCGTACACCATGCTGTATAATATACAGTATAATCCGTACACCATGCTGTATAGTATACAGTATAATCCGTACACCATGCTGTATAATATACAGTATAATCCGTACACCATGCTGTATACTATACAGTATAATCCGTACACCATGCTGTATAATATACAGTGTAATCCGTACACCATGCTGTATAATATACTGTATAATCCCTACACCATGCTGTATAATATACAGTATGCTGTATAGTATACAGTATAATCCGTACACCATGCTGTATAATATACAGTATAATCCGTACACCATGCTGTATACTATACAGTATAATCCGTACACCATGCTGTATAATATACAGTATAATCCGTACACCATGCTGTATAATATACAGTATAATCCCTACACCATGCTGTATAATATACAGTATAATCCCTACACCATGCTGTATAATATACTGTATAATCCGTACACCATGCTGTATAATATACAGTATAATCAGTACACCATGCTGTATAATATACTGTATAATCCCTACACCATGCTATATAATATACAGTATAATCCCTACACCATGCTGTATAATATACAGTATAATCCCTACACCATGCTGTATAATATACAGTATAATCCATCCTTGTGGCTGCCCCCATTCAGTATAGCGTCTCCTTAATTTAAAAAATAAATAAATCAGTAGCTTATGTATACATTTCTTTATTGGCAAATGGGGGTGTGGCATGGGAGGAGCCAGGGCAGCATGTGGGATGGGCCGGGGTAGTGGGCGGGGTTAGGGGCCCCATTCAGATTCTTGCTATGGGGCCCAATGATTTCTATGTACGCCCCTGCCTACAGTATATAATATATATGGCTTTTCTGTATATGTATATAGTATACATCATTGCTTGTCTATCACTGGTCATATGGAATACAGTCCTTCAGCTTCATTGTCCACCATTTATGGTCAATAGGTATAAACACTACATTTCATGTTCAACTTGCTACAGAGATCACAGTGCAATCCCTCCACCCAACCAAAGCTGGTATGAAAACCCAAGAATGAGCTACATTTTTTAGTCACTAAGTATTTCATTTATTAAAACTCTTTTAGTATATATTTAGTAAACCTCTTTTATGCAGAACACCTTCAGAAGCCTTGTGGAGTCCATTTCTCAACAGATCAGAGCTGTTTTGGTGGCGTGAGGCATGTGGGTTTTAATGTTATTATCTATCTATCGATCTATCTATCGATCGATCTATCTCAATACAGGCTGTAAATACAACATTTGTAGGCAATGAGAGAGAAAGAAGAGGTTCCCTACAGACAGATGGCCTTTACTGTCCTTCATTTCCCTCATTTCCCTGTCACAAATACAGAACGTCTATCTTTGCAAAACAGAACTGGCAGTTATACATATGCATCTGCATTTCCATAATTGCTCTGAAGCTTACCTGCCCTTTAGGGTCTATTCAGACTCTCATTTCACATGCCTATTTTATTTTATTTCAATTTCCTCTATCATATGGTAATTAGATAGAGCCTTAGCAATTACAGTTAGAAGCACTTTAATTTTATGCATAAATGGATTCATTGTTCATAGTTGAAAATAATATAAAAACTAAAATAGCAGCATGATAATAAAATCAGTGTGAAATGTAAGCCACAATGGAAAAGATATTCACTAGTTAACTTTATAACACATAGGCTGTAATTCTGCACAAAAAAGTGTGGCCTCATATCAATTAATCTGAAAATTATGATCTGACCACTTTTGCTAATTTTAATGTATCATCTCTGAATGCATATCAAAATGACTTTATTTTGTGGTTAGTTGTCTCAAAATAACTCCTTTGGCTAATAGCAACCTGATTAAAATAGTTGGCATCAAGGCCAGACAAAAGCCTATATCTGTCTGAATGTATAGCCATCATCTAACTTCTCTAACAAATTTAATTTGAGCTAGAATTAGAGCTGAATTATTAATTATTTCACTTGACTTTACTGGCAGCTAGATTTTATAAAACCTGTCATGTTGGTGCTTTTAGATAAATGCATCCCACATATTCTCCAGATTAAATCTCCAGTATAGTATGACACATGTATGACACATGTATAGTCAACATACTTTGTTCCTCCCATGTTCCTCCCCTATTGGGGGGCACTAATACAGGCTGGATCTATGAGGGGATGTATTATAATAGAAGGGGAACTATAAATCAGGCATTAATATGGGCCAGCGTACTACAGGGGGCATTACAATACAGGGGGTACTGAAAGTGGGGCATTAATATTGGCCAGAGCACTACAAGGGGCATTAATACAGGCTACAGCACTACAGGGGGCATTATAATACTGGGGGCACTACAAGGACAAAATTAATATAGGTCAGAGCACTACGGGGGTGGGGTGAGGGGGTGGACATTAATACAATCCAGAGTGCTACAGGGACCACTACAAGGCCGGCATTTATATTGGTCAGAATGCTACAGGGGCAATACAAGAGGGACACTAATATAGGCCAGAGCAAAACAGGAGGGCATTATAATACAAACGCACTACAAGTGGTCATTAATACAGGGCAGAGTGCTACAGAGGGCATTATAATACAGGGGGCACTACAAGGGCAACATTAATATAGGCCGGAGCACTACAGGAAAGCAATATAATACAGGAGGCATAAATACAGGCCATAGCTTTAGAGGGAGCACTACAAGAGTGGAGTTAAAGGGGTTGTCCGAGTTATGACAAAAAATATATAGCACTGTAAATCTGATGGGCAGCAATATATAACTAAGTTAAGCAAGTTTTAGGCAAAAAAAATCCATATTTCCTAATTTCCCTGGTTCTCTTCTGGTCTTTGTTTACATGCAATAACAACAATCTCAGCCCCTCCCCCTTCCCCCCCCCTCTCTGCAAAGGGAATGAATACAAGTGCTGAGTGACATGTCTGCCTGCTGGAATACTCAGCAGCATGTTGTATGTGTAGGACTACAAGTCCCAGCTGTACAATGACACTGCTAATACATACAGGAATTTCTCTCTACCTGTTCTTGTACAATACAATTCCTCTACAGCTCTTGTGCCCAGCATTTGTCTCCTCTCACTGCTGCAGCTACTGTTTGTTTAAAGCCTTGAGCCCTCAACCAGGGAGAGAAGATAGCAGAAGCCCGGCAAAGAAAGGGGGCGTGGCCAGTGACGTCTCGTGTACAGACTGTTATCTGAACTCTGAGGCTTGTGAAGGAAACATCACAGAGCAGAGAGATAAGGTGACATCACAGGTCATGTGACCCTCAGTCAACTCTGAGAAACCAGCAGCTTTAGAAACACAAAGTATATGGGAAAGTTGTTATACCTGACAAGTTAGAAACATATAAAGAACAAAAAAATAACTCGGACAACCCCTTTAATATTGGCCAGAGTGCTACAGGGGATCATTATAATTAGAGATGAGCAAATCATTCAAAATTTTATTCGCCAAACATTCATCGAACTTTTCATAAGATTCGTATATTCGACGAATATATTTGTTACATTTGCGTACAAAATATACATTATTATGTGGCGTTTAGCAAACATTTGCGCACTAATAACGAACGTTCAGTTTTAAAAGGTACGCAAATTCTTTGAACGCGTACAAATTGCGTACGAATTCTCAGCATACTATTGTCTAGCGATTACGTAATACGCAGGCACGCACGACGAGAGGCCGCGGCGTGCACTCCTCAGAGGCAGAGCGAATTTTTGAAAATGGCATCCAGGCGATCCTCATCATTTAGCTCCGGCTGATGGAATGGCAGGATTACGATGGCACACACCGCCACCTGAACCAGCATAAAAAGGAGGTGATCCAGCAGGTGATCCACAGCTTGCGCCATCGTTTTGACACTGTGCGGACCCCGGGCCAGATCCAGCGGAAATGGTCTGATCTGAAGTTTAAATGCCCAGAGCGGCCTAATGAGATCCGCGCATAGATACGGCAGGGTGAGTAACAAAATATTTGAAAAGTAAAAACATGTTAAAAAATTAGTGTACTGTATTGTATATATATCAGCAGTGAGTGCCAATAATGAAAAAAGTATAGAAGGACAACGTGGGCGTGCGTAGTGCGCTGCAGTAATTTTCTTTCATGCTAGGCCACGCCTCTAACTCGAACCAAACAAGTGAAGGTATTCTCAGATACGTGCCCCTTCACAGTAATTTGCCTTAAGCTACTTTCACATATGTGGTGGTGATCCTGAAGGCTGTTCTGCACTATTTGTCCTGCCAATTCCAGGCGTTCTTGCCGAATAGCGGCCAGATCAGCACCGTCCCCCATTATTGTTAATGGGGCTGGCCGTTCTCCCGTTTGTGTCAGGAAAATGCACTAGTGAAAGAAAGTACCCTAAGGCCTCTTTCACAGGAGCGTTGCGGATTCGGTCCGGGTGCGTTCCGGAAAATCTGCACGCATCTGCACCAATCCACACGCAATCGCAGTCAGGCGATTGCGTACGTTCGTTCAGTTTTTTCCGCGCGGGTGCGATGTGTATGGATGCATTTCACAGGCGCGTGATAAAAAACTGAATGTTTACAAACAACATCTCTAAGCAACCATCAGTGAATCACGCATTGCATCCGCACTTGCGTGCGGATGCAATGCGTGATTCACGCAGACCCATTCACTTCAATGGGGCCAGGGCTGCGTGAAAAACGCAGAATATAGAACATGCTGCAATTTTCACGCAACGGCAAACTGATGCGTGAAAAACATCGCTCATGTGAAAAGCCCCATTGAAATGAATGAGTCAGGATTCAGTGCAGGTGCAATGCGTTCGCATCACGCATTGCACCCGCGTGGAAATCTCGCCCGTGTGAAAGAGGCCTTAGGCTTCATTCACACGTACGTATTTTGTTTCCGTGTCCGTTCCGCTTTTTTTGCGGCCCGTATGCGGAACCATTCATTTCAATGGTTCCGCAAAAAAAACGGAAGCTACTCCGAATGCATTCCGTTTCCGTATTTCCGTTCCGCAAAAAAGAAAGAACATGTCCTATTCTTGTCTGTTTTGCTGACAAGGATAGGCATTGTCACAATGGAACCGCAAAAAAAACGGAAACACGGATGACATAAGGAACGCAACATCCGTTTTTTTTTGCGGATCCGCAATATACGGAACGGAAAACACATACGGACGTGTGAATGAAGCCTTAGGCTACATGCACACAACAGTGAAAAAAAACGTCCGTTTAAAACGGACACACTGTCAGTTTTTCATGGCCATTTTGCATCAGTGTGTGCATCCATTTTCTGGCCGTGTGTCCATTTTTAATGTCCGTTTTGCATCCGTTTGCATTCGTTTTTCATGTCCGTTAAAAACGGACATGAAAAATTGATGAATTGGATTGGCAGTTATTTCTTGCCCCCAACTATAATCATGAACCCCATGATGCCAATAATGTCCTCCATAGTGCCCCTAACTAAAATAATGTCCCCCATGGTGTAAATAATTTTTTATAGTGCCCCAGCTAAAATAATGTCCCCCATGTAGGCCCCCTGGTAAAATAATGTCCCCCATAGTGTAGGAATTTTTTTTAATGTTCCCAACTTTAATAATGTCCCCCATGTAGGCTCCCATCTTAAATAATTTCCCCCATGGTTTAAATAAATGCCCCCACAGCTGCTTGTTGATGATTTAAAAAAAAACCAAAAAACAAAAAAACCCTCACCTTATCCAATTGCTCACGCTGCAGCAGTCGCTTCTCTCTTCACTAAACGGGACCTGCCGAAGGACCTGCGATGTGCGCGATGACGTCACTGCGCGCTCCCACGTGGTGATGTCACCACGCATAACGCAGGTCCATCGGCAGAGCCTGCTCAATGAAGAAACAAGAGACTGTTCAGCGCGTGCAAGTGGGTGGGGTGAGTGGCCATAGTGTACCCGTTTTTAACGGCCGTTAAACGGGAGCACTCCTGTCAATCGCCCGTTAAAAACGGCCCCATTGATTTCAATGGGTCAGTCGGCCCATGGAAACGGCCCAGAAATAGGACATGTCCTATTTTTGGACGGACGCTATTCACTGGCCGTTAAAAGAACGGTCATGTGAATAGCCCCATAGGCTTTCATTGGTGCTAAAAATGGCCGTGTGATGGCCGCTAATTAGACGGCCATTTTTCACGGTCGTGTGCATGAGCCCTTAGATATATGCCCCTTCATAGTTAGCGCTTCCTCCTCCTACACACAGACTCAAAGACCTGCTCATGCTGCAGCTAATGTCAGTGGGCGATATCAAAAGTATTCCCACCGCACCGTGTTAACGATATTAAGAAATTTATTGGGACGATAACGATATCTATCGCGATAAATACCTATTTAGAAGAAAAAATGAATATGATATGCCCCCCCTCTCACCCATAATATCTTCATAGTAGTATAGTGTTAGTATTAAAAAGAGTCATCATATAATAATTGTGTACGGATTTATGTTCCAGACCAACGTCAACGACGGCGTCACCAGGGTCACCGTCACCATCCAGGCCGTTTCTAGTAAGTGTAAACATATTTAATTTATTTTAAATCCAAGCTACGTGGGAGTGCAGCTGCAGTGATATAAGAGCACTGGTGGTTAGGAATGGGATAATCCAGCCCAAAACTATTCCCATGTATGAACATCAGAAGTTACAACTGTTCATTAGAGTTGAATGTAATGCCATTATTTAATGATTTTTGACAGAGGCTGCACCACAGAGGAGCCCCTCTCTCCCTCCTCCACCCCAGCGAGAGAGGACCCCACCTGCCCCTCCAACACCACCAGCCCAACTTCCAGAGGTAGAAGGTAGGTAAAATAAAAAGTGTAATGGGTGGACCTTCTGTCTTAAAAATATAAGCTACATTTATGTTTTATCTTTTGTAGCTCCAACCGTCAGGGAGCTGTTTTCCCCTGGACCATGGGAAGACCACTCAGTGTGGGTGTCCAGTAAGTACAAATCCCAAACTGACCATGTGTGGCCTTCTCGGTGAGCAGTTCAAAGAAAAAAAAGGCTCAATACAGATACATGTCACTGAATAACTTGTTCCAGTACATATACCAAATATATAATGATATGCAATTGCTAAAGTATTCTGATCTAGGTTCTGGTTTTAAATTTTAGATTTTTTTTCGTAGGACAACCACTTTTACTCGATCATACTAATTATATTACTGTTTCCACCCCTACAGATATCCCCACTGACTTTGAAGTGGAGGCAGCCTTACGCCGCTTCGGGACCAGGCTCCACGCTGCCTCCCGGCTTATTCGTGACTTGCAGCTGGAACACCAAGAGGTGATGGCCAGACGTCGGCAAAGGCCGGCGTAAACTTTTTTTTGTTTGTTTATTATATTATTTATTATTTGTAAAAAGTTATTATTTATTACTAAAATATTCTTGCAAAACCTGTGTTTTGAGTGTTTTGTTAACCCTTTAACACCTTCCTGACATAGTGTGAAGAAGACAGGGATGTAAGTTTAGGCCAAAGACTGAAAAAATTATCCCATAGCCATTTTCCCGTACTAATGAACACAGTGGTGCCTACCGGCCGAAGTATTAATAAATTACGCACACTCCGGTTCACTGATTACAATTTTCAGTAAAAGAAAAAGGCTTGGCTTGTTTGGACAACAAGCTTGTACATTCTGCCCTGTAACATAGGCAGTGAAAATTATATATGAGCTTTTCATGGCTGCCCCGGCGAGTAGTAGTAGGGGACGGGGTATATTAGCAGAGAGTGATTGGTAAATACAACAAACTGCAGTGGAGTATAACAATCTCCGCTAACTTGTAACGTGAGTCGGAGGTAACAACAGTGTAAAAATTTTCTTTTTTGATTTAATTTCTTTTTTTTTCTTAAAAAAAAAAATAAAAAAAAATATATATATATATATATATATATATATATATATATATATTTTTTTTTGGGAGCGGGGGAGTAAAGGCTGAAGCTCCAAAACAAATTTAAGAATACTAAATAGAACTATTAGTAACGGTAACAACAGCTAGTCTCCAGCTAAGCGTAGAAAAAAAAAGGGTTTTGGTTTTGAGACTTCGGGTTCGCACAGCCCATGACATGACACAAGACATTTGGCAGTAACGTTATGGGCCGGCTGACAGCAACAGTGGGAAGACACTCAGACTAGCAAGAGGAGTATGAAATTCGGAGGTAATCCAGCCTTTATTCATTTTTATAAATGTGTTTTTTTGAACACTGCCAGGTGACAATTTTGTCCTTTTGGGTGTCACCCCCCCTAGCAGAACTAAAAACCCTCTCTGACATGACACTCAGAGGCTAGGCAGGAAAGAAGCCCTAGTGCATAGTGGGACAGTTCCGGCCACTGTTGTAATCTGCCTGCCCAGAAGTCCAGGGGGTCTGAGAAGAGGCTTTGCGAGCCAGACTGCAGGTACGCCTGAACCTGCTCATTGAGGCAGGTGATCTGGGCCTGCTCACTTGGCTGCAGCTGTTGGGAGGCAGAGAAAAATTGCTGCATCATACTAATTAGGCTTAACTGGCTGCTGCTGGTTGTGGTATGAGGTGGATGACTCGGCCGGACCTCCTTCTCTGACACGCTGGCAGCAGGCTGGGGCTGGCTGAAACCTGTGGCCAGGTTACTACATAGCTTCTCCCGCAATGATGCTAATTTCTCCTCCCTTTCCGGTGAAGGAAAACAATCCCCCATGTTGGATTGATACCGCGGGTTCAGAAGAATCGCCAGCCAGTTTTCGTATGCCTGCCTTATTTTTAGGATACGCCTGTCTCTCCGTAAGCATGTGAGCATACAGCTCGCCATCCTGGCCAGCGTGCCCGAGAAGCCAGTTCTTTCCATCTCAGCCTCTCTCAGGGACACTTCAGTGTCCCTAAAAGTCTCATTATCGTCAGCCTCCAGACTCTCCAGCTGTGTCTCCTCCTCCTGGTCAACACCGCATTAACATCCTCCCCCCCCCCTCCTCTAACTGAAGCTCCTCATCCTCACCCTCCTCCTGCTCCGCAAGGGAACTTTGGCGTTGGGGCTCCCCTACAGTGACAGCATGGCGTGCAGACAGATGGCCAGGATTTCCTTCCCCCATTGCCCCCTGCTGCATGAGCGTGAGTGTCTTTTCCAGCACAAATATTTAGTGAAATTACGTCGTTCACACCGCAGCTGTCCCGGCTGACCAATTTTGTGGTTTCTTCAAAGGGCGTTAGAACAGTGCAGGCATCTCGGACCAGCCTCCACTGCCGGAAATCAAAGCCGCACCTACTAGATTCTGGCTGCTGCTGAACAAAAGCGTCCACTGCACTACGCTGCTCAAGGAGCCGCTGCAACATATGAAGAGTGGAATTCCACCGGGTCGGCACGTCACCTATTAAGCGGTGTGGCGGAAGACCGTTTTGTCGCTGCAGTTCCAGCAGAGCGTGGCGAGATACATATGAACAGTTGTTGGGTGGTCTGCTGCAATCCTGGCTGGAAAGCGAGTGGAGGTGCTAACAGCAATTGGCCCGGTTGCTGGGGGGTTCCTGCCTCGTTGCCACGAAATACATTCAGCCAGTGGGCAGTAAAGGACATGTATTGCCCCTGGCCGTAAGCACTGCTCCAGGTGTCCACCGTGACGTGCACGGTGCTGCAGAGAGACAGCTGCAGGGAATGTCCAATATTGTCAGCCACGTGGGAGTAAAGGGCGGGGATAGCTTTTTTGGAGAAGAAATGCCGGCTAGGGACCTGCCAGCGTGGCTGAGCGCAAGCCATTAGTTCCTTAAAAGCTGGGCAGTCAACCAGCTGGTACGGCAGAGACTGCACAGCCAGCAACTTTGTCAGGTAACCATTCAGTTTGCGAACTGTCGGATTACTTGTGGCGTAAAACTGCTTAATGGCCACGCACTCGGCAATGGACGGCTGCCGAATAAGAGGAGGTGGAGACATGCACGCACGTGGACAATGAGGTGTATGTACTAGTTACACCCCTGGATGCAGGCTGAGCTACGGCCCTGGATGCGGCCTGCCTGACAGAAGGGACCCAGGGAGAAGTAACCAGGTCTTCAGTATTAATGGGCTGCTCTAAATTGCCGACATGACGCCGTTTTAGATGGTTCCACAGAGCAGTGGACCCGACATTTGTGGCTTTCCCACGGCTCAATTTCTGTTTACACAAATTACACATGGCCATACTGCTGTCTCCAGGAAAGTGGTGAAATACTTCCACACACCCGATGTGCGCCCTCCACAGCTGGCCAAGCTTGTAGCCCTTGCACGCTTACACCCTGGTGCCGGCCCCACTATAGTTGGGGTCTCGCTAGTTCCCAAGGAAGGACTGGCCCTGGGCCTAACTTGCCTCTGCCCTCTGTTGCTGCCACTACTACTACCACCCTCCTCCTCGGAGACCAAACCCTCCTCACCAGCCCGATCCGCCTCCCAGGTCCTCCGGTCTAACACATCAGATTCATCATCAGCCTCCTCCCCACCACTTTTTTCGGACTGCAAATTAGGCTGTTCCCCACTAACCGAAAATTCTGGGCAGTCCAAACTCTGACTGCCCTCTAATAAATCCTCAGGGAGGCTGTCCTCTATAACCGCCAGAATATGCGGAGGGGTTTGGTGGCCTTTTATTTTATAAATTGCAGAAGGGACACCGCTAGGAGGGAGCACTGAAGCCCGAGAGGTGGCAGAAAATGACGGAGTTTGCTTGAGTGGAATGGTGGAGCAGGACCAGTCTGACCCCTGGCTACATATGGATACTGTATCAGCAGATGACAGCAGTGCCATCCACTCCACTACCTCATCCACTTTCTCCTCCACTACAATTTTGCGCCTTGGTGGGTTAGCCTAGTGTAACAGTTGCCAACTATTACGAATTACAGAAGTAGAAGCTCCGGATACAGGTCCTTTGGCACTGCTGCCCTGTGCCACCTTCTCCCTTTTTTAGAGCTCGAGGTCTGGCTGGAACTGGACCTCTTTTGCTTATCCATTCCAGACATTTTTCACTTCACTCTGTGGCAGCTGGTCTTTGTCTTTGTGTCTGTCTCTCTCCCTATCTCTCTCCCTGCCTGATTAATTACTAGCCCTGCACTGGCCCTGCACTTGCCCTGCAGTATCCCTGCAGCATCCCTGATGTGTAATATGGATTCCCTGAACAATTACACCCCAATTTTAACAACAACAGGTCTCAGTGTCTCAGAACTTCACAGACAGTGCTTCTGGTCGTCTCAGCATTCGCAGAAGAAGTGATGCATCACTGGCTTACCGAGCCTAAGCCAATCAGAGCGAGCCCTGCCCACTAGGTCAGGTGACCGCTTTTTTTCCTGGGCTTTCGCGCACGAATAAAGAACTAACAGTAAAAGTTTGCTAAGTACTTGTGTTCGTACGCAACAGTGTATAGAGTAACTTATACGTACCATTAGCGTACAATTTATCGGACAAGTACGTAGCGAATGCGTAGAAAGCCTTAGGAACATTTTCGAATCTTAACGGAGCGAATCACCTAATATTCGGATTTGCTTCGCAGCTGAAAATTTCCAAGATTCTATACGAATCAACGAATCGACAAATAGATTAGCTCATCTCTAATTATAATACAGGGGCGCTACAAAGGGGATACTAATATAGGCCACAGCACTACAGGGGGCATTATAATACAGTAGAACTACAAGGGGGCATCAATACAGGCCAGAGTGTGACAGGGAATATTATAATGCAGGGGGCACTATAAGGGGGCATTATACATTCTAGCACTACAGGGGGTACAATAATATTGGGAGCACTATGGAGAGGAGTTATAATAGCAAGAGGGCATTAGCACTGCAGGGAGAATTAGAACTACAGGGGCACTCCTGGGGAGCATTATAAATACTGGGGCTACCACAGAGGACATAATAAATACTAAGGTCACTACAGAGAGAATTGTCATTACTGGGGACAGGAGGCTTATCGCTACTGTGGGCTCTATAAGAGTGCCTCAGAGAGAGGTCTTGTTAATGCTGGGGCCACTATGGTGGCATTATTACTACCGGGTTACTGTGGGGGCATTATTATTGGACAGAATATGAAGGGCATTGCTTATAATGGGGGCACTCCTGGGGAGTATTATCACCATTGAGGGTACTGTAGGAGGCACGATTATTATTGAGGAAATTCTGGGAGCACTATTACTATGGGGGGACTATCTCTATGACACTATTATTTTGGTGCTATAGTATTTCTGGGCATTGGGGAGCATAGGGTGCACGATATTCAGGGTGGCAGCAGGATAACACTGTTGGGGCACCAGAGGGGGGAGGATGATGTAAAAGTGAGGAATCTAAGATGTCTGTGAGTCAAACTCTACAGAGATGAGGTGTAGCTGAAAGAAGTCATGGCTGTCTGGTCCAAATGGAGAAGGAAGGAGATCATTTACATTAGAAGAGACGTCAGTGGCAGCACTGCACCACGAATTATGTGAGGCGATCGCCTCATGCGGCGTGGTCGTGGTGTCAAATGGGGGGCGGCAGGGCAGCTGGAGATGATCACTTCCATTGTATAACTGTCGTTAGGACAGGGCAGGGGAGAGGCCTAGTGCCTGTAGCCTATCAAAGGCTGGTGCAGGCAGCGCAATGACATAATCGCGCAGCCTGAGCCATACTGCGTGGGACACAGGCCGAAAGAGGCGTGCATCGCATCACTGAAAGTATATGCGTTTATTTTTTTTATATGGCACAATGCAGGAGAGGAGCGCTATGGGGGGCATCTATGGCACATTATTGGGGGCACTATGGGGGCATCTACTGAGGGCACAAAGAAGGGGTATTTTATATGGGGGGCACTATGGGGAAGGGGAAGAGGAACACTATGGGGGCATCTACTGAGGGCACTAAGAAGGGGTATTATATACTGGCAAATTATGGGGGACACTGCGGGCATCTACTGGGGCACTATATAGAGGCATTTTATACTCATACATTATGGGGGGCACTATGAGGAACAGGGGAAAGGATCATTATAGGGACATTTACTGGGGCACTGTATAGAGGCATTTTATACTGGCAAACATGGGGGCACTATGTAGGGGTATTTTATACTGGCACATTATGAGGGCACTATGGGGAAGGGGGGAGAGGAGGACTATGGAAGCATTGACTTGGGGCCATTAAATAGGGGTATTTTATACTGGCACACATTATGTGGGCACTATGGGGACATTAGCTCAACTGGGGGCATTAAAGAGGGGTATCTTTTGCACTGGTACACATTATTAGAGGGCATTTTTTCTACTAGTGATCATTTTAAGGGGGTGTTTTTCTTATAAGCAGAATTACTACTGGGGGCATTATTACTTCTGGGGCACAGTGGGGACATGTTGGGGGGCCCTGTAGGAGCACTATTACTACCAAGTGTGCTCTAGTAGAGAATTATTAGTATTGGCGGTAGAGTATTGGGGGTGGTAGGATTATTTGTCCAGAAGGTGTGAGGATCATAGAAAAGTAGGAAACTAAGATTTTTTTTTGTCAAACTACAGAGACGAGAGATAATAGAAAAATCATCATGTTGGTCTGGTCTGAATGGATAAGATGAGGAAAGAGAACATCTACATCAGATGAGACATCACTGGATGTAAGAGGTATGGAGCGCTGTATTACCCTGTATGTTTTGTAGTGATAAACACAATGTAAGGAGGGAAGGGGTAAGGTTTGAATTTTCACTTCAGGCAGCAGAAAGGCTAGGTGTACCACTGCGTCATTGGATGTAAGAGATACAGTACAGACCAAAAGTTTGGACACACCTTCTCATTCAAAGAGTTTTCTGTATTTTCATGACTATGAAAATTGTAGATTCACACTAAAGGCATCAAAACTATGAATTAACTCATGAGGAATTATATACTTAACAAAAAAATGTGAAACAACTGAAAATATGTCTTATATTCTAGGTTTTTCAAAGTAGCCACCTTTTGCTTTGATTACTGCTTTGCACACTCTTCGCATTCTCTTCATGAGCTTCAAGAGGTAGTCACCTGAAATGGTATTCCAACAGTCTTGAAGGAGTTCCCAGAGATGCTTAGCACTTGTTGGCCCTTTTGTCTTCACTCTGCGGTCCAGCTCACCCCAAACCATCTCGATTGGGTTCAGGTCTGGTGACTGTGGAGGCCAGGTCATCTGGCGTAGCACCCCATCACTCTGCTTCTTGGTCAAATAGCCCTTACACAGCCTGGAGGTATGTTTGGGGTCATTGTCCTGTTGATAAATAAATTATGGTCCAACTAAACGCAAACCGGATGGAATAGCATGCCGCTGCAAGATGCTGTGGTAGCCATGCTGGTTCAGTATGCCTTCAATTTTGAATAAATCCCCAACAGTGTCACCAGCAAAGTACCCCCACACCATCACACCTCCTCCTCCATGCTTCACAGTGGGAACCAGGCATGTAGAGTCCATCCCTTCACCTTTTCTGCGTTGCACAAAAGCACGGTGGTTGGAACCAAAGATCTCAAATTTGGACTCATCAGACCAAAGCACAGATTTCCACTGGTCTAATGTCCATTCCTTGTGTTCTTTAGCCCAAACAAGTCTCTTCTGCTTGTTGCCTGTCCTTAGCAGTGGTTTCCTAGCAGCTATTTTACCATGAAGGCCTGCTGCACACAGTCTCCTCTTAACAGTTGTTGTAGAGATGTGTCTGCTGCTAGAACTCTGTGTGGCATTGACCTGGTCTCTAATCTGAGCTGCTGTTAACCTGCGATTTCTGAGGCTGGTGACTCGGATGAACTTATCCTCCGCAGCAGAGGTGACTCTTAGTCTTCCTTTCCTAGGGCGGTCCTCATGTGAGCCAGTTTCTTTGTAGCACTTGATGGCTTTTGTGACTGCACTTGGGGACACTTTCAAACTTTTCCCAATTTTTCGGACTGACTGACCTTCATTTCTTAAAGTAATGATGGCCACTCGTTTTTCTTTACTTAGCTGCTTTTTTCTTGCCATAATACAAATTCTAACAGTCTATTCGGTAGGACTATCAGCTGTGTATCCACCTGACTTCTGCCTAACACAACTCATGGTCCCAACCCCATTTATAAGGCAAGAAATCCCACTTATTAAACCTGACAGGGCACACCTGTGAAGTGAAAACCATTTCAGGTGACTACCTCTTGAAGCTCATCAAGAGAATGCCAAGAGTGTGCAAAGCAGTAATCAAAGCAAAAGGTGGCTACTTTGAAAAACCTAAAATATAAGACATATTTTCAGTTGTTTCACACTTTTTTGTTAAGTATATAATTCCTCATGTGTTAATTCATAGTTTTGATGCCTTCAGTGTGAATCTACAATTTTCATAGTCATGAAAATACAGAAAACTCTTTGAATGAGAAGGTGTGTCCAAACTTTTAGTCTGTACTGTATGTGGTTTTATAATCCATTAACAATAATAATTTATGGCACCAAATTTGAAATCAATGCCGCCTGGCAACCAAAATTATTTCTCTGTGCGGCCCATATATCCTGCCGAGGTAGAGAGCCCTGCTTTAGATTGTAACCCAGTGGCCTTCAGGTGCTGCTAGGTGGAGCTTAGGCAATGAAGGTCATATTGATGGATACATTTTTATTGCAATTTTTTTCTGTGGCCCATCTGCATAACCTACATATCAATATTGTGCGACTAATGTAAAATGTTGCATAATATCAAATCCCTAAGCGCAGGTTCTTCCTTCTGCCGTTTTCGCTTTGTTCTATGATATAGATGTGAAAGGCATTTATTTGTTGCTGTCAGTTTTTGAAGGCATCAGGCAGTATTTTTCATCCTCTACAGATCCATCAAATACTTAAAATTGAATCAGTTGCTGCTTAGCAAAATTGTTATGTTTGGTTTTAACGTAGTGCTAAAATGAGTGTTTATAATAGAAACAGTCTTAGGAACATTTTTCCTGCTGTAGTGGAGTCATTGACACCTTCTTTATGAATTAGCAGTTTGTAGTTGCAATTCTGGCACCATTTTTGTCATAGATAGGGATTTGAAAAGAACCCAGTTCAGTCAGTGACACAGACACAACTATTATAATGTAAGTGAACTACCATGCTTCTTAGCAAATACTCTACTAAATAAATATTTTTCCATCTGTGTCATATAAAGCCTTTGGACCCTCCCAATTTTTACACATATTGTTATGTTGCGGACACTAAAATAAAAGAAATTCAATTTTTACCCATAAAGAGAATTTCAGAAATATCAAATTAAATAAAAAGGAAAAACTAAAATTTCACATAGACACAAGTATGTACATTCTTTGCTATGACACTTTACATTTAGCTCTGGAGGCTTCCCATTTCTCTTCTCCTGAAGCCATGAGGGGGAAAGAACTGCCTTTAGAGTTTCTAGATAGGCTTGTATGGAGACACAGATCTGGAGAAGGGTACAAAAAATGTTTTGCTGCACTGAAAGTTCCCAAAAGCACAGTGGCATCCATAATTCTTAAATGGAAGAAGTTTGGAACAACCAGGGCTCTTTCTAGATCTGGCCATCCCACCAAACTAAGTAATTGAGGGAACAGGGCCTTGGTAAGAGAGGTGACCAAAAACCCAATGGTCACTCTGGCTAAGCTCCAAAGACACATGAAAGTTTACCAAGAACTAAAAGGACTCTCAGACTGTTGGAAACAAGATTCTCTGGTCTGATGAAACTAAGACTGAACTTCTTGGCCTCAATTCTAAAAGTCAGGTCTAGAGGAAACCAGACACTGCCCATCACCTGCCCCATACCATCCCTACAGCAAAGCATGGTGGTGGCAGCAGCATGCTGTGTTTTTTTTAGTGGTTAGGACAGGAAGACTGATTAGAGTTGAGGGGAAGCTGAATGGAGCAAAGTATAGATATCTAGTATACCTGATCTAGTGTGTTCTGGACTTCAGGCTGGGTTGAAGGTTCACCTCACAACCTCCCAACAAGACAATGACCCTAAGCACACAGCCAAAACATCTAAGGAGTGGCTTAAAGGGATATTCCCATCTCACAAATGTAGTTTGTATAGTTAGATATAGCCATACCAATATTATTACTAATAGAATGTATTTATATAAAATGTACCGTTTAGAAGATTTGCCTATTTGTATATCCATTGTCCCACACACATCAGTCAGGCCATTGCCCCTGGTTATGGCCACCGTGGCCATGTAGTAGTGGTGGTCAGCTTGCTCCTGTTCAAACCCGTTCTGAGGTAACTGCTGTATTGTGAACGCACATTACATGAGCATGCGGAGACACATCTTAGGGTACTTTCACATCTGCGTTTTGGACGCTACCAGTCCAAACTGCAATGGTCAGTATCTATCCAAAACACAGAGTTTATAAATGGATCCTGCTCCACAGAGATGAATTGATCTTGGAACAGGAACAATTTCTCTGTGTTTTGGAAGCGCAGACAAAAATGCTACAACCCTAAGATGTGTCTCCGCATGCTCATGCAATGTGCGTTCACAATACAGCAGTTACCTCAGAACGGGTTTGAACATTACACAGTCATGCAGCAAAAGACAGGATTAACCCAGAGTTATTTGTCGAACATTAGTATCCCTTGTTCCAAGTGTTATTTGTTATCTACTGCCAGTTTTCCAGTAAAATCCTATCTTCCAGTTTCCTGCACGTGTCCTGCACTTTACAGAGACAGACAAACACCAACAGAAAAAAAAGCAACACAAAGGAATAGTAGCTAGTGAATGGGTCAGAACCAGGCAGACAACGCAGTACAAAAACGAAAGACAGAGAGTAATCAAAAGACATGCCGAGATCAAATACCAGACGGGATACACAGTACAAATCACTTGAGACAGAGAGTGGTCAAGACAAAACCAAAGTCAAAAGCACAAACGAATCCAGTTTTTTCCACGTGGGTGCAGTTTCATGCGTTTTTCACCCGCGTGAAAAAAACTGAAGATTTACACGCAACATCTCCTAGCAACCATAAGAGAAAAACAGATTACAATCGGATGCAATGCTTTTTTCACTGAAGCCCCATTCACTTCTATGGGGCTAGGGTTGCGTTAAAAACACAGAATATAGAACATGCTGCTATTATCACGCAATGCAGAACTGATGAGTGAAAAACAACGTACATGTACAGAAACCCATTGAAATGAATGGGTCAGGATTCAGGGAGGGTGCTATGCGTTCACTTCACGCATTGCAACTGCGCAGAAAACTTGCTTGTGTGAAAGGGGCTTTAGTCAGAACACTAGCACACAGTAATAAAGCAGCTATGCAATCAGACCACTGCTAGTCTCCTCCATCACATGCCCACTGTGGCGAGCAGTAGAGCATTGTGTCACTAAGGGGACGTGACTTAGCAGCGCATCTCTCCCGGCGCAACCGAAGTTGGAGATCCTACCGCTGGAGCCCAGACTGGTAAGCTGTGACAGAGAGACTCTTGAAAACAGGTTTCACTTAGCATTATGAATTTAGTAGACGGATATTTTGCTTTTATTTCCCCATTATCTAGTATACCTCTCCACCCTGTGTTACATTTGTGGTTAGTGAGATAGAGGTCCTCTGGTGTACACTAAGAACAATTCTCAAAACATTCCCAGGAAACTCCTACAAGAACTGAGGTCATTTTGTGCGAAACTGCAGGAGCAAGCCCAGATTTGAGATAGGGAGCTATGAAAATATTTTTAATCTTCATATATATAGAGAAGAACTGTACACTTCATGGAATCCAGTACAAGCAGTAAAAAGCTACTAACAATATTGGTAAGCTTGTACATTTTGGCTGTTTTGTCCTGGAGGAATGGGGACTCCGGGCACCAGTTTTCTCCACATGGATCCTGTTTGACCTGTGAAGTGGAAATGATCTAATTTGCCATCTAAGTCCCGTTCCCTGATGTGATTGCGGACATGTGTTGTCTGTGTTCTCCATGGACAGCACACGTATCCATTGATTTTAATGTGAATTAAATGTAATCTTTTTCCATTGGCCCACCAACAATGTGGACATGTGTTACTTTGGTCGGCGCTGAAATCTATGAGTCTGTGAAAACCACTGACCAAACAAAGAAGGTGTCCATGGTTTTCAAGGACCACTGGTCGGTGAAGCTCTAGAAATCCCTTTTCAGCTCACCAGTTAATGTGGAATACAGATGACACACTGAGGACAAAAATGGACACATGGATATCTTCACGGATGAAATGCTAAGCAAAGCATGGTGGTGGCAGCAGCATGCTGTGTTTTTTTTTTTTTAGTGGCTAGGACAGGAAGACTGATTAGAATTGAGGGGAAGCTAAATGGAGCAAAGTATAGATATCTAGTATACCTGATCTAGTGTGCTCTGGACTTCAGGCTGGGTTGAAGGTTCACCTCACAACCTCCCAACAAGACAATGACCCTAGGCACACAGCCAAGACATCTAAGGAGTGGCTTAAAGGGATATTCCCATCTCACAAATGTAGTTTGTATAGCTAGATATAGCCATACCAATATTATTACTAATAGAATGTATTTATATAAAATGTACCATTTAGAAGATTTGCCTATTTGTATATCCATTGTCCCACACACATCAGTCAGGCTGTTGCCCCTAGTTACGACCACCGTGGCCATGTAGTAGTGGTGGTCAGCTTGCTCCTGTTCAGACCCGTTCTGAGGTAACTGCTGTATTGTGAACGCACATTACATGAGCATGCGGAGACACATCTTAGGGTACTTTCACATCTGCGTTTTGGACGCTACCATTATCAGAAACATTTACATATGAAAGAGGCCTAAGGTATATAAGAGTACCTATTTTTTAGTTTTATTTATTTTTTTGTTTTATTTTTTATTTTTATTTGTTTAAAATAATCTTTTCTTCTTTTTAATTACTCTGGTTGATAGTGCATAAAAATGTTCACAAAGGGGCACATTTATTAAGATGCCGGTCTTAATAAACCCCTAAACTGGCGGTGGATCACCGGAGTTATAAAGAGGCACAGAAGTCGCATGGTTAGTTGCGCCGCAAACTGCACATGAAATACCACTAATTTAGGCATATTTCAGATTAATAAATGACCCCCGGGATGTTTTTTGGTGGTGTTGTGATGATGTGCTGTTTGTGGTGCGTTTTATTTGTTGCTGTTTATGGCCACATTTTTTACATCAGTTCCATATGTTGCATGGAAATCTATGGGAAATTAAACACTGGACAAACAGGAATTTTCTGCAGTGCCATTTTTCTCTTTTCTCTGATGACCACATTGCCTCTTCAAGAAGGTCTCTCAGATTTGAGAAAGCAACTCTCTAGACTGATTGCCAAATAGCACCATAGGTGGTTAAGCAAAAACAGTCCAGCTCACCTGCAGCATAGATATGCACCTTGCACGCACAGCCTAGGCAGAGGCCTGAGATCCAAGAGAAGGGAAAAATCCAGAAACGGTGAAGTGTTATTTCAGGCGCTTTTTTTGAAAATTCAGAACAGCCAAGTGCAGTGTACAGACTCCAAAAACAGTTTACGCGTTTCGGACAGAGTCCTTAAACATAACTGAGGAAACTAAATACAACACAGAATAAAAGGCGTTTCAAAAAAATGGGCAACACCCTCAAAGGGGAGGGGTCACTCCAATGGTAATTGGAACTCCTGTGAACAGACACAACAACCCACAGGTGATAGCAGATCATAAGAGACCATACCAGCTGCAGGGTAAAGCCCTGTTCACACACACAACATGAAACAACATATACAGAATGGAATAAAAACAATGCATATCAAAAGTTTACCAGGAGAAATGGCTACATACATATAATATAAATATATTACAAAAAAAAAAAAAAAAAAGTCTCACTGGAAACGCCAGTGGATATTAATAATGGCAAATTAATTCCTTATGTAAGTTCAAGGCATTGGGGGATCTAGTGTCTAAACGAAAAATCCAATAAGCCTCTCTCCTAAGTACCATGTGCCTGATGTTTCCACCACGTGATGAAGGTCTAACGTGTTCAATGGCATATGCAGAAAACATCCTAGTTGACCTAGCATGTACGTCAATAAAATGCTTGGCTGCATTAGAGATGGTCAAATAAGATGGATTCTCAATGTAGTTCAGATGTTCCAGAATCCTGTTCTTAAATTTTCTTGTAGTACTTCCCACATAAAGCAGTCTACAATGAGTACATTCAATAACATAAACCACATTCTCCATGTTGCAATTAATATAATGCCACATGGAGAATGTGGCAGTACTGGAAGAATCGCAAAACAATTTAGTGGGAACAGCGTACCTGCATGTCTTGCATGGGTTCGAGCCACAGCGAAAAAAAATCTACAGTATAAAGCCACGTTTTCACGTTTTGTTTTTTCCAAGAAAAAAATTAGAGTGATAAAAGATTGACTAAGGTGCAGGCTCGACAAGGGACGACTGTGCATCCACTCTGTAGGATGTTAGCTACTGTCTCATCCTCATACAAGACAGGCAGATGCTTTAATACAATATTTTTAATAGCTGGAAACTGCCTACTAGAACCAATGTGGGGGATGATAGTGTTGAATTTTTATTTGTGTTATTTTTTGATGTTTTGTTATATTTGCTTTTATGACCTCTGTGCCTCGTCCTGGTTTCATATAAGGCTGCATCTGAAATGGATGCGGATCCACGATCCGGTAGTTGGTCACGGGTCGTGGAAACCGCATTCACCTCTGAATTGTCATTCGTAAACAAAAGCTTGTGTCTATTTTTTTGAGAAGCAATGCTGTAAGCCCTATCTAACATCCAGTGAGGATAACCTCTGTGCAACAACCTTGATCTAATGGTTGCACATTCAGATACAAATGCCTCATATGTACTACAATTACACCGCGCTCGTATCATTTCTCCTACTGGAATGGCTTTAATGGTATGGACTGGATGATAGCTATTTGCTTCAGAATCATATTACCTGCTCTAGCTTTGCGGTAGGTTTTGGTTTGTATAGGTGATCCCGGCAATCCAATAAGTATGACATCCAAAAAATGAACAGAAAAAAAATCATGATGGCCGGTAAAGCTTAAATTAAAAGGATTACTATTAATATAATCAACAAAGGAAGGTATGGAAGACACATCGCCTGTCCAAATGAACAGGAGATCGTTGATGAATCTTCCATACCATTGAATGCAACCACTGTATGGATTACCTAAACCAAAAAGAAACTTCTCCTCCCAAAAAGACATAACCAAATTGGCCAGAGATGGGGAAAATTTAGCTCCCATCGAAACGCCACTGATTTGCAAATAAAAAAAAATTATCAAAAAAATAATAATTATGTGTCAGTAAAAAGGAGGTGACCGCCACGATATATTGTCTCAGCTCTAAAGTATAATCACTATAGGAATTCAAATGATGTTCCAATGCCATAATTGTCACAATGAAAGGAATACTGGTATACCAAGATACTACATCGCAGGTAAGCCAGACATAAGACTCTCTCCAGTCCATATCATAAAATTCCTTCAATACATCAGTTGTGTCTTTTAGATATCCAGGGACTCGGCGAACAAGGGGCTGTAATAATGAGTCTAGCCACTCACTCAATTTTTCAGTTAGCGAACCTCCCATGGGAGGAGGAAATTCATTTTTATGAGTTTTTGGTAGAGCATGTAAAATTGGCATGATTGGATGATCTGGTTTTAAATAGTCAGATTGCCTTTCCGATATGGCACCACAATTTAAACCCTCAGTAAGTAAAGACAAATACTGGCTAGAAAATATATCAATAGGATTGCCCGACAATTTCATTCTGGCAGCTCAGGGGATGTGTCCTTTCTCAGGGGGTGTGTCGTTTCTGCTGTAGCTGGTGGCAGTTGAAGGATGGAACTGAGCATGTGCTTCCAAAGAATTTAGAAAAAGAGCAAACAGCAGGTGGCGCTGTACAGATAGATTTCAGTGAATAACTCAATGGCTATGCTAAATGTTTAATTACATGCAACTACAAATGTATTCAGATCCAGGTGCTGGTTTGAAAAATGTAGAATATTTTTCTTGGGACAACCCCTTTAATGCATTTGTGTCCATTGTAGAGATGTTCTAATCCAAAGTAAGCCTGTTCTATTAACAGATACTGTCTAAAAATGTACTAAATAGTTCAGATTAATAATGACCAAATGGCGGTTTTCTATTTGTATGCTCTGGCTGTAAGTACATGTATTTCCACGGATATCAGCCAAAAGCTGCCCCAGTGTAGCTTCCATAACTCAGACTGTTTTTAGATGACTGCGGTTTCTTCTCTCAACAGGACCTCCATCAATCAGTGAGAACTGTGACATATTTATTGTTACCTCGTTTCTCTGTTCCATTGTCGTGACAGCGAGCGTTCTAAATCATGAAATCCCTCGGTTCTCTTCAGCACAGATAAATGTACAGTTAAGCTCATCCCTTCATATATCACCACATTTCCTGAAGAAGAAAATCAATTCCTTGAATGAACAGTCTGTATTGTTTTCCAGCAGATGCAATAACATTTCCATATCTCATATGCATCAAATGTGCTGTACCCATAAAGAGGATGAAATATTACACTATTCACTCCACAGATTTCTCAGTGCCTGCTATATTCTAACTACCTCTAATGTTCAGTCATCAAACTACCCTGAATCTGTAGACATGTCTAATCATCACTTTATGCAAGATTGGTCTTAAAATTCCCCTTTAGAACCGGTTAATGAAAAATTCAATTTACAGAAACACTTTACATTATCCTCTTAATATGAATTATGTTAAAGGGGTTGTGTCACTTCAGCAAATGGCATTTATTAGTAGAGTAGAGGAAATTAATACAAGGCACTTACTAATGTATTGTGATTGTCCATATTGCTTCCTTTGCTGGCTGGATTCTTCCATTGCATTATACACTGCTTGTTTCCATGGTTATGACCACCCTGCAATCCATCAGCAGTGGCTATGCTTATACACCATAGGAAAAAGCACTAGTCTCTAGTGGCCATTACTGTGGGAGCACATATAGACTGGTGCAGGGTGGTCGTAACCATGGAAATGAGCAGTGAATAATGTGATGGAAAAATTAATCCAGCCAGCAAAGGAAGCAATATGGACAATCACAGTACATTAGTAAGTGCCTAGTATTAACTTTCTCTACATGATAAATGCTATTTGCTGACATGACACAACCCCTTTAAAGGGGTTATCCAATATCACAAACAGCCCCCCCATGTACTGGCTGATGAAAACATCCGATATTGGGGGGAGCAGCCAATGGCAGGCGGGGACCAGCCTCCCTAGCATCGTGGGTGACGCTAGGGAGGCTTGTCCCTGTCCCCGCCTGCCATTGGCTGCTCCCCCCCCCCGACAACGGATGTTTTCATCCTTGTGCAGGGAGAAGCAGCGGTGGTGCTACCAGTTATGGATGTGTTCTTGGTTTGCCCCTGACAGCACTGATTGGATAGTGTCAGACTGTGCAGGGACACACCCCAACTGGTAACACACAGCTGGTGGGGGGGTTCATTCATAACTTCCAGAAGGAATAATAAAAGAATGGTACAATATAGAGCCATAAGATTAGATGATTCAGAATGATGATTACATGGGAAACAGACATGTCAGGATTGGGGACAGGTGCATCTTACCTTAGTTCAGTGGCAATTTTGCCTTCAGACTGTATGCTAACCACTGAAGAGACTGCAGCGGTTAGGAATGGTCAATGGTGACTTACCTTCGGCACTCCAACTGTGGTAAAACTATGACTCCCAACATGCTCCATTAATTTCTATGGAGTTCTGAGAACAGCCAAGCAAGTGTACATTTTGGGAGTTGTAGTTTTATCACAGCTGGAGTGCTGGAGGTTAGCTATCACAGTCTTAGGTCTGCAGCCCACAGCTGGATTTTATACGGTGCTGTCTACATGTAACAGATTTGTTGCTTGTGAGGTTGTTGGTACATGTGCGCATAGTGCTTGATGCCAGAGGTGGGCCAACAAGCCACACACAGACTTGATCTGGGTAGTTAGATCCAGGGCTTTGGCTCAGATGCCAACATCAGAGGTCACAGCAAATCATTAAAAGGGTTGTCTCATCTCAGACAATGGCGGCATATAGTTAGGATATGCCCTCATTGTCTGATAGGCACAGGTCCCACCGCTGGGACCTGCACCTATATTGAGAGCGGAGCCCCAAAAGTGGTTATTTTCGTCGGGCCCATAAAAGTGAATGGGAGCGGTGGCCGGTCATGCGCAGTGTACTCCCATTCACTTCTATAGGGAGCCGGCTTGGTGGTGGCCAGACCAGAGTCCTCCAGCCACCACTTTGCGGGGCTCTGTTCCCGCACCTAAAACACAAAGGGGGCATATTCTAGCGATACGCCCCCATTGTCTCAGATGAGACAAACCCTTAAAGTGTCTCTGGCTGTGGCACAAGCAGCACATTTTAAAGCTGCAGAGCTAAAAACTTCAAAACTAGAATAAAAGTGTAGAATTTCTTTCTCTGACGCGAAATACCAAAAATTCACCCTTTAACAACAGTTTATGTTCATGCTATGAATGGTAAGTTATTGAAATGACGGTATAAATAGTGACAGGAATGTCCATACGCTCACTTTATAGCCTGTGAAATTACTACTCCCAGTAGTACACACACCAGCAGTAACACTCACAAACAATTCTAACCTCAAAAGAAATTGACCATAAATGTGTCCTGTGCTACATTTAATTGTTAGGAATTATCATTTTATTAACATGTCTGTATCCTCATTTAGTAAAACCTTGAAAAACAGAGGTGTTCCAGTATTTCAAGCTTGAAAATGTAATTATAACATATACAGCACTGAAAGAAGAACACATTTTATATTTTTAGGAAGGAAGAAGGATAGGATATTGACCGAAAGAAATGTTAAAAATGTAATTCAGGGGTTATGCCTGGTAACCTATTTGGCATACTTATTATCCCCTAAAGGGTTAATGGCTAATGTTGGCCATAAAGTGGATTTTTGGGTTCAGGATATCAATGACCTATCCAGATCAAGTCTGTGTGTGGCTTGTTGACGTTTGGCAGACGGGCTCACATAATTTTGTACAAAATGTATTTGCCAAGAATCTCAATTTCATGTAAAAAAATTTTGGAAATTGTGTATTTAGCCATAGCAACGTGCATCTGCTCATTGGGTGGTGCTGACTGACCCCCTTTTTCTTTGCAATTTGCATTGGAGGTGTGGCTACTCCATTCAGTCGTGCACTCCTGACCAGCCTGTCTGCTCCAGAGTCTGATTTTAATTAGTGTAAGTATAAAGCTGTGTATGCATGTTGGTATCTGCATTCAATGGGAGCCATTGTGGCACCGAAATGATAATAAGCACATGGAGCCTTCACTCCCTAAACTTTATGTTGAACATAACAGGTAGGATTTAGTGTTAGGTCCCGTCTTACAGAGATCGCCTTGACATTTGGCAGATGGGCTCAGATAATTTTGAACAAAATGTATTTGCCAAGAATCTCAATTTCATGTAAAAAAAAATTTTTAGAAAAAAAATTAAATTTTTTACATTTTTTTTTACATTTTTTCAAAAAAGCGTAGCATTAACACCAGAATACCTTCTACTACTATGGTATTGTTGTACTTGATTTGCTTTGCAGGGTGCTCTTGCATTGTATCCTTTTTCCTTAGAATAGGCCATCAATATTCGATTGGTGGGAGTCCGATACTTGGCACCCTCACTGGTCAGCAGGGACTATGGCAGCCTCCTCATTGTTTACATGGGTCCATCTACCTGCACATCATCGATTTTCCAGTGGCGGTGCAGGGTATTGCACACAGCTACTAAGCAGATAGCCCGATAAGCCTGAAGAGGCTGCAGCACTAAGGCTACTTTCACACTAGCGTTTTAAAATTCCGGTATTGAGTTCCGTCATAGGGGCTCAATACCGGAATAAAACGCTTCAGTTTTGTCCCCATTCATTGTCAATGGGGACAAAACTGAAGTGAAGACACGGAATGCTCCTGAAAGCATTCCGTTCCGTCTTCAGACCGGAGAACAAACCACAGCATGCTGCGGTTTGTTCTCCGGTCCAGGCATCCGCACCAAGACGGATCCGGAATGACCCCCAATGCAAGTCAATGGGGGTGGATCCGTCTGGTGTGACCACAATGGTAACCGGATCCGCCCTCCATTGACTTTCAATGGAGTTCATGACGGATCCGGCTACACATACACACATACAGACATAGACATACACATAAACATACACAGACATGTACACATACAAATACACATACATACTTACATGCACCCTGGCAGGTCTTCAGAGCGTCGGAGGGACAGGACGGCGCGCACAGGTGACGATTCCACCAGGCGCCCAGCAGAGGGCACTGTGGGGAATCGTCACCTGGGTGAGCCTTCCTGCTTCTCCGTCGCTCTGAAGACCTGCCGGGAGCATGTAAGTATGTATGTATGTGTATTTGTCTGTGTATATGTGCGTGTGTCTGTGTGTGTGTATGTATGTACTGTGTGACATGTGTGGGGCCGGAGCACGGTTCCGGCTCCACACATGTCGCTGCGGCAGTCCTGATCCGGCAGCACCCTTCACCTGCCGGATCAGGCCTGCCGCGAGTGTGAAAGTAGCCTTACTCAAGCTCCGTGGCCTTTTCAAACAGCTGATCAGCGGACTGGCGAAAGTCAGGCCCCCCACAAATTTAATGTTGATGACCTATCCTTAGGATAGGCCATCAATATCCTGAAACCAGAAAACCCCTTTAAGGTCACAGTGCAATTTATCTAATTTATACTCACTTGTCATGTTATGCAAAAAGTGTCCTTGGTGAACTCTCTGGATATGTAAATTATGTCTAAACACTGCAACAGATAATGCACCCAATAAAATGGATATTTTGAATTTTCTTTTTGGGCTTTCTTCACTCTTTTTGTGTCTTTTTTTAACTTGAATTTCATGCATTCTGACAAGCATACTGATAGGATGCTGAGTTTAACAAAAATATGCCAAGAAACCCATATAAATCACCAAACTTTATAAAAAAAAAAATAAAATGTACTATTTGTAATACGCTTCATAATTCCCTCATTTTTTTTACTTGAATTTCATGAATTTCGATAAGCATACCAACAGCATGCTGTGGTTAAAAAAAATGCCAAGAACCCCAAATAAATCAACAAATGTTGTAAAAAAAAAACAACTATAAAATGCACTATTTGTAATATGCTTCATAATTTCTTATTGAGCTATAGCAATCATATAGCTGTGGCATTTTTCCCAGAAAATAAATTGCAAATTATACTGCAAAAACACAGGATTTTACTAAAACCGCTATGTATTAATTACATCACCTATGGAGATATTATTGGAGGTTTGGAACAAACTGATCAGGAATAATCATTTTAAAGTAGTTTTCAATTATTCTTTATAATGGGGTTTCTGGACAACCTATGGTTTACAACAGGGATCAGCAACCTGCGGCACTCCAGGTGTTCTGAAATTACAACTCCCAGTATGCGCCATTCACTTTTATAGGAGTTATCAAAACAGCCGAGTATGTTTGCATGCTGGTAGTTGTAGTTTCACAGCATATATATATATATATATATATATATAAAACGTACTTTTTACCATTTCTGCATACATACACCACCTTTTTTATTGCTTTTTATTCAATAACAAAGCCCACCATAATGCCCCCAGTAGCAATCATTCTCCTTATAATGTGACAGTACAAAAATGCCCCCTAATGTGTGCCAGTACAAAAAATATCCCTTTAAAATGAGCAGCAGTACAAAGAATGCCCCCGATCATAAGTGTCAATGTAAAAAATGTCCCATAATAATGTGAATTAGTAGAAAAACGCCCTGTTCTGTGTGCCAGTACAACAAATACCCCCTCTCAGTGCCCCCAGTTGAGCTAATACCCCCATAATGTGTGCCAGTATAAAATACCCACATATAGTGCCCCCAGTAAATTTCCCCATAGTGCTTCTCTCCCCCCTTCCCTGTAGTGCCCCCATAATGTGCCAGTATGAAATGCCCCCAATAGATGTCCCCATAGTGCTTCTCTCCCCTTTCCCCATAGTGCCCCCCCATAATGTGCCAGTATAAAATACCCCTATAAACTGCCCTGTATATGCCTTCATAGTGTCCGCCATAATGTGTGCCAGTATAAAATGCCCCTATATAGTGCTCCCAGTAGTTGCCCCCATAGTGCTTCTGTCCTCCCCTTCTCCATTGTGCCCCCATAATGTGCCAGTAAAAATGGCCATTTATAGTGCCGCCATAGTGCTCCCCTTTCTCTGCCCCAAATAAAAAAAACCCACTAACACCTCCATGCTTCTGGCAGCAAGGTAATGCAGGCCTCTTCCGGCCTCTGTCACACGCTGTACACTTCCTGTCTCTCGTCTGCCCCACCGCAGCATCCAACTGTATCGCTGTCCTGAGGATGGTGAAATAGATGAATGTAGAGAGATGAGCACTTCGACATTGGAAACGTTCATTTCCCATAGCCCTGCTGCCGCCGCCCCCCCCCCCCCCCCCCCGACTTGTCTCCAGGGCCGCGCCACCCGAGGTGATTGCCTAACCCTGCCTAATTGGCGGTGCGGCCCTGGTGTTCCCGGGTATGTCAGGTGCCGCCGTTTTTTTTTTGTGTAGCTGGACACAACTGAGTAAGGCTGGATCATGGGACATAATACAGCCAAGGTTTCTGAATTGTACTGGGAGATCACTGGAGCTTAAATGTTGTAGTTCACATCAGATGTGTTCTCAGAGGGGAAACATTACAGAAAAGAAACACCTCATTTGCATATTATTGCCCCAGGCAAAAGAAGCCGGCAGGCACCAGGCAACAGAAGGAGTGATATTACAGGTGAATTATATTTTATACCGACAATTAGACAGCATTTGTATTGAGCTAATGATATGTGAATTAGAAGACGTATATGACAAGTAACAGTATCATTTCATTACAACAGTGATAAATATAATCATGTATCTGTCTATCTATCTGTCTAATATCTATCTGCTACTATCTATCTATCTATCTATCTATCTATCTATCTATCTATCTATCTAATCTTCTACTGTATATATCATACAACTGCACATTGTGGACAGCTCAAATTATACTGAATATATTTATGTTATTACTAATGCAGATTAATGCTATTTTCTACCCACTTCCAGAAACCTGCCTCTTAATTTCTGTCTGAATCCCCAATCTTCCTACATTTCTCAGAAATCGAGTGCCAGATAGCGGTCTAGTGCTCTTGGTCTAAACACTGTTATTCAAGAGGATTTAGGAGCCACTAATAACGTTTTAAAGTGTTATCGTACAAATGTATTCAGAGCTTTACTTGAAGCGAACAAGTAAGTTGCTGCCTTTAATAGACATTTGTCCCATGGGCTTTCCCCCCATTAGGCTAGATTAAGTGACTCTTCTGAAGCACAATAGCAAATTGTGCCCTGTGGTTTAGCTGCTGGCTGTGGTTGACTGATATCCAACCCCATGAATCCCCACTGAGCGCACAAGCTGTATGAGCTGCACTAAATGCATTTAATCTGCATAAAATGTATCTGAACGGTGCAGGCCTCTTCTTACAGGGCGCGCCATCATTACTGTGATCAGTCAGCCTGCAACAGAGTTTTCTACTGAAAAGGCTAAAGTTTGTGACTTGTAAATTATGATAACATAAGAACATTTTTTGCATTTCATTCATTATTAGCAATGCACAAAGCATGAATAATTAACTGGATCACAAAATAGTTCAGCTGGTGCTTTAAGAACAAGTAGTGATGCTAAGAGCATAGCAGGTGGCCTCTGTTACCAATCGTGGATCTATAGGCTAGTGATCCAGGGCACAAGCCCCAATGCATATGTGCCAAAGGTTCTCAAAGTTATTGCCTGCCCCCAAACATGTCCCATCACTAAAGACATATTTTACTAAGTGGATGAACATTACATTCAGTGCTACTGAACATACAAGGCTATACAGCACTACATACCTATCACATTCAGTGCCTCACAGGTGATGTCTCCTCTAATATACACACATTTTTTCCTCATCTTCTCCATTTGGCCCATGAGAACTTTCAACCATATCTTATATCTGCAGAGTTTGTCACAAAAATATCTTAGGTTCCTCATTTTTCCATCTTCCTCCTCACCCTGGTGCCTCAATATTGTTATTCTGCTGCTACCCCGAATACTGTGCCTGTTGTGCTTTCCAATGCCCCTAAATACTATTCTTCAGACATTATAGTGCCATATAGATAGTCCCCCCCATAGTAATAAAAAAGTCCCACCAATAGTGTAGTGCCCTGGAGAAAGGGTACTTTGGACAATAGACATTTGTGGACATTTGCCCCTATTGCTACAATGCAGCCATCAACTCACTACTTTATTGCACTTTGTAGTTTTACCTTGCACTATGATTTATGCTGTTACATGCACTTTTACTGTTTCATATTGTTTAACTACATTTACATGTTTATTGTAACACAGTATATCCTGTTCATTTGCACTCTTATTACACTATAGCTGCACTGCACTGTAGAAAGCGATAATGCACAGCCAGCCAATACTGAGAGACTTTATGACTTTCGACCTATACAAAGTTTGACTGAAAAAAAACAGACCTACTGACATTCTGACTTGTTTAGCCCTGTTGTTTATGTCTGAAGACTTGTTTATGTCTGGAAAGATTTCTTACTCATTCCCATATATTTGCATTGAAACTATATACAAGTCTATGATAGACAGAAATAATAACAGTGTTTCTGTTTAGGCTGTGCTTCTCCACACCACCCCTCTCACTGGAAGATTCTAGTTCAGCTACAAACTTTAAATAAGGAGAATAGTCAGAACCCTTAGTTGTCTGCAGATAGGGACTAGTGTTTAGTAGAAGAGACTCTGTCAGTCTGCAGATAGGGACTAGTGATTAGTACAAGAGACTCTGCCAAACTACATGAGTGAAAAGTAGAAGACACTGAGATGGGAATGCTGAGCCACAGACCCCAGTTACCAGCCTGTTGACCAGGTTTCCAACGAGACGGCTGAGCAACAGACCCTAGTCCACCAGCCTTTAGCCAGGGCACCAGCCTTCTAAGAGAGAGAGAAGAACAGGGGCGTTGCTAGGCTAAAACATTCGGGGCCTGGGCCCCTGATGTTTTCTCCCAGGCCCTGAATGTCCTGCCTGTTAGACAGATAGAATTGTATTGCCGTCCTCAGGATGGCAGTACAATTGAATCTAACACACTGCAAGATATGTAGGACCTGTGATGACATCACAGGTCATGTGATCAGTGCCGTCCAATCCTGCACTTGTCACATGACTGTGACATCATCGCAGATCTTTTTCAACCCCTGTCTTCTAAACTGAAGAAGAGAATTGTGGGGAAGAAGCTGCAGTGAACTCTGCTACATCAGAAGAGGTAAGTGAAGGGAGAAGCAGAGGGATGCTGGGAGTTGTGGTTATTTAACTGGGACTATATGTTAGGGCAGAAGGGAGGGATGTTATCATGGGACTGTGTGTTGGAGGTGACTTGGGCAGTGTTCTGTTATTTACATGGGACTGTGGAGAGATGTTATTTACATGGGACTGCATGTTGGAGGTGGCTGAGGGCAGGTTTATGTTATTTACATGGGACTGCGGCATGATGTTATTTACATGGGACTGCATGTTAGAGGTGGCTGTGGGAAGGACGTGATGTTATCTACATGGGACTGTATGTTGAAGGCAGCTGTCGGAGGGAGTGATATTATTTACATAGGACTATATGTTGATTACGGCTATGGGTGGGAATGATGTTATTTACATGGGACTGTATGGTGGAGGGGCTGAGGAATTATAATTTCTGAGGACACTAAAGGGAGGAATATAACTACAGGGGGCACTTCAGGGTGAGCATTATAACAGTAGGGGGAGCTATATAAATACTGGGGGCACTGTAGGGGTATTATAAATTCAGGGGACATTAGGCGTTCTTATTACTACTGGGGGCTCTATAGGAGAGACTTATAGATCTGCCTTATTTCTACTCTTCTAAGAGCACTATAGGGGCATTATTACTACTGAGGGGTCGGTACAGAGCTTTATTACCACTGGAGGAACAATAGGGGGCCTTATTACTACTAGGGGCTCTGTGAGGGCATTATTAATACTGGAGGACTCTTCTACTAATGGGGACAATCTTGGGGAGCATTATCAGTGCTGGGGGTCACTGTAGGGTGCAGTGTTACTAATGATGGAATAACTATTGGTAGGACTTTGAGGAGCACTATTACTATGAGGAGTACTATTACTATGGGGGCACTATTACTATGAGGAGCACTATTACTATGGGGGGCACTATTACTATGGGGGCACTATTATTTATCCAGGATAGTATTTGGAGGTTTTGGGGGCACAGCGAGCAGCAGGATAACACTGTGGGGACTTCCGGTTGGGGGATGCTGATAGAAATGTGAGGAAGCTGTCACACTCTGCAGAGACGAGGAGCGGCTGAGAGAAGTTGTCTGGACCGAAAGGAGAAGATGATGACAGAGAAAATCTACATCAGAGGAGACGTCACCTGGAGGCCCTGGCTGTGAGGTATGTGCTGCTGTATAGCAGGGTTGGGACGAGGGTCGACATAGAGAATTGGGCCATATTCATTGGGGCTTGGGCCCCGGATTTTTTGAGACCCTAGCAACGCCCCTGGAGAAGAGAGAGAGAGGGGCAGCTAGCTCAAGCCTGTCCTCAGCATGTAACCTTCTTCTTCCAGGGAGGAGACTGGAGAAGCCAGCTCAGTGTTTTGCCTATATTGTTTTGCACTTGAGTTCCTCCAGTAAAGAAGCACACTGGTTTACTGCAGACCCTGACTCTCTGGAATTATTTCCCATTGCAGTGCACCCCTTACCATTTCTTCCGGAGAGAAGCAACACGTGGTGACACCTCAACAGTATCCAGGAGACCCAGTGTAGCGTTGGGACCACCTCAAATCTGGACACTGCAATAGCAATAGTTCTCTCCCATTGTGTCCATTAGTAGTAGTGCCCTGCATATTGTGCCAAATAATGATTCCCACCATAGGCCTCTCTATAGTGCTCCTAGTATTAATGAGCCTCCCCTGTAGTGTTCCCAGTAGTTACAATGTCCCCTATTGTACCTCCAGTAGTTATTGTATAAAGCCGCCTATCATACCCCAGTAATTATGATGCCCCCTGTAGTGTTCACAAGTTATAATGCCCCCTATAGTGCCCCAATAGTTCAGTAGTTATTATGCCCCCTTCAGTGCCCAGTAGTTATAATGCCCAACTGTATTGCCCCAGTAGTTATAATGCTTTTCTGTAGTGCCACAGTAGTTGTAATGCCCCCTATAGTTCCCCAGTAGTTATAATACCCTTCTGTAGTGCCACAGTAGTTTTAATGCCCTCCTGTATTGCCCCAAAAGTTATAATGCCCCCTATAGTGCCCTTATAGTTCTCTCATGACATGTATCCTAAATAACAGTTCATTAACTAAAAACCTATTCATTTATTTCTTTAGTGTACAATAAAAACAATAAAGCTTTTGATGCAATTAAAAATGGGCAAGCACATGTACGCATGGTTGGAGAGTATTTTTATATGGTGGGGCATGAAACAAGTTTTGCATGGGATCCATGCATGAACTGCCCATTGGCTCAATCACTCCCACTAAGCCCCACTGCCTGTCTCTCAAGTTTCAAAAAGTGTTGAGAAGCTCAAAAAGTCACACATGATGCCTCAAATACGGCATGTGTATAACCTTTAATAAATAAGCCCATGTGTACCTAAATTTGTTAGGTCAGACCAATACATGTAACATGTGTAATCTAGTCATGGTGGACAATCAGGGCCAGTTTTACCTACAGGCACAGGCAGCCCTTGTGGAAGGTTGTCTACTAAAAGAAAAATTTACTTATGAATACAATAAACATTGTGTAATCATATGTAAATTTCCAACATTAATATGTTAATTAAGCCATCATAATCTTGTGGTAGTGACACCCAAGCAGAGATAGGGAAAAGGCAGACCGTGCCACTTGAGGAGCATGCTGCAATATTTTGTTGTATTTTGTAAGAGCAGGCAATCTGTCACCAGTTTTCTGCTGCTAGCTTCTAACAGCTCCAACACATGCCAATGAGTCCCCATATTCATGAGGTCACGATTCTTCCGCCCACCTGCCTCTGATTGACAGTTTTTTTTTACATATGAATCAGCAGCAGGTGGGTGGGGAGAGGCAGCAGCTCATGAATATTAGGACTTGTTCGGCATGTGCTAGAGCTGTTTTGCGCAAGATTTTGTCAAAATAGCTGTCAATTAAAGGAAGTGACCCAGCATTTTTCTAAGGAGACCTGTCACTAGTTTATATTGCCCTTAATTAGGACATCATAAAACTTGTGATGGATTCCCTTTAAGCTAATTTCACACTAGTGTTGTGAGATCCGGCAGGCTTTTCCAGCAGGGACCTGTCACCTCTCCTGACATGTCTGTACTCATATTTCATATTAAATAAAAGTTCTGGACCACCTTTCCTCATAACTCTGCATTTGGCTATTCTTCTGTTATTCCAGCTGGATATTTATGATTAAATTGAAAACTGGATGTTACTGTTCTGCTTGTAAAATAAAGTTCCCAGAGTATGTAAGGCCCACCGTCAATATCAACACCCAGTTGTCAATGTATTAATACATTTCTAAGAAGAATATCAGCGGAATGGCGAGAAAGTGTTCCAGAACCGGTAGTGTGAAGAATACACGTATTTACTAAAACAGACATATCAAGATATCTGACAGGTCCTCTTGAAGCTGTAGCATAGTTGTCCAACAGAGTCTAGGGAATCAGACATTTACTAATGTGGCTGTGACTGAATTTTGTTGTAAAAACCGGCTACATTTTCAGCATAATTTGTGGCATCTCATTTTAGACATATTGTATATATGCAGCATGTAAGCCATAAAGAACAATCAGTTAGCTTATCTGCTAAAGGGGTATGGCTTTGTGGAGGAAAAGGCATGGCTTAAAGAGAACTTTTCACCGCTCCTTCACCGCTCCTTCACACATTCCCCATGTAATAACCATTCTGGAACATCTATTCTTATGGCTCTATGTTGTCCATTCCTGTATTATTTCTACTAGAAGTTATGAATGAATTGCTAGCAGTCTGCAGTAAGGGTACAGAGGGGAAGTAACAAGTTGGGTGTGTGTACCTGCACAGTCTGAACATGACAGCACTGATTGGATAGCGTGAGACTGGTGAGAGTGAGATTGGTTACCACCCCTCGGTACCCTTACTGCAGACTGTTAGCAATTCAATCATAACTTCTAGTAGAAATAATAAAGGAATGGCACAACATAGATTCATAAGAATAGATGCTCCAGAATTGTTATTAAATGGGGAATGTATGAAGCTATTAAAACAGGCCTGTCAGGAGAGGTGACAGGTCCTCTTTAAGGGGCATTCTGCCTCAAGGTAAGCCAACCAATAGTTGGTATAGAGTCAGAGAAAAGTGTCTATCCCTGCGCCAGATTTATCATCCAGCCTGAGCTCCTGTGATAAATCTGGTGCAGGTCTAGACAGCCGGTCTACATTTTTACTGTCTGCATTTTAGATAGGATTAGTAAATCCGCCCCAATCTGTCCTGTGTACCCAGCACCCATCATTATTGTCTGAAAATGGATTTGCATTGAATATTATTATAAGCATTTTCCTTTTTGCTGTAGCACACTGGAATATTGATTTATTCCTTACTGTATCCTTGGATTGCCTGTGTTGTCTGAGTCGTTCTATGTAGTTAATACTGTAATGTCTGGGATGACTACAAAGAACTCATCACATCCACATTATCATTATCATTAATTATTATATTACAGTGCACAGTCCTTCTGGGCTGCCTTTGATCTATCTGATATTCATGTATATTGAGAATTTTTTAAATTCCCCCCCCCCCTAATTTCGGCTGTGGTATACAAGCAGCTGTACCGTATCAGTGAAAGAAACATGTCTAGCTGCTATTTTCATTTCCCGTCCACCTCTGAAGCCCTTTCTTCTGTTTAATTGCCAAAGGTGGCTGGGCACATGTATAATTTAAGCTGTGCCAGTGAAGCCCTTGCTGTGCTGTCATCCTCCCTCTGTGGCTTTGGACCAAACAACACAGCATGAGAAATGCAGTGTTTGGTCTGGAAAGTGACAGTTAGCTGCTCTCGGTGTGTGAGAACAATATTTGATGAAAACACAAGCACAAATGATGTGCTCTTACATCTACAACAAATGATGGCCGCAAAACAGCTTCCTGTGGTGAGCATCTTCCCATCAGCCGAAAAAAGAAAATGCAAGATTGTGCAGCGCATAGATTTACATTCATCTTTATAAGTAAATGTCATTTGTAGGCAGCAATTTATATATGTTCTAGTACTGTATAGTGTAATCTAATTCTAGTAATACCTTCACATAGTATAAAATCAGCCAGGAAAGGCACCAGCTGCATTTGGATCCATCACAAGACAGGCACCTACTGCACCCAGATTCATTACACTTCAGGCACCAACTGCACCCGGATCCTTCACATCATTATTAAAATATATTTTTTCTCTTCTTCTTCTTACTAATATTATATATATATTTTTTAGATCTGTTAGTACTCAGAGCAGGAAGTCATAATTTTGTTTTGTGTCTCTATATTATTACACTAAAACCTTTGCTCACACAGCATCGTGAGCATGTTTTAAAGAGTAACTGAGTTATGTACAATCATAACTGTGATGGAACAGTTATGTTTGGGCTTCCCCAATATTTTTCAGTCATATTATTCCCTGTTTCAGCTGCAAAGCTAGATCCATTTCTCTCAGAAGTTGGGGGCATCACCCTTCTGCCAGCACTGTGCTGCTATGACATTCTTTCTTTTATATCCCATTATGTTTATTTTCAGCTCTGGAGCTCACAGAACAGATAAGGAGGGATAAATCGCATTTACTGACACACAGGAGGCTCCTATAAACTTCAAATGCTGTGTAGATGTAGTTTTTTTTTATCAGGCTCACATCTCAGCTAGCTCTCACACCCCCATTTCCTGTGAACCATCTTCAGAGACTCTGCTATTAGGGACAGATCTTGCTTGACAACAAGCAGTGGACTGCAAATTAGGTGGAGGTGAGACCCCTAGTGGCCAAGACTACAGCTTTTTCAGATGGATGCAGGCAGATTTTTTAAATGAAGTGATTTAGAAATTTACTACTAACACCATTCTTTATTAATTGAAATTATGTGACTCTTTAAGGCCCCCAAAAACATTTCTATATTGTCAGCCTAACCTATGGAGAACGGTGGTGTCTAATTTGTGTGGGGAGCTCTCGGCAAAGTGACTTTTTTCACCTAATCCTTTAGTTTTCTCTCGGGAGATCAGCCACTGCTTTCTCCCCTCTCCTTACTGAAAAACTAAACACCTTGCATTTGTATGGGGGAATCAAGTGGGAGTTGAGTAAGCTGGCGGCTGAACCATCATTCAGCCCACAGATATTGAATGTGTATGATAGCCTTTATTTTGGTCATTCTCAATTGGAAATCGTATGGATCTAGGACAAAGTACACTTAAAAGATAACAAACTAAAAAGTCTGGTACTTGTTGTACTTTTACAGTATGCTGCTTTACTTCAGTTTGAAGTGTTCCAGTATGTAGTTCTCCATAGGACTGTTATTATTAAAAGGGGCGAATTGGCAATAGACCCTACAATGAAATTTTCCTGTAGACCGATGCCTAGGAGGGCCACCCAAGCCCTCCTCACAGCTGCCAGCCAGGCTCATAATGATCTGATTCTCTCTTATGCACCTGGTCAGCAGCCGGTGTCCTGGTGAATTCAACAGTATTGATGTCTTCAGGACAGCAATACAGTTGAAAACTCTGGTGCAGATGGCAGTAATTTCTGCTGCATGTGATATTTGGTTCATTTGGGCCAGTATATTGCCCTGCACTAATGTATTACTGGCCCTTCCAACTTCTGTTGTCCTTCCTTCTGCCAATTTGGACCCGCCTAAAACATGGGGCCACTTTTAGCTTTTTTCCAGGGCCACTTTAAGTTCCCAGTCCATCCCTGATTAATAGTATATGTATTTCATGTTCCACATGATCAGATATCTAATCAGGTCACTGATCAGGTATAAACAATGTGATCACTTGTTGATTCATATGTTATAAAATTTCCATGCTCAGCTTTGGGAACAAAATAGTTTCAATTTCCTACTACAACACTACTTAGCATTCCCTGGAGAAGAGCCAACGCCCAGGGCTATTTCTGCTAGGCTGGCACCAATTATGTCAAACAAAATAAAATACCAAAGATGACTGTCTGTTATACTCCTCCATGCCCCCTTCTATCATTATTAACAATTATATGAAAACGAACACTGAAACTTTCTGCTTTGGGATACAACCATAGGAGGAACGACAGATACACATATGCAAACCTTATCATGTCCAGAAGAAACCCACCAAGTGCATAATGTGACTAAGGGCTCGTTCACATCACCGTTAGGGCTTCCGTTCAGTCTTTCCGTTATAACATCGTTATAACGGAAAGAAACGGAATCCCTAGGACGGACATCAAAACGGACACCTTTAAGAGGCATTCCGTTTTGATCTGTCATAATAGAAGCCTATGGCCCTGCATAACGGATCTGTCTGGTTGCCGTTATGCTGGACGGAAAACAAAGTCCTGTCGACAGGACATGTTTTGTTTTTTTGGAGAACGGACATATGGACAAGAATGCATACGGACAAGTAACTTCCGTTTTGGGCATGAGCCCTAACAATGTGACATACCCTCAAGTTTTTGGGCAGGTTGAAAGATGATAAAAAATAGAACATGTCCTATTCTTGTCTGTTTTGCAGATAAGACTAGGCATTTCTATAATGGCCAGCCCATTCCCTTCCGCAAATTGCAGAACGCACATGGCCAGCATCCGTTTTTAGTGGATCTGCTATTTGCAGACCACAAAACAAGGTGCGATCATGTGCATGAGGTCTAACTCTGATATACCTATAGTGGATGACCAAAGCAGCACATAATATATAGTAAGCAATCTTGCACTCCCGGGGCCAGACATGTACATTATGTGTAGCTGTTTGATAAAAACGGTCATCTGTAAATTTTTAACTTGTGATATAATGATAAATCATATTTTTTTGCTTATGACGCAATAATAAATCCATGCATAGTGGACGGGATTATAGGACTTTGGTACAATAGAAAGGAATGATGTTAATAGGCAGGATCGCTGGCATGGACACAAATTCAGAGCCTTTTCCTTCAAGAAACAAGAACCAATAATAACTAGAAAAATGAATTTCACTTTATATCTTATGGAACACAATTTGTTAGATTTGGATACCACAACAAGAGATTTCCTTTAGAGGCTAGGGAACAAGTTCACCTCTTTACTAGCTTCGCTGGTATTTCTACAGAATTCTTTACACCACATCAGGGATCAATTAATGAAGTCCCTGATGGTGCCTGGTGTCAAATGTGAATAAGACAAATCTGCAAACGCCGGTTACAAATATTTGTATGTGTTTCCCATTCGCCTGTAAATGAGGATGTGTCTAGTTTTATTGACTAGCCAATGAATAGACCATTAATGCAGCTCACTTTGAAATATCTCCAGATGGTGTAAATGTAGCCAGAGCCCCCGTAACTGTTCACAATTGAAACCCAACCATTACTTGAAAGCTGCAAGGCTGTCATTGAAGCAATGGCTGTCAGTCAAAGCGAGAGATAATTAACTACACCATTGTCCCATTCCCTCTGTCTATAGCACACAGCAGCATGCCAGGGCCACATGATCATCAGTGACGACAATATATGTGGCCCCAGGCTTTTTTCTTAGGTCAGCTTTATATAACATTGCCCATTAAAATAGTCATCCTTTGTGGTCGGTATGTAACATTTTCCATATTCCGGATTTATATTTTTCTCAGTATGATAGGCATGCTAAGGTCGAACATTTACTCATGTATTAGGAGTCGTTGAGGTGTCATGGTGGATTTTTATGACTCCTTGGCATGTGAATGAGTAGCGTATGCTTTTAAATATGCTAAGTATTTGGTCAGGCAGAGGCGTAATAGAGTGAGAACTGTTTGACATGTAGTCTGCCTGGCCACTGTGACAGATCCAAGAAATGTTTATTTATATATATATATATATATATATATATATATATATATATATATATCTTACAATGCATTTTTACATTCTGTTTTTTGTGTTGTTGGGAAACAGTATAGCATGTATTAAAATGAATGAAGAATCACAATGTGTAGGAAGTTAGTTCTGTTCTATCACTTTGCACATTTGACTAATCTGGTAAAAATGTAAAAAAAAAAAGAGTAGAGTTCCTATGTAAAGGTTTAGCTTCCTGATTCGTGTATTCACAGCAATGAATACCAAAGATATGATATTAATAAAAGGACAGCTTCTTTGGATGCTGGTTGGTCTAAGCATTGTGGTCCAGATTTATTAATGTGTCTGTGACCAAAATCTGTCTAAAAGGTGGAACAAATTGGCGCAACTATACTTTTTCTGACTCAAAAGAAGGCAGGAATAGCTTAGCAGGAATGAGGGCATAGCCTAAGATGAGCTGTTTTGTGCCAAAATTGAGCCACAATTCTGGCATAAAATGCTGTCTCAATGTAAGCCAACTGGTATAGTGTCTATTTCTGCAGCACCTTTATCATTTAGCCTGACTCAGTTTACACCAGAAGGAATTTATAGGATTAGTAAATCGGGGCCTGAATGTATAAGGGTACGACCAAATGGCCAGGCTTTTCCTAATGCAGTTTTGTAAGCCAAAATCTGGAGTAGAACAAGTAACTCATATGATCTCCTCTCTTTTTTTTAAATAACTCCTGATTTTGGCTTACAAAACTGCATCTGGAAACTCGAACGTGTGGAAGTTCCCTAAAGGTTTCAATCATAATTACTTTGGCCATTGCTTGTCTAGATACTGATTTGTTGTATATCTGCCTAAAGATTATATATATCTATATATATCTATATATATACAGTACAGACCAAAAGTTTGGACACACCTTCTCATTCAAAGAGTTTTCTGTATTTTTATGACTATGAAAATTGTAGATTCACACTGAAGGCATCAAAACTATGAATTAACACATGTGGAATTATATACTTAACAAAAAAGTGTGAAACAACTGAAAATATGTCTTATATTCTAGGTTCTTCAAAGTAGTCACCTTTTGCTTTGATTACTGCTTTGCACACTCTTGGCATTCTCTTGATGAGCTTCAAGAGGTAGTCACCTGAAATGGTTTTCACTTCACAGGTGTGCCCTGTCAGGTTTAATAAGTGGAATTTCTTGCCTTATAAATGGGGTTGGGACCATGAGTTGTGTTGGGCAGAAGTCAGGTGGATACACAGCTGATAGTCCTACTGAATAGACTGTTAGAATTTGTATTATGGCAAGAAAAAAGCAGCTAAGTAAAGAAAAACAAGTGGCCATCATTACTTTAAGAAATGAAGGTCAGTCAAACAAGTAGCCATCATTACTTTAAGAAATGAAGGTCAGTCAGTCCGGAAAATTGGGAAAACTTTGAAAGTGTCCCCAAGTGCAGTCGCAAAAACCATCAAGCGCTACAAAGAAACTGGCTCACATGAGGACGGCCCCAGGAAAGGAAGACCAAGAGTCACCTCTGCTGCGGAGGATAAGTTCATCCGAGTCACCAGCCTCAGAAATCGCAGGTTAACAGCAGCTCATATTAGAGACCAGGTCAATGCCACACAGAGTTCTAGCAGCGGACACATCTCTACAACAACTGTTAAGAGGAGACTGTGTGCAGCAGGCCTTCATGGTAAAATAGCTGCTAGGAAACCACTGCTAAGGACAGGCAACAAGCAGAACAGACTTGTTTGGGATAAAGAACACAAGGAATGGACATTAGACCAGTGGAAATCTGTGCTTTGGTCTGATGAGTCCAAATTTTAGATCTTTGGTTCCAACCACCGTGTCTTTGTGCGACGCAGAAAAGGTGAATGGATGGACTCTACATGCCTGGTTCCCACCGTGAAGCATGGAGGAGGAGGTGTGATGGTGTGGGGGTGCTTTGCTGGTGATACTGTTGGGGATTTATTCAAAATTGAAGCCATGCTGAACCAGCATGGCTACCACAGCATCTTGCAGCGGCATGCTACTCCATCCGGTTTGCGTTTAGTTGGACCATCATTTATTTATCAACAGAACAATGACCCCAACCACACCTTCAGGCTGTGTAAGGGCTATTTGACCAAGAAGGAGAGTGATGGGGTGCTACACCAGATGACCTGGCCTCCACAGTCACCAGACCTGAACCCAATCGAGATGGTTTGGGGTGAGCTGGACCGCAGAGTGAAGGCAAAAGAGCCAACAAGTGCTAAGCATCTCTGGGAACTCCTTCAGGACTGTTGGAATACCATTTCAGGTGACTACCTCTTGAAGCTCATCAAGAGAATGCCAAGAGTGTGCAAAGCAGTAATCAAAGCAAAAGGTGGCTACTTTGAAGAACCTAGAATATAAGACATATTTTCAGTTGTTTCCACATGTGTTAATTCATAGTTTTGATGCCTTCAGTGTGAATCTACAATTTTCATAGTCCTGAAAATACAGAAAACTCTTTGAATGAGAAGGTGTGTCCAAACTTTTGGTCTGTACTATATATATATATATATATACAGAAAATCCAGCAGCACAGTTAGAAAAAAGGAGAAATGGGTGCAGATCCTCAGGAAACTTGGTACATGAATACACTTTTAGATAAATCCACAGAAAGTAAGGCAGCACTCCAAGGAGAGGTGAATGGGTGAAGACCCTTTTATTACCCTCGGCAACGTTTCAGCCCAAACTTGACAAAGGCCTCATTGAGTTTGGGCTGAAACGTTGCCGAGGGTAATAAAAGGGTCTTCAAACATTCACCTCACTTTGGAGTGCTGCCTTAATTTCTGTGGATATATATATATATGTATATGTACAGTCGAGTCACATTATTATGACCACTTCCTACTTTTGACATAGCTCATGCAGGAAGTTGTGTGCCGTGAGCTGGCTTGGTGGGTATGTAAGGTGTGTGATAAGCTGTCTGCACACATATCCCTCATTCCTGTCATGGGTAAAAAGGGGCGATTTATCTGAGTTGCAAAAAGGGATGACTATTGGCTGTGCAGTTTGTGAACTGTTCATGCTCTGCTGTGGTGAAAGTGTATTGTGAGTAGACAAATGACACCATTGTGAATAAGCGATGTGGAAACTGCGGAGTACCGCATGCCATTGATGTGAGAGGTGGACGTGGGCTATGAAGGTGTATGAGGGCAGGCTGACACGCTAGAGTGGAGCAACTCACCACCAGAATGAACCAGGGGACTACCAGATGTGTATCTAAAACAACAGTTCAGCGAACCCTACTGCATATAGGAGCTCCAAAGCAGGAGGATGGTCACTGCACCTCTGTTAATGAAGCTGCATCGTCAGAAAAAGCTTCAATTTTTGCAGCGGTGTCAGAATTGGGCCTCGGCTGATTGGCAAAGGGTCGTCTTCTCTAAAGAGTCATGTTTTCTGCTTCATTGAATAGATGGACGTTGCCATGTCAGGTGAGAAACATCAGAGAACAAACATCCTGCAAACATTCCTGAAAGAACAAAATCAGGTGGTGGCAGCTTTATGGTCTGGGGAATGTTTTGGTGTCATTCTTTGGGCCCACTCCTCCATGTAGAAGAAACTTTTAACTTATTTGGGTATGAATCCATTCTTGCAGATCACATACAACCATACATGCTGATTGTCTTCTGTGGAGTGGAAGGGATCTTCTAGCAAGACAATGTGACATGTCACATGGCTAGAAAAGCCCGACGTTGGTTGGAAGAGCAAGACCAAGACTTCAAAGTACTAATCTGGTCCCCTAATTCCCCAGACTTAAACCCAATTGAAAATTATTTTTGAAGGCTCAACCCCTATCAATAATCACGGTTTGGTGCACTCTTCCTATTTTGGTTCACCTAACCAAAAAGGAAAATGCAAATATTAAAAAGTGGACTGGAAGGGCACTCAATATTTGGAATTTTCAATTTTCATATTTTATTATATTGCTTCAACATCCCCAAAAAAGTATCATAAAATCATCAAAATCCACAACAATTGTATGTGAAACAAATAACATAAATAGTAAAAAAATAGTAAAAATAAACACTAAAAATAACAATAGCAGTATAGCAGCAATACCAAAGATAGCAATAGCAATAGAAATTCAATATAGCAGCATTGGCAACACTAGCTGATGTAAATATATTAGCGATAGAAATTGATGTATATATATTAGTAGTAATATGCTAATAGCAACAGCCGAATGTAGGGCCTCAGGAATATTACATCCAATAATCTCTGTATCATGGAGAGAAGTATATTTGAGTTCAATATCCGACCATAAGAGATAAAGGTTGAAAGGAATTGCCTCTATATGGTCAATTATCAGTTATTATAGCGTCTTTCATATTGAGGATAACATTCCCCGTACTCAATTTTAACTCCAGACTCCTTAAAGCATCAATGTATTAGTAGATGAACAGTTAGTAGTCAGCGAATTATAAACAACTTGCTGTTAGTGGCAACAATTGTATGTTACTTTACCACCAGATGTCTGCTCAGCATACGTGTTTGCGGCACAGGTCCGATGTATCGGAGCTTCCCGCGGCGTCCCGCGTGTCCCGGCTCCGGGACTCGTATCGTAGGTCACTACTGGTTTCATGATTAATCGTTGGCCAGCAAAGAACGATTAATAAATACTGACATTCCCTTTTCTGTAAAAAACAGAGGAAGTCTGGTGAGCAGATAGGACCTGTGAGGTCCAGGACCTTCGGTAACGTCAGCAGCACATGACCAATCACGTGGAGATTACCACGTGACCTACGATACGAGTCCCGGAGCCGGGACACGCGGGACGCCGCGGGAAGCTCCGATACATCGGACCTGTGCTGCAAACACGTATGCTGAGCAGACATCTGGTGGTAAAGTAACATACAATTGTTGCCACTAACAGCAAGTTGTTTATAATTCGCTGACTACTAACTGTTCATCTACTAATACATTGATGCTTTAAGGAGTCTGGAGTTAAAATTGAGTACGGGGAATGTTATCCTCAATATGAAAGACGCTATAATAACTGATAATTGACCATATAGAGGCAATTCCTTTCAACCTTTATCTCTTATGGTTGGATATTGAACTCAAATATACTTCTCTCCATGATACAGAGATTATTGGATGTAATATTCCTGAGGCCCTACATTCGGCTGTTGCTATTAGCATATTACTACTAATATATATACATCAATTTCTATCGCTAATATATTTACATCAGCTAGTGTTGCCAATGCTGCTATATTGAATTTCTATTGCTATTGCTATCTTTGGTATTGCTGCTATACTGCTATTGTTATTTTTAGTGTTTATTTTTACTATTTTTTTACTATTTATGTTATTTGTTTCACATACAATTGTTGTGGATTTTGATGATTTTATGATACTTTTTTGGGGATGTTGAAGCAATATAATAAAATATGAAAATTGAAAATTCCAAATATTGAGTGCCCTTCCAGTCCACTTTTTAATAATTAAACCCAATTGAGCATCTGTAGGACCACCTTGATTGTTAAGTTCGCTCTATGGATCCCCCATGAACCCTCCAGCAGCTATGGGATGCACTTCAGTGAGCATGGCTCCAGATACCCGGGACAACCTACAGGACCTTATTGAGTCACTCCCAGCCCATCTAGCTGCTGTCTATGCTGCACATAACACCTACTCTCGATATTGGCTGGTGGTCATAATAATGTGATTCAATTGTGTGTGTGTCTGTGTGTGTGTGTACATATATATATATATATATATATATATATATATATATATATATATTATATAAGATATATACCTTTGTATGTAACCAATGAATAAACAGGAGCTTTTAATATTGGTTCTTTCAATCTCTTTCAATTTCTATTCTTTATTAGTTTGAGTAAGAAATATTCTACAAAATTGGATTTCATCAAATACCCTTCACATTTCTATTTAAATGCATGAAGTATATTGAGAGCTCATTCTGCCTAAGTCATCATCATACAGATTTAGCATAACTGGCATATGTTATCATCTACAAAAGGATATTGCATATTCAAAGCTGCTGCTGGCCTGGATTCCCTTGAGGGATGCAGTCTGGACATGCTTTAGGAAATCACTTTGGTTATTATCACTGGGTCATCAATCTCTACAAAAAGAAGAGCACTGAATGTGGTCTAAAAAAGAACAGAAGTTCCTCCAAATCATAATAACACGAGGATTCACATACACCCATAGAAAAATAAATCCAAGGTGGTTTAAAAATTAAAAGCAGTGTGGACTATATGAGATGAATCAAATCACTGTATCATTCCTAACTTCCATGTAACAAGGTAGCAAATATCTTTCTAGGCGGCAGGCAATTTGCATTCGGTTTGGTGATTTTCCTTATGACTGTGTGGATTTCTCCCCATTTTTGTAAATAAAATTTGCTCTCTAGACCACATAATATTCCTGACAATAACAAGGATTCTGCCTATTGCTTTGTACTTTCAACCAGAAGACACAAAGAAGGATTCCCCAATGACTGAAGCTTTTATGCTTATCTTTTAATTTACGAGAGATTAACTTTGCCTCTAATTAAACTGGATTTCAGACGTGGTCCCATGTGCAGAAATAGCATGCATTAACTCTTCTCTCGCATGTGCGGATGGAATAACAGATCTGAAAGCACATGGGTAGGCATCTTTATGGACATACAATTTTTTGGGTTTTTAAATGCATTATATTAAGAAACATTGTCCAGTATTTGTGATATTCCAATATATAGACCAACATGTAAGTATACCATTATTTCTTATGGCAGTACTCCCATCTTCAGGCTACAGTCACCCCTCACATTGTGTTACTTTTTGTATATCGACATCTGCTCAACAGTGGAGACTATGGTGCTGGATATGCTATCAATGGAAAGATAGCAAATGAACACTGTGTTTTATTGCGGCATCATTTATTCAGTTGAATGTTGCATAAAAGAGCTAGCATTATTCAGTTTGGCTGTTTAAAGGGATTGTCCACATTCCAAAATTTTATGGGCAAACTGCAGAGAGGCAGTTAAAATAGTAAAAAATAAAAAAAAATAACAACCCAAAAAATAAAAACTTAACAGCCACCTCTGATTAAACACCTCTGCTCCATCTTCTTCATACACAAGTTTCATGAGGCCAGAGATTAGCTGCAGTGTTATATAGGATGTCACCACAGCAGTCGAACCTATATGTTACTGCTGCAGAAAAGCAGAGAGGACAGTGGGCAGTGCTGGATCAGATGTAGCTTTGAAAGGTGAGTTTTAATCTTTTTTTTATATTATAGCTACCTCTCTGCACTTTGTCCATAATGTATTGTTTAGAAAGCACATTTCATGTACACTATTAGGGGAATAGCAACTGCAAAAGCAACTGCAAAAATCATCTCATATATTGTCAAAAAGGTTCCACAATGTCCTGTACACCCCAAAGGCTGGTTCCTTCCACGGATACCAGACAAGAATGGACATGAAGTTAGGAGATGTGTTGCCAGAGGTGAATTGGCCATAGACCTTACAGGCAAATTTCCCAGTGGGCCGATGCCGGGGGGGCGGACAGTGCACATTTTTGTGGATGTATTTTCTGCTGCTGGCAGTATTTTGTGATGGACTGTGGCATTTGGCTCTGTTGGGGTGGTATAATGTGCCACAATATGGTATAGCAGTATGTTAGTATTTTTCCAGGGCCACTTAAAGTTCCCAGTCTACCCCTGGGTGTTGCAACAAGATAACGCCCATCCACACACTGTCCACACTACACAACATGCTCTTTGGGGTATCCAGCAGCTCCTCTGTCTAGCTTCATCACCAGATCTCTCCCCTTAGAGAATGTCCCCCATACATACCAGTCAACAATCACTGTGAACAGTGAAAGAGCTTGGAATGACATAACACAGGAAGATATCCAGGACTTGTGTAACCCTTACCATGCCAGAGTGGCAGCTTGTATAATATCAAGGGGAGATGCCACCCAGTATTAGGCCTCACGCACAGGACCTTATGTATTTTGTTGTCTGCAAACCATGGATCCCAAAAATTCGGAAACCAGCCATGTGTATACCACATAATCATAATAGAACTGTCTATTTTTGTCAGCAAAACGGACAAGAATAGGACATGTTCTAAAATTTGACGAATGCATGGATTTGGACCGATCCTGGATAACATTTTTTGCAGACTCATAGAAATGAATGGGTCTGTGTGCAATCTGCAAGAAAAATGCAAATCGGATGCAGACCCAAACAATGGTGTGCATGAGGCCTTAATATGACCCTGCCTCGACATGAACCCTACTGAAGAACCCAAAATAAAGGGTGCACCACTATGGCTGTGTGATCATGGACCAAGCTGTTTATACTTTCTTAATCTCAGCTCAATCACATTGAAGGGCAGATTTGTCCCTATAAAACTGTCTGACGTTATATGGGCGCTTGGCAGCTGAAGACATCTGTGTTGGTTCCATGTTCATATGTTCCCGCATTACTGAGAAAAAAATTAAGTTTTAATATATGCAAATGAGCCTCTAGGGGGTGTTTCCATAACACCTAGAGACTCTGCTCTCTCTGCAACTGCCACACCCTCTGAACTTTGATTGACAGGGCCAGGCATCATGACGTTTTCACTGCCTACCTATCTATTTATCTGTCATTGTGCAGTGAAGCCTTTGCCTATATTGAATTATTCAGTAGCTTTTCTTCTTGTGCATTCTGATGATGTTTTAACAATATTAAATATATAATATCCCCCATCCAGACCCTTCTCCAGTTCAGTATAATCCAATTGCCTTTCTTTTCTTGTCTCCACACAAATACATTTGAATAACTTATTTTCCTTTTCCTTTATCCTAACTTGGCATAAAATAATACATTAGTATTTTTTCAAACTGTAATTTCCCCACATGAAAAATATTGCTTAAATGTAAAACTACAGTATAGTTATTAATGAGTAACGTATTATTGGATAGGTAGTATTATCTAGAATTTCTATATCCTGGAATTCAGTAATATCCACAATTTTGTTTTGTCCCTTCTAAAATCAAATAATATGTAGGTTATGAATGGAACTTGAATTTGAGAAGATTTGGTCATTTTAATATTTTTACAGCATTTAGTATGTTAAAAATCACTGGGGGGGATTTAGTAATAGTGTTTCATTTTTGGCCAGAATAATTTTCCTTTGCCATTTTTGAATGATGTGTTTAATGTGTTGTTGATTGTAAATTAAAAGTTAAAGGTGTTTACCTGTTTAAAAGGACCTGAAGATTTTTTTTATGTATCGCAGTCTGTAGGGTGTTTGTGACACAATGCACCACAGAGCTATCTACTAACAGATTTTAAACAGCTTTTTTGACCATTTTGGAGCTAGTATAGGTTTGACCCAAAGATGTGCAAAACCTGTCTAAAACTAGGACACAAAAAAGATACAAAGTGAAGACCAAAATTGTTTTAGAACTGGGGGAGTGCACAGATCTGATTAATGTACTTTTTTCATTAAGCAGAATACATTTTAATTTTAAAAATTGTAACAAAAAAGTCATCCTCACACACTGTATCTGACTTCTAAGTTCTTCATAAATATTGCACTCATTCTGAACAACATATTTCTGTATTTAACAGCAGACAACTAGCATAAATGCATTGATAAATCTATTACAAAGCTGGCTGCCTGCAGTCACCACTAGGGGGAGCTCTATACATAACAATGTATGCGGTTACAAATGACTAAATTAAGAGCTGTAATACTCTGTTTGCATTGAGCTCCCCATAGTGATTCACATGGTCTAGAGAAGGGGTTCAGCGCGGGCAGCAGTTGCATGGTCTGCCTCCATTGAAGGTATGCAAGTGTCTGAAAAAAAACGGCTTACCGAATATTGTAAATGTTGTAAGTGAGTACACACATTGGTGCTGCCATTTCATATATTTCTTGCTACGAGCATGCACCACACATTTTGGCAACTTTCAGAATAGACTTACGATCTATAATTTCTCAGAATGTTGTCTTTTTCATAGAAAGGATTTGAATAACAAAGTGACTGCTTGTATGTTTTTTTTTTCTTTATTATGAATATGAGGCTACATTTGCATCAAACTGTTTTGCATTTACATTTTGCCATTGTGTTTTCTATTTATTTGGTCTTTTTGAGTAGAGAATACAAGATTTGATTTTTATCTTCTTATCAAACAATAGTGTATTGGGCCAAAGTTATAAAAAGCGTAAAACAGTGATGTATTAATAACACAACTAACTTAACTAACGTTTTTTTCACTAGACTGATCATTTTTAGTTTCAAGTTAGGGTTATCTCACACCACTGCTATTGATTTCCATTGTTCTGCTCCAGCAGTGCTGGATCTGGCACATAATTGACCCGAATGGAGACAAACAGATCACATTGACTGTAATCGGGTTTGTTTGGGAGTCCACTTTATTAGTGGAGAAAAAAGTCCTGCATGCACAACTATTTTCTCTGTTATTTTTTAACAGAATCTGCGATGAAGGCCAGAAACGGAGCCTCCAGCACAGACATGAACAAGTCTTTACTGTCATTTGTGCGTAAGTATTCATCTTTAAAGCATGTTCAACATTTTCAATGCCAAACAATCCAATTGCAATGTAAACTCAGACCAATTGCACAGTATTGAATAGTGTCAGTTCTTGCACCAAATTTACATACAAATAACATCACTTTGTGACTAGAAACCATATTTGCTCATATACACCATTATTTGCATCCTACATTTGGACAGCTATTTAAAAGGCTCATTAAAAAAACCCAAAACGCCCAGTGTGAACACAGTTCTATAGTTCTCTAATTATAATGATGAGATATGCATTAGTTGGCGCTTTCAAAATAGCCGCACTGCAGGAGCTAATGTGTTATAATATAATCATCACCATGGTAAATTAGCTGATCTTTGAGCAGTCCATAATGTGGTGATTAGATGGGAAAAGCATCTCCTATTGAGCGCCTAATTTGCTCTAAATCCACAGGTTTGGAGGCAACGGATGTTCAAATGAAATGATTGCTTACTCTGGCTTCAAATTACTAACAGACTGTGATTGACTACAATTTATAGAAAATAATGGACTTTTTGAATGTTTTTCTACGTTCCTTACATTAGATCCTCTCAGAGGGAGACAAGGAGACCTTTCCTATGAAATTAGTTTCTCGGTGAGCTTCTGAGAAGATGCAGTCCCATTTTTGAAACATTTTAACCTGACACAGACCAATCACGCTGAAGTATGAACACAGAGGTTTTTCTTATGTTCAGTATTGATGATCTATCCTCAGGATAGGTCATCAATATCTGATTAGTGGAGGTCCAACTCCCAGCACCCCTGCCGATCTGCACAGTGACATACATTGTATTGTTATTGCAGTCCAGGCCCATTCAGTTCAGCTGAGCTGCAAATATGCCATGTGACCAATGAATGTGGCGTCACAGGTCTAGAAATAGGCAGCAGTGTTCACCACACAAAAGTGTACAATTTCCACAACGTATAACAAAATATACAAACTTTATTGGACACACAGAAAAGAGGTGTTAAAAACAATTAAAAACACTAATTGTGAATGAGCTAACCTGGTGCAGTGCTTCCTCCAGCTTATGGGATCTCATATTTGTTCCTTATCTTGCTCTTATTACTCTTTATCGGTTTTCTTATCGTGCATTATATTTATTTATACACTTGTGGAAATTTATAGGTTACTGGATCTAAGCTAAGCTTCTGTAGACTCATTATATTTTGTGCATTTTTATTCTCATTGTTATCACATAGCATGTATATTTTGGTGACGGAGGGGAGTTTACTGCAGCACAGTAGCTCATGCACCATTGGTGCTTTTAATGTTTTTAACATGTAATTTCTGTGTGTACATTTAGTTATACATTGTGGAAGTTGTACAACTTTATTATTTTAATGTTCTGTATACACACACCCACTTAATCTTTTGATCAGATACTCTGATTTTAGCGCTGTGTCAGTTATATATGCCTTTGATGAACTTTTTGTGAAATTTACAGTTTATCAGTAGAAGCTCTTACATCATGGTCTTAGGAGTCCTCAGTATTCATGAGCTGTGGGGAACACCAACACTGATTGACTGCTTTCTCCCTATTACTGTACATAGGCAGAAATCTATCAGCGGTGGGAGAGTGGGGTTTGTCTACAGCTCATGAATACTGAGGACTCCTGGGTATCTACTTCATGATGCCCTCAGAGAAGGCAGAATAAATGGAGAAACTGATTCCTTTATGGTAATCTACTATTCTTTTCCATTTAAGTGCATAAGTGCTGCATCCAGATTTATCAGCAGTCATCTTGACTCACCTGTGCACATAATATGCATATTTTATAGAAATGTTATTTTTTAATATGCTCAATAAAGAATAATCATTTTATAGCAATACAGTGTTGAGCTTCTAATATTTTGGAGAGTCTATTAGTATTAGTATTTTAATTTTCAATTAGTTCCCATTGACCTTACAGTGGAAAAAAAATGCTCATTATCAGTGACAGATCTATATTTCCCTGGTTGGCTCCAGATCTGCTCTCCTTTCCATCACAATTTACTACACACAGAAAAACAGAAAATTAGCAATGAATGTTCATTTCTTACCTGTTCTTGGTGATAAATGACTAACAGGAAAACAGATACCATGAATGTCCGTGTGCATTTTATTTTGTGGGACAAAAATTTTAGTTCATTTTTTCACAAAGACTGAAATATATGGTTATAATATGAACTGAAACTAATGCAAACTGATGACAATTGGTCATTAGCTTCCCAATTATTTTAAACAAATTGCAAAGCAAAAACAGGCCTCAAAATCCCACAACCAAAGTCTTGTTTTTTAACCATAGATTTAACCATGCACTTTCTTGGTCTGTGGTTCTTTTAAAAGCTATAGGCATTATCATAATTATGTCTTTTATGCCTGAGCCAGAAAACCTATTCAGGGGCAGCTGTTGCAATTCTTCAATATGATCATTATGAGTGTAATTAGCCAGGCATACTAATTTACATGACATTATCCAGATTTCCCAGATGCATAAGAAATGCACTTAGTGATCAAATGTTATGGCAGGAGGAGTGGACCTGATATGTCAGTGGAATCATCGGCACTGCTCAGAGTAGAGCTCTTTGTCATTTTAGACACTGCCTAAAATTTTTCAAGACCGTGACTATTAAAACTGGGCGAACATTCAAGATACGTTGGGGCAGATTTACTAATCCCAAGATTTACACACTGTAAACTTTAACTACATAGTCTAAAAATGCACAAAATGTATCAAAATGGATGATAAATTTGGTTCAGAGACTTTTATGAAATGTTACACCACTTATTGGTTGGCTAACTTTGTGCCAAAGTCTTGTGCATCTTAAGTCACAAACCCTTTATTGCTAAGTTGACCCCCTCTTGTTGGATGAGGTGCAAAAAGTGGCTTAATCACATAATGTGGTATAAAGCATGTGGACTGGTTCCAGTCAGGGCCAGATTCGCCATAGACCTTACAGGGAAATTTCCTGGTGGGCTAATGCTCAGGGGGGCCACCTGAGCCCTCCTCATGGCCAGCCAGAGGATGTTTTTAGAGATGTATTTTGTGCTGCTGGCAGTATTTTGTGATGGACTGTGGTATTTGGCTCTGTTGAGGTGGTATAATGTACCACAATATGGTATTGCTGGCCCTGCCTTCCATCAATTTAGACCCATCTACAAAATGGGGCCACTTTTAGTACTTTTTCCAGGGCCACTGTGTTCCCAGTACACCCATAGTTCCAGTGCAACATGTCGGGGCCGGGGCGGGATTCATAATATTGGGATGCAATTCAAAAGGACAACTAAAGGACAACTGATAATTGCCTTGTCATAAAACCTATGTTTTCCAAGGAGATCCATTTCTTTGCTGATTTTCATCAAAAAGGACAAAAACGTCTCTGGAGGAAATTTATGCGCACTTACCATACATAGATCACAATGCATAAAAAATAGAAAAGTAACTGTATACATTAATGTTCCCTTAGTAAATAGGCTTTACTATCAGACTATATGAAATCATTCATTGTACATGCTAAAAAGGGCAATTTTTGTAAGATGTATTTCTCAAAATCTGCTATGTGCACAAGAACTTATATATGGAGAATAAATCAATAGATTTAGACATTATATGGCACAAATGATATGTGGATTGCATGACGCTTCCTGTTATATTACCATTTTCTTGCCGCAAGGTAATGTCTTGTTTATTTACTATAATAAAACCCATCAAACACATAATGGACAAACAAATGGCAATGTAAAGCAGTTGTCATTATATTTATATTGATCTCACCGGCCGGATTATCCGTCCAAGGTTATTGCGCATTTTATCTGCCTGAGATCATTCTGTGAATCCTCGATCGATGTTCACTGTAATTCATTTTTATACAGTTATTCCTTTGTTTATTTCTGTACAGCTTGAAACCAGGATTGCAGGAAATTGGCAGATGAGAGTAAATCTATTTCATTAAAAGCTCCATTCTGAATGCCCTTCTCCCAGACCTTCCAAGAGGCATATTGCTTCTGTTATAAATCATGTGGACGAGTATGGTAAAATTGCTAGCAGAGGAATCATCAGTGTCTTGTCCTGCTAAAAATCTATGTACTTTAAACTTCACAAAGGAATTTTACAAGTAAGTATATAACACATCTTTGGACTATCGACTACAGAGAGAAAAAACGGATGGGCACTATATGTTACAGAGCAACTGCCACCAAAGTACTCCTTTTCGATGTGTTAGGTATATACAGAAATATACACTATATAGACAAAAGTATTGGGACACCTATATATTATACCCTAAGGATATTTTAGCTTCTCCCATTCTAAATCCATAGGCATTAATATTGTCCTCCCCCTTGCAGCTAAACAGCTTCCACTCTTCTGAGAAAGCTTTTTGCAAGATTTGGGTGTCTGTAGGATTTTCTGCCCATCCATCCAGAAGAACATTTGTGAGGTCAGATACTGATAATGGATGAGAGGACCTGGCTCGCAATCTCCTTTCTAGTTCATCCCAAAAGTGTTCAGTGAGGTTGAGGTCAAGCTCTGTGTGTCCCAGTCAAGTTCTTCCACACCAAACTCATCCATGCCTTTATAGACCTTGCTTTGTACACTGAGGCACAGTTATACAAGAACAGAAAAAGGCCTTCCCCAAACTTTTCCAACAAAGTTGGAAGCATACAGTTCTCTAAAATGTCTTGGTGTACCAAAGAATTAGGATTTCCCTTCACTGGCAGAGGATTAGGCCAACCCCTGAAAAACAACCCCATAACATTATCCCTCCTGCACCAAACTTTACAGTTGGCACAATGCAGTCAGACAGGTAATGTTCTCCTGGTATTCACCAAACCCAGACTCATCCCTCAGACTGTCAAGGGGAGAAGCGTGATTCATCACTCCACAGAAGATGTTTCCAATGCTCCAGAGTCTAGTGGTGGCATGTCTTACACCACTTGATCCAACGCATGGCATTGTGCTTGGTGATGTAAAGCTTGCATGCAGCTGCTCAGCCATGGAAACCCATGTTATAAAGCTCCTGGCGCAGTTTGTGCTCACATTAATGTCAGAGGAGGTTTGGACTTTGAGTTATTGGGTTATTGAGTAAGCAGTGTTGGTGACTGTTATGCACTATGAGGGTCATTTATTAAGTCCTGTGTTTTAGATGCCAGTCTTAACACCCCTTTGCACTGGCCTCTGCATATCGGTGTATCCACCAGCTCCCTTGGTGGTATAGATTTAGACCATTTTCTATGCCTAAAATAGGTGTAGAAAATTAAAAATGACACAGGCCTGCCGGCCCACCCACCTCCTTTACTGTACACGTCATGCAGCCTTTTTTTAGACCTGGTGTGTTTGGGGAAAAGTTGCAGATTGAGGTGCAATTAATCTTTGCACCAAAAATTGGCGTATATCTGATAATAAATGACCCCCTATGTGTTTTAGCATTCCGTTCTGTAACTTTAAATGGCCAATTTCACAAATTCACTCGTTGCAATGAAGACATCCTATTACAGTACCACACTGTAATTTAGTTAGCTCTTTAGTACAAGCTATTCTTACACATGGCTAGGTGCTGGCATTTATACTCCTGTATCAATAGGAATGAATTGAATACCTAAATTCAGCGATTAAAAGGTGTGTCCCAATATTTGTATCCATATAGTATATCTTGTAATATCATCCAAAAATGCAGTTCTTGTTCATGGACTCTAAAATGTTACATCTTTACAAATAGGACGTTTAGCTGCTCTACCTTAACCTGCAAAAGTGAAGGTACCGTAAATGGTGAAAGACCCCTCTGAATAAATGTACAAACTGTACAATTATTGAGGCAGAATCTCCATAATTCTCTTTTTGAATCAAGATTCTGTAGAACATGGCACAAAGGAACAGTAAAAAAACTGTATTATTAAATATTCTGACATCTATGGAAGTTACAAAAATCCTACCAAGTGGATACTGTGGTTATACCATGAATGCCTAAGATGGGAATATTTATTTAATTCCAAAATGTATTTATTGGGTTGATTGTAAAAATGGAGAAGTCATACATAGTACATACAAATACATAATAAATGGATAGATTTCTCCTATAGTTTCAAGCATATGTAGGATACAGTGTAATTAAACCTCAATTGTGAAGAACAGAACAATCATATAACATTATAGATTCAGTAGTCAGTATGGGGTAAGAAGGGAGCAGTCCCCAGGACTCTCCCGGTCAAGGAGAGGGAGGGAAGAGGAAAGAATATGGATGGGCATGAAAAGTCTTCCAAACCTCAGAGCGTCAAGTTAAAGAGATAGAAAGTATTGTAGGTTAGGAGATTGGGAACAGTTTAACCAGGGAGACCATATTTGCTGATAGCACTCAGAGAGAGAAGGGGTTCGCCATTTGGAAGCTATGTGAATCCTGGCAGACATTAATATAAATTGGAGGAGTTTATATGCGGTATAATTGAATGTTGGTGGTTTAAGGCCCAATAGATATATAGGAGCTGACAGGGGAAGATCCTTTCCGAACACTTTAGATAGTCCTCTTTTGATATTAGACCAAAACCTACGTACCACAGGGCAGGTCCAACACACATGAAGGGTGTTTCCTGTATCTTGGCAACCTCCAAAACATAAGGGGGAAACTGTTGGATAAATAATATGTAATCTGGAGGGCACTAAATGACCTGCCAGCTCCCTTTACTGATCATCGTGCAGCACTCATACCACTGTTCTAAGGTGAGAGTCTCCCCCAAATCCACCTCCCAGCCATGCATAAATGCCAACTTGGTATCGGGGATTGGTGAATTCAGAAGAGAATAAATAAAAGAAAGGGTACCCTTCTCTAAAGCTCTATATTTACAGAGCCGTTCAAACAGTGTGAAGGAAATCGTGCTGTTTGCCGGAATCTGAGACGTTAGGAAGTGGAAGACTTGATTGATTCTAAAGTGTTCAGAAATTGGAGGGGAGAAAGCAGTAAGGAAATATGCCCTGGACATGAGCTGAGAGCGAAGTAAAAAATCTCCGACATAGCGCAGTCTAGTATGTTTCCACCAAACAAACGCAGTCTGTAGTAATCCTGGTGGAAATAGGGTGTTTTCAAAGGTAGAAGAGGGGAGATAGGAGTTTGCAGTTTATATTTAAACCGGACTTTCCTCCAAAGTTGCAACATAATATAAGGGATTTTTGTAGCTGGGTCCATGGTTCCCAAAGGGATATTAGGTGACCAAATTAACGCCAAAGGGGATACTGGTAGTAATAAATCCGACTCCAAATTGACCCATTGTGGAATATTAGAGAGAGCATTAAATGAGGCTAATTGTGTTAGTGTGGCTGCAATATAATATTTATAAAGATGTGGAACTGAAAGTCCACCCAATTCTTTTATGCAAGTGCATAATATGTCTGGCTATTCGAGGCCTCTTATACGCCCATATAAAGCGGAAAATTTTGGTCTGTAAGGACTTAATAGCTGAGCCTGTAATCAGTATGAGAAGGGAGCGGAAGAGATACAGTATCCGGGGCAGTGTGACCATTTTAACAGTATGTATTCTTCCTATCCATAAGAGAGTGAGAAAATTCTAGTTTAGTAATTCTTGAAGAAGTTTAGGAATGAGACGGGTGTAATTCCACTTGAAGGTAGAGTCAACGGTTTTCGGTAAATTAACCCCCAAATAAGGGAGATAATGGTCCCTATCTGTAAAACCAAAATTGAGAGAGATCAAATCTCGAACTTGCTGTGGGGTGTTATAATGTAGAATCTCTGATTTTTTAGCATGTAGCTGAAGGCCAGAATATCGACCAAAGGAACTTAAACAATTCATTAAGTTAGGTAATGTAGTCAGGGGGCGCGTGATAGTGAGAAGCATATCGTCTGCAAAAAGACTCTTTATATTCACAATGCTCAATCTTAACCCCAGCTATATTAGGATTAGTGCGAATCATAATGGCCAACGGCTCAATAGCCTGGGCGAATAGGGCTGGGGAGAGGGGACAACCTTGATGGGTACCGCGTCTAATATGGATAGGGATAGGATTATCGGTGGGTAGTTTAAGAAACAGCGGCATCCATCCGGTTCTCCCCTACTACTTATTGCAGGCTGTGATCAAGGTCCATTACGGACCGAAACGTTGGCCTATTGTTCTTGTAAATGGATGGATAAATAAAACACTATAAGCTGCATTTAGATATTTTGGAGTGCCGTGTTGTTTCTTACCTATATGATCATTATATTGACCACAGAGCACCCACCCCTCAAAATAAACCCGGAGTGCCGACCAACTTCTATCTTAATAATGGTAGTTTAAGAAAGGCTGTGGGGGTTGTATAAAGAGTCTTTATAGAGCGCAGGAAGGCTCCTGATATACCCATGGTGGACATAATCTGGTAGAGGTAAGACCAGGAGAGGCTATCGAAGGCCTTTTCAATATCTAAGGCTAGTAAAGAGAAAAGCCGGGATTTCGTATTAGCCCATTGGATAATATTACAGACCTTCCTGACATTATCTGGTGCTTGTCTACCCGGTATAAATCCCACATGGTCATAATGAATCAGAGTGGGGAGATAGCGGTTAAGACGTTTGGCTAGAATAGATGTGAAAATCTTAAGGTCTACATTAAGGAGGGATATGGGTCAATAACTCGTGGGGCATAAGGGATCTTTATTGGGTTTAGGGATAACTGTAATCAAGGCACAGAGCATATCAGATGGTAATGTACCCCCATGGAGGATGTAGTTACACAAACTTATGAGGTGGGGTGTTAAAATGTCTTTACATTTTTTGAAGTACAAAGCTGAAAACCCGTCTGGTCCTGGTGATTTGCCTAATTTAAGGGACGCTACTGTTAAGTCTATTTCTTCGTCTGTGATGTCATGGTTAAGAAAGTCCCGTGCAAAGGAGGGTAAAGACGGGATAGGTAGAGTTGCAAAAATGGAGGCAAGGTCTGCTGTGGGAGGATCAGAGGGTTGGGAGTATAGTTTTTGGTAGAAAGCGTGGAATTGTTGATAAATAGTAGTTGGGTTGAAGTAATCTGCCCCCTCGTGTCTTTGATTTGATAAATGGTATTAAAATGGTGCCTAACCCTTAATTTAGCTGCTAGCATTTTATCTGATTTATTAGCCGACCTATAGAACCTCGCTTGAATCCATCTCAGAGCCTTTTCGGTATGATGGAGCAAAGTGGCATTGAACTGGAGCTTTGTATCTTTAATAGCTTTTGCAAGGTAAAGGGAAGGTTGCCTCTGGTTAGCTAGTTCCAGACGTAATAGCTTAGATTCCAAATCAGATTGAACTTTAGAGCGTTCTTTCTTCAATCTGGACGCCTCAGCCACAATGACCCCCCCCCCCCGCCCCGACGACATTAACATCGAAGTAGCCCCTAAGAGCTGTGGCTATACGGTCTACAATAGAGGGATCAGTAAGGAGTGATTATTTTAGTCTCCAGGTATAGGGGCATCTAGAGGGGGAGTCCAGATTGAATTCTACCATTACTAGGTCATGGTCTGACCAGGCGCAAGGAATGTGTCTCGCATATAAAAGGTTCAGAAGGAGCCACGTAGAAGCTAGGAGCCAGTCAATCCTGGTGTAGTGGTGATGTACAGGTGAGAAGTAGGTATAACCACGGTGAGATCCATTATACTCTCTTCAACAGTCAGCTATGGCCAATCCCTGCATAACCTGCCTGATGGAATTCTTAGATTTGGAGGGACGATCCGCTACAGGGGACGATCTGTCCAGTCTAGCATTAAATGTCATGTTAAAATCTCTGCACCAAATAATTGATGAGGGATAGTGTTGTTCAAGTAATTTTCCTAGGGCACGAAAGAAGGAAGCAGGCTGACTGTTGGGAGCATAGGAATTAACTAAGCATAAAGGGGTATTATATAGGGAACCTACCACTATGATATATCTACCTTCAGGGTCAATAATTGTGGTCTCAATCTGAAAGGACAAGGAATTTTTAATAAAGATAGCTACTCCTCTGCTTTTAGTGGGGAATGGTGCATGCGTTAACAAAGTATATTGATTATGAAAATATGTGGGGCATGAGGTCAGGGTAGAATGTGATTCTTGTATACAAATAATATCAGGTTTGAGTCGGTCATACTGAAGGAAGGCTTTACGTCTGTTTTGTGGTGAGTTAAACCCCCTAACATTATGTAATATAATTCTACACATAATTAGCGGAGAAAGGAATGCTTAAACTAAAGGTCCTTTTACACGGGCCGATTATCGGCCGAAAAATCGTTCCTAGGAACGCTAGTGCCGATAATCGGCCCGTGTAAAAGTGGCCCTAATCAGCCGACGAACGAGCAAAATGCTCGTTCGTCGGCTGATTGGATCTTTTGGTTTCTACAAAAGATCCAATCTGTCGGGCGCACATCGGCCTGTGTAAACAGGCGATGTGCGCCTGACAGTATGGAGCTTCCCGGCCGCACGAGTGATACAGCGATCACTCGTGCGGCCCGGCGCTCGATTCATCGGGCCGTGTAAAGGCTCCCTGCCCGAGCGCCGATATCGCTGATCGGCGCTCGGGCAGGGAGACACATCGGCCCGTCTAAAAGGGCCTTAAGTACAGGAATCATGTCCAGAGCATAGTAAGAAAGATAAGAAGGGGTGACAGGGGGGAGTGAAGACCGTCCATAAAGTCGCATATCAGTGATGCAGGAAGGGAGTCAGCAACTCGAAAATATGAATTCAGCAGAACTATCTGAACCACGTGTCGAACCAAACGCGTCGGAATCGTGTCCTGAAAAGCATGAGGTGTGGAGAGTTCATGGAGCTTAGGCTCCGCGGCAATCAGTTAAAAAAAATTTACTTTCAGAAAGAGGGTAAACTAAGAAGGAAGACAAAAAAATGGGAAGGAGGTAAAATAAGGGAGGGTGGAGGGGATATAAGGCTAAGCCTATCTTTTTAGTACTGGGAGTAAGGCGGACGATTTAGTACTCCAACCATAGGGTTGTGCAGGATACTCAATTAGGTGGAAGCAGCCGCATCACGACAAATCTCCACCTCTAAATGGGCTCCAACGTCCACCCCAAACCCACAGGGGCAGTATCGTCCGCAAGGTCAACAGTACAATAAATGTGACTCTGCCCCCCATCCCGACCTGCAACCAAGGGTCGGGGAGCAATAAGTTCGCCTACCACGACCACTAATCACAGTCCACGGTAGGAGAGAACATCGTCAAAAATAGATTGTAATAGAGAATACAATAAGGAAAGGTGAACAGACTTAACCACTTCCCATCTGCCCATAGTATATAAACGTCCGGGAAGTGGTTAGTTATCTCTGAATGGACGTTTCTGAACGTCCATTCAGAGATAGCAGCTGCACGCTAATCGTGCAGCTGCACAGTGGGGTACCTGCTGTCAGTGACAGCAGGGTACCCCAAAGAGAAGGCAGGGACCATTTCCAGGGGTCCCTGCCTTCTAGATCGTTGTATACACAGCGCTCACCGAGCGCTATTGCTTCCTGTTCCGGCCCGGCGGTCACGTGATCGTCGGGGCCGGGAGAGTGCAGGAGCTGCCGGGTCTCTCATAGACTCGATCAGCCCTGCACTGAGGCTGTACAGCATAGTATTATGCTGTACAGCCTCTCTGGGGATGTATTTACCCTGTAACTAGGGCTACTATGTCAGCCCCTGTTACAGGAGAAATCAAGTGTAAAAAAAGTGTAAAATAAAAAGTAAAACAATTAAAAATAAAATAAAGAGTATTATAAAAAAAAATCACATATAAAAAAAAAAATTATGCCAAAACAGCTTTTTTTTGTTTCCTCACCTACCAAAAAACATAATATCAAGCAATCAAAAAGTCGTATGCATCGCAAAATGGTAGCAATAAAAACGTCACCTCATCCCGCAAAAAATGAGCCCCCACACAAGATCATAGCCAGAAAAATGAAAAAAAAAATGGCTCTTAAAAAATTGTAACACAAAAACATGATTTTTTTTCTAAAAATTCTCTTATTGTGTAAAACGTAAAAAAAGACATATTTGGTATTGTTGCATCCGTAACAACTGGCTCTACAAAAATATCACATGATCTACCCCATCAAGTGAAAAATATAGAAAAATGTCCCTAAACTTCTTTTTTTTCTTTTAGTTAACCTCCCATAAATTAGATTAAAAAGTGATCAGAAAGCAGGATGTACCCCAAAATGGTGCCAATAAAAAGCAGAGCTTGTCCCGCAAAAAATAAGCCCTCACGCAGCTCAGTCCACAAAAAAATTAAAAAGTTATCGCTCCTAAAAACCATGACAGAAAATTCCATGTTAGAAAATGCAGATGCTGCTCCTCCCCTTCTGAGCCCTGGCGTATCCCCAAATAACAGTTTACGACCACATATGGGGTGTTTCTGCAAACTTCAGAATCGGGGTAATAAATATTGAGTTTTGTTTTGTTGTTAACCCTTGATGTGTTACAGGAAAAAATGATTAAAATGGAAAATCTGAAAAAAAAGTGAAATTTTGAAATTTCACATCTATTTTGCTTTAATTCCTGTGGAATACTTAAAGGGTTAACAACATTTCTAAAACCAGTTTTGAATAGTTTGAGGGGTGTATTTTCTAAAATGGGGTAATTTATGGGTGGTTTCTATTATGTAAGCCCCATAAAGTGACTTCAGAACAGAACTGGTCGTTTAAAAAGTTGATCTTGCAAATTTGCAAAAATTGCGTCTAAAATTCTAAACCTTCTACTGTCCTAAAAAAAATAAAATGACACTACCAAAATGATGCCAACGTAAAGTAGACATATGGGGAATGTAAATTAAAAAGTATTTTATGGGGTATCACTATCTGTCTTAAAAGCAGAGAGATTCAAATTTAGAAAACAGTGAATTTTTTCAAATTTTCATTAACTTTTGGATTTTTTTATGAATAAAATGAAAACTTATCGACTCAAATTTACCATTAACTTGAAGTACAATGTGTCACGAGAAAACAATCTCAGAATCACTTGGATAAGTTAAAGCGTTCCAAAGTTATTACCACATGAAGTGACACATGTCAGATTTGCAAAATTAGGCCTGGTCAGGAAGGGGGTAAATGGCCCAGAAGTGGTTAAACAGTCCCATGATCCCAGTTAGGAGATCCAAACAGACAATCAATAGAAACATAGTTTTAAAAGGTGTGAACCCTGCGTGGAAACCTATGAGAGCGGAGCGATCCCAGTCGCCCAGCAGACTCCATCCAATCAAGTGCCATAGGCATCAATAGTACACTGCCAGACAAGGGGGTCACCCTGCCAACCAATTACATTAAGACTGGGAGTAGCAACATGTAATGAGAATACTTGTTGTACGGTACATCCCCCCGCTCCAGCCAACGATAGTGAATCGGGCGTAAACAGCACGCCTATCACGATCCACAACCTCGGCCCGCGCTAGGGGAAGCACCATCACAACCTAATAACAGGAGATAAATCAATGTGAGTAAATAAGCAAACTCTAATAGGCCCAAAACCAGAACAAAATGACCAAACAGTCATTGTAGACATACAGTTTCAACCTTCAGTAGAATCACAAGGAGGTGGTACTTCACTGACGATTCGTCAAAGCGTTCCTTGAGTCAAGGAAGATCCTGAGAGCGCCCAGGGGGTTCTGGAAGGGCAGGAGGAAGTGATCGACGAGTGTGCCATGATCTTGTTGGTTGTCGTGGCAGAGGAGCAAGAGAGTGGTCAAATGGGATGCCTTCTCTGTAACACTTCAAGGCCCTCCGATAGGTCTTTAATGGTGTAGTCGCGGTTACCAATTATGCAGGCGACGTGGAAAGGGAAGCGCCATCTATAGCGGATTTGGGCTCTTTGAAGAGCTGAAGTCACTGGTGCAGCAACCGGGACCGCAGGGGCAAGGGCGCGTGAGTGATGGAGATGTCACTGTGTCTATGGTGCTGGTGGTTACTACTCACAGTTTGGTTGTCCTTGATTCCCTGGGCCGGCGTACAATTGTGTGGAGGAGAGACACCAATCTCCTCGGGGCACTCTTTGTACTTCAGGGCTCTGCCGGATGGTAAGGCCCTTGGTGACTTGATATTAAGGTGTCGGTTGGCAGGGTCCTGGTAGTAGATTGTGATGCCAGAAATAAGGAGGAAACCGCTTTTTAAACAAAGGAAACTTTACTCTTTGTCTTGTTAGGTAGCTATCCAGCAGTTTACAAATATTTCCACATTACAGATAGCAAAGCTGTAGATGCAGCAAAGATGTCCTCCTTAGGTTGAGAGTACACATAAAATATTCTTCTTTCCTCAAATCCACAATCCACCTGTCTTCTAGGCCTAGCACTGGACAATAATAACCTTGAAGTACTTTAACAATCCCACAGGGCAGCATCCCTGCATGACAGGCATTAATACATCTGCTCCATTATTTTTGGGTACAAAAAATAGAGATATGTCCACACTTCCCAGGGTTAAAAGTGGGTACAAATACAACTTGACGTCAGTAGCTGTAAAGGATGTGTGAAAGCTATACCTTGCGCACATGGGTGCCAGCAAAGTCCATAAAGCTATATATAGCTGATTACCTAAGCTGGGCTTTTATATGTCCAGTTCTTGTTTGGGTCCTAGTGGCTTAGATATGGTTAGTGCCAAAGGAAAATCTGACTTGGCCAGGGTCAGACACATATGGCAGCCTCAGGTTGGATGAACTCCTCCTGCACAAAGCTTGAGTTGCTTAGGTCTCTACTCTGTACTCAACACTCCATGACTCTCTTTTTCTGAACTCTCTCCTGAGTTATATATAGATAATGAAATGGCACCATCTAGTGGTCAAATAGACAAATAATCTCACTCAGCCTTGATAGGTCTTTATATATATAACATGACATGGCTATTATACACACAGTTTGCGGTGTCCCTTTTCACACTATATGTGGGACGCTGCACTGGTCTCATCAATCTCCTCTTTTCCATTGTAACTGGGGCTAAGTCGGCAAACAATTGTACAGATTAGTCAACCCCCGGGAGAGCTTGTCGATTGCGCGCTGCTGTCAATAGTTGGTCACGCATTTCAGGGCAGTGCAACTTTAGTATAATGTCCCGAGGTACATTAGGGTTTCTTGGGCATCCCAGAGCTCTGTGAACCCGATCCATTCTGAACATGTTAGAGTCCACTTGGGGCAATAGCGCCTGGAATAGATTGAGAACTGTAGGTTGCAGGGCAGTAATAGTTTCGGGCATACCTCTGATTCTAATATTGTCTCTGCGATTACGGTTTTCCAAGTCTTCCAATTTATATTCCAACGCCTCCAGCCTCTGTGCTTGCCCATCCAGACGAGAGTTATCAGCCTCCATAGCATCCGCGACCTCATCCATCTTCTTCTCCAGGTCAGACAATCTGGTACTCAGGTCCGGGATTTGCTTAGTGAAATCTGAAACAGCCTTGGACAGTTCTGTAGTAAAAACCGATTTGATATTGGTGTAAAGCTCCGTCGGGTCAAAGACCGGGGCTGGAGAATCCGCAGCAGGTTTGGGTTCAGAAGGTAACAGTGAACTCGTACTGCCAGTCGGTGAGTCAGGCCTCTCCATATTAGATGGCTGCGGTGTACGAAAGAGCTCCGGGAGAGTTTGGTAGGAAGAAGAAAAGGACCAAGGAAATAGTGATAGATAATAATAGTGAGGGAGAACGTAAAAGAAACAATGAACTTAAAGGGAAAGCATAGCCGCTAAAAATTAACTTTTAATGGTTCCTATAAAGAAACGAAATAGCTCATATCACAAAGTTTCATGTGTATAAAAAGAGGATGGGACGGGGGACTGATCCTAGAGTCCCTAGGATTTTGCCCTTAGTCCAAGGATTACGCCCTGATGGTGGGGGTACCCTGTCCCCGAACCTGCCCTGGTACACCCTATAAGATACCCTAAAAGGGAAAGATAACAGAAAAAAACTCGTTTCACTCACAAGGAGGGGATCATCGGGGGTGATGATATAGACACTTTAGATATTATTGATGAGGGTATAATACGACCACCATGGGATGGTAAAGATGTACTTGCCACTTCCCTGTCAACTTGCTGAATGATGAATGGGGATGATAATGTGATGATCTCCGTTCGATAGCTCCAGAGGTGAGTATCAGACCTATGAGGTATGAAGGCCATTAAAACACCATTTAATAAAAATGATAACCATATCTCACCTAAATGAAGCTTACAGAGGTGGAGAGTGGCAGGCGTCCATTCCCATGTGGCGCAGAGCACAAAGTATATGTGCCAGTTAATAGGCTAAATACCCGCGCTGGGAAAAGTGCTCCTCCCGTCAAGTGACGTGCTTCCTGTGCGTGAAACGCACGTTGGAACGCACTGTCACTTCCGGTGACTGAGAAGCAGGAAGCGCTGATGGTAAAGCGCTTTACTAGCTTATAGACAGCGCAATACTATTGGGTACCTATTATCTAAGCACTAAGAGGCAGTTCAATTTTTAATAACTATAAAAAGCCAATCAATAGGGCTCATATATGGGGCACAAATAAAGATATATGTGCAAGAAGTAAAAAAGTGACATGTGATCTCAATAATTGCAGAGTGGCATAATAAGCCAATACTGCAAATAAAGAACTATATGATAAGGTGGGACAAGGTAATACCACCTAATAAATGGGCACTTCTGTCGTGTCCATGACCAACAAAGGGCTGCCCCAGCAGGGGCAGGATAAAGAAGAAAGAGAAAAGGCGATAAATCCATTCGGATTCTTTTGTAATAGCTTCCGATCCCAGTCCCCCTGCCTGGGAGATTGTGGCACCAGTTGTAGGACCAGAAACTGGACAGTGCGTAAGTCTCCATTATGACATTCAATAAAGTGATTAGCTACAGGGGTGTCCCGTTTGTTTTTGACATCATTAATGTGTTCTAGGATCCTTCGTCTAAACTCACATGTAGTTTTGCCTACATAATCCTTTGGGCACGGGCACTGACATACGTAGATCACCCCTTTGGTTTTACAATTAATGAAGTATTTTATGGGATAGTTCTCGCCCATGATGGAACAGATAGACTTGGAAGTACGTACAAAGTTACAAGCCTTACAAGACCCGCACCTGAACAGACCGCATGGTTTCCTATCTAGCCAAGTTCCTTCTTTTTTTGGTCCGGTGTAGTGACTCCAGACCAAACGATCACGGAGGCTCCTGCCTTTACGGTAAGTAAGTTGTGGATACATAGTGATTGCCTTTGAAAGGTCCGGGTTCATGAAAAGGACAAGCCAGTATTGGTTTAAGATTTTTTTAAAATCTTTATTCGCTGAATCAAATGTAGTGATCAGTCTGATCGGAGGAGGGTCCTGAAGGTTTTTAGTCCTCGGGACCAATAGGTCTGCCCTAGTGCATGTTCTGCTTCCTTAAACGCGACCCTTAGGACTTTCATAGGGTCACCTCACTGACAGAGACGGTCACAAAGTTTTCTAGATTCTGAATAGAATCCCTTTCTGTCAGAGCAATTTCTGCGCATGCGCAGAAATTGCCCCTTGGGGATACCTCGTCTCAGGGGGAGGGGATGGTGACTGTACCAATGTAGGATATTATTCGTAGCCGTAGGCTTACGATACACACGGGTAACCAGATGATCTTCCTGTTTTGTAATCAAAATGTCCAGGAACGTGAGCGACTCCTCCTCAAACTTAAATGTAAAATAGAGGCCTATTTGGTTGTCATTCAGCGATGAAATAAAAAGATTAAATTCTTCCTTCCTCCCTGTCCATATCAAAAAAATGTTATCGATGTAACGTGACCAAAAAGAAATGTGGTGGGTCCACGTAATACATCGATCGGAAAAAACACATGTGTCCTCCCACCAGCCCAGGAGGAGGTTAGCATACGATGGGTCACAGGGGCTCCCCATCGTGGTCCCCCTGAGCTGGTAGTAAAAGGATCCATTAAAGATAAAGTAATTGTGTGTTAAAGTGAATTGTAATAAGTCCAGGACAAATTGATTGTGCCTATTGAATTGTGTGCCGCGGGTACCCAAATAGAATGCCGCTGCTTGTAGACCCCTTTCAAGCGGGATCGAAGTATATAATGACTCCACGTCAATGCTCGCTAATTTGAAAGGATGGTCCACAGAGAGGCATTCTATTTTCCGAAGAAAATCCATGCTATCCCGGGTATGGGAGTATTTTGTCTAAGTAAATCCCACAATGATGTGTGAGGGAGCCTATCCCTGAAACTATCAGGCGACCTTTGAGCACATGAAGCCCTTTATGCACTTTGGGAATTGCATAAAAGGTAGCCACTTGCGGTGTTTTTGGGAGAAGGAAATTAAATTCGGTTTCGCTGATGACCTTATCTTTTAGGCCTTCTAATAGGAGTTGTTTAAGAGATAACAAAAAGGAGGCAGTGGGGTTCCCTGGAAGAACTTGATAGTTGTTTTTATCTTTCAGGAGATCCATGCACATTTTAAGATATTTAGTATCGTCAAGGATTACAAGGTTCCCCCCTTTGTCTGATGGCTTCAATATTAGGTTGGAGTTTTGTTCGATATTACGCAGTGCCATAAATTCGTCATGTGACAAGTTGCACCACCCATCCCTAATTGATGTTAAATGTTCCAGTTCAGACGTAATTAATTGTAGAAAAATATCTATATGTTCGGTATTTACGGGAGGAGGTAACTTAGTGCTTTTGGGCCGGAGATCGGTAAATGGCCCCTCACCAGGTTGTCTGGAGCCCTCTTCCCATAGGTCCATAAGAACTTGTATGGGAAATCATTGGGATCTATCCCCAGCTTTTCACATGACTGTTGTGTGGAATTTTGATAAAATTTAAACCACTTAAGTCTACGACAGAACAGATTAAGGTCTTTAGTCAAGACAAAGGGATTGGGTTTGGTAGTTGGTACAAAAGAGAGACTTCTCTGAAGTAAGGAGATCTCTGTTTTGTTCAGAACATAACTAGACAGATTAATTATCTGGAGGGAGTCATCGGTCGACTCTCGTTTGTCTTGGGACGGTCTCTCAGTTGATAAGGGGCCTGACCTAAAAAAGAAGGCTGTATTTGAGAATGTGTACCAGAGACAGGTAATGAGGGCATAGAGGAAGAGGGGCCGGAAACTCCGGCTGCTAGTCCTCCACATGATCTGACCCCTCTCTGCCATCTTCTGCCCTTTGATTTAAAGGCAGTTTGGGGACCAGGTTACGGTTTTGGGAATTATAAGAGTCAGACAGTTTGGAGGATGATACCTCGGACTCTGTCTGATTCACCACGTTCCCAGACAACGTATAGGCCCTGCTTTCCCTAAATTCGCTAAGCTCTTTTATAAATTGTCGATGTTTCCTCTCTTTTAATAATGTCTGATATTTCTCTACTGACGTCTGCAGAGAGGCTTCGCGTTTAGGGAAATCAGGGTCGTTTTTGAATTTTAATGCAGACTCAATCAGATCCCTGAGGGTCACTGATGTATGTTCAAAGACCTTCCTCTCTTCCTCAAGTAGGAGTGTCATTAATTTCAACGAACTCTGGGTGAGCTCCTGATCCCACTTAGGGATCAGTTGTGGGGAACAGATACGGGCGGCCAGTCTAATCTGTATGCGCAGACCCTTGGGGATGATCTGATGTGTGATATAGCTTTCTAAGGACCTGATCTCCCACCAGGACTGAATGTTATTTCTATATGCACTATATAAATCCTTGAAAATCAATTTAATTGAAACAGATGATGACAGCCCAGGAATCTCTTTTTCCGAAAAAATATCATGTGCCTCCTGTATGAAGGCTTCCGTTAATAATGTGCCCGACAAGAAGTTGGCCATTTACATATATTTAATAAGAGGACCAAGGAAACAGTGATAATAATAGTGAGGGAGAACGCAAAAGAAACAATGAACTTAAAGGGAAAGCGTAGCTCCTAAAAATTAACTTTTAATGGTTTCTATAAAAAAAAACTAAATAGCTCATATCACAAAGTTTCATGTGTATAAAAAGAGGATGGGACGGGGGACTGACCCTAGAGGCCCTAGGATTATGCCCTTAGCCCAGAGAATGGATTTATCGCTTCCGATCCAAGTCCCCGCTTGGCCTAAATGAGAGATTAACATATACCTGTTTTATTTGACCCAGGCCTTTTCTCTTTCTTCTTTATCCAGCCCCTGCTGGGGCAGCCCTTTGTTGGTCATGGACACGAGAAGTGCCCATTTATTAGGTGGTATTACCTTGTCCCACCTTATCATATAGTTCTTTATTTGCAGTATTGGCTTATTATGCCACTCTACAATTATTGAGATACCATGTCACTTTTTTAGTTCTTGCACATATATCTTTATTTGTGCCCCATATATGAGCCCTATTGATTGGCTTTTTATAGTTATTAAAAATTGAACTGCCTCTTAGTGCTTAGATAATAGGCACCCAATAGTATTGCGCTGTCTATAAGCTAGTAAAGCGCTTTACCATCAGCGCTTCCTGCTTCTCAGTCACCGGAAGTGACAGTGCGTTCCAATGTGCGTTTCACGCACAGGAAGCACGTCACTTGACGGGAGGAGCACTTTTCCCAGCGCGGGGATTTAGCCTATTAACTGGCGCATATACTTTGTGCTCTGCGCCACATGGGAATGGACGCCTGCCACTCTCCACCTCTGTAAGCTTCATTTAGGTGAGATATGGTTATCATTTTTATTAAATGGTGTTTTAATGGCCTTCATACCTCATAGGTCTGATACTCACCTCTGGAGCTATCGAACGGAGCTCATCACATTATCATCCCCATTCGTCATTCAGCAAGTTGACAGGGAAGTGGCAAGTACATCTTTACCATCCCATGGTGGTCTTATTATACCCTCATCAATAATATCTTAAGTGTCTATATCATCACCCCCGATGATCCCCTCCTTGTGGGTGAAACGCTTTTTTTTTTTTTCTGTTACCTTTCCCTTTTAGGGTATCTTATAGGGTGTACCAGGGCAGATTCGGGGACAGGGTACCCCCACCATCAGGGGGTAATCCCTGGACTAAGGGCATAATCCTAGGGTCTCTAGGGTCAGTCCCCTGTCCCGTCCTCTTTTTATACACATGGAACTTTGTGATATGAGCTATTTAGTTTTTTTTTTATAGGAACCATTAAAAGTTAATTTTTAGGAGCTATGCTTTCCCTTTAAGTTCAGGAAGAAGAAAAGCCCTGCGGTTCCTTTTTTTGTGACCTTGCAGGCATTCCTTGTTCGGACGCTTATAGCAAATTGACAATTAGGCCATAAATTAAATTAAAAAATGAGCAGGAGGGTGAGGGGAAAAAAAGGAGAAAACACCTCCACAAAACATCATGCCGCGGATGAAGCGGAATATATCAGAAGTCGTTAGACATCATGATGACAGGCACCTGGATATATAGTAGATTGTGGCCCTGGTATATCGAGGTGAGGAGCCTCCTCAGCTAGAGGATAATTTGTGCCAAGAACAGAGAAGCAACAGTCCTCTTGTAGATAGTGAGGATCTTCACTACTATAGCCCTGTATATAAAAGGGTAATAAAACTCACATGGGAGCAGCAAGAATTCACCAATATGACACCCTGGTTGTTGATATCAGCTTGTGCAGGCATCCAAAGCACAATAGGTATTCTGAGGTCCGACCCGTAGCCTCCAGTGCGTGGTCCGATGGTCATCTGCTTGTGCCAGGAGGTCTTAGATACTGTGGCCTCAGGATGATGGACGGGGTCCGCCACGTGATGGTGTGTAGGTGCACTATGGAGGCCCTTTTAGTACAGGTAGGCCTCAGCTGAACCACGGCCTCCTCGATGGTCAGGCAGACTCTGTAGGGGCCCGGACGTCTCTGTCACCTCTTTCTAGGCCCAACCAATCTCCCTCAGCTACCAGTGAGAGCCCGATAGTGTGGGCTTAATGGTTCGGCCTTGTGGATGGAGCCCGCTTCCCATTCGTTGCGAGTAGGCCTCAGGCTTATGTCTGCCGCTCCGGGGATCCTGTGGCCCTCGTGGTGTTCAAGTCCCCTGTAGGGAGCCGGTCCCGGCTTCTGTAGTCTGGGGTCATGATAGGAGAGCAGGCCGCGGCCGTAACTCCGGAACCGCTGGGTCAAAATTCTCCGGAGTTGGCTTTAATTGTGGGGAAGGTAGGACAGAAGTGTGTTACCCCTATCAGGGGCTTCAGATAGGTCTGAGGCAGGTTGGATGGTTATAGATATCGTTGCCACCGACAGAGCTGAAGAGATGACCGACTTCTCTCCTCGGCTGCAGGTCCCGCCCCCCGGGAATATCTCTTTAAAGGGGTTCTCTGCTTTTTATATTGATGACCTACCCTAAGCATAGGAAATCAATATCAGATCGGCAGGAGACTAGCTGCCGACACCCTTTGACAATCAGCTGTATGAAGAGACAGCGGCACTCTTCACTGTTTACCTGCTCGCCATTGCAACAGCAGCAGCAAGCGGGTGTAATTACAACTGCTCTGTCCCCATTCTTTTCAAAGGATTGAAGTGAATATGGACGGTGGAGTTATAATTACACCTGCTCAATGCTGCAGTTGTGATGGCCAGCAGGTAAACAGTGAAGAGAACGCAGCGCTGTGGTCTCTTCACACAGCTGATCTGATATTGATGTCATCGATATAAAAAAGCACTAACACTAGCGACCTCCCTATCAAACTCTTTGCATAGACACGTAGCTGTGGTTCACCTGATTAAAACACTGTTTTTGTTTGGTTGATCTGAGGCTCCATTCTTGAGTTATGATTTTCTTTTCTTAATATGCAAATTAGTCCTTTGGTGCAATAAGGCAAAACCATTGCTCTCGTTGCACCCAAGCTCCACTCCTTTTGTGGTCAACCCTTCACTCGTTTCTTTGATTGACAAGGACAGGCATTGGCAAAGCAGTCAGGGAGGGCCTGGCCACAAAAGGAATAGAGCTTGAGTACAACAAGAGCAATGATGCACCAAAGGCCTAATTTGCATATTTAAAAAAGTATCATTACTCAGGAATGGATAAAAAAAGAAAAACAGCTTTTTAATCAGTTGAACCACAGCTATGTGTCTATACAAACAGTTTGACAGGGAGGTCTATGGTGACAGATTCCCTTTAAAGGGATTTTGTCACCTAAAATTTTCTTTATTGATTAAAAAGAGATAATAAAACATGTTCTTTTTCTCTAATCTGTTTGTATTTTCTGATTGTAGTTTTTGAAATTTCATTACTAGAACATTTTTACGGGGGCTGCCATCTTGGCTGAGCTGTTCTAAACAGCATTTAGTGATATGCTTTACAGCAAGCCCCATGGACCATAGGCAGCAATAGACAGCTCCAGTCCTATTGAGAATGCATTGAGAGGCTTTTTCCTTTGAAGTTTTTGTTTATTCTACAGGGAGATTCTATTGTCTGTGATGTGAGTTGGTCTCCAATTACACTGTTTACGGTAGCAGCATTACTTTACAGCTGACACACTGACAAACAGGATATCTCAGCTGAGATTATAGCCTAGTGGCCAGAAGGAAAACTGCAAGATTTTAAGATGATTTTAAAATATAGATAGGAACATGGAAAATTAGAAAAAACATCGCCAAACATTACAAAGACATATGTTTAACATAAAAACTTGATTTAAACAATGGGTCATTTTTTTATGACAAATTCCCTTTAAGAGATGGAGCAGAATACCTGCTAACACAGGATATTGTAAACCAGTCCATGTCTCCTGGCAGGTTGCAGGGAACTCTTTGAATTCTCTGCTTTATTAATGAATTCTTTGCATCTATAAATTGGTCAGATTTGTTAATAAAGGTTTATTAGGTGATTGCAAGATATAAAAATGGTATTCCAACAGTCTTGAAGGAGTTCCCAGAGATGCTTAGCACTTGTTGGCCCTTTTGCCTTCACTCTGCGGTCCAGCTCACCCCAAACCATCTCGATTGGGTTCAGGTCTGGTGACTGTGGAGGCCAGGTCATCTGGCGTAGCACCCCATCACTCTCCTTCTTGGTCAAATAGCCCTTACACAGCCTGGAGGTGATGGTCCAACTAAACCCAAACCGGATGGAATAGCATGCTGCTGCAAGATGCTGTGGTAGCCATGCTGGTTCAGTATGCCTTCAGCTTTGAATAAATCCCCAACAGTGTCACCAGCAAAGCACCCCCACACCATCACACCTCCTCCTCCATGCTTCACGGTGGGAACCAGGCATGAGTCCATCCGTTCACTTTTTCTGCGTCGCACAAAGACACGGTGGTTGGAACCAAAGATCTCAAATTTGGACTCATCAGTCAAAAGCACAGATTTCCACTGGTCTAATGTCCATTCCTTGTTTTCTTTAGCCTAAACAAGTCTCTTCTGCTTGTTGTCTGTCCTTAGCAGTGGTTTCCTAGAAGCTATTTTACCATGAAGGCCTGCTGCACACAGTCTCCTCTTAACAGTTGTTGTAGAGATGTGTCTGCTGCTAGAACTCTGTGTGGCACTGACCTGGTCTCTAATCTGAGCTGCTGTTAACCTGCGATTTCTGAGGCTGGTGACTCGGATGAACTTATCCTCTGCAGCAGAGGTGACTCTTGGTCTTCCTTTTCATGGGGCGGTCCTCATGTGAGCCAGTTTCCTTGTAGCGCTTGATGGTTTTTGCGACTGCACTTGGGGACACTTTCAAAGTTTTCCCAATTTTTCAGACTGACTGACCTTCATTTCTTAAAGTAATGATGGCCACTCGTTTTTCTTTACTTAGCTGCTTTTTTCTTGCCATAATACAAATTCTAACAGTCTATTCAGTAGGACTATCAGCTGTGTATCCACCTGACTTCTGCCCAACACAACTCATGGTCCCAACCCCATTTATAAGGCAAGAAATCCCACTTATTAAACCTGACAGGGCACACCTGTGAAGTGAAAACCATTTCCGGTGACTACGTCTTGAAACTCATCAAGAGAATGCCAAGAGTGTGCAAAGCAGTAATCAAAGCAAAAGGTGGCTACTTTGAAGAACCTAGAATATAAGACATATTTTCAGTTGTTTCACACTTTTTGGTTAAGTATATAATTCCACATGTGTTAATTCATAGTTTTGATGCCTTCAGTGTGAATCTACAATTTTCATAGTCATGAAAATACAGAAAACTCTTTGAATGAGAAGGTGTGTCCAAACTTTCAGTCTGTACTGTATATAAGAACGCTGAACTGTAAAAATCATTATATAAATGTGTGCTTTGCTGTGGAAGCAGAGAAGCCATTGTCATTTATATCCGCTTGCATTGTTATTCTCCACAGCACTCCAGCAGGGAGAATGTGAGGTTTGTGAATACTGCACTGTCGGTGGACATCTTTGTGTAGTATTGCCGGCCATGCTAAATGACTTTCAAACTATAGCACATATGTTCACCAACAGATTGCACATAACAGTATCACTTTTACTGCCCTATATTCTATTTTATTCGCTTACTTGTAATTTTTAATCATATGTTTGCTGCCAAATGTACTTTCTGCTAATTCTTGTTGCAGCAATTCAGAACAAAATCAACTCTGATTACTGTATATTTAAATACAGTATCTTTAAATGACTGTATCTTTAAATATGGGTAGTAAAAATAGAAAAAACTGCCCTGTGTGCAAAGATCCATTGCTGGTTATTTATGAGTTTAGAGCTCCTGCTCTGTTGGATAAATACAATGCAACTATTATCTTTGCAAAGGAAATTGGACTATCTCTCCATATACTAAAAGTAAGGCTTATCTGAATGTAGCGTAATAGCATGGTCCTTCAAGTAGAACCAATTTTGGATACACAATAGCTATTTCGAGGCCTCCACTGCAGATTCCATCAAAAAGACTGGGGGAAAAAGTCCTGCATGCAGGGCTTTTTTTTGTCTGGAAAAAAGCAAGACTCTGAACAGAAATTGAATTAACTCCATTGTAGGCAGTGAAGTCTGTTAAGCTCAGTTTGGGTCAAATCTGGCACTTCTGTTATTTTCATTGTTCTGTTCCTCAAATGAAGCAGAACAGAAATATATAGCGGTGATGTGAACTTGGCCTACGCTATATTGTTTTTTAGTGTTGGGCCACATGCACACATATATTATAGCTCTTTATAACCTTCAAGTTGTACGGTGTAATATGGCACCCATGAACATCAATGGAGTCATAAAATTTAATTTGGTGGAACATGGAGGTTATTTCTGTTGGGTTCTGACAGACAAGAAATTGTTCCTTTGGAGGATGAATTATCATGAATTTTGGTCGGGAGTGATAGCAGCTGAAAGCAGACTTAAGCTACTTTCATGCCCGACCCGATATCTAAAGGCTATATTTCCCTAGCTATAGCATCTGATGCTTCAATACTGGTCTTCTTTTAAAGCTTAGATTGACAGCTTTCAAACAGGACCAGGCTACAAGGCTCAAGATATGAAGACTTACACCATGTTCCAAATTATTATGCAAATGATATTTATCTCTGATTTTCCTAAATGGTCAGTGCAAATGACAGTCAGTATAATAAAAGTCATCACCCGTTAGAGTATACATCGAATTTTATTGAACAAACCTCCCAATGATAACAGTATATTCTTCAAAAATTAAAAAAACTCAAAATACACAGTTCCAAATTATTATGCACAGTAGAGTTTCTAAACATTTTATATGTTTTTAAGAACTGAAAATGCTCATTTGTGGAATTTGCAGCATTAGGAGGTCACATTCACTGAAATAAAAAGCTATTTAAATCCAAAACATCCTAACAGGCCAAGTTACATGTTAACATGGGAACCCTTCTTTGATATCACCTTGATATCACCAACTTGTAAATTTTTGGAGAGTTTCTGCGTGAATTTCTTGATGATGTCAGAATAGCCTCCCAGAGCTGCTGTTTTGATGTGAACTGCCTCCTACCCTCATAGATCTTTTCCTTGATGATACTCCAAAGGTTCTCTATAGGGTTGAGGTCAGGGGAAGATGGTGGCCACACTATGAGTTTAACTCCTTTTATGCCCATAGCAGCCAATGACACAGAGGTATTCTTTGCAGCATGAGATGGTGCATTGTCATGCATGAAGATGATTTTGCTCCTGAAGGCACGTTTCTGCTTTTTGTACCATGGAAGAAAGTTGTCTGTCAGAAACTCTATATACTTTTCAGAGGTCATTTTCAAACCTTCAGGAACCCTTAAAGGGGTTCTCCGAGTTATAAATATTGATGACCTATCGGATCGGTCATCAATATCAGATCGGCGGGGGTCCGACACCCGGCACTCCCGCCGATCAACTGTTTGAAGAGGAGGCTCGCGCCATATCAGCGCTGCCTCCGCTTCATTGTTTACATGCTGGCCATAACGGGGGTAGTGGTGAGTAGGTGTAATTACACCTCACTGCCCCATTCATTTCTATGGATAGAATCGCTTCCATAGACTTGTATGGGAGCGATTCTTCCCATAGAAATGAATGGGGCAGTGAGGTGTAATTACACCTACTCACCACTACCCCTGTGTTGGCCAGCATGTAAACAGTGAAGAGGAGGCAGCGTTGATACGGCGCGCGCCTCCTCTTCAAACAGCTGATCGGCGGGGGTGCCGGGTGTTGGACCCCTGCCGATCTGATATTGATGACCTATCCTGAGGATAGATCATCAATATATATAACTCAGAGAACCCCTTTAAGGGGCCTACCAGCTCTCTCCCCATGATTTCGGCCCAAAACATGACTCCTGCACCTCTTTGCTGACGTCGCAGCCTTGTTGGGACATGGTGGCCACCCACCAACCATCCAGTACTCCATCCATCTGGACCATCCAGGGTTGCACGACACTCATCAGTAAACTGTAAGACTGTTTGAAAATTAGTCTTCATGTATGTCTGGGCCCACTGCAACCGTTTCTGCTTGTGAGCACTGGTTAGGGGTGGCCGAATAGTAGGTTTATGCACCACAGCAAGCCTTTGAAGGATCCTACACCTTGAGGTTCGAGGGACTTCAGAGGCACCAGCAGCTTCAAATATCTGTTTGCTGGTTTGTAATGGCTTTTTAGCAGCTGCTCTCTTAATCCGATGAACTTGCCTGGCAGAAACCTTCCTCATTCTTCCTTTATCAGCACAAACATGTCTGTGCCCTGAATCAGCCAAAAATCTCTTCACAGTACGATGATCACGCTTAAGTTTTTGTGAAATATCTAATGTTTTCATCCCTTGTACAAGGCATTGCACTATTTGATGCTTTTTGGCAGCAGAGAGATCCTTTTTCTTTCCCATTTTACTTGAAAACAGTGGCCTGCTTAATATTGTAGAATATCCAGTTTTCCTTTAATTGGGCTGACCTGGCAAACTAATTATCACAGGTATCTGAGATTGATTTCAGTGATCCAAAGAGCCCTGAGACACAATACCATCAATGAGTTTCATTGAAAAACAAAAAATGTAATGTTTATGACACTTAAATCCAATTTGAATAATAATTTGGAACATGGTGTAAAGCAGCTGTTTTCCCTAACCATACTGCTGAGCTCTGTTGCGGCTGAACTGCTGCATCCTTTCCTCAAAGCCAGAGAGGAACTTAGGCAAAACTGTTAGGGGGTTACTTCACTGATAATCATGGCCGGACTGGGACTGAAATTCAGCCCTGGCATTTTGCAATCAAAGAGGCCCACATGCCTCGACTTTTTAAAGTCACAGCCAACCCTTTTAGAGGCCCTAAAAATTATTAAAATATAATAATTTAATAAACGTAAACCACACCAAACAAGGTAAATAAACCGCCCCCTACAGAGAGAGATGGAAAAGCTATATCTCCTGATAGGGTACGGGTCTAGAACTTAGACCCGGACTGATCAAAAGTTTTGATATGTCTCTGTGACATGTCAAAAGTCTTTCAGTTCATCAGTGGCCCTATTACACAGATTGATGTGTAAAGGTCCTTTTACACAGGCCGATTATCGGCCAAAAAAGCGTTCCTAGGAACGCTAGTGCCGATAATCGCATACCTCCCAAGTGTCCCTCTTTTGGAGGGACAGTCCCTATTTTTGACCCAAGTCCCTCTGTCCCTCTTTGATCCTTAAATGTCCCTCTTTTTGACCTGGAGAAACTAATGCATAAATAAGCATTAATACATTTTACTAAATTGCTCCATACTAAACTATCTGTTTGGTTTCTACCTGTATATTAGACAAGAACTTCATTATTTGGTGCAATTTGGACCTTAAAATATCTATAATCTGATGATTTATGTGCCAATATTTATATGGACATTGAAGCTCAAAAAAAAATAGCCACAGGGGCTCAAGTAATTATGATTTGGGCGGAGTTAGAGGTGTGACCTAGTACGAAAACAACTGCCGTGATGCGCGCCACACATATTGTCCCTCATTGTAATTCTCAAAAGTTTGGAGTTATGTAATCGGCCCGTGTAAAAGTGGCCCAAAGTGGCCCTAAGTGGCTGATTGGATCTTTTGGTTTGTACAAAAGATCCAATCTGTCGGGCGCACATCACCCTGTGTAAACAGGCGATGTGCGCCTAACAGTATGGAGCTTCCCGGCCGCACGAGTGATACAGCGATCACTCGTGCGGCCTGGCGCTCGATTCATCGGGCCGTGTAAAGGCTCCCTGCATGAGCGCCGATGTCGCTGATCGGCGCTCGGGCAGGGAGACACATCGGCCTGTCTAAAAGGGCCTTAATAGTGCCCTTAGATGTTCAATGTATGTTTATTATATGTTTCTCGAGGACTACAACTCCCAGCAGGTCCTGAAAGTTTATGATTGTTAGTGCATGCTGGGAGTTGTAGTTCACCATGGGGGGGGGGGCGTTTAATAACTTTATTTTTTACACTACAGCCAGTGAACCAAGCTTCCCAGCCTCCCTGCTGGTTTTTCAGGTTTCTTTAATGTCTGTCCGTCTCACTAGCTGCTACTCTTCCTGCTGTGAGAGCCTGACCCGCCACTGCGTTGACTCACTGACTGGAGCTGTGAGCACGGCGGCGGGGCGGGACCTGCACAGCCAGGAAGGAGCCTCTAGCAGTGAGAAGCTGCTTCTCCATTGGCTGCTGCGGGTGCCGGCTTTTGACCTCCTGCGGCCACCGTGAGGCGGTAAAGATGCGCCACGCAGCAGGGAGGGGTACAGGCGGCCCAGCGGTCGGCCGCAGAGGGTGGCAATAGGATTAAAGTGCGGCGTGCAGCTTCAGGGGGAAGATCAGGGGCATAGCTAAAGGCTCATGGGCCCTGGTGCAAGAGTTCAGCTTGCCCCCCTTCCCTCAGCGCTGGAGCACCTAGCTTTTCTGCCGGCCAAGTCAAAAATTTAACTCCCCCCCCCATGCCAAATTCTCACCCTAACCTTTTCCCTCCTAACATTACGTATATCACTACAGAACATACAGGGTGAGGCTACATTCACACCACAGTTGTTTTTGCGGCCTCCGATCTGCATATTTTGCGGCTCAGATGCGGACCCATTCACTTACATGAACACTGTGTGCTGTCCGCATCTGTATGTCCATTCCTATTTTTGTCCGTTTTGCGGACAAGGATAGGCATCGTTACAGTGGATCTGCCAAAAAAACGGATGCCATACAGAACATCATCCTGCGCAATTTGCAGACTGCAAAACACAATGTTCGTGTGAATGTAGCCTGATACAGCGCCCCATACCTCTTACATCCAGTATAATACAGCGCCTCATACCTCTTACATCCAGTGACGTCTCCTCTGATGTAGATCTTCTCTTTCCTCATCTTCTCCTTTCAGACCAGACGCCATTTTTCAGCCATTTCTCATCTCTGCAGTTAGACAGAAAAAAATCTTAGTTTACTACTTTTCCATCATCCTCCCGTCTTCTGGACAAATCATCCTACCACCCCCAGTACTGTGCCACTAGTACCACACAGATAGTGCCCTTCAATAATTATTGGCACACAGTATCCTAAAATAACTGCGCCCAGCAAATAGTATCCCGTAATAGTGTAAACATAACGTCCCCCAGAAATAACTGCGCTGATACTGTGCCAGGGTGCCCCCCACAGTAATAGTGCCCCACACAGTAATAGTGCTCACCACAGTAATAGTGCCCCCCACAGTAATAGTGCTCCCACTGTGCCCCAGAAGTAATAATGCTTCCAATGTGCCAGTAAGAAGTGCCCCCAAAGTTTCACCCCAATAATGTGCCAGTAAGAAGTGCTCCCCACCCATAGATGCCCCCCAAATTATGTGCCAGTAAGAAATGCCCCAATAATGCGCCAGAAGTTTCCCCCCAAAATCATGTGCCAGTAAGAAATGCCCCAGTGCCCCCATGTGCCAGAAAAATGCCCCCAGTGCCAGTAAAAATGCCCCCAGTGCCCCATGCCATAAATAAATGTCTCCAAGTGCCAGTAAGAAATGCCCCCAGTGCCAGTAAGAAATGCCCCCCAGTGCCCCCATGTGCCAGTTAGAAATGCCCCCAGTGCCCTATGTGCCAGTAACAAATGCCCCCAGTGCCCCCATGTGCCAGTAAACATGGCCCCAGTGCCTGTAATAATGCCCCCAGTGCCAGTAAAAATGCCCCCAGTGCCCCCATGTGCCAGTAAAAATGCCCCCATGTGCCAGTAAAAATGCCCCCAGTGCCCCCATGTGCCAGTAAAAATGCCCCCAGTGCCCCCATGTGCCAGTAAAAATGCCCCCAATGCCCCCATGTGCCAGTAAAAATGCCCCATGTGCCAGTAAAAATGCCCCCAGTGCCCCCATGTGCCATTAAAAATGCCCCCAGTGCCCCCATGTGCCATTAAAAATGCCCCCAGTGCCATTAAAAATGCCCCCAGTGCCCCCATGTGGCAGTAAAAATGCCTCCAGTGCCAGTAAAATGCCCCCATGTGGCAGTAAAAATGCCCCCAGTGCCCCCATGTGCCATTAAAAATGCCCCCAGTGCCCCCATGTGCCATTAAAAATGCCCCCAGTGCCATTAAAAATGCCCCCAGTGCCCCCATGTGGCAGTAAAAATGCCTCCAGTGCCAGTAAAATGCCCCCATGTGGCAGTAAAAATGCCCCCAGTGCCCCCAATAGAGCTCCGGTCCGTGCTACAATAAAAAAAAATTAACACTAATGCTTACCTCTATCAGGCTGGCAGCGATGCGATGCAGGCCTCTTCCGGCCTGTGTCCCGCGCTGTACGGCTCAGGCGGCACGATAACGTCATCGCGCCGCTTGAGCCGGCCTCTGATAGGCTGCAGGCCTAGTGCCTGCAGCCTATCAGAGGAACGGGCAGGGGAGACGCCTCTCCCTCCCCTGCCCCGCAGTACAATACAGGCATCTGTATTGCCGTCCTGAGGACGGCGATACAGATGACTATGGAGATGAGCGCTTCCACAATGGAAGCGCTCATCTCCCTCTGCCCCGCCGCTGCCCCCTTCTGTGCGCAGGGCTGCGCCGCACCTGGCTAATTGGCGGTGCGGCCCTGCAAGTGGCAAGGGGCCCGGTCGCAACTGCGACCGCTGCGACCCCTATAGCTACGCCACTGGGGAAGATCAGTGGGGACACGGGGAGTACGGGACCGGCCTATGGAGGGCAGCGGCCATTCTGGCATTTGCCAGAAGTGCCAGACGGGCAGTCCGGCCCTGCTGATAATTTACTATGAAGGACTATGAATGACTATTTCTAAATCCAATAAATAGTCAGTAGATAACAACAAAGAATATGTGAGCATCATCTTTGCTCATTAGAATATACTAGAAATTGTATTATGACAAATAGCCACAGCGGTATAATGTCTTATTTGAATCCAGCCAGCATTCCTGGCCAAGTTCTAAAAAGTCTATAGATAATGTATTGCTAAACCTAAAGAGACTCATCTTTATCTTGGTTCTGTTTAATATTACTGCATAACTCGCAAATCTTAAGAGATTGAGCGTAGTAGTAAATATTCTTACAACTATAACTCAGTATACAGTACACCTAGTGCTATGTAACACCACAAAAGCATGGCAAATCTCACAAAGACCTTGGCAAATAAAATTAGGTGATTTTAAAGGGACACTTGCATAAGGGGCATTTTAAACAAAATACTCATATAAAACCATTTTTTATCATGTTTGTCTGTTTTTCTTTTTTATTTCGCCAGTACTATACTTTATAGTACTATGCCTTCTCTGGCAATCAACACAGAGATAAAAAATACTGTATATAGATAGGGATCCCCTAGTCAGTTTAGTGATGCTGTGAGGGGAAGATGTTATTAGAAGAGTAGTCCTCATGATAATAGTAGGCGCAGGCTTAAAGGGGTTGTCTCATCTTGCCTAATGGGGGCATATCGCTAGGATATGCCCCCATTGTCTTATAGGTGCGGGTCCCACCGCTGGGACCCGCACCTATATCGAGAACGGGGCCCCGAAAGCGAACGGGGGCGCACTGCGCATGCGCAGCCGCCTCCATTCATTTTCAATGTGGCCGGCGAAGATAGCCGAGCGCTGGCTCGGCTATTTCCGTCGGCTCCATAGAAATGAATAGGAGCGGTGGCCGCGCAAGCGCGGTGCGCTCCCATTCATTTCTATGGGGAGCCGGCTTGGTGGTGGCCGGACCGGAGTCCTCCAGCCACCACCTTGCGGGGCCCCGTTCTCGATATAGGTGCGGGTCCCAACGGTGGGACCCGCACCTATAAGACAATGGGGGCATATCCTAGCGATATGCCCCCATTAGGCAAGATGAGACAACCCCTTTAAGGTGCATTTACACGGCCAGTGAATTGGGCAGATTATCAGGAACGACTGTTCCTGCTCTCATTCATCAGGTGATCCTGTCGGTCTTTCAGGCACCACCGATTATAGTTTCTGGGCAGCAGATCGGGTGGTCTAAAACAGCGAACTGCTGCTCAGAAACCATGAATCTGTATGAGGATGAGGGATCGTAATAGCGATCCCTTGTCATCATGCAGTGAAGGAGGTGTAAATACAGTGTTCTCTTTAACTAAACAAGCAGCCGACTGTCGAGAAGGAACGCTTCTTTCCTGACAATCGGCTGCAGAATCGAGCCATCTATATCCACCTTTAGATGACAGTATGACAGCTCCATTGTTTTCTTAATAACCTAGATAAAGATGTCCACAGAAGAGTATTACATTGATTAGTGTAATGTGTGATGCTCTAATTGAGTCACTACAGGGGGCTTTCTCTGGTGACATCAATGGTCTGTCTGAAAATGTTAAGCAATACTGTTTGCCTTGCTTAAAGTTCAAACAAGAGGCAGTTAAAGAGCCAAGACAGGAAGGAGACTACATGGAGTGATATCCAGAAAACTTTCCATATACTGTATAGGTTGTTAATGAGTCATAAAAAAATTGACAGAAGTATCTCTTTAAGTGATATATTCCTAACCTGTGGGTCAAGACATAGTTGAGAATCTGAGCCTGGATGCATCCATAAGATATATCACATAGAAGTAATGTCAGCACTAAATTGTGAGAAAAATCAACACAGAACACCTGAACATCACATAGAACCTCTGTTTATTTTTAAGCAAGTCTGGGAAGTGTGGTCCCTTCACTACTGTAAATATCATTGTGCTATCCAGGGCCGCTTCTGCCATGAGGCGAGATGAGAATCCCGTCTCAGGCGGCAGTTTTCTGTATTTTTGAGGGGGCGGCAATCCACTCAGCAGTTAAACATTGCTGGTGGATGCCGCCAGTGGTCCCTTTAAGCTACCCATTCAGCCTGAAAGGGGCACGGATGTATCTGTCCCTCTGTGTGTCAGTCCCTGTGTGTCTGTGTGTGTGTCACCGTCATCATGCCGACAGTGTTCCTATGTCTTGACGCAGCTGCATCAGGACGTCCTGTGGGGACAAGAAGAAGACGGAAGAGTAGGCAGCACCGCCAGCATGGAGACTCATGGGAGAGGCACAGGGAGGTACACTTAGGACGCAGGTAACACTACCACATTATCAGCACTAGCGTTATCTGTGATGTTACATAGGACTGCAGATAACACTACCACATTATCAGCACTAGCGTTATCTGTGGTGTTACACATGACTGCGGGTAACACTACCACATTATCAGCACTAGTGTTATCTGTGGTGTATAGGACTGCAGGTGATATCAATAATATTATCTGTACTTGTACCGCCCCAGATCTGGCAGGATAGTCTTGGAGTTCGGTGACTACTTGGCTTTCATACTATTTCTTAAAGGTATGGGGGAGCCATTTAAATTTTTGCCTCAGGCAGAAGAAGAGCTAGAATCGGCCCTGGTGCTATCCATATCTGTTCAGCCATATCTAGTACTGTTAGATGACTTCTTTTTAGCTTGAGATGAGCTGTAGTATAAGATATAGCCAGATGAGCAAAACAAGCATTGTGTAGGGTGCTGTAGTGAAGGCCATGACTCATTCTTTCTGTAAATGAATGGATGCAGGGTGGTACTAATGTTAGGCCATCAATGGAATATGCTCAATAGAGATTAGCAAACCTGATGAGGTTTGGTTCAGGTCTTCAAAAAGTTGGAATTTTTTTAAATATTTGTTTTGGGCCCAAACTGGTTCAGGGTAAACCACATTGGCTCCAATGACCCTGGAAATTAATATATAACACCCTCTAATCTCCTAGGATTTAGAAAACATGTTATCTCTTTTTGTTAATTTTTTATGAATTTGTGCTTCCCTCCTCCTCCCTTAAGTTTTTTATTTCAATGACAGCAATAGTAAATATTGTCTGAATGACATACACAGCTTTGTGTAATCACCGTGTCAAGTATTATGCTTTTTTCATATTCCAAAGCTTCCAAAAATCGTCCCTTATTGGGGGTAGAGGGTGTTTAACCCCTTAATGACTGCCCACTTACTATATATGTCCTATCTGCACACACTCCATGCAGATAGCACGTATATATAAAAATGGTCAGGCAGCTCTTTAATACCAGTGCTGTACAGTCTAGCAGAAACAGGTTGGGTCCTGGCTGTAAGATACAGCCGCTGTCCTATTAGCACACATACAGCCTGTCCTAGTCACACAGGAAGACAAGTTACTTCACAACACTGAGCTGTAGAGCTGCCTCATCTTCCTCTCTGCTCAGGAATTATGATCCTGAATACAATTTAATATGATCATCAGCTGAATCTGTAACACCCCAGAGTGGTGTTACCACTCTTACGCCCTGCTTCTATCTGTGTCTACTAACCTAAATGTCATTCTATGCATTTTATTTCAGGACCTGTAAAAATGTGTATATCAATGTAATGTTATGCAACTGTTTTACTATGTAATGTGCCTGGTGTACCAACAGGTGGCAGCAAACAAGGGCAGAGCTACTTCAAAGTTACTCAGAATGGACCTTTCCATGCCATTCTGACCCTCTTCCGAAGAGAAGTGGACTGTTCCCACTTCCTAGTTAGATTCAGTTCAGGAGCACCCCCTTCTAGGTTAAGGGTGTACAGGGCATGTCTCTGCTGGATGTGCCCCTGGCAGCCAGAGCACCTTCAGCTCTGGTGGCCAGCGAGGCAGGATTACAGAGCCTCAGCAGCCAGGAGGCACAAGATAAGTCCGACCAAGAAGGAAAGTGCAGCCTTAGCACCCGTTCTAAATTTACAGAAAGTTTGTTATGACAGCAGAGATATAACAGAAGATTTTGCCTGCCAAGTTTATATGCTAAAACCTGCTGGAAGCCATGATAAAGCCAGAAATTTGTTGTTTGGATGCTAGTCTACCTAAGTAAAGCTAGGAGCACCATGACACCATGACACATGAGAGACATTTTAGGCCACACAATTATACCACTCGGCATTCCTACACCTGGGACGTGTGTAGCAACATCCTTAGCGGGCCCTGGAGGGAGGCATCCTGTCGCAAATCTCTGTAGGAATGGAGCTCATGAGGAGACAAGAAGCACAGAGAGGAGGGTGTGAGTGTGGGTAATGAACATCAGCATTTGTATGCAGTCTCCAATACCACAGCTCCACATTACCAACCCCTGTCCTGTCCGTCCTCTCTGTACTTCATGTCTCCTCATTAACTCCATTCCTACAGAGATTCAACTGAAGAGCTTATCATCTGTATTCAAGATCATGATTCCTGACAAGCAGAGCAGAGAGGAGGACGAGGCAGCTCTTTACCTCAGTGTTGTAAAGTAACTTGTTCTCCTGTGTGATTAGGAAAGGCTGTATGTAGTAGAGCAGAGAGGAGGATGAGGCAGCTCTGTTCCTAATTTTTGTGAAGTAACTTGTCCTCCTGTGTGATTAGGATAGGTTTTGTATGTACTAATAGGACGGTGGCCATTTTATTTTCAATAATGATTACTTTCTCGACAAAAAGACCCATTATAACTAATGAAAGGTATTTGGGAATATATTTCTAACAAAGTAATATTTAAGTATTTTCATTTTCTTAATTCTCAGAGAACCCCTTCAAACATTCTTTACTTGTTTGATTTACAAACTAAGATTTACAAAGTATATTTCGCATTTTCTTATTCAGAAAATATTTGGAAGATCTATGCATTTCTAACATCTGGCATTTATTGAAGAAATAAATCTACAAATACTTTCATTCCTGCATTATTATAGCATTCAGATTCTGTAATTGCATTAAATACTAAGAATTGGTTATTGTATTGAATCATCTGTTTAAAAAAACAGAATCCAAAAAGTGCCAACAATAAGCTTTTTTTTTCCACGTGGAAACAAGAAGTAGCATGGAGCAGAATCTGTGCTGAATCTCCCATGAAATGAATAGGAAGCATAAAAAACAGCTCAATGTAAGTCCATGCGTTTTCTGTGCGTCTCCTGTGCATTTTTTGGCATGGATCTGCACCAACAACCTCAAGATAATAATGCAGCTTTGTACTGAAGTAAACACCTATTGGTTAAAAAAAAAAGATAAGTAAAAAAAAAAGCTTTTAAATCTGCATGAAAAAACGTGAAATAAATCAATGCGGAATCCACAGAAAATGTTTTATTTTTTTCCCAAAATCCATTGTGTTAACATCACCTAATACATAAAAGCAGAGTTGGACTGGCCTACTGGAGTACCAGATGATCATCCAGTGTGCCTCATGTCAGTAATGGGCCCCAAAGATCTGGCAGAAGGCAAGCCTTTAAGTCATATTTTTGCCGCCAGGGTCTATTTCTTATGTGTTTATTAACAAGAAACCTTTTAGACCTCATTAAACGCAATCGGGCAAAACATTAGGGGTAGAACAAGACATTATAGGTGCACCTTTAAGGATGCAGCCTAGTTCGGTACTCAAATGGATTATCCCATATGGACAATTACAACATATCAATATAATGTGTCATAAATGTCTGATAAGTGTGGGTCTCACCTCTGTGACCCGCTCCTTTCTGAAGAATGGGGACCCGCCATGAACAGAGAACACGCTGCACATGTGTAGTGTACATTTACTGTTATGGTACTTTCAAAAATATTCAAGTGAGCGCTCTCACCTATTTTCAAAAGTCCCATAGCAGTGAAAGGAGAGCAAGTCGTGCATTCTAGGCCATTTCTCCATACATGGTGGAGCTGGTTCCAATTATGTAATATTTTTTCATTTTTTTTCTTATACTGTATTTGAAAGGGGAAAAGTTTTTTCTTTTCATTTTAAATATTTTGTTTTAAATTATTTTTTTTTTAAAACTTGAAAAACTTAAAAAAGAACTTGAATCTGCAATTGTTTGATTGCTTTTGCTTTACACTTACAGTAAATACTTTTGTAATAGGGATATTTACCGACATTCTATTAAATCATGCTACAGTGCTGGCCAAAAGTATTGGCACCCCTGCAATTCTGTCAGATAATGCTCAATTTCTTCTAGAAAATGATTGCAATCACAAATGCTTTGGTAATAGTATCTTCATTTAATTTGTCTTCAATGGAAAACCACAAAAAGAATTGTCAAAAAGCCAAATTGGACAAAAGTATTGGCACCCTTTGAAAAATCATGTGATGCTTCTCTAATTTGTGTAATTAACCGCACCTGTTACTTACCTGTGGCACATAACAGGTGGTGGCAATAACTAAATCACACTTGCAGCCAGTTGAAATGGATTAAAGTTGACTCAACCTCTGTCCTGTGTCCTTGTGTGTACCACATTGAGCATGGAGAAAAGAAAGAAGAACAAAGAACTGTCTGAGGACTTGAGAATCAAAATTGTGAGGAAGCATGAGCAATCTCAAGGCTACAAGTCCATCTCCAAAGACCTGAATGTTCCTGTGTCTACCGTGCGCAGTGTCATCAAGAAGTTTAAAGCCCATGGCACTGTGGCTAACCTCCCTAGATGTGGACGGAAAAGAAAAATTGACGAGAGATTTCAACGAAAGATTGTGCGGATGGTGGCTAAAGAACCTCGACTAACATCCAAACAAGTTCTAGCTGCCCTGCAGTCCGAGGGTACAACTATGTCAACCTGTACTATCCGTCGGCATCTGAATGAAAAGGGACTCTATGGTAGGATACCCAGGAAGACCCCACTTCTGACCCAGAGACATAAAAAAGCCAGGCTGGAGTTTGCCAAAACTTACCTGAGAAAGCCAAAAACTTTTTGGAAGAATGTTCTCTGGTCAGATGAGACAAAAGTAGAGCTTTTTGGGAAAAGGTATCAACATAGAATTTACAGGGGAAAAAAAGAGGCCTTCAAAGAAAAGAACACGATCCCTACAGTCAAACATGGCGGAGGTTCCCTGATGTTTTGGGGTTGCTTTGCTGCCTCTAGCACTGGACTGCTTGACCGTGTGCATGGCATTATGAAGTCTGAAGACTACCAACAAATTTTGCAGCATAATGTAGGGCCCAGTGAGAGAGAAAGCTGTGTCTCCCTCAGAGGTCATGTGTCTTCCAGCAGGACAATGACCCAAAACACACTTCAAAAAGCACTAGAAAATGGTTTGAGAGAAAGCACTGGAGACTTCTAAAGTGGCCAGCAATGAGTCCAGACCTGAATCCCATAGAACACCTGTGGAGAGATCTCAAAATGGCAGTTTGGAGAAGGCATCGTTCAAATCTCAGGGACCTGGAGCAATTTGCCAAAGAAGAATGGTCTAAAATTCCAGCAGAGCATTGTAAGAAACTCATTGATGGTTACCGGAAGCGGTTGTTCGCAGTTATTTTGTCTAAAGGTTGTGCTACCAAGTATTAGGCTGAGGGTGCCAATACTTTTGTCCGGCCCATTTTTGGAGTTTTGTGTAAAATGATCAATGATTTGACTTTTTTTTCATTCTCTTTTGTGTTTTTTCATTGCAAGCAAAATAAATGAAGATATTATTACCAAAGCATTTGTGATTGCAATCATTTTCTGAAAGAAATTGAGTATTATCTGACAGAATTGCAGGGGTGCCAATACTTTTAGCCAGCACTGTAGAAAGCCACCTACTGTAGCACCACACAATTGCGCAGTCAGTAGCATCTGAGGGGTTAAACTGCTGGGAATTATCTCTGATCCCAACAGAAAGAGCAGGGTGCCAGCTGTATGAATCCCCCAGCTCCTAAACCATTACTGAGATGTGATATTACGTCGCTGAGCATTAACTCACTAAACCAAGGCTACTTTCACATCAGCGTTTTTGGTTCTGGTTTTGAAATGCGGCAGAGGATCTCAAAACTGGGCCAAAGTAGTTCAGTTTTGTCCCCACTCATTGTCAATAGGGAGAAAACTGATCAGGATGCATCAGTTCTGTTTTGTTGTGTTTTGTGACCGGACACAAAACAGCTGAAAGCTGCGGTTTTGTGTCTGGTCTGCGAAACTGAACAAACTGAACATGAAAATCAATTTAAGTCAATGGTGCCGGATCCGGACAAAATGGATGCATCCGGATGTATTAAATGAAACGGAAGCGTATTATTCTTTTGCTGGATCTTCCAGTATACTCCATTCATTTCTGTGGAGTTCTGAGTACAGCCAAGCAAGTGTGCATCTTGGAGTGCAGGAGGTTAGCAATCACAATAAAAGTACAACACTGAGCATGACAGGGTTAATGGTATTAGAGAAAACACTTCTGTGGTTTGCATTTTCCATATGGTTTTTGGGCATATGCATACCTTAGATTGGGGTGTGCACATGTTCTGTGCTGCTTGCATCATGCGTATCTGTGTCCCTACAGTCTAAAAAGAGGCAGTGGTCAAAAGTCTGTCACTGAGAAGAAAATATGTTCATTAGATGTCAGCTTTATTCTCTCAGAGATATCAGTGCAGGTCTTGGAAGATGAGCGCCCTCTGTTGGTTGCTCATATGTATCTTTCATATGAAACACAGTAGTAGCAGCCAGCAGTAGTGTTAACTTCTAGTACTGAGGGACTGGAACTGTTGGTAGGAAGGGGGGATTCACTGGACTGAAATGGACAATGTATAAAAGTGTAGCTAGCAGTGCTGACAGCAGAGGAACGGGGGACAGTAGGCAAATAAAAAATAATGATTTGGGCTCCATATCTGTAGTACTACTCATGTATTACGGTAGATAAAGGTCCAAAATTGGGGTGACAGGTTACCTTTAAGGCTATTATTATGTGGCTGCCACTTATATGGGAGTAGTTGTACAGCTGGCACTACTAGGGGTACTGTGTGTCTGACATTGGTATGGAGTGCTCTGCAGTCATGAGTTTATAAGGTCACTTTTAGCAATTTGAAGGAGCATGACCAAACTATTACTGTGTTATGTCTAATGCAGGTGGTGCATACCTGTACTCTGTCTCTGAGCTCTTTGAATTCCTGCGTCATGCACCATGCCTTCACCCATCAGGCCCTGCACAACATCAGTTTTACCCTGAATGATGTTTTTAAAGATGTCCTCCCATCCAAGACTTTTTTTTTTTATATTCCCTGCTGCACTATTTGGCACTCATGAGTGGAGTAAATCAGGTGGTAAGAGCGTAGCACACATATGTTGCTGTTTCCATTGTAGCTTATTGGATTTCCTAAATGCTTGGCTATTCTGTTTACAGGCAGGAATACTAAAGTTAGTATATATCAATTCCAAAAGATTCCAGCTACCGGACATAACAATAATCCATGCTTATTCAAAAAAATGTTAAAAGAGCAACATAAGTAAGAAAAATGCAGCTTATGCGTTTCAGATGCACATAGCAATGCTAAGTGTAAATGGTATACCATTGCCGTCTATGGGAAAATCACAAGCAGGGTTTGATAGGAAGTTTGCTATTGCAAGCCTCAGAACCTTCAGAAAGCTTTCACAACATCTGAGGGGTTAAAAGTCTGTGATCATGGAGTCTACCATTGGGTATAGAAAGTAATTATCTTTATTGTGGGAGGATCAGGTTGTATCTAGTGGGTTGCTACTACTTTCCAAGCCTAATGAAGCATCTGTTGGACCCTCAAGACAGGACTGTTTTCAAGCTCTAGATTGCACCATGTATAAACAGTTTAGGTTTTACGGGGATATTAGCCATGTATGCCCTTTTAATAACTGATAATTCCTATATCTTACATATCTTATTGATGCCAGACCTGCGGCCACTTCTGCTTTAAATCAGTTGCCTTGTACAGTATATTAAATTTCAAACACCACATTTTGGATTCCAGATTTAATAGACTGGGGTACCTCTTCAGGACCCTGCTCTATCAACCAGATTGGAGCGTGGTTAGAAAGAGCATCTTTTAGAACAACCAGCCTATTCATGAACAGACCAATATTGCTGTGGACCCTATGGAATTGAAGTAGAATCTCTTCCAGGTTCCTACATGGTTTACATCTGATAGCAGGGGATCCAGTAGTGATATACCATGTGAGCGGCTAACTATTACGTGACTACTCCCTTAAAGTTATACACTTACTCACTTACACGGGTTGTCCCACGAAAAATATTCTACCGTTTTCAAACTAGCACCTGGATCTGATTACTTTTGTAATTGCATGTAATTAAAATTTATTATAGATATAGAGTTATCCAATGAAAGGTATCTGTATAGCACCACCTGCTGTTTGTTTTTTTTCTTATTCCTTTGTCCTGCTCACTGAGATGGCCGCACATGCTCAGTTTCATCCTTCAGCTGTCTCCTGAGCTGTGATAGGGAGAGCATGGACACACCCCCGAGCAGCAGCAGAAAAGACACTTGAGCTGCCAGCTTGATATGACTGGTTAGATCTCTGCATCCATGTGAGGCACAGGGCAGGTTCTAGCTTTATTAGAAAGAGATGATCATGTACTATATGATGTCTGATTTTCCTTTTTTACATTAATCATGGGATAACTACTTTAAAAGGGTATTCCAGGCAGTAATATTTATGTGATAAATGTTAGATCAGTGGTGGTAGAACCTGTCCCTCCCTACCAAGACGACCACAGTGGTGAGATGTTAAATGGAAAGATGGCCTAGTATGCACACTGCTATTCCATTTATCTCATTGTGATAGTTATAGAAACTGCAGAGTAAATGTTCAAGACAAAAGAACAGTTTTAATTATGGTATTACAGATTTAAATATAAAATGCAAAATTCTTCAAATCCAGCTAATCAAATATATTTATGCAGGGAATTTTGCAGGGAAAATGGAATAAAATAAAAATCTCCCTAACAGTGTTGGTTTAAGTCAACAAATTTCCTAAATCACGATGGCCAGATGCTCGGTTTGCCCTTGACCCTTCCTGCTGCTAGAGCAGAGTGACCTTTCACTGTTTCTCTGTTGTCTGCAGAGAGAGAAAACAAGGAAAAGGGGACATGGGGTCAACCTGAGCATGCTGGTGTTTTCTCTCCATGTGCTGATAACTAATTACATTGGTTGTCTCTGAGGGAGGGATAACTGTGTACAGGGAAAAAATCTTGCTAGGCCTTGCAACAGTTTACAATACACGTTTAGTTGTATTTCGTGATTCTTTAGCTTCCTTTTAATATTTGATAATAGTTTCTATCATTATCATTCCACGCAAAATGTCATTTTGAGTCAAATTCACATTAAGCAAAAAGCATCAAGCATGTTCATATGTATATCGCCTCCACAAAATTATTTGGGTCTGATCTGTCTGAAAAACAGGTGCTCATTGAATTAAATTTTATAGCATTAGTTCCAAAAATTGCTTTTCTGAACCTTATTCATATCTTAATGTCATCATTACTAGTACATACTCCTAAACAGTAAATCCATCGTACACCAATGAATCATGTGCAGTGGAAGAAGATGCTGTTCTTTGCTAGTGGCGTGATCATCAAGGATTAGAGACTCTGTTTTTGAGTTACAACATCTATATTAGTTGATGCAGTACAGACTGTGCCTTTCAGGATCACACTGGCCCCTTCTTCAGGTAAAAAAGTGGTCAGTTCAGTCCTGAAATTTGTAGTCTGTATTACATCAACTAATAAAGCTCAAGAATTGAGATCCTAATCCCTGCCAATCACACCGCTAGCAAGGATCTGCTTTATCCACTGCACATGGTTCATCCCAAAACTAAACATGCTGAGTCCTGAGTGGTTTGCATGACTCCCTACTCTAGAATAGCAGAAGGACTCAGGATGACACAGTTATAACTCATGGGGCAACAAGTTTATTGTTACAATTTTTGACAGGCTAAGACAAGGCACAGACTTAGAAGCAACATGTTAATTAAGTACACTGTCTCTAAGTGGCGGCAGGCTAATATAACATTATCTGTTTGGTAGCAACAACTAACTCTCTCCCTGGTTTGCTTTATACCTAGCTCCTAGCAATGAAGATTGTTGCATGGTTAACACCATGGAAATCTCTCTAAGTGGTTCAGTTATGCACAATCTGTACTGTCTTTAATAGTGAATCCGAGGTTGCAAAATTTCTGTTCTCTCAACCACTGCACACAATCTTCTCAGCTGTGGTATACCCTTTTACATGCAACACAGTATTACACACATTCTCTCAAACAGTGCTTACAGCCTGCAGGCTGGTTGGTCTTGGTTACAGGACTGACTCTTATACAGGCCTTGGCTGCTTCCAGGATACATGGACTAGGCAGCTCCATTAAACCCCTTGGCTCTGGCCTCAACTCCTCTGTGATATTTGGCTTCAGATGCCCTAGCTAGTCCCTGAGGTGTTGTACCCTTATTACTAGTACCAGTCACTTCCATGATCTAGCTGATTACTCACAGGATTAATGCTGGCTTTACTTTCAACAGCAGCTTCCAAGTTCACTCTTCCATCTTCTGTCCTTTCTGCCATGTGCTCACACTGTGTACTTAAAGAGGTATTCTGGATTTAATAATTACATTTATTTATTTAGATAATGGAAGTCATACAATTTTCTAATACAAATATATTTAAAATGCTGGTAGACCTTTATTATATTTATGAAGTAGCCTCCACCTAAAGGAAAAAAGATACAGCCATTTGTAGTATTGCTTAATGCATCCATAGAAGAGCCAAATAAGAGCATTCTGTTGACTGCACTTCATGATCTTATTAGTCTTGACTGCAGCTGCCTGACACATGTATTGATCAGATTTAAGGCTGTATTCTTAGGAACCCTTGTTAGCAATGATCTGGCAGTGTAATACTGCAGGTGATTTCCCGATGAATGAGCAAACGCTTGTGCATCAGGCAATCCAGATTTTTTTGGTGGCAGATTGTGCAAAGTCAGTATAGGGACGAGCGGTGGCATTAGCGTTTGCTCCTCCCCATACTATGGAGGAGACCACTGCATGTAATAGTAGTGGTCTTCTCCACTAATAAGCAGGCAATTGCCAGGAACAAGTGCTTCCTTCCCCACAATTGCCTGCAAAATCTTTTAATGTAATACAGCCCTTACTATATCCTATATTTTTCCTTTTAGAGACATTAGTTAATCAGCATGCAGATAATTTCCATGGCTTAAATAATAAAGTGTTTTTAGTGACCAATGACCAGCCAAAGGCTTTATCCATATTTACTACAGACATAGATGGAAATAAAGATGTTTGTGGTTGCCAGCCTAAAGATGTCTAGCAGAAAGTCACATAAAAAATTCTGTTGCAGTCTGTAATTGGTAACCTCCACTCAGGATCACTAGCAGTGAAGTGGGGACCCTTTTACTTATTTACCCAGTTGACTGAGCTACAGATGCAAGAAAAGCCCTGGCTAGAATGAGGATTATCATTAAAGCTTTAAAACTGCTACAGCAGAAACATATACCCTTTTCAGTAAGTAACTAGTGTTGAGCGAGCACCTCTGTGCTCGTATGCTCGGGTGCTCTGGCTGAGCACTTGGGGTTGCTCGAGTGCTCGGCCGAGCACCGGAGCATAATGTTAGTCAATGGGACTAAACCAGGCACCCCCCGCTCGAAAGAGGGGAGGCTGTCTGGTTAATAGAAAAAGGTCAGAATCGCGAATACAAATGCGTATGAATTAGCATACAAAATGCGTACGGATTAGCGTACAAATGCATACGCAATAGCATACAAATTCATACGCATTAGCATACAAATTCGTACGCATTAGCGTACAAATCAACATTACAGTGCGGGGAAGAGACTCAAGCATTGCGCTTGAGTACACTCGATGTTCGGCACCGAGCGGACCCGAGCGTAGGCATGCTCGGCCGCACGCGCAACACTATAAGGCTACTTTCACACTAGCGTTTTATAATTCCGGTATTGAGTTCCGTCATAGGGGCTCAATACCGGAATAAAATGCTTCAGTTTTGTCCCCATTCATTGTCAATGGGGGCAAAACTAAACTGAAGGCAACGGAATGCTCTGGTCTTCAGTTTAGTTAGGTCTTCAGTCTTCAGACCAGAGAGCAAACCGCAGCATGCTGCGGTTTGCTCTCCGGTCCAGGCATCCGCACCAAGACGGATCCGTATTGACCCCCAATTAAAGTCAATGGGGAAGGATCCGTTTGGTGTGATACAATGGTGAACGGATCCGTCCTCCATTAACTTTCAATGGAGTTCATGACGGATCTGTCACATACACACATACAGACATACACAAATACAGACATACACAGACATATACACATACAAATACACATACATACTTACATGCTCCTGGCAGGTCACCATAGCGCAGGAGGAGCAGGACGGCGCACACATAGGACGATTCCACCCAGCGCCCAGCAGAGGGCACTGTGGGGAATCGTCCTATGTGTGCGCCGTCCTGCTCCTGTACTGTGCTGTGGAGACCTGCCGGGAGCATGTAAGTATGCATGTGTATATGTGTGTGTGTATGTACTGTGTGACATGTGTGGGGCCGGAGCGTGGTTCCAGCCCCACACATGTGCCTGCGGCAGCACGGATCCGGTGGCACCCTTCACCTGCCAGATCCAGGCTGCCGCTAGTGTGAAAGTAGCCTAAGTAACGCCAGTCTGTATTATGATGTCAGTTTTTAGTGTGTGGACCTTGATCCTGGCACATTACCCCACTTGAGGATGGCGCAGTAATGGATGTGGACACAGCTCAGGAACACAGCTTCACTCACAAAGTGTAATGGTTACAAACAGGAACTTTCAGTGGATATAGTCTCAATTGGGTACTCAGTTTGGAGGTTACAAGTAATGGCACTCAGCTTAAAATGGTTTCCAGGTTTGCATCAACATCCTTTAAAATAATCATTCATGAAGGTAGCTGCAGGAGAAGTGCATTATGGGTTTGGTTGGATACAGTGATAGGAAGTGCTACATACAGGATTTGAACAAAGCAGAGGGATTTGTTTTATTGGTGAAAATGGGTCAGGAGAGTCCAAATAAAAATTAAAAAGCATGGAGAAGATATACATGAGGTAAGCATCTCAACAGTAATCCTAAAAAATGCCTATAACGGTTACAGTCTCAGTCTCTGTTGGGCATATAATTTAGTGCGGACAGTCCCCGTGGAGCTCACAGAGCAACTTGCAGTATTAAGTTAATGCAGTGCCACCATGGGTTTGGTACTGTATGGATCTGTGGTCACAGTTACAGGCAAGAGTGATACGACTTCCACTCATCTCCAGTACAGGAAAACACTGGAAGGTCCAAGTAGAATTTTAGGTGATAACAGGGATTAAGTTATTAAAGATAGATGACTAGCTAGAACTAAATCAAGACCTGGTAACAACCTATTTGGCATAGTGTTCTTGGTATTTTCCCCAATGTCATTCTTTAGAATAAGGGTGAAATATAAAGTTGATTTGCTATTTTGCATTGAATATAAAAAATTCTGCTTCTATGAAGAAACGTCCAGCTATATATATCCAACACGATTTTCTTTCTGTTGCCAACTGTTATTGCCATTTATTTATCCTGTATACAGGTACAATGTCACATTGCTCTGCTAATTAAACCATGTAAAATGCATGGCTTTCCCCCGCTGTGCTGATTTCCTCTACAAACTGCAATGTGGAATGTATAGTTGTACGCGTGAACTCAATATATTCCTGCCATGCAAAGAAATCTGTTCTAATCAATACCATTTGGCTCTCTTGTGTGCATTGCACATTTTCTTAGGTCAAAGTCCTCTAAATATCCAGTATTGTGATATTCTTGCTTTAAGTCCCTGTAGGTAACACATTGAGTACATAAAACTATGCCATGTACCTTCACTGGTGGATTATACAGGCTCCACATAGGTGAAGAACGTGTCCATTTTAAATTTTTGTTTTATAGAGTGTGCAGCATCCTGTTGACCAGTCAAGGATTTTCAAGAGGAAATAACAGACTTCTCTAAAACACCAAATAAACGGATATTTATTAAACTTTCCATCAGAACGCACCTCATTAACTTCTAATCAGCTTAGGGCTTACAAACTCCCTCAACAATCTTCTTTCCCAAAAATGGAGCCATGAAACCAAGGGATTTTTCAACCAGTGCTATGCAGCGATTACAGGCCTCTGAAGTCCTCAGGTGCAAAGCCTGGCAAACCACATTCAGTAATTTACTATATGAGTGTTTTGGCAAACGTGCTCCAGTTTCCATGGCAACAGTTATAAGACTGCGGTGCAGCTTGGTGCTCTAGTTCGATTGTTTTCTATTAAAATCCAGCATGTGCTCCTATTTTTTTGTTGTTGTGACATTTATTTAATATAATGGAGTAATTTAGTCTTGTCACACGCATTTCAAATCAAATTTAGCATGCCTAAATCAGGAGGAGCAGAGTATGAGGACACTTAAGATACACTTTCAAGCATGATTAATTTACCAGAGAAATGTTGCAGTCATGTCAGTTTAACAGATGGAAGGGTTAATATGTGGTAGCCTAATTTAACTAATTACCTAGGAGAAATTATAATGGCTTCTTAAATTAGCCGCAGAGAACCCGAGTGATTTATTATAAATACATAGCTATTCTTGGTTTTCTAAGAGTTTCACTTTGTTTCCATTTAGAGCTTTCATAGACTTTAGTAAGGTGGCTGGCAGTAGTTCATTAAAAATTTTCTGGACACTTGCCTGCTTACAACATGAACTGTGGCTTTACAAAGCTTATATTGGTGCTTTACTGCTACCCTCAGCAAATGTTTACCAAGTGCCCAATTTGTGTTTACTTGACAGTCACACCAATATTAGTTTGTTGGACACGCCATTCCAAAACCATGTATATTAATATGGATTTGGACCCTCTTTTCTGGCTATAACAGTCTCCATTCTCCAAGATTTTGGAGAGTGTCTGTGGGAATATGCGCCCATTCAGCCAAAAGAGCATTTATGATTCAGTCCCTGATATTAGATGAAAAAGTTTGGCTCACCAAGTTGTTCGATGGGGTTGAAGTCATGGCTCTGTTCAGGCCATGCATCTTTCTACACACCAAACTCTACCAACCATGGCTTCATGGACTATTCTTTGTGCACAGCGGCAGGGTCATGCAGTAACCAGAAAAGGACTTACTCAAATTGTTACCACATATTTGGAAACATCTTTATATGCTGAATCATTAACATTACCCTTCAATGGAAATAAGCCTAACCTGAACCATGAAAAACAACGTTTTTTTTTTTGGCGGCCCCTTCTGTGAGTTTGCATGGTTGTTAGTCCTAAACGTTTCCACTTGTAAGAATCAGTGGATGTGGAACTAATATGTCAACCCACTGGTTTGACCGTGGGCTAAACCTAAGGGCTTTATCCTGGCACAACCCTGGTCTTCACACTTCACAGGGATCTGGACTTTGTTGTGGGGTAGCCACCAGGTCATTACTTCCTGGAGTAGTCCCAGTGTGGTTGACACCTGACCTAAAGAGGTCAGAGACAATGGTGCGGGGCACCAAGGGATCAAGCAAAATTCGTAATCAATAAGAGGCCGAGGTCGGAGCAGGCAGAGGTTAGGCGAATCTGTAAAACAGGTCCAAGACAGGGCAGGGATCAAGGGTCATTACGGTAATCAGTCACAGGTCAGGCAGAGGAGAGTCAGGAATCAGGCACAGGTTGGTAAACAAGCAGACAAATGGAACACAACATCTTTTCAGGGACTAGCATGCTAGAACACCTGTTTCTTAGGTACCCTCCCCTAGGGGAAGGTGCCTTAAGTACCCTGAGGCAAGCAGCCATAGGCTGCACATTTACTGGCCCGTTAAGAGCCAGAGCAACAGTGTGTCCGCCCTTTAGGCAGACTGAAGAGGCCTAGCCTGGTAGTGCATCCGCTGCCTGCGGCAGAGAGAGGGACACATGGAACTCTGGCAGTCAGGCTCATTGCTGGTGTTAAGAGAAGGGCTAGCAGGTCCAGACGGCCAGAGCAGAGGAATGGCAGGAGTTGGGTAGTGGGCATAGGCCACTAATATGTCCTCATTCTACATAGGTAGCACTTACAGATGTTCAGGGCAGATCTAGCCGAAAGTTCACAAACTAATTTGTGGCAAAGGTGGCATCCTATAACAGTGCTATCAGTGTTTATATATGAAAATTACATGACTGTGTGCTTTCTTTTATGTATCTTTAAATTCAATTTAAATTCAATAATTAGACAAGTGTTTACATGATTAAATTGTTTTTATTACTCATATAGCTTATATGACAAAAAAAGATTGGTTCTGTTCTTGATACATGTTAGGTTGTGAATCTCCTCCCATAGCCATATGGTTTCATGACAACAAAAAATAAACAAAAAAAACAATAGAAAGAATAGTAACAGATGCAGAAAAATTCCAGTTATATATAAAACAGGAGTACTGTATGTACTAATGAGTGCTGATGACAGCATTTCATTTGGCTGTAAAATATTTAAAGAGGACCTTTCACGGTTTTGAATTACTGTAGATAAATACCTCTTGTCCCGGGGTACCCCCCGCTGATGCTGCCACTCTGCCTAGTTTTTTAAAATACAGCTCCTACTCCCCGCTGTGCCCGCCTGTAGTTTTCTCGCTCAGTATGTAAATACTGAGCATCGGTACAGGGAGGAGGAGACGCCGGCATTTCTCAATGGGCGTCTCCTTCTCCCTGGCTGTGCCGCGATCCAATCACAGCGGAGAGCGTCACAGCCAGGGAGAAAAAAAAACCTCACCTTCTCCCTGGCTGTGACGCTCTCCGCTGTGATTGGATCGCGGCACAGCCAGGGAGAAGGAGACGCCTATTGAGAAATGCCGGCGTCTCCTCCTCCCTGTACCGATGCGCGAAAACTACAGGCGGGCACAGCGGGGAGTAGGAGCTGTATTTTAAAAAACTAGGCAGAGTGGCAGCATCAGCGGGGGGTACCCCGGGACAATAGGTATTTATCTACAGTAATTCAAATCCGTGAAAGGTCCTCTTTAAGGGGAAAGCTGAAATCCTGCTTGTGCTGAGATGTTCAAATTTTACAATGCTGTTTCCATCCAATGAATATTTATACAGCAAGACAATGAGGACCATTTATTACAGAACAAAAATATTGTCATATCAACTTCCTGTTGAATGTGGATTAAGGAGAAGAAGTGCAAACTGCTTTTCCACTTTTCTGTACAGCCTAAATTGAGATCTAAAGGGCCGAGAATCCGTCAGATAATCCATAACAAGCTTTAATAGAAAATAGATAATTTGTGTAGACACAAAAATTGTTATTTGCCGGCAGCAGATCATATTGTGTAAACACACTCTGCTGCCGTCAAAATGGGGAAGACCAATGGCATTAGTGATCGCTCCTTCCCATACTATGGAGGAGATCACTGCATGTTAATACAGCCCTCTCCTCTACTGATGAGCAGGCACTTGCCGAGAAGGAATGCTTTCTTCCTGAAAATCATTTGTATATTCCATGTAAAGGGACCTTAAAGAAGTCCCGCAAAAAAATTTATTCTCTGACCTGTTAGAAAGGTGCATGATATAATCTATAGTGAATGTCATCTTCTTATCAGAGAATGTAATTGTGAGTAATAACCTCTCTTCTTATTGTAGCTGGGTCATATGACCAACTCCCTGACCTCCAACTGACCCAGGACAGGAAGCGAGTCACTGCTCTATTCATTCCTATGAAACTGAAAGTGAGGCTCCCATAGGAATGCATAGAGAATTAGACTTCCTGGCCACACATAAGTCTCTGTGTGAGTTGGTGGGTCTAATTCCTAGTCACATGACACAGATAAGAAACTTCAGGATTATATAAGTCAAAAATACTGACACTGGTAAGAAAATGACATTCACTACAGATTACATCATGTACATTTCTAGCAGGACATGGAATAAAAATTTTTGCGGGAGTTCTTCTTTAAGGATATGCCAGTTTCTCACAGTACCTCAGGCTGCATGATACATTAATTGGTGCATTGATAGACAATTTTGTCTAACTGTTCAACCCTATTAGTTAGCTTACTTTGCAGCAAACACTTGCTACAATTTTGATACATGGTATCATATCTTAGGCTACGCTCTTTCCCGCTAAGCCACACCACCCCTTGTCAAGCATGGTGCAAGACGTGTCTATTTGAGCCAAAGTCTGGTGCATTTTCATTGCTAAATCTGCCTCACATTGTGTTTGTGTATACATATAGGAATATATGAATGTAATCATAGCGGCATATTCATGGCCAGGAAACCCCCTTCACAAAATTCTGTAAATGCTACTATGTGAAGCTATTATCCAAAATCTAAGCAATAAAGTTATTATCCAAAAAGTAATAAAGTTGTAAAAGGGTTTTCTGGGACAATATCAATTTTTATCTAGCCCCTATAGTGTGTGGAAACTATTGAAAAAAATCATCTGTTTCCTGTCAGTTCATTCTGGTGCCCAGGCTCTGTTCAGCGATGTTACGGCTCTCGCCTTGTTTAATTCTGGGCAAGGTTTAGACAGGCTTGCTTGTTCTGCTGCAGCCAATGACTGACCTCTGTAATGACATGTTCCCAAGCAGCATGTGACCCTGCAGTAACATTCCACTGGGGAAAAGTCACAGCTGAGGCCAGTCATTGGTTGCAGTGGCGCATATAACCTTGTCCATTTCCGAGGTGGAAGTAGAGACATGGAAGATGCCGAAGAAAGCCAGGGTGCCGGAACAGAGCCGGAAGTGAAGGGTGCTCAAGCAAGTGGGTTTAATTTTTTTAGTAGGTACCACATGCTACAGTGGCTAATGAAAAATGGTCCTAATCCTGGAAAATCCCTTTAATGGCTATGTACACCTTTGGTGGCAATTTTTTGTATTGTTGCATTGTACTCATTTTGAGTAAAAAAAAAAATATATATATCATTTTTTCAACCAGTCTTTATTCAAAATGATGAGCTGTTTTCCGTGCACAGCTTTGAGTTTATCTACTAGCAGGATTTGTATTTTCTCTCTGTCAGGCAGGGAGCTGACGGGCTCCTTATCGCTGACTTTATAAGCACTCATTAAAGCTCAATTCTTATCTTACTGATAAGAATGTGGCTTAAGCTGCTTTTACACAAGCTAACAATTGTCCAGTTTATTGCGAATGGTCATTCCCGACAATTTGCCCATCTAAATGTGCTGCCAATCACCTGATAAATGAGCGACAGGTCACCCTGTCATTCATGCAGGCACCACCTATCATAGTTTGTGGACAGCAGATGGTTTGGTCTAAACAATGATCTGCTTCTCAAAAACCATGATTCTGCATGAGGACGAGGGATCGCAATAGCAATCCCTTATCCTCATACAGTGAAGATCGCTGCATGTAAATGTCTCCTTCACTGAGCGAGCAGCCGACTGTCGGGAAGGAACGTTTCTTACCTGTCAATCGGTTGCAGGACCATCCCGTGTAAATCCACCTTTTAAATAAGTGTTAGTAAATTAGAGATAAGGGTTATTAGATGAACGGCACAAAGTGAAAATAAAAGTACCATTCACACAGTTAGAAAAACAGTTAACCGTTTGTGACAGAATGGCTCAATATTTTTAATAAAGACCAATTGAAAAAAAGATTTTTAGCCCAAAATGAGTAAAATGGAATTATAAAAAATGCTCCCAAAGATGTACATAGCCTTTAAACATACTCTAATAAGCAAAATAAATAATTTACAATAAAAGTAAAAATTAATAAAGATAAAAAACGGTATAGAAAGAAAAGTTGGGATGTCTGCATAGAACTGCTGGCAAGTATTTAAATTTTTTTTCAAAAAACGTTTATGCCACAGTTTTACTGTGATTTTGTAAAAATTGGAATATTAATGATATGACTGCTGTAAATTTCATAATCTTACCTTCTTGTGACATGCAGTCTAATGCTCTTACCCACTGGAAAGCTCAATATACAGCTCTCTCCATGTGCTCCAATCCCCTGTACTTTTTGTGGCATGCTCTTATATTTAGTTCTGCTTTTCATTATCCTGGATAGGGTGTATAATTAAAATGCATTAGCAAGTCACACATGAATGTGATGTACTGGAACATCTTAATGATTCGGAGTCTAGCAAGTTAAAAGTAACATGATAAAATGTTGCTTAATGTACAAATATACATAACTGATGGCGGGCCTAATCAAGGTTTTTCATTTCCATGGTGCTTTTCGGAGTGTTTTTGAGCCAAACATTAAGATAGACATATTCTGCAAAGTATGTGAAGATTTTTTTTAATTTTATATCCTAAAACATGTGCATACCATATTTCCAGGACTATAATTCCTTAACCACCTTCCCTGGTGCTTAAATGAAGTGTTTTAATGAAGAACAACACTTATAAAAACATGGACAGGCCTCGTCTGACTAGCCACAGGAGTGAGGGTTGCAAAGAAGTTGTTGGAGTGGGGGTGGGGGGTCCATTCAAAAATTTGCTGTGGGGCTCAGGCATTTCTAGTTATGCCACTGATAAAATGTATCTCTAAATTACTAAAAAGTCATAAACACTTATTTAAGCCACATTCTTAGATCAGAGATAAGCCTCCCAGCTGAGCTTCCTGTGGGAATGTTGCCTTATGTTGTTTCATGTGACAATAGCCTTGCATTATAATTCTTATTGTATCAAAATGTGTCAGACTGCTTAAAACAACTGGTTAAATCTTAATTTCACTAAACTGTCTTACTTTTAGCTTTGATTTTTATACATCAGGAGAACAGAAAGTTGGAAATGTAGCCTTCTTTGACTTGTGGCACTATGATATGCAATCATAGAATTTTTGTACATTCTAAGTGCATATTGTGCTGCCAAGGCTGGCAATTTTTTATTTCACTTGTTTCCATTTCCTAAGGGATAGAAAATAAATCTGTATATCAGGTCAAAGCAAAAAGTAAGGTTACTTTGACATCTTAAAATTAACGATGACCAAGACATTTGTCAAGGTGAATGTCTTCTTGGAACTGTGTTCCAAGATACTTTTTTGTTTTTAACTATATAACGTTCAGCAAAATGTCTTTGCATTTGTTTTTCCTTTTGCCTGGTGCTTGACATATTGATAAAGCAACCTAATTCAAGTAACTATGGGGATTACATCAGAAGTCATTTCAGATGTTGTTAAATGGTTCCTCTTTAAGAAGCTCACTTCTCCATACCCATCACTCTATGGCCTCCTCACACACCCTTATGTTTTCATTATAGTTGCAATGTACACTATATAGGCAAAAGTACTGGTACACCTACATTCATAATCATTAATATGGTGTTGTTCATCCAAAATGGTTCATTACATGGAAGTAAGGGGCCAACGCAAACCCCTGAAAAACAGCGAGATGGAGGCATGCTATACACTACTCCATCTGACACTTGTGCTTGATAATGTAAAGCTTGCATGTAGGTGCTCAGCCATGGACACCCATGTCATGAAGCTCCTGACACAGTTGTATCAAATTCAGTGAGTTTTTTTTGAATGAGCCATACATTGACAAATGTTTGTAAAAGCAGACTGCATGGCCAGGTCCTGGATGTAAGTATGAACCAACAGGGCTGGGGAGTCGGAGTCATGGAGTCGGAGTCAGTGTCCATTTTGGTGGAGTCAGAGTCGGAGTTGTTATAAAATGGACCAACTCAGACTCCAAAAATATATAATAAATTGGTACATAGTAGAGAAAACAGGATTAAAGGGGTTTTCTGACTAGTTACAAAGATTAGCTTTCAACATAAAGGGACAGTTAAAAGAAGACATTTTCTAAATACAGTGGTCAGTAGATTTTACTTTAAGCAAGAATCTCTTCTAGTGTAACAGGGCAGTGTGGGGAAATAATAGAAGAAATAATTTAGAGTCTTTGATCAGGGAAAGCAGTTTGAGGAAGTGGGAGGCTGAAGGGCTCAAGCATAGTGCTTAATAATACAGCTGCTCATTCTTGAATGACAATGGCACTCTGGGCCAATACAGAACAGAGAAATCGGGATGGGGTCCAAGGAAATATCACAGTCTGATAATAGTGGTTGGGAGGGTGAAGACTATGATGATAATTGTCTGTTGAGCCAAATTGGGGGACTGAGGAGGAGGAGACAACAACATCAGAGGGGAAGGATCGTGGCCAAAGTGCCAATAAAGAGTGGAGGCAATGTTCAGCCAAAACCTCCAAAACAACTGGCAGGACAAGATCTGGTTCTATTATGATCAGCTAGGAAACTGTTGATGCCCCTTATACTGTGGATGCAGGCTCAAAATGTGCCAGAGCCAGACCTAGGCCAAGTTTGGCTGCCTCTAGATCTGTTCAAGCAACTCCCCCATTGCATTTTTTCTCCACAAGGCCAACACACAAAACCACAGCCGTGTGCAAGATCTGCAGGATTAAAATAAACTGTGGGTGTTCAAACACAAACATAGATACCAGGGCTCTATTCAGGGGCGTAGCTAAAGTCTCATGGGCCCTGGTGCAAGAGTTCAGCTTGGGCCGCACCCCCCTCCCTCAGCGCTGGTGCACCTAGCTTTTCTGCCGGTCACATTAAAAATTGAACCCCCCACGCCAAATTCTCACCCTAACCCTTTCTCTCCTAACATTACGTATATCACTACAGAACATACAGGGTAAGGCTACATTCACACGACGTTGTTTTTGCGGCCTCCGATCTGCATATATTCTCAGATGCGGACCCATTCACTTACATGAACACTGTGTGCTGTCCGCATCTGTATGTCCATTCCTATTTTTGTCCGTTTTGCGGACAAGGATAGGCATTGTTACAGTGGATCTGCAAAAAAAAAAACGGATGCCATAGGGAACATCATCCGTTTTTTGGGGGGGATCCGCAATTTGCAGACTGCAAAACGCAACGTTCGTGTGAATGTAGCCTAATACACCGCCTCATACCTCTTACATCCAGTGATGTCTCCTCTGATGTAGATGTTCTCTTTCCTCATCTTCTCCTTTCAGACCAGACGCCATTTTTCAGCCATTTCTCATCTCTGCAGTTTGGCAGAAAAAAAAATCTTAGTTTATTACTTTTCTATCATCCTCTCATCTTCTGGACAAATCATCCTACCACCCCCAGTACTGTGCCACTAGTACCACACAGAGAGTGCCCTTCAATAATTATTGGCACACAGTGTCCTAAAATAACTGCGCCCAGCAAATAGTGCCCCTGACAGTAATAGTGTAAACATAACATCCCCCAGAAATAACTGTGCTATGCTGATACTGATACAGGGTGCCCCCCCCAGTAATAGTGCTCCCAAAGTCCCAACTAATAATTCTCTGCCAGAGTGCACTTGTTAGTAATAGTGCCCCCAACAGTACTAATGTCCCCACTGTGCCCCAGAAGTAATAATGCTTCCAATGTGCCAGTAAGAAGTGCCCCAATAATGTGCCAGTAAGAAGTGTCCCCATAGTGCCCCCCAATGTGTCAGTAAGAAGTGTCCCCATAGTGCCCCCCAATAATGTGCCAGGAAGAAGTGCCCCCCAATAATGTGCCAGGAAGAAGTTCCCCAATAATGTGCTAGAAGTGCCCCCAAAATTTCACCCCAATAATGTGCCAGAAGTTCCCCCCATTGATTCCCCCCCAAAATCACGTGCCAGTAAAAAGTGACCCACCCCCATACATGCCCCCCCCAAATTATGTGCCAGTAAGAAATGCCCCAAGTGCCCCCATGTGCCAGTAAGAAATGCCCCCATGTGCCAGTAAATGCCCACAGTGCCCACATGTGCCAGTAAAAATGCCCCCATGTGCCAGTAAGAAATGCCCCCAGTGCCCCCAAGTGCCAGTAAGAAATGCCCCCAGTGCCCCCAAGTGCCAGTAAGAAATGCCCCGAGTGCCAGTAAGAAATGCCCCCAGTGCCCCCATGTGCCAGTAACAAATGCCCCCAGTGCACCCATGTGCCAGTAAGAAATGCCTCCAGTGTCACTAAGAAATGCCCCAGTGCCCTATGTGCCAGTAACAAATGCCCCCAGTGCCCCATGTGCCAGTAAGAAATGTCCCTAGTTCCCCATGTGCCAGTAAGAAATGCCCCCAGTGCCCCCAGTGCCCCATGTGCCAGTAAGAAATGCCCCCCAGTGTCCCCATGTGCCAGTAAGAAATGCCCCCAGTGCCCCCATGTGCCAATAAGAAATTCCCCCATTGCCCCCATGTGCCAGTAAGAAATGCCCCCAGTGCCCCCATGTACCTATCAGAGGAACGGGCAGGGGAGACGCCTCTCCCTCCCCTGCCCCGCAGCACAGGCATCTGTATCGCCGTCCTGAGGACCCCCTGGCTTAGGGGCCGGTCGCAACTGCGACCGCTGTAACCCCTATAGCTACGCCACTAGCTCTATTGTAGCACATGAGGCGGCATCACTGAATCCAGGGGGAAAATAGAACTAGCCAGCATTCTCAATCAGATCAAGTCTATCCTGCTTCTTCTTGTGGCAGCCAGCCCATATCCCCAAGCAGTACAGTGTCCTTTTTATCACCATTAGTTGCTTCTTCTCCTGCTCAGAGTCTTCATCTTCCTTGTCCTCTGCTCCATCATGAGACATCCATAATGCTGGGCTGGGACTCTTGGCCAGGCAAGCAAGGGTACTGTTGCTACAGTGCCTTGCGAAAGTATTCGGCCCCCTGGAACTTTTCAACCTTTTGCCACATTTCAGGCTTCAAACAAAAAGATATAAAATTTTACATTTTTGGTGAAGAATCAACAACAAGTGGGTCACAATTGTGAAGTCAAACGAAATTTATTGGATCATTTAAACTTTTTTTGTAATAATAAAACTGAAAAGTGGGGCGTGCAAAATTATTCGGCCCCCTTGCATTAATACATTGTTGCACCACCTTTTTCTGCGATTACAGCTGCAAGTCGCTTGGGGTATGTCTCTATCAGTTTTGCACATCTAGAGATTGAAATTCTTCCCCATTCTTCCTTGCAAAACAGCTGGAGCTCTTTGAGGTTGGGTGGAGAGCGTTTGTGAACAGCAGTTTTCAGCTCTTTCCACATATTCTCAATTGGATTCAGGTCTGGACTTTGACTTGGCCATTCTAAGACCTGGATACGTTTATTTTTGAACCATTCCATTGTAGATTTTGCTTTATGTTTGGGATCATTGTCTTGTTGGAAGATAAATCTCCGTCCTAGTCTCAGGTCTTTTGCAGACTCCAACAGGTTTTCATCCAGAATGGTCCTGTATTTGGCTCCATCCATCTTCCCATCAATTTTAACCATCTTCCCTGTCCAGCAAGCTCCGGTGTCTCCTTCTGCATGTGGCCCCAGATACAGCCAGGTCATCATCACGGCTCAGACGGAGAGGCGGCGGCACTGCTGTGTCCATTTATCAGCATGGTCTCGCAAGTATAATTTATTGGATGTAGTTACAGGTGGCAACTAGGTTTTCCCTTGCTTATCATCGTGCATTTTGGCACAGTGCAGGGGTACCTGGTTTACTTGTTTATGGCTGATGACGCTTTTATACGTATCTTATATGTATCTGATTTGGTCAGTCCATAAGTGTGAGTCAAGTGGTTTTTATTGATACCAGTTCTTTTGTATATCTGTAGTGATTAATGTCTACTTATTTTGGAACTGATATATATCATACCTTTTCCACTGGTCATAGTGATTTACTCTGTCACTACGGTATGTTTAACCACCTGTTTACTATGTTGGTTTTTTGGTAATATATTTTGCTGGTTCATTATTTTAGGGGTATTATCCCCTGGAGTCACTGTTTTTTTTTCGTTTCTCCCCTGATGATCTGGACCCTTGCGGGTTCAGTGAAATGCGTTGGAAATTGTGTGTATATTAAGGCTTATATCATCTATGCTCTATTTTACCATTCATTACCATTTTATGTACAGTGTCATTATGGGAATTGTGAATGCATTTTAGGGCAAATGCTATCTGAGCCCAATTGTAAAAGCTTATTATTATTGTCTATAATTAATTGAGCAAGTTATCTATATCTTTGACGCAACAGACCGACTGACTTTGTATATTTGTCCACTTTTGGTGTTATTGTGGTTTGGGGTACTATCCTGTGTCAGGGCCATCCTAGGGACCCTAGGAGGTTCGAGACACAGGATCGCCCCTATCGGGGCGGATATTCCGTATTGAGGCAGGGCTGCCAGATGGTTAGGGATAGCTGGTAGAGTTAGTTTTTTCTGCCCTTCATTCTTACCTGGCCCATACATTCATTAATTTTCATTTCATCCCCCAACATTGTCACTTATTGTGTGTCTGTCCTATACGTTTTTATTGATATAATTAAAAGTTATATTTTAGTGGTTTCTCTGCGATACCACTCTTCCACAAAGGCCAGATTTGCGAAGTGTTCGACTGATTGTTGTCCTATGGACAGACTCTCCCACCTCAGCTGTAGATCTCTGCAGTTCATCCAGAGTGATCATGGGCCTCTTGGCTGCATCTCTGTTCAGTCTTCTCCTTGTTTGAGATGAAAGTTTAGAGGGATGGCCGGGTCTTGGTAGATTTGCAGCGGTCTGATACTCCTTCCATTTCAATATGATCGCTTGCACAGTGCTCCTTGGGATGTTTAACCCCTTGAGGACAGAGCCCATTTTGGCCTTAATGTCTGGGCCAAATTTTTGAATTCTGACATGTGTCACTTTATGTGGTAATAACTTTGGAACGCTTTTACTTATCCAGGCCATTCTGAGATTGTTTTCTCGTGACACATTGTACTTCATGACAGTCATAAATTTGAGTCAATATATTTCACCCTTATTTATGAAAAAATCCCAAATTTACCAAAAATTCTGAAAAATTTCCAAATTTCCAAATTTCAATTTCTCTACTTTCAAAATACACCGTAATACCTCCAAAAATACTTCTTATTTTATATTCCCCATATGTCTACTTTATGTTGGCATCATTTTGTAAACGTCATTTTACTTTTTTAGGACGTTAGGAGGCTTAGAAGTTTAAAAGCCATTTTTCAAATTTTCACCAAATTTTCCAAAACCATTTTTTTTTTAGCACCAATGCAGATATAAAGTGATTTTGAGGGGCTTACATAATGAAACCCACCATAAATGACCCCATTTTTAGAAACTACACCCCTCAAATTATAAAAAACTGTTGTTACAAACTTTCTTAACCCTTGAGGTGTTCCACAAGAATTAATGGAAAATGGAGGTGAAATTTCAAAATTTCACTTTTTTCGTAGATTATTCATGTTAATATTTTTTTTCTTGCAACATAGCAAGGGTTAACAGCAAACTAAACCTCAATTTACATTGCTCTGATTCTGCAGTTTACAGAAATACCCCATATGTGGTGGTAAACGTCTCTATGGGTTTGTGGCAGTGGTCAGAAGGAAAGGAGCGCCATACGGATTTTTGAGGCAAAATTTGCTAGAATAGTTTTTAGGCACCATTTTGTAATTGAGAGACCCTGACGCACCCCTACAGTGGAAACCCTCATAAAGTGACCCCATTTTTGAAAACTACACCCTTCAAAGAATATATTAAGGGGGGTACTGACCACTTTGACCCCCTAAGCATTTTACGGAATTTGGAAACACTTGGCTGTGAAAATGAAAAATTTTTTTCTTCCAATAAAATGTTGCTTTAGCCCCAATTTTTTTTTATTTGCATAAGGGGTAACAGGAGAAAAGCCACCCCATAATTTGTTACCCATTTTCTCCTGAATACGGCAACACCCCATATGTTGTGGTAAACTGCTGTGGGGGTACATGGCAGGACTCAGAACAGAAGGAGCGCCATATGGATTTTACAACACAGATTTTGATGGAGTGGTTTGCGGGAGCCATTGATTTTTATTTTTTGAGCTATTGTCTTATGTGGGGGCTCATTTTTTGCAGGATGAGGTGAGGTTTTCATTGGTACCATTTTGGGGTAAATACGCCTTTTTGATCGCCTGCTATTACACTTTTTGTGAGGGAAGAGGGAAAAAAAATGGCTATTTTGGCATAGTTTTTTAAAATTTTTTTTACAGCATTCGCCTGGGGGGCCATCTCATGTAATATTTTTATAGAGCAGGTTGTTACGGACGCAGCGATACCCAAATATGTCCAACTTTTTTATTGTTGGAAAGTTTTACACATTAGATGGATTTTTGAACAGAATAAAATATTTTTTTTGTGTTGCCATTTTCAGAGAGCCATATTTTTTTCAGTTTTCGGGCGATTGTCTCAGGTAGGGTACAGTTTTTGCGGGACAAGATGACGGTTGAATTGATACCATTTTGGGGTAATTACGCCTTTTTGATCGCCTGCTATTACACTTTTTGTGAGGGAAGAGGGGAAAAAATGGCTATTTTGGCATCGTTTTTAAAAAAAAAAATTTACAGCATTCGCCTGGGGG